>JAMPIV010022706.1:0-600000 GCA_024509875.1 Oreohelix idahoensis
TCTGTTTAATTCGAATGTTATCTCAGTGTTAACATACGGCTGTGAAAGTTGGAAAATCACAAAATCATTGGAGAACAAGCTGAATACATTCGAGAACAAATGTCTTAGAAAACTCATGAACATCAGTTGGAAAGAATTCAAGACTAATCGACAAATAAGAGAAGACTCTAAGCAGAAATATGTCTCCGACTATATACGGAAAAGACGATGGTCATATATCGGTCATGTCCTACGAATGCAAAACAACAGAATACCACTACAGGCGCTCACTTGGGTTCCTGAGGGTAAGAGGAAAAAAGGAAGACCAAAAGAAACACTTAGAAGAACAATAACAAGAGAAGGAAGGACGTTGGGCCTAAATAATGTGCAAGAGTTAAGAGGAGTGGCGTCACAACGAACAACCTGGAGAGCAATGGTTTCTGCCTTATGCGCCGTGTTTGGTGCTTAAAGAATTTATTATTATTAATAACGACTACAGTAAGATTATAGCCTTTCTGCATCGAGGCTGTAGTAAGCACTATTTTCCTACCAGAAATGATAGTTCATTCATTTTGCTCCACAAGTAATGCATTTCTGGAAATGTATCAACAATGTTTGCCTGAGATTTGTAACTCTAGTTCAGGTCTAGAGAAATGCCAAGAAATATCTAGCCAGAAATAAACTTTGAATATAAAGAACTGGAATTATCAAATAATCTGCTGTTACCAGTTCTGTTGACAGTGTTTGCTGTTCACCATTTTAAACTATACTAATGATCATGAAGCCTTCACTACTCTCAACACTTACGAGATACCAAGAACTTGGGTTGCCTTACTACATTTGTAAGTAACACCTCTTGCGGTTAGCAAGTACAATACAAAAGCTAAACAAGAAGAGTGTTGCCCTTTGTCTAAACAATGGTTGAACTCAAAATTGTCCAACTTGGTCTATCTTGTCCAGTCCCACTGTCACTAGGTTATAATCTTACTGTAGTCGTTATTAATGCATGTCTTATAATCTGTGGAGCCTTAACTGAAATCAATATTTCGGATAAAACGAATCTCTCTGTTTCTTACGATGGTGTCTACGAGAAGCGTAGAGGTACCACTATAAAACAGTTGCAGGGGTTAGCGCTGGTTCGCTAGTGGCCCTGGTTGGTAGAAGATGTCTAGTTGTAAATGCACTTGTTCTCGACGTTGGTACCGAAGGCTTTTTTTGTTTATTACCACTGGTTGAGAGAGGAGATTTGGTGTCCAGCCACATTAATTAAAACATCCCGACCCACTAGAAGTTAGTTTAATTATGGTTCAGCCCCCAGGGTGTAGATTTATGTTTAAAACAAAATACAGCCCAAATAAAGTTAACAAGAAAAACAACAACAGACGCTGTTAAGTTAAATTGAATAAAAGGGTATAGATTCTCACATATCTGAATGTTCATATAAATATGAAAAAAGTTTAGCTCTACTGTTTAAAAAAAACAAACAACTATTATGGTCATCACATGGACCAGGAGATCTTTTCTATGGTAGTTTTGCTGGTAGGTGTTAATACTCATCTCCCCAAGGACTATAGTAGCTGCGGAGATGATTTGTGTTCGGACTCTTTTGGTTTGGTCTTCCCCAGCACTTAGGTAGCATAAACAGTTCTATGGGTTCAGAGGGTGGCAGAGGTTGCTTCCATAAACTCAGTGCACATCACAGATAAGGATGGAGTAAGTCGACCCTGCCGAATACCTCTTCTGCTTAAGGGATTTGTGGTATGGAATGGGTTACTGGGTGATAGGATATGGTTTGGTTTGTTAAGGTAACGTGGTTAATAGGGTATGGTTGGTAGAGGTAACATTTGGTACCATGGACTCGTAACCTGGTTTGTACCTTGTAACCGTAACCTGTGTGGATTTCGCTCACGAATTCGCTACGGATTATGCAACCACAAGGTAGCCTCGGTTGAGGCTCATAGGCTTCTGCTTCGAGCGATAGTTACAAGTAGAATGACTTATAATTCCCTCCACAATCTCCTTATGGCCTCCCCCGACGCATTTTAGGTTGATCTCTTGATTGGCATCATTCCACCTGCACACACACACACACAAGTTCGTGTAGTTCATGGTGGTCGCAGGAGCATCAAATCTCTTCAATTTAAACTGGTCCGAGCGTTCTAATAGTGCAGGCTTCCTTGATTTATGTGCATCTGTACTTGACACAAGAGTTACTTCCGGGCTGGTCGTAGCACTGCTTTTCACCTTCCAAGTGGAATGACTTTCGCTGGCCATGCGAATAATTTATTGGTCTGAGTGTGGGAAAATCTTTGGGTTTATTAAGTGCTATGGTAATAGAAGACTTGAAGAGGGAAAGTTTTCTCATTATAGAATGGACAAAGTCTGAAGAAAATGGTTTTAGTTCTAGTAGAGAGATTTTGAGAGGAATAAAATAGACAAAGAAATAGTCGGTGAGAGTGGTTCACGAAACATTCCTTACGGATTAATTGTAATCGCTTAAGTTGTTGAACCAGATTTGAATTCATACGGTCAACGAGACAATGACTGTGGCCTTTTCACGTAACTATTTCCGCCCTATTCAGACGTAGAGATTAAACACATGCGGCGGTGAATGCTTATTGCGACAATACTCAGTCAGAGTACAAAGGAAGACCAGAATGTTTGTCTGAAAAAAAACGTCTGTGGTCAGTGATATGTCGCCAATTTATCTGTCTGGTGACTGAAATCAGGACAAGTGAGAACTGTGTAGTGGATTGATGGTATTGTATTGTGGTGATATTACTAAGTGTGATGCATGAGGTCAGCTGTGAAGGCTCCTGAGATAAAATGTTTGATGGTATTGTATTGTGGTGATATTACTAAGTGTGATGCATGAGGTCAGCTGTGAAGGCTCCTGAGATAAAATGTAACTGTGAATTGTCAGAAGGCCCTTCGTACTACCACTACGACCTCACACCTATCTTTTTTTACTAATGAATGTGGCTACGTTAAATGTCTAGGGTAATGATATGTAATGTGTTGTGGTAGTTTACATACACACACACAGATATTTACTAAGTCTAATAATATTAATAAATGTTATAATACACTGAACTAACTCAAGTGTGTAAAATTTGGATAGTAATTTCCTTTAAATTTATTTGTTCTGAACCAAGGTTTTATTTTGGCCAGAACATATGAAAGGTTTTGCAATTATGAAAGAAATGCATGAATACGACATAATAAATGCAAGGTGTGTACATATATATGTTACTAGACTAGTTAATATTATTACTGTTTATAGTTGTAATCTATTTGGGAGAACATTTAATGGATGTGCTGTTGGGGTGGCCTCATCACTCCCTGTCTATGGTGACTACACATTGTCCAGTTATTTGATGGAAATTTTATGGGTGTGTTAGCAAATAAGTTGAGTTGGTGAATTCTCAGCAGACCAGACGCTCACGTAGCTTGAATGTGTAGCTCTGGTGCTGAGATCTGGTGGCCCCACCTCTCCGTGCTTGGGGGCAATATCAGAAGTCTGGTGGCCACACCTCTCCGTGCTTGGGGGCAATATCAGAAGTCTGGTGGCCCCACCTCTCCGTGCTTGGGGGCTATAATAGGCTGCTCTGACAAAATGTTACTGCACGGGTCCACTCTGGTAATATTCAACAACTCATTTGACACCGCATTGGTGCCAACTGAAACTCACAGTTCTGCAATCAAAGTATTAGTCATGTGTCAGAATTCCATCCTCTAACCATTTCTGGACACAACACTACACAACAACAACACCACATAGACGGGTCAGATCTTTCTGACCAAACAACACATCTTACCAAGTTGGTTTCACATAGGATAAGTTCTCCCAGACTACGTATTCTGAAATATGTTCATTAGCTTCCTGCCATAGAATAGGATAGGTGATATGTTTCACTGATCTCAACACTTGATCTGTCCTTCATAATCCTTGCTGGAGTTTATGTATTTTATTTGTCTCTAGACCCTGAACTGGGGCGGGGGGTCTAGAGCGAATCCTTACTTGTTGTAAGGGACAGATTATGCTATTGCAGTATCAAATCACTCGAAACCTTAAACAAATATTAAAATGTACAAAGAAATAATTTCAGTCTTACCAGAATTATGAATATAGAACACAGTTAAATGCTAGCAAAACTCAGCTGAGCTGCTGGCCTTAGGATGGCGTCCCTCTAAATATTTCAATAGCTTCTGGGAATTACACCACTTAATAATTCACTGTGTCTACTAGGACAACTTATAATGAATGGCACAAAATGCGCGTCTGAGCGCCGATAATATATTCATCTATGGCCAATCACTGCCTTTTCTTTTTTCAAATTCAAATATCCTACCAAAAAGTCATTTCAGTCATACCTCAGTCAAGTATGCCTTATTGTCTGTTGGTCCGTCCGTCTCTACTTGCGTTTCACAAAAAAAAAAACACACTTGTTTTTTGAACCAACTCTGCCTTCCCCTACACAATTTTGCCTTTAAAGTTATTTTTAGCCACAATTCACCATCCCACCCCGTCTCTTCATTCCAACTAGATTTTAGCACTTGCGTCTTCAAGGCCACAATTTTTTTGAAAATTAGTGACATGTTTTTATTTCAATGCAGACGCTCGCTGATATGAACAACACAGTCTTTTGTCAATATCTTTCTTATTATCTATCCGTCTGTATAAATGAAAGCATATTATTTCACTGCTCAAGATGGGCCATCCGGCCAGCTAGGTTTTATATTCCTAACATTATTATTAAGAAAAGTTACTTTTCAAATATTTTCTAGAATCTTCTGGAATGCGTTCATCACTGCATTCAAATAAACGGACTAAGTTATCGCAAAAGCGTCCAAGAAATGACTGTGGCGTATAATATCCAAGGTCCCTTTTGTCGATTTCTTTACTTTATGTCAACTTGGGGAACGTGACTTTTTCCTCCTTTCCCCACCACTTGCGTCTTTTAGCCTTGCTAGTTTCAAGCACGCGTTCAGTCAGATTTTTCCTTTTGATCTCCGTTCTCATCCCGTTCCGTTTTGCCTTCAAGTCTAACAATTTAATTTCCATGGCGGGTGATGACCCGCGGCGTGGGCGATCATGTATTCTAGCAGCTTACGCATTAGTTTTTATCCCTACGTTGTATCATTGGAGATATTTTAACGTTGTATCACGGTTAATTTTGTGACACATCTCCCCACTTGAAAACATGCCTACGGCAAGTTCTAAAACCAGTGATACACATAGATAAAATCTCTCCTTACGCCTGCCATTACTCTAATTTTGATCACAGGGGTGCCGACTGAGGAAATCTGCACCGACATTCAATTTGCCTGGGATATATTGGATACTAAACTGATAAGGTTGAAGCAATAAAGACCACCTCAGCAATCTTGCGTTTTCATGCTTAGCCTGAGATAAGAATACGAGAGGCTGATGGTCCGTCTCGACCACAAAAGTCCTACCATACAGATAGATTTGAAACTTCTTTATTGCCCAGATTAACGCTAAACATTCTTTTTCGCTTGTGGAGTATCCTTGTTCCGCCTTATTCAATTTGCGGCTTGCATAAGCGACTGGTTTCAGTTCCCCATCAGGTGAAGATGATCTTTGCAACAAAGCCGCTCCGAGTCCTACATTACTTGCATCGGTTCTTAAGACAAAGTCCTGTGTCAAATCAGGTAGTTTGAGAATAGGCTTGCTAGTGAGTTTTTCCTTTAAGTCTTGGAACGCTAATTCACTTTGCGCAGTCCAATTAATTTTATCTGGAAGTCCCTTGCGAGTCAGATCAGTCAGAGGAGCACAAATAGAGTTAAAATCTTTGATATATTTTTGATAAAATCCGCATAACGACACGAATGATCGCACATCCTTTTTTGTTTGTGGTCTAGGTGCTCTCTGCAGTTTTTCCAAGTTCTTGGGATCAGGGGTCATGCTACCCTGATATACAGTGTGTCCCAAGAATTCCAACTCTTTGCATCCAATGCAACATTTTGTTGGCCTAGCAGTCAAGTTCGCCTCCCTAAGCCTATTAAATAACATTTCTAGAGCTTCAATGTGTTCTTCAAATGTCTCTGTGGCGACGAGAATATCATCCATGAAATTCGTGATACATGGGTTATTCAGGGGATCCAACAATTTGCGCATCATCCTTGAAAATACACTCGGAGCATTTTTCAGTCCGAATGGTAGCATGTTGAATTCATAATGTCCATCCGAAGTGCTAAAAGCCAAATAAGGTCTCACTTCAGGCTTCACTGGGATCTGGTAATAGCCTTTACTAAGATCCACCTTTGAAAAGTATTTTGCCTTGTTCAGTCTGGCAAATAACTGTTTTGTGTCTGGTAATGGATCCACTTGTCCTTCTGTGACAGCATTCAGTTTCCTGTAATCTATGCACAGTCTGTGTTCCCCAGACGGTTTTCTCAACAATACGACACTAGAGCTAAAAGATGATTCACTGTGTGAAATAATCCCCTCCTTCAACAAATAATCTATTTCTTCCTTCAATGCCTTCTCCTTCGCGAACGGAATAGAATAGGCTCTCATACAGATTGGGTTTGAGTCTACCAGTTTCATGTCATACTGTAGCAAATTTGTATGGCCTGGTTTATCTGTTAATACATCTGTATGTTCCTCCAGAACCTGTTGAACTCTCTCCCTCTGGTTTTTAGTCAGGTGCTTACTGACTTTTACCTGTGCTGCTGTTTCACAAGGATGTAATGGGTATTCATGTGAGGTGAGTGGTTCCTTTTGCATTTGAGTTGCGATAGCTAAGGTCAGTAAGGGGGTGCTTTCCTGGAGTGGTCTGTCCAGATACTTCTTTAACAGGTTTACATGATAAACTTTCTCCTTCCCCTTTTTGTCAATTTTATAGTTTGTTCTAGACACCTTCTCTAGAACCGTATATGGACCTTGCCATCCAATTTGTAATTTATTCTGGCTACCGGGTAGTAGAAGCAGCACCTTCTCTCCCACTGCCAGTTCTCTGTCCTTTGCCTTCCTATTAAAATATGCTGCATGTTTCTTCCTGGCTTGTTTCAAATTATCATTTGCCAGTTTCCATCCAGCTTTCAAACGAGTGGTCAGTTCGTTCACGTATTGATAAGATGAGGTAACAGTCTCTTCCGCCTTCTCATCTGTCCAGGTCCTTAATAGCGCTTCTAATGGACCTTTTATTGGCCTCCCAAATAGCAGAGTTGCGGGAGCCATCCCGGTTGAACTATGTGGTACCTCCCGATACGCAAACAATGCGGCGGGCAGGAATTGATCCCACAGATCCGGTTTTTCGTGTGCCAGCTTTCTCAGGATAGAAATGAGAGTCCCGTTGAACCTCTCTACCTGGCCGTTCCCTTGCGGATGGTACGGACTACAATGAAAGTGTCTGGCTTGAAATAGCTTAAAAACTTCTTCCGTTAGTTTCCCCTTGAACTGAGAGCCATTATCCGTCAAGATTTGATGCGGGAATCCTAATCGGGTAAATATTGTAAGTAGTGCCTCTGCTACATGTTTTGAATCAATTGATGGCAGGGCTACCGCCTCTCCCCACATAGAACAAGTGTCCACCAGAGTAAGGATGTAACTGTTCCTCCTCTTGGTCCGAGTGAGAGGTCCTACAATATCCACTGCAACCCTCTCAAAAGGTGTTCCCACTATGGGCATTTCCCCTAGAGTTGCAGGAGCAGTCCAGTGCTTTGGAGCTACCCTTTGACATTCTGGGCAGGATTTGACATATCTTTTTATATCCTCCGTTATCCCTGGCCAGAAGTAATGACAAGCTATACGCTGTCCTGTGGCGCTGATCCCCATGTGACCACTGAAGGGAATCGCATGCCCGAGTTCCATCACTTTATCCCTATATGAAGTGGGAAGAACCAGCTGGTTGTGACCATTTGTTCCAGTTCCGGCCTTCCTGTATAAGAGTTTGTTCTTCATAAAATATTCCCCCTTGCTCGGAGGTGTGTGGCATTTGGGCAATTTTTTAAAACATGGCTTGAGTGTCCTATCCTCAGCCTGCGCCTTCCTCATCTCCTCTGGATGAGCATTTATAGGTTCACCTTCTTCCTCCTTCTTCTGTGACCTGGTCTGCACTGTCGCCATGATCACAGGTCTCTCGGGATTCCCCAAGAAGACGTATCTACACCCCCAATATCAGAGGGTAGATTGGTTCATCTATCACTGCTGCTCTGATTTCTCCTTCCACATAGCGAGTTTTCACCGTTATCCTTGCGATGGGAAGTGTCATGAGTGGTATGTCCTTAGTTGCCCCTTGTATTTCCACTGTTTCTGTGGTATACTGACTTGGGTCCACTAGGCTAGACTTCACAACTGAATCATAATCCAAACCTGTATCATAAAGGCACCTTATGGTGACCCCATTACAAATAACATCCTCACAAACTGGGGGGTGATAAGGTTCCTGCTGTCCCTTAGGATTAACCTTTAATCTTTGCGTCCCCGACTTCATTGCAGCAATGTTTGAAGGTTTCCTTCTACAAAATTCGGTGTTATGGTTATCTTTCTTGCACCATTTACACCATCTTTTTCCTTGGTTAAACGGTTTTCTTTCATTGGATTTTTGGTCATTGAACTGTGAGTGTCTGTCTCGGTAGTCATTTCTTGGCCGTTCAAAGTTTGTCCTACCTTTATTTCCCTGCTCTCTATTATCAAATTTATTAAATTGCTGTGGAGCTTTAAAATTGTCTATGTGCTTCTTTTTAGCACCACTTACCTCTGCCTGGGCTGCCTGATACCTTTCAGCGACATTTAAAACCTCTCCCAATTTCTCTGCACCTTGTTCCATGAGAAATTTTCTCATGTCTGGAGCCATGGACTCTCTCAATTGCTCAATCATGATCATTTCTTTAAGATCTTGGGTCTTCCCCAGAGCAGTCCATTTCTCCAAATAGGTTTCCAGTCTGGCAGAGAATTGGTGGTATGTCTCCCCAGACAACAGTTTGGCATTTCTAAATTTCTTACGATAAAATTCCCCATTTTTTTCGTACCTCAATAACAACGCCTGCTTTAACATGTCATAATTCTCCTGGTCTTCTCTGTTCATTTTTGCGAAGACTTCGTAAGAAGTACCTCTCAGTCCCTGTGATAGCTTTAAACTCCACCTCTCTCTCTCTAACCATATGTAGTAGCTAATTATCCCGGACGAGCCCCCAATATATGTAGTGGATTGATGGTATTGTATTGTGGTGATATTACTAAGTGTGATGCATGAGGTCAGCTGTGAAGGCTCCTGAGATAAAATGTAACTGTGAATTGTCAGAAGGCCCTTCGTACTACCACTACGACCTCACACCTATCTTTTTTTACTAATGAATGTGGCTACGTTAAATGTCTAGGGTAATGATATGTAATGTGTTGTGGTAGATTACATACACACACACAGATATTTACTAAGTCTAATAATATTAATAAATGTTATAATACACTGAACTAACTCAAGTGTGTAAAATTTGGATAGTAATTTCCTTTAAATTTATTTGTTCTGAACCAAGGTTTTATTTTGGCCAGAACATATGAAAGGTTTTGCAATTATGAAAGAAATGCATGAATACGACATAATAAATGCAAGGTGTGTACATATATATGTTACTAGACTAGTTAATATTATTACTGTTTATAGTTGTAATCTATTTGGGAGAACATTTAATGGATGTGCTGTTGGGGTGGCCTCATCACTCCCTGTCTATGGTGACTACACATTGTCCAGTTATTTGATGGAAATTTTATGGGTGTGTTAGCAAATAAGTTGAGTTGGTGAATTCTCAGCAGACCAGACGCTCACGTAGCTTGAATGTGTAGCTCTGGTGCTGAGATCTGGTGGCCCCACCTCTCCGTGCTTGGGGGCAATATCAGAAGTCTGGTGGCCCCACCTCTCCGTGCTTGGGGGCAATATCAGAAGTCTGGTGGCCCCACCTCTCCGTGCTTGGGGGCAATATCAGAAGTCTGGTGGCCCCACCTCTCCGTGCTTGGGGGCTATAATAGGCTGCTCTGACAAAATGTTACTGCACGGGTCCACTCTGGTAATATTCAACAACTCATTTGACACCGCATTGGTGCCAACTGAAACTCACAGTTCTGCAATCAAAGTATTAGTCATGTGTCAGAATTCCATCCTCTAACCATTTCTGGACACAACACTACACAACAACAACACCACATAGACGGGTCAGATCTTTCTGACCAAACAACACATCTTACCAAGTTGGTTTCACATAGGATAAGTTCTCCCAGACTACGTATTCTGAAATATGTTCATTAGCTTCCTGCCATAGAATAGGATAGGTGATATGTTCCACTGATCTCAACACTTGATCTGTCCTTCCTAATCCTTGCTGGAGTTTATGTATTTTATTTGTCTCTAGACCCTGAACTGGGGCGGGGGGTCTAGAGCGAATCCTTACTTGTTGTAAGGGACAGATTATGCTATTGCAGTATCAAATCACTCGAAACCTTAAACAAATATTAAAATGTACATAGAAATAATTTCAGTCTTACCAGAATTATGAATATAGAACACAGTTAAATGCTAGCAAAACTCAGCTGAGCTGCTGGCCTTAGGATGGCGTCCCTCTAAATATTTCAATAGCTTCTGGGAATTACACCACTTAATAATTCACTGTGTCTACTAGGACAACTTATAATGAATGGCACAAAATGCGCGTCTGAGCGCCGATAATATATTCATCTATGGCCAATCACTGCATTTTCTTTTTTCAAATTCAAATATCCTACCAAAAAGTCATTTCAGTCATACCTCAGTCAAGTATGCCTTATTGTCTGTTGGTCCGTCCGTCTCTACTTGCGTTTTCACAAAAAAAAACACACTTGTTTTTTGAACCAACTCTGTCTTCCCCTACACAATTTTGCCCTTAAAGTTATTTTTAGCCACAATTCACCATCCCACCCCGTCTCTTCATTCCAACTAGATTTTAGCACTTGCGTCTTCAAGGCCACAATTTTTTGAAAATTAGTGACATGTTTTATTTCAATGCAGACGCTCGCTGATATGAACAACACAGTCTTTTGTCAATATCTTTCTTATTATCTATCCGTCTGTATAAATGAAAGCATATTATTTCACTGCTCAAGATGGGCCATCCGGCCAGCTAGGTTTTATATTCCTAACATTATTATTAAGAAAAGTTACTTTTCAAATATTTTCTAGAATCTTCTGGAATGCGTTCATCACTGCATTCAAATAAACGGACTAAGTTATCGCAAAAGCGTCCAAGAAATGACTGTGGCGTATAATATCCAAGGTCCCTTTTGTCGATTTCTTTACTTTATGTCAACTTGGGGAACGTGACTTTTTCCTCCTTTCCCCACCACTTGCGTCTTTTAGCCTTGCTAGTTTCAAGCACGCGTTCAGTCAGATTTTTCCTTTTGATCTCCGTTCTCATCCCGTTCCGTTTTGCCTTCAAGTCTAACAATTTAATTTCCATGGCGGGTGATGACCCGCGGCGTGGGCGATCATGTATTCTAGCAGCTTACGCATTAGTTTTTATCCCTACGTTGTATCATTGGAGATATTTTAACGTTGTATCACGGTTAATTTTGTGACAAACTGCGTAAGCATTTCCGCCTCGATTTTGGTAATGATAATTATAGATTAAAGCTAGTATGGGGACACAGATTAGCGATGGCAAGATTTGATGTATAAGTTAGCAGATGGGTTCGCCAGTGTGTATAAGAGTAAACGGAAAGAACGTAGCAATATATGGTTATGTTTCATTGTATGACAAGATATTCTTAGAATATCTTAAATTATGAGAGTGAAAGTAATATTTACAGCCCCTACCCACTAAGTTCTAGCTCAGGGATTGGATCAATTGAGAGCAGGAAATAGGCTTTCGTTTCGATTGTAAGTTTTGTCGGAAAACGCCTTTTGGAGGCTTCGAGAAAAAAGGAAATATAACGTAGCAAATTCGGAGGAAGAAACAGACTGCATTTCAATACGTCAAAGCAACAACTCCCAGGAGCCAGAGAAGAATAGGACAAGAATTCCAAATTAAAGGACAGGACAGAGTATTTATGCATCTTTAAGACTCTCGAAGAGAAACTGACTTTAAGTACTTACTTACTTAGTCGTTCCTCTTCTACCGTGAGGTGTAGAGGTTTGGAAGAGAGAGCGCCAGGCTATCCTATCGGCAGTCTTCCTCCTGGCCTGGTTCCATTCTAGTCCTCGGTCCTTCAAAGATTGTCTAATGTTGTCCTCCCAGCGGACTCTGGGTCGTCCTGGGGGTCTGGATCCTTGGCTCTTTGTTTCCCATGCTTGTCGTGGTAGCCGATCTTCTCCCATTCTGCAGACATGGCCAAACCATCTTAATTGGGACTGTTCTACTTGCGTCTGAAGGGGGTAGGATTTTAGGCCTTGACGTATCGTCTGGTTGCGTACCATGTCTCTTCTTGTTACCTCAACCCCTTTCCTCAGATATTTCATTTCTGAGGTTTGGATCTGGCTTTTGTGGGTTGTAGTCATTGCCCATGACTCGCATCGATATGTCAAGACTTGGACATAGGTGGAGCGGTATACAGCCATCTTCGTTTTCTTACGAACCTCTCTCTTGCTGAGGAATCCTCGATTTATGGCCTGGAAAATTCTCCCAGCTTCTGCTTTTCGAGTGGCCACCTCTTCTTTGATGCCTCCCTTTCGGTCTATAATAGCTCTGAGGTATTTAAAGTGGTCGACCTGCTCCAGGACCTGTTCTCCCAGCTTAATCTGATGTCTTCTTTCTTCTCGTGATATCACCATGGATTTTTAGAAGCTCCGTATAGCATGAATCAGAGGTGTTGGAATATTCTTCCTTGCCAAACAGTCCCAAAGTTTATTCCATGGGACCCTGTCAAACGCCTTTTCCAGATCTATGAAACAAAGATGGATCTCACTCTTATACTCATGGGCCTTTTCACTCAGCTGTCTGAGTGTGAAGATTAGGTCTTGAGTACTTCGGTTTGATCGGAATCCGCACTAGACCTCATCCAATTGTGGCTCAGCTAGGCGTCGGAGTATCTGCTCTAGGATTTTAGAGTAGATTTTACCAGGGACACTGAGAAGGGATATGCCTCTATGGTTTCCACATTGTCGATTGTCACCCTTTTTGAAAATTGGTGTTATGATGGCAATCTCCCAATCCTTTGGTATGGTCTTGTTGTACCACGCTGCCTGTAAAACCCTTAAGAGTAGTAGGTCGCCTGATGCTCCCATGTACTTAACCATTTCTGATGTTATACCATCATGCCCTGCTGCTTTGCCCATCTTGATTTTCTCCAGTGCTGCCTTCAGTTCTTCCATCTTTATGTCATCTTCATCATCATTGGTTTTCTCTTCTGTGCTAGTGGTTATCATTTCTGATGTTTCACCATGCTCACCATCCAGACTTTAAGTACAAAGGCTATTAACCTAGGAATCGGAGCACCCGTCATCAGAAGGATTCTAAAATTACCCCCAGACTAAGTGTTCGAAGCATCTAATCTAAGTTGCTGTGTCCATTCATCTGTGCCAGGAGATTGTAATTTCCTAAACATTGGGGTAATTTGTAACATATATCTTACAAATTGAAATTGACACGTGTGTTCTTGCTAGTGGTTGTAAAAGTCCATACGAGGCTAGCAACCTCAGGATAGGAAAATAGTGTATTCATAAACCACTACAGCAAGCGCTGGTTATTGCTTCTTGCTAGTTTTTATAGAGATCAAAATCAGTGGTAACCCCAGAATTCCGAATGGAGCAGTGAGTGAATGGTGATTACATCACATGTGCAGAGTGTATATTATCATTTTGTGAGATATATGTAACTTAATAATGTTCCTCCATGCACAAGCCATTGCACGCGCGCTGTTCAGACACATTTTCCCCCATTAAATTAACCAAAAGAATAATAGTGATTTTTCATCATATTCCCTGAGTTATGCTGTATGCATTCATGGAGAATAACATTTATGAGAGACAAAAATTGGTAGACGGACAACGGAAAAGGCGCCTGATTAATCTTCCGACCACAATATGCTTAGCAGAGGCATCCGTTCTTTTTATTTCCTCTAAATTTCAAGGTACGAGACCAGTTCATGGTTCGAGTCTACAATACCATTCGTGCTACAAGTCTGTGATTAAGAAAACTGCTTGTCGACAATAGACGGCTACATCTGACTGGCCTGTGAAGATAATCAGTACTGACAACAGGAGAGGTTACCCCCTGCGCCTTTCGCTCGGGACGTGCCCTTTTTTACAGAGAGACGAATTGACGAACAACAGCAGCATTGCTCACCGACTTTCGGCTAAGTGCTTATTAAACAGGCCACAGCAACGAAAATTTTCTTTCCATCAAGTATCAATGACGATAACATATTTTTTTTTTTGCACCCCATGGAAACATAACCTTGTTTATTTTTAAATGCTGCATTAAAATTGTTAATTAAATTGGTTATTTGTTGTTTTGCAAATTCCTAGTTGATTAAGTTATTATAGATAGGAGTGTACACGTATGAATCCATATCTTTAATATATATTTACACCTATAGAGCCAATAATAATCATAAGAAGAATTTTACTGTTAATTCAGTTGTGGGCTTGTACGAGCTAAATTAAATAATACTTCTTCACAAAAGTTGTCGGGCAATTTCATGATTTTAGAAAAAAAAAACCAAAGAAACAAACAAACTTGTGAACATTGTTAAATTATGAATTAGACAACTTGTTCATATCCTGTTACGGGGAAATTACTCTTCATTTCAGTCAGACTATAAAATGTTAACCTGAAAACACAGTTGTCTTCATGGCAATTTCTCGACGGCGGTCACAGAGTCAGGACGTGTCCTGAGGGAGATAACCTTCATGAATCGGAGGCAAACAAGAACTACTGTCACAGTTAAACAAAATTGGTGGGAATTTGTGTCAACATTCTTATTTTTCAGCATTAGGTGGTCCACCACAGCACCACGCACCCCAGAAAAGCAAATTGTTTTGTTTTCCCTTGTCTTTAAATACTTCGTTGATATTTTTAGGTTTTTAAAAGTATTTTGTTGTCTATATGGCAATTTTGGATGTACTTGCTGTTATTCTGGGTTTTATTGCTTCCAATTCTGTGAATAATTTATGTGCTTCATTTGGCAGCCAAAGAGCGACTCCTTCACTTTCTTGTGTGCTTTCTTCCAATGTCATAGGACAGAACAATTTTCACTGTGATCAGTTTCTTCTTTTCTTTGCTCCTTTCACATTGTTAGCTGAGTTCCATAATGTCAGTCTTATAGTCCGTTAGTTATGCTGAGATCTGTGTTTGTTTAGTGTACGGACAATCCAGATGCCATTTTCTAGGAGAAATAATGTAAGTTAGCAGCCCAGACAGTTTTGGCTTCCTCTGTGCTGCGTCATGAGTCACCTAAATAGAGGACATTTCCTCTGTCTGAGATGGCTGACTGACTTATTATTTGCTTTGGTTGATTTATCTCAAGCCCGGCTGAAAAAGGAGAAAAACGGCCTGCTTGGAGGCCGTAAGGAGGCAGACACTCCACCATGCAAAGGCACAACAGGCCAATCACCTGTTTGCTTTAAATCACGATTACGCGAACTACAAGAGAGAAAATTGGACTGATTCTAAAGGCGACGAACTGGAACGGACTACGGACTACGACTTATGGAACTTGGAACACAAGAAGCATAAATGGGAAAGAAGAGGAGCTGGTGGAAGAGATGAGGAAAGCAAAACTAGAAATCCTCGCTATTACCGAAACAAAGAAAAAGGGACAAGGAGTCATGGATCTCGATGGCAACACGCTGCCCTACAGTGGTGTACCCACATCTGAAAGAGCTAAAGGGGGCGTGGGTTGCATTGTGGCCAAAAACCAATAAGATAGTATCAAGGAATGAAACTTTGTCTCAGAGCGCATTATGGTTGTAAAACTAAAAGAAGGAGAAACCATAGTCAACCTTGTTATAGTGTATAGGCCAAACGAGGATGAGAGAGCAGAGGTCAAGGAGGAATTCTTCGAGCTGCTTCAAAGGACAGTGGATGACTGCATCGATGAAATTATCATGCTCGGAGATTTCAATGCCAGAGTTGGAAATGACCATGCGAGATGTGGTGGAGTTATCGGAAGATACGGAGAAGATACTCTCAATGACAATGGAAAGCGACTCCTCAGATTCTGCAGTGAGCAGAATCTGATCATTACAAACACAAAGTTCCCCCATAAGCGCATACATGCATACACTAGATGTGAACCAACAACGAATGAGAAGTCAGTGATCGACTATGCCATAGTTAGGAGGAGCTCATTCAAATATGTTCGGGCTGCTAGAGTCTGGAGGGGGCCAGAAATTGGAAGTGATCACTACCTGCTTACAATCAAAAGAACAACTAAAAGAGTTGCTCAGCCTAGGAACTGCCCAACATCACGCAAGAAACCAAGTAAACGAACGGTAGAAATGAGCATTAAGACCTACAAGCTGAGAGAGCCAGAAATTAAGACCAGATATCAGGGGCTTCTTGCTACAGCGGTGAGAAAAAGAAGAACAACCTGATGACTTGGAAACCCTGTGGCTTAAATTCAAGGACATCATAAAGACAGCTGCTGCAGAAGCATGTGGTGAAGTCCGACTTGGGAACAAGAGAAAGAGGACACCTTGGTGGACAGAGGAAGTCAAAGAGAAAATAAGAGAGAAGAAAATGGCATGGAAACAATACTTAGGAGCTAAAAACACAGCGGGACAAATAGAGAAATATAGAGAACATGTGACACTCACAACAGCAGCAAAGAACAAGGTGCTAGCAGCAAAACAGAAGTCCTGGGAAGAATTTGGAGAAGAGCTAGAAAAAGATGCGCAAGAAAACCAGAAATTGTTCTACAAGACCCTAAAGAACATGAAGAAGGAAAAACAATGCCCTCTCAAATTTATAAAGGACAAGCAAGGCAAATTGCTTACTGCCCCGAAGGAAGCAATGGAAAGATGGAAAGAATATTTCTCAGAACTCCTTGATGGTGAGCAATGATATCAGAAATGATAACCACTAGCACAGAAGAGAAAACCAATGGTGATGAAGATGACATAAAGATGGAAGAACTGAAGGCAGCACTGGAGAAAATCAAGATGGGTGTAGTGGATTTGATGGTACTTTATGGTTGTGATATTACCTAGTGTGATGCATGAGGTCAGCTGTGAAGGCTCCTGAGATAAATGTAGCTGTGAATTTACAGAAGGCCCTTCTTGCTACCACTTACGACCTCACACATATCTTTTTTACTAATGAATGTGGCTACTTTAAAATCTAGGGTACTGATATGTAATGTGTTGTGGTAGATTACATACACACACACAGAGATATTTAATAAGTCTAATAATATTAATAAAATTTATAATACACTGAACTAACTCAAGCTGTTTAAATTTTTGATATTAAATTTTCTTTAAGTTTATTTGTTCTGAACCAAGGTTTTATTTTGGTCAGAACATATGAAAAATTTTGAAATTATGAATGAAATGCATGAATATATGTCATAATAAAATAGAAAATGTGTACATATGTATTTCAAATGACTGGTTAATAGTAATTATCTTAAGATAGTCCCAGGAGAACTTATTTCTAGATATGCTGTTGGGGTGATATCATCACTCCCTGTCTATGACTACCAAACATTGTCCCTTCACTGATGGGAGTAATACAAGTTTTATTTCCCAAAAAATTTTGTGGGTTCTAGTGATGGTAATATAGTTGGTGTGTTAGTTAGTAAATAAGTTGGTGAAGGTCCAGCAGGCCAGACGCTCACGTATCTTGACTGAGTAGTTCTGGTGCTGGAATCTGGTGGCCCCACCTCTCCGTGCTTGGGGGCAATATAAGGCTGCTCTGACAAAATACTAGACTGCACTGGTCCACACTTGTATATATCAACACAGCATTTGACACCACTTTGGTGCCAAACAGAAACTCACACTTCAGAATTATGAATAGAGAACACAGTTATATTCTAGCAAAACTCAGCTGAGCTGCTGGCTCTAGTATGGCGTCCCTCTAAATATGGCAATTAGCTTCTGGGAATTACACCACTGAAGAATTACTGTGTCTACTACTGGACAATTTATGTTGAATGGCAAAAATGCGCGTCTGTGCGCCGATAATATGATTATTTGTGGCCAATCACCGACTTTCCCCCTTTCAAATTTCAAACCTCCTACCAAAAGTCAATTCAGTCATACCTCAGTCAAGTATGTATTATTGTCTGTTGGTCCGTCTGTCTCTACTTGCTTTTTCATAAAAAAACACGCTTGGTTCTACATGCCTTTCTACACGAATCGGTCTCTAGAGTTATTTTTAGCCACAATTTTCCACTATTTCCTCCTCTCTTTCATTCCAACTAGATTTTAGCACTTGAGTCTCAAGGCCGCAATTTTTGAAAATTAGTGACTTTTTTTTTACAGTGCTGTCGCTCGTCTGTTATGAACAACACAGTCTTTTGTCAATATCTTCATTATTATCTATCCGTCTGTATAAATGAAAGCATATTATTTCTCTGCTCAAGATGGGCTATCAGACTAGCTAGGTTTTATATTCCTAACATTATTATTAAGAAAAAGTTACTTTTTCAAGGTTAGTTGTTTTTTTGAAATATGTTCGAGCATCTTCTGTAATGCGTTTGCCGCTGAATTCAAATAAAAGGACTAAGTATCGTAAAAGCGTCCAAGAAATGACTGTTGCGTATAATAGCTAAGGTCCCTTTTGTCCATTTCTTTACATTGTGTCAACTTGGGGACGTGAATTTTTTTCCTTTCCCCACCAATTGCGTCTTTTTAGCCTTGCTAGTTTCAAGCACGTGTTCAGTCATATTTTTCTTTTTGATCTCCGTTCCCTCCCGTCTCCAAGGGTAAACGTTTTGTCTTCACGTCTAACAAGTTAGTTTCCATGGCGGGTATTGAACCGCGGCATGGGCGATCATGTCTTCTAGTAGCTTACGCATTATTTTTATCCCTACATTTTATCTTTGGAGATATTTTAACGTTGTATCACGGTTAAATTTATCACACATCTCCCCACTTGAAAACATGCCTACGGCAAGTTCCAAAACCAGTGATACACATAGATAAAATTACTCCTCACGCCTACCACTACTCTAATTTTGATCACAGGGGTGCCGACTGAGGAAATCTGCACCGACATTCAATGACCCTGGGATGTACTCAATACTAAACTGATAAGGTTGCAGTAATAAAGACCACCTCAACAATCTTGCGTTTTTCATGCTTAGCCTGAGATAAGAATACTAGGGGCTGATGATCCGTCTGGACCACAAAAGTCCTACCATACAGATAGATTTGAAACTTCTTTATTGCCCATATTAACGCTAAACATTCTTTTTCGCTTGTGGAATATCCTTGTTCCGCCTTATTCAATTTGCGGCTTGCATAAGCGACTGGGTTCAGTTCCCCATCAGGTGAAGATGATCTTTGCAACAAAGCCGCCCCGAGTCCTACATTACTTGCATCTGTTCTTACGACAAAGTCCTGTGTCAAATCAGGCAGTTTGAGAATAGGCTTGCTAGTGAGTTTTTCCTTTAACTCTTGGAACGCTAATTCACATTGCGCAGTCCAAACTATTTTATCTGGATGTCCCTTGCGAGTCAAATCAGTCAGAGGAGCACATATTGAGTTAAAATTTTTGATATATTTTTGGTAAAAACCACATAACGACACGAATGATCGCACGTCCTTTTTTGTTTGTGGTCTAGGTGCTCTCTGCAGTTTTTCCAAGTTCTTGGGGTCAGGGGTCATGTTGCCCTGATATACAGTGTGTCCCAAGAATTCCAACTCTTTGCATCCAATACAACATTTTGTTGGCCTAGCAGTTAAGTTCGCCTCCCTAAGCCTATCAAATAACATTTTTAGGGAGTCAATGTGTTCTTCAAATGTCTCTGTGGCGACGAGAATATCATCCATGAAATTCGTGATACATGGGTTATTCAGGGGATCCAACAATTTGCGCATCATCCTTGAAAATACACTCGGAGCATTTTTCAGTCCGAATGGTAGCATGTTGAATTCATAATGTCCATCCGAAGTGCTAAAAGCCAAATAAGGTCTCACTTCAGGCTTCACTGGAATCTGGTAATAGCCTTTACTAAGATCCACCTTTGAAAAGTATTTTGCCTTGTTTAATCTGGCAAATAACTGTTTTGTGTCTGGTAATGGATCCACTTGTCCTTCTGTGACAGCATTCAGTTTCCTGTAATCTATGCACAGTCTGTGTTCCCCAGACGGTTTTCTCAACAAAACTACACTGGAGCTAAAAGATGATTCACTGTGTGAAATAATCCCCTCCTTCAACAAATAATCTATTTCTTCTTTCAATGCCTTCTCCTTCGCGAACGGAATAGAATAGGCTCTCATACAGATTGGGTTTGAGTCTACCAGTTTCATGTCATACTGTAGCAAATTTGTATGTCCTGGTTTATCTGTTAATACATCTGTATGTTCCTCCAGAACCTGTTGAACTCTCTCCCTCTGGTTTTTAGTCAGGTGCTTACTGACTTTTACCTGTGCTGCTGTTTCACAAGGATGTAATGGGTATTCATGTGAGGTGAGTGGTTCCTTTTGCATTTGAGTTGCGATAGCCAAGGTCAGTAAGGGGGTGCTTTCCTGGAGTGGTCTGTCCAGATACTTCTTTAAAAGGTTTACATGATAAACTTTCTCCTTCCCCTTTTTGTCAATTTTATAGTTTGTTCTAGACACCTTCTCTAGAACCGTATATGGACCTTGCCATCCAATTTGTAATTTATTCTGGCTACCGGGTAGTAGAAGCAGCACCTTCTCTCCCACAGCTAGTTCTCTGTCCTTTGCCTTCCTATTAAAATATGCTGCATGTTTCTTCCTGGCTTGTTTCAAATTATCATTTGCCAGTTTCCATCCAGCTTTCACACGAGTGGTCAGTTCGTTCACGTATTGATAAGATGAGGTAACAGTCTCTTCTGCCTTCTCATCTGTCCAGGTCCTTAATAAAGCTACATCTGGATTTTTAATTTTCCATATTTATTTTTCATGGCACCCATCGGGTCCCGTCCATTAGAAGCATTATAGTGAGGACTTTTCTTCCTAGAATCATCACTCACAAATCGACCACTACCAATTTTTTTCTTGGGTTTGTCCACCCACTTTAGATTGCTTATGAGAGATCTTCGCTCTCTTTTCTGTTCTTCCAGTTTATATAAGTCTGACCGAGGGATTGTCATCTTATCCTGGGTAAAATTTACTCTTTGTACTCGTCGCATAGTGGCCATGTTAATCCATTCCAGTGAAGACTGGGCGTGAAAAGGGGGATCCCATTCCACTTTGTCTACCTGAGTATAATTAGTTTTCCTTCCAGGCCTAAATTTGCCCTGTGGCGTTTCTAGGTCCTGCACATTTTGTCCCTTTGTGGGTGTTCCCTCATGAAATATGCCACATGCTTCTACAAAGTTCTCAATATCGACATTTACGTCGGGCCAATAGTATTTTCGAGCAATCTTTTGGCAGATGGTACCGACTTTCTCATGGTCACCATCTTTTCCAACATGTAAGCTCCTTATCAAATTTGCCCTATATATCTTGGGAAGAACCAACTGTCCGTGACCAGTGGATCTAGTTCCTGTCTTCCTGTATAATAATTTGTTCTTCACAAAGTACTCTCCCTTGCTTGGAGGTGTGTGGCATTTGGGCAATTTTTTGAAACATGGCTTAAGGGTCTTATCCTCAGCCTGCGCCTTCCTCATCTCCTCTGGATGAGCATTAATAGGTTCACCTTCTTCCTCCTTTTTCTGTGACCTGGTCTGCACTGTCGCCATGATCACAGGTCTCTCGGGATTCCCCAAGAAGACGTATCTACACCCCAATATCAGAGGGTAGATTGGTTCATCTATCACTGCTGCTCTGATTTCTCCTTCCACATAGCGAGTTTTCACCGTTATCCTTGCGATGGGAAGTGTCATGAGTGGTATGTCCTTAGTCGCCCCTTGTATTTCCACTGTTTCTGTGGTATACTGACTTGGGTCCACTAGGCTAGACTTCACAACTGAATCATAATCCAAACCTGTATCATAAAGGCACCTTGTGGTGACCCCATTACAAATAACATCCTCACAAACTGGGGGGGTGATAAGGTTCCTGCTGTCCATTAGGATTAACCTTTAATCTTTGAGTCCCCGACTTCATTGCAGCAATGTTGGAAGGTTTCCTTCTACAAAATTCGGTGTTATGGTTATCTTTCTTGCACCATTTGCACCATCTTTTTCCTTGGTTCAACGGTTTTCTTTCATTGTATTTTTGGTCATTGAACTGTGAGTTTCTGTCACGATAGTCATTTCTTGGCCGTTCAAGGTTTGTCCTACCTTTATTACCCTGTTCTCTATTATCAAATTTATTAAATTGCTGTGGAGCTTTAAAATTGTCTATGTGCTTCTTTTTAGCACCACTTACCTCTGCCTGGGCTGCCTGATACCTCTCAGCGACATTTAAAACCTCCTCCAACCTCTCTGCACCTTGTTCCATGAGAAATTTTCTCAAGTCTGGAGCCATGGACTCTCTCAATTGCTCTATCATGATCATCTCTTTAAGATCTTGGGTCTTCCCCAGAGCAGTCCATTTCTCCAAATAGGTTTCCAGTCTGGCAGAGAATTGGTGGTATGTCTCCCCAGACAACAGTTTGGCATTTCTAAATTTCTTACGATAAAATTCACCATTTTTTTCGTATCTTAACAACAAAGCCTGCTTTAACATGTCATAATTGTCTTGGTCTTCTCTGTTCATTTTTGCGAAGACTTCATAAGAAGTACCTCTCAGTCCCTGTGATAACTTTAAACTCCACCTCTCTCTCTCTCTAACCCATATGTAGTAGCTAATAATTCAAAACGACTGAGGTACCCCTCTATGTCATCGTCTTTCTCAACAAAATGGTCTAAATGAAACCCCATAGCTGATGTTGAGGCTCCCTGACTAGGCGTAGCATCTGAGGCAAAAGGGCTGGCACCATTTTCAGGAGCATGGCCTTGTAATTCCAGCTCCCTTAGTCGTAATTCGTGCTCCCTTTGCAACCTTCTATCTTCTGCCTCCCTTTCGGCAGTCAACCTTTTTTGTTCTGCCTCCCTTTCGGCCTTTTTATCTTCTGCTTCCCTTTGCTGTCGTTTTTCATCTGCCTCTAATGCTTTAGCCTCTTTGTCAGCCTCAATCTGCAGCCTCTTAAGTTCTTTATCAGCCTCAATTTGTAACCTCTTCTCTTCAACTATCCTCCTATCTTCCCTTTCAATATACTTGTCACATTCTGCAGTTACGTATTGAATTAAACCCTGACCATCCATTCCCATATCCTTCGCCGTTAGCACAGCAGCTGATCTGAACTTTGCCAGCTCCGCCATACTTTTTAGACAATTTAGCAATGAGCAAGATAAATCTCTAACCAATTAATAACTAAAGTAATTCTAATAAATTAATTAATCAATTAACTACCACTGGCTGTGAAGATTCACCAACTTTTATTTTAAGGGACACTTTTAATTTTTACAATTTGTCCCCCTGATTTAATTCTCCCACCAGGAGATCCTAATATTACTGGTAAGCTAATTATCCCTGGACAAGACCCCAATATATGTAGTGGATTTGATGGTACTTTATGGTTGTGATATTACCTAGTGTGATGCATGAGGTCAGCTGTGAAGGCTCCTGAGATAAATGTAGCTGTGAATTTACAGAAGGCCCTTCTTGCTACCACTTACGACCTCACACATATCTTTTTTACTAATGAATGTGGCTACGTTAAAATCTAGGATACTGATGTGTAATGTGTTGTGGTAGATTACATACACACACACACAGATATTTAATAAGTCTAATAATATTAATAAAATTTATAATACACTGAACTAACTCAAGCTGTTTAAATTTTTGATATTAAATTTTCTTTAAGTTTATTTGTTCTGAACCAAGGTTTAATTTTGGTCAGAACATATGAAAAATTTTGAAATTATGAATGAAATGCATGAATATATGTCATAATAAAATAGAAAATGTGTACATATGTATTTCAAATGACTGGTTAATAGTAATTATCTTAAGATAGTCCCAGGAGAACTTATTTCTAGATATGCTGTTGGGGTGATATCATCACTCCCTGTCTATGACTACCAAACATTGTCCCTTCACTGATGGGAGTAATACAAGTTTTATTTCCCAAAATTTTTGTGGGTTCTAGTGATGGTAATATAGTTGGTGTGTTAGTTAGTAAATAAGTTGGTGAAGGTCCAGCAGGCCAGACGCTCACGTATCTTGACTGAGTAGTTCTGGTGCTGGAATCTGGTGGCCCCACCTCTCCGTGCTTGGGGGCAATATAAGGCTGCTCTGACAAAATACTAGACTGCACTGGTCCACACTTGTATATATCAACACAGCATTTGACACCACTTTGGTGCCAAACAGAAACTCACACTTCAGAATTATGAATAGAGAACACAGTTATATTCTAGCAAAACTCAGCTGAGCTGCTGGCTCTAGTATGGCGTCCCTCTAAATATGGCAATTAGCTTCTGGGAATTACACCACTGAAGAATTACTGTGTCTACTACTGGACAATTTATGTTGAATGGCAAAAATGCGCGTCTGTGCGCCGATAATATGATTATTTGTGGCCAATCACCGACTTTCCCCCTTTCAAATTTCAAACCTCCTACCAAAAGTCAATTCAGTCATACCTCAGTCAAGTATGTATTATTGTCTGTTGGTCCGTCTGTCTCTACTTGCTTTTTCATAAAAAACACGCTTGGTTCTACATGCCTTTCTACACGAATCGGTCTCTAGAGTTATTTTTAGCCACAATTTTCCACTATTTCCTCCTCTCTTTCATTCCAACTAGATTTTAGCACTTGAGTCTCAAGGCCGCAATTTTTGAAAATTAGTGACATTTTTTTTACAGTGCAGTCGCTCGTCTGTTATGAACAACACAGTCTTTTGTCAATATCTTCATTATTATCCATCCGTCTGTATAAATGAAAGCATATTATTTCTCTGCTCAAGATGGGCTATCAGACTAGCTAGGTTTTATATTCCTAACATTATTATTAAGAAAAAGTTACTTTTTCAAGGTTAGTTGTTTTTTTGAAATATGTTCGAGCATCTTCTGTAATGCGTTTGCCGCTAAATTCAAATAAAAGGACTAAGTATCGTAAAAACGTCCAAGAAATGACTGTTGCGTATAATAGCTAAGGTCCCTTTTGTCCATTTCTTTACATTGTGTCAACTTGGGGACGTGAATTTTTTTCCTTTCCCCACCAATTGCGTCTTTTTAGCCTTGCTAGTTTCAAGCACGTGTTCAGTCATATTTTTTTCTTTTTGATCTCCGTTCCCTCCCGTCTCCAAGGGTAAACGTTTTGTCTTCACGTCTAACAAGTTAGTTTCCATGGCGGGTATTGAACCGCGGCATGGGCGATCATGTCTTCTAGTAGCTTACGCATTATTTTTATCCCTACATTTTATCTTTGGAGATATTTTAACGTTGTATCACGGTTAAATTTATCACAATGCGCAAAGCAGATGGGTATGATGGTATAACACCAGAAATAGTTAAGTACATGGGAGCATCAGGCGACCAATTACTCTTAAGGGTTCTACAGACAGCGTGGTGCAACAAGACCTTACCAAAGGATTGGGAGATTGCCATCATAACACTGATTTTCATAAGGGGTGACAATCGACAATGTGGAAACCATAGAGGCATATCCCTTCTCAGTGTCGCTGGTAAAATCTACTCTAGAATCCTAGAGCAGGTACTCCTGCGCCTAGCTGAGCCACAATTGGATGAGGTCTAGTGCGGATTCCGAGCAAACCGAAGTACTCAAGACCTAATCTTCACACTCAGACAGCTGAGTGAAAACGCCCTTGAGTATAAGAGTGAGATCCATCTTTGTTTCAAAGATCTGGAAAAGGCGTTTGACTGTTACTTCTTGTCTCGATCAAAGATCTATTTTACTGCGATTTATTCGTTGCCTGAAGAATTTATGTGTATTGTTTGTCTGAGTAGGACGAGTCTGTCTTATATCTGTATATCTTTACATATCTAAGTCGAACTATATGTTCTGTTGTCTCTAGAGAGGTCGAAGGCTATTCGGCGGATGTGTCGCTAGAGTGTGGTGTGATTTGGCTTCGTCCTGATAGGGACTGTTTTTCCTATGTCGGCCTGTCGCCGGGGAAAAAGTGATCTCAGTATTTGTGGGGAAAGTGATAGTCGTCTAGACCTATCGTGTATGCTTTACCCCAGTGTTTATGCGTATTGCCAAGGAATGGCAGTTTCATATTTCTTATACCAAGGTAATCCAAGATACTTTTATGAACTCTCGTACGAAGCCACCATTTTCGATAAGAGAATATATTTGACTCGATGAAAACGACTTCGATTCCTAGCAGCACTATATTCTGTAGAATGCAGTCAATTGTTCATGATCAAATCTACAGAGCAATGCAATGTTTTATGAATGACTAACTTTAGGACAGATTCATTATCTGTATCCAAACGTGAGTGACAGCTCACGAGTGAAGCCATCTTGGAACCAAAACATGTAGTGACTTTCAAGAAGAGAAAAGGGATGCCCGTATTATCGCTTGTTTAGTCCAGAGATCACTGCTACACATGAGAACCCTTTATCAGCGGTTCAATATTATTATATGAAAAAATATGTGCTGAACATTATGTGGGAGAATCGTCGCTAAACGAGATTAGGTTTAGAAGCCATCTGAAATATTGTTTATAAGCTGACGTGCTCAGTCAGTGAAGTCAGATGATTTATATGTATGGGCGATGCTGAGGGCTTGGCTACTGACAGTCCATTATAATATTAATCTACATGAGTGCCCATGTAACATAACATTGCAAGACCATTTATCCACTGTACTATGATGTATTATGCCAACCTGTGATTTGTCACTATCTGTGCTGTCGAGTGTGTACGTCCAATTAAACTTTAGAAAAGGTACACAGTCGTTGGTGTCGATGACTTCCAGTCATACATGAGTGTGAGAAAAGAACATTTGTCAACAACACGAACCCTTATCATCATTCGCACATTGTACACTCAATCCATGTCTACACACCACTGCGTAGGTCAAGTTGACATTCCATACACTACAGTGGAGCAAACAACACCATAGAGATCTTATCAACTGATGATGATGATGATGTCTGCTTCCATCCACTTATATCTATCTTTTGGTGGATATCATTAACGGGAATAAAAATCCAACATTATCAACCTTATCAACTGGTGGACCAGCTTTCTGGGTTTGACCTCGCAGAAGTTCAGAAGTCAACAGATTACCGATACCAGACCGTTTCCTGTGGCTGATACGACACACTTGCAGTATTGGTTTGCTCTTTGTCAACACTTCGTCACGTGACCTGTCAGGTGAATGCAGTATGTAGGTCAGCGTTGTTGACATTTTTTTTACATTAGACATTATAGAGTTTCACAGAACAGTTGGATCAATTCTTGTCAATGTTAACAGGAAGACAGTATTTGTGAACTAAGAAGTCCTATTTTCATCGATGGATCTTCTTGTTTTCCATATATGAACTTTAATATTTAAGGCCAGAATGTTTAATTGAATAAAGTGGCAGTTTGTTTATTTTCATAAAAATAACTTTGCCATTACTGTAAAACTGAGCCTATTTTGCAACACATACTATCATACACATAATTTATATATATTTATGTTTACATGTTATTTGTTTGTATAGTATGTTAGTTTCTATGTCAGCGGGTTGTGTTTAAGGTTGGGCGGCGTCCTCACAACAGAATATCCCACGTCATAGAGGGTCCGTTGTGGGCGTTTTCTATAGGTGCAATTTTCTTGATTGAAAATTTGCTGCGACAACTGTTGCTTTTGTGTTAGCTGTGGAGACTGTAATTATTGTTATTTTTGTAATATTTCTTTGTTCTTTAGTTTTGTTTTGATTTGTTTGTAATTTGTTGGTCTAACCTTTTCTATCTTTCAGTTCTATTCACAATTTATATTCATATATTGTGACGTCATTTGTGTTGTTATTCTTTGCAGATTCAGTGATTATTTTCATTGATTTCCCTATTTAATTTATTTTGATTTCTGCAAACGTTCTTGTATTGTCAGTCCTATTTGTACTTTATGTATTCTGTTGGTTGACATATGTTTTATATAGGTATATTTCATAAGACACAATTGCCTGTGCACTGCACTTGGATTATGGTATAAACCAGTACCTGATTATTATTACTATTATACAAGACCTTATTAAAGGCTTGTGACCCACAGATATTGGGATAGTATACTGATTAATCAAGTCATTGAGAACTTGTGGTATTATTATTGGTTCAGGTGATTAGTATTATTGTTAGACATCATGTCTACTTTAGAATACTTCATTACACAAGGGAAAGCCCTTGATAAGACTGGTCAACAATTAGAACAATGGGCAGTTGCTCAATATGACAAAGCATTAGCTGCAGAAGAGAGAAGAGCTATGGCAGAAGAGAAAAGATTAGCTGCAGAAGAAAGAAAAGCTATGGCGGAAGAGAAAAGATTAGAAAGAGAAGCTGAGGCTGCTGCTGAACAAAAGAAATTGCAGATGCAGGTGGAGGAAAGGAGATTTGAAGCTGAACAAAAAAAATTAGAAAGAGAAGCTGCGGCTGAACAAAAAAGATTAGACAGTGAAGCTGAACAAAAAAGATTAGACAGGGAAGCTGAACAAAAAAAGATTAGACAGGGAAGCTGAACAAAAAAGATTAGACAGGGAGGCTGAACAAAAAAGATTAGATGCTGAAGAGAAAAAAGCAATAAGAGAACATGAATTTGAGTTGGAGAAATTGAGATTGACAAGTATGAGTAATGTTAATCAGGCATCTAGTGGTAATGGTAAACCTTCTACTTACAAGGTTAAGGTTCCACCGTTCAATCAGTCCAGTGACGATATTACATTCTGGCTGGATAGATTTGAACGTTCTTGTCGTACACATAATGTGGATAAATCACAATACGCTAATCAATTATCAGAAAACTTGAAAGGTGAATCTTTGACTAGATTATGCCTTGTAGGAGAAGCAGATAAGGATAATTATGATGTCATTAGGGCGGCTTTGATAAAAAAATATCAGCTAAGTGAGGAAGGCTATCGCCTTTTATTTAAAACGGTGGTACCTGAGACGGGTGTAGAATTCTCAGAATTCACTGCAAAGGCACGTCTCACAGTTGATCGTTGGATTGAGCTTTTCAAAACAGAAAAAACGTATGAAGGACTTATGGATTTGTTGCTCAGAGATAAGATTATGTCATGTGTGAACAAACCTTTCCTTGAATTTATACATGAGCGTAAACCCAAATCTCTAAAAGAAATGGAAGAATATTGTTCCCAATATGTCACTGCACACCCCGACGTGACTTTTGGCAACACTAAGATTAAGGAGAGTATGCCAGTTGCTTCAGCAACACCATACAATCCCAATTATTCACACAGATTTCAGGGACCTCAAAACAGATTTGATAAAAAAGGTAACCATAATAGTTATCAAAACCAAGGTACCCAATCATTTCAGGGTTCTTCTTCAAAGAACTGGAGACGACCTGATAGCTCTCGACACAGGGGTGGTCATAATTATAGGAATTTCCGTAGAGGAAGTAATTATAGAAACTATCAGGGTTATCCGTCTTGGAGTCAACAAGATCATAATTACAGAGATACTCATTATAATGAATATGATAATGGTAACCAAGGGAACTATGACTCAAACCCAAATAGGGGTTACAATAGAGGTAACAATAACTACAGAGGTGATAATAACCGAGGTAGATC
The DNA here is from genome assembly GCA_024509875.1 of Oreohelix idahoensis. Classification (NCBI taxonomy): domain Eukaryota; kingdom Metazoa; phylum Mollusca; class Gastropoda; order Stylommatophora; family Oreohelicidae; genus Oreohelix; species Oreohelix idahoensis. Next base: position 29,809 of record JAMPIV010022706.1, read on the forward strand.
TCAAAACAAAAGACATAAACCACATTTTCAGGCAAACTCTGTACAACAAGAGTCCCATGAAGCCTATAAACAGAGTAAAGATAATAATGATGCTAGTAATATGGCATGTGCCGCTTTTGATTTTGGGAGAGCATCTCAGTGCCCCCAATGCAAAACGTTATTTGAGCCAACCACAGTGTCTACTTTAAGCTGTGGCCATCCTCTTCCTGCTCTTCCAGCATCAGTCGCGCATGATGGAAGAGGTTCTCTTGTCTTACATAAGGGTTTAGTGAATAACAATCCAGTCTCTGTGCTATTTGATTCTGGATGCACCACAATTGGTGTTAGGCAGTCACTCGTAGATCCTTCCCGTGCCACTGGACAAGTAGTCAAATGTGTAACATTTGGCTGCACATTAGAGAAATACTCTACTGCTATCATTAGGATTGCTACTCCTTTCTTTACAGGAGATGTACACGCATGTCTTCTTCCGAATCCGATCGCTGACCTCATCATCGGTCGCATTCATGGAGTCAAGGAATGCACTCCGCAACAAATTTCCACGTGGGAAAGGCAAAACATGCAGATTGCTAACGCTGTAGTCACTAGAGCTCAGGCTCTTAATATGCCTCAAACTTCATCTATTGAAGATAATGAAGTGCATAACCAAGATAATCCCTTGGTAATTTCTCGTGACTCGTTTATAAAACAGCAAGAAGATGATCCCACTCTGAAGAAATTCTTCATTCTTGCAACTAAAGTGATCCGAATAAAGACACAAGTCGTAAATCGTGGATTACAAAGAAGAATGGCGTACTTGTACGTATGGTTCAAGACTCCATTACGTCAAGTCATTCTCAAATCCTGGTTCCCAAGAATTTGAGAGTTAAAATTTTGCAGCACGCTCACGACTCTCAGTGTGCTGGACACATGGGTTTTTTCCCGTACTAAGTCAAGAGTCCTTGCGGCTTTCTTTTGGCCATTGGTAAACAAGGACATACGTATTTATTGTCGATCTTGTAAAGTATGCCAGGAAGTTAAATCCAAAGGTCCACGGCATGCTGCACCCATTCAGGCGGCGGACATTCCTATTCGGCCGTTCCAAAAAATGGCCATAGACATTATTGGTCCATTTAAGATCAAGTCTGCCAGAGGACATCAGTTTATCTTGACGTGTGTTGATATGTGCACACGTTGGCCAGAGGCTATTCCTCTGAAGAGCATTACTACTGCTGATATTGCAGATGCTCTTTGGCTTATATTTTCTCGTCTGGGGTTCCCCGGAGAGATATTGTCAGACCATGGCACCCAACTAATATCAGATACCATGTCTCAAGTAATGTCTACTCTGCAGATAGATAGATCTTTAAGTAGTATCTACCATCCAATGTCTAATGGTATGGTCGAACGCCTTAATAGAACACTTAAAAACTTACTGGGGAAGATAACTGAGGATCATCCTCAAGACTGGGACAGAGTTTTACCTGCGGCCCTCTTCGCTTACAGAGAGGTACCCAATGAACATACGGGATTTTCTCCCTTTGAACTCGTCTTTGGCGCGCGTCCGCGTGGCCCTATGTCGTTGCTTCACGATCTCATAACATCTGACAATATTGACGATGACACAAAGTCATCCTACGAATATGTCATCGCGTTGAGACAAAAAATTATCGAAGCATGCAAATTAGCAACTTCTTCTTCTGAATTTGCGAAACAGAAGGCAAGGCAATTTGCCAATAAGAAGAGATGCTTACGACAACTTTGTCCTGGTGACAAAGCATTTGTATTACTACCTTGTAGGGAAACAGATTACTTATTTCTTGGAAAGGTCCGTACGATATAATATCGAAAATTTCCGATGTCGACTATATTGTCGATATTGATGGGAAGCATAAAACCTTCCACATCAATATGCTTACTGAATTCCATGAACGTCCGGATTATTTGCAATCCATTTTCCAAGCAACGGACAATTCTCCAGTACAACATGGTCATTACTCATCACTGTCCGTGATACAGGATGAGGAAACAAGTTTTTCAGATGTAAATCTTCCTCTTCCAATGATCCCACTTCATTCCAGTGAATCATGGAAGAACGTTACTGTCTCTCCTGATTTGTCTCTAGGAGAACAGCGACAAGTTTCAACTATGTTGCAAACATTTCAGGATGTACTCACTGACATCCCTGGACAAACGAATGTCATTCAACATGACATTGTTCTAACTGACCATACTCCTATTAGGGTTAGACCTTATCCTATACCTATACATTTTCAAGCACAGGTCGAGAAAGAGTTGGATGAGATGATAGATTTGAAAATAATCGAACCATCCACCTCTGCATATTCTTCGCCGATGGTTATTGTGCGTAAAAAAGACAATAACATACGTCTTTGCGTTGACTATCGAAAATTGAATCAAGTAACGAAGTTCGATGCCGAACCTATGCCTTTACTGGAAGAGCTACTTACTCGACTCTCCAAATCTCATTTTTTTCACTAAACTTGATTTGTCTAAAGGATATTGGCAAGTTCCTTTATCTGAACGCGCCAAACCTCTCACGGCTTTTTCAACACCTAGAGGTTTGTTCCAATGGAATTTTATGCCTTTCGGTCTTATGAACGCACCAGCTACGTTCGTACGCATGATGCGCCGAATCCTATCTTATCGGTCAGATGTCATTGCATATCTAGACGACATCTGTCTTTTCAGCGATACTTGGGAAGATCACTATTCAGGGTTAGATGAATTGCTGTCTACTTTGCGTGAGCACAACCTGACAGCGAAACCCTCTAAAGCCTATATTGGTTTTAGCGAAATTTCTTTCCTAGGCCACCGAGTTGGTCATGGTTTCCTAAAGACAGAGGACCATAATACTAGTAAGATACTTAACATCTCAATCCCTAAGACTAAAAAACAGGTGAGAAGTCTGTTAGGTCTTATTCAATTTTATGGCAGATTCATTCAGAATCTATCCTCTATCATGGCACCTCTCTCAACACTTCTAAAGAAAGGTTCGCCTAATGTGGTCCACTGGTCTCAGGAATGCCAATGCTCTCTGGATAAGATTAAAACACTGTTTTCAACACCACCTATTTTGGTGCTACCCACTAAAGATAAGACATTCGTTCTTCGTAGTGACGCTTCATCCACTGGGATTGGAGCGGCACTAATGCAAGAGTACTCTGGAACTCTGCATCCTGTAATGTATATTTCCAGAAAACTTAATGCGGCAGAAAGGAATTATTCGGTTTTAGACCGTGAGCTATTAGCTATGGTTTGGTCGATCCTCAAACTACAGAGATTCCTTCTAGGCGCACATTTCATAGTAGAAACCGACCAAAAAGCTCTTACTGCTATACAGAGTAAGAATTTGAAGAGCTCGAGGTCTACTCGATATGCAATTGCTCTTCAACCTTTTCATTTCTCTGTGCGAGCTATTCGTGGATCAGATAATGTGATGGCAGACATTCTGTCAAGATGCCCACATGATTCCACATAACTATTAGGGCTTAGACTTCTTGATATGTCTAGTTCTATAGTAGTCCCTTTTCTATATCATGATAGATACACATTTGTAATTTAATAATATAATGATTGTATCACTACATAGCGGTTCATTGATGTTTATTCACCGCTGTGCTTTGATGATTTTTTCTTCATAAATCATAAATTTAAGATATCTAATGCGAAATGATGATATGAATTTTTTAGGCATTGTGTAATTGCCAGAATTGTATTATACTTTGATGACACCTTCCTGGAAAAATATACTTGTAGAGAAATAATTTCTCTCAGTTTATGAGACACATTCTCACCAGTCGCTCCATAAGTCGACTTAGCCTCATATTAGGCGTTATAGGTATTCCTGATATTTTCATCTGCGCATTATTCATGCGTTGTGAGCCTATTGTACGTTGCTCCTAGATGTATTTCAAAAAAAAAAAAAAGTTCCATTTTTTTTCCCGGGAGGTGTGGTAAGACTGTTACGTGCAGTCTTTGATATCTTACAATATTATACATTGGTATTCTTGTTATCTTCGCAAATATTTTGAAAGCAAAATAGTGCTTAAGGGAAAGTCATTATTGTGTTACTTCCCTTGAAAGTTGTGTCGGCTCTTTCGATCAAACTCCGCGGATAAATCTATTTTACTGCGATTTATTCGTTGTTTGGGTAATAATAGATTGTTCTTGCTTCAGAATATCTATGGCCTGAATTTATGTGTATTGTTTGTCTGAGTAGGACGAGTCTGTCTTATATCTGTATATCTTTACATATCTAAGTCGAACTATATGTTCTGTTGTCTCTAGAGAGGTCGAAGGCTATTCGGCGGATGTGTCGCTAGAGTGTGGTGTGATTTGGCTTCGTCCTGATAGGGACTGTGTTTTCCTATGTCGGCCTGTCGCCGGGGAAAAGTGATCTCAGTATTTGTGGGGAAAGTGATAGTCGTCTAGACCTATCGTGTATGCTTTACCCCAGTGTTTATGCGTATTGCCAAGGAATGGCAGTTTCATATTTCTTATACCAAGGTAATCCAAGATACTTTTATGAACTCTCGTACGAAGCCACCATTTTCGATAGTTACGATTTGAATGTCTAAGAGAATATATTTGACTCGATGAAAACGACTTCGATTCCTAGCAGCACTATATCCTGTAGAATGCAGTCAATTGTTCATGATCAAATCTACAGAGCAATGCAATGTTTTATGAATGACTAACTTTAGGACAGATTCATTATCTGTATCCAAACGTGAGTGACAGCTCACGAGTGAAGCCATCTTGGAACCAAAACATGTAGTGACTTTCAAGAAGAGAAAAGGGGATGCCCGTATTATCGCTTGTTTAGTCCAGAGATCACTGCTACACATGAGAACCCTTTATCAGCGGTTCAATATTATTATATGAAAAAAATATGTGCTGAACATTATGTGGGAGAATCGTCGCTAAACGAGATTAGGTTTAGAAGCCATCTGAAATATTGTTTATAAGCTGACGTGCTCAGTCAGTGAAGTCAGATGATTCATATGTATGGGCGATGCTGAGGGCTTGGCTACTGACAGTCCATTATAATATTAATCTACATGAGTGCCCATGTAACATAACATTGCAAGACCATTTATCCACTGTACTATGATGTATTACGCCAACCTGTGATTTGTCACTATCTGTGCTGTCGAGTGTGTACGTCCAATTAAACTTTAGTAAAGGTACACAGTCGTTGGTGTCGATGACTTCCAGCCATACATGAGTGTGAGAAAAGAACATTTATATGGGCAAAAGAAACATGTTGTCAACACACGAACCCTTATCATCATTCAGGGGCGCACATTGTACAACTCAATCCATGTCTACACACCAACTGCGTTATCTTTGGTTCACGTGAGGAGTCTATCATGGTCAAGTTGACATCAAGGCCATACACTACAGTGGAGCAAACAACTCCATAGAGATCTTATCAACTGATATAAATGAATGATGATTGTCTGTCTACTTTCATCCACTAGTGACATCTATCTTTTGGTGGATTCATACTATATACGAGCTGCGGCGATCTTTGCTGGATATCGATTATTTTTGGCTTATCTATCTAGGCTATCGGAAAAAAATCCAACATTATCAACTTTATCACCTGTCACCTTATTTTTTCATATTCCTCATGGACGATGTCACCAAGGCATGTAAGGAGAAAACAATAAAGTATTCAGTGGGTACTGGAAGATAGACAGGTCTATATTTCAGAGCTGGCATTTGCTGATGATGTTACCCTGATTTCTAAGTCAGAGGCACATCTCCAATCCAACCTGCAAGTCTGGAACCCCCATGAAGAGTGGGGGAGGTACCGGAGAAAAAGAGTGGATGCTCCTCCCTCAGGGGGGGGGTCCCATAAACAACAGCCCAACTAAAGCAAAATCCCATAGTGATATCACCACAAGAAGGGGGGGCCCCGGTGGGGAGGGTGCAAAGACTGCCCTTCACATCAGATTAAGCGTAATGGGAAACAGGGTACCTGACATAGGAGCAGGTCCATAGGACACACTTTAAAATACCTCGGAGCTAATATAAGGACCGTAAAGGGAGGCATGGGAGTGGGTGGGGGGCCCCGCTAAAATGGTAGCTCTTGGGACTTGAAGTGTTGGCCACTGGTGAAAAGCAGCAGCTGGGAGACGTGGTTTCAGGCCACTCACTCGGGTGGGGGGGAGTCGAGGATTTCCTCAGCAAGAGAGACTTCACTTGTTGTTAAGAAAACTAAGACTGGCTTATACCGTTATCTCCACTATGACTCTACCGTCATCTCTTACATATGAATGCGAGTTATGGCACCGTCTACGCCACTGTTGGGAGGGTGGACTCATAACAACTCAAAAGCTCAGGTCACTTCACTCAGCAAACCTCACTCCTTCCCCTCCCATTAGACTTGCGCTTAGTCAGAGTGGGGGTGGAGGTTGGAGAGGGCCGTAAAACGTAGGGGGGGTGGAGAATCCCCCCAATGGTGCCCCCCAACACTACAGATGGGAGGTCCGGTGTGTTGAGGGATTCTGGTTGGTTGTGCAGTAACGTGGCGAAGAGAATGGCGACCCCTACAACCAGACGATACGGGTCCATGATTCGGGGTGCCATTCTGAAATTGGTTGGTGGTTGTGTTTGTTTGGGGGTGGGTGGGTGTCTGGTGTATATATTGGGTGGGACCTCAAGTTAACACCGACCACAGACAATCCTGTGATAGATGGGCAGATTGCTGGGGGTGTTTTGGGTTGGTGGTTTTGTTTAGAGTTGCTGTGGTGGGGGTTGTGTGTGGGAATGGTGTTTGAGTTGGTATGTATCTATTTTACTTTGTGTGTGGTGTGGGGGTTGGGGGGGGGTGGTTTGTGGGTGGAGGGGTGGTGGGGGTGGGGGTTGGGTGTTTATTTTAAGGGGGGAATTTTGTTATGGGGGGGGATTTGGGGGGTTTTGGTGTGTGGGGGGGTGGTGTTGGTTAAGGGTGTGGGGTTTGTTACCCAGGTGTGTGTTGTTTGTGTTGGGTTTTAGGGAAATTGTTGGGGGGTGGTGTGGGTGTTGTGGGGGGGGGGGGTGGGGTTGGGGTGAGGGTTCCCAAAAAAGAATGGTTCTAATGTTTTTGGATAACTTCCCAGACCCCCAGGACGACCAGAAGTCCGCTGGAAGGACAACATTAGACAATCTTTGAAGGACCGAGGACTAGAATGGAACCAGGCCAGGAGGAAAACAGGAGATTGGATAGTTTGGCTGTCTCTCTTCCAAACATCTACACCTCACGGTAGAAGGGGAACGATTAAGTAAGTAAGACTTGTTCATAGCTGCTGACGTTTTGTTACCTTCAAGATTCTTCAGGATAGGGTAGTTAGCCTGTAGTGTTACGATATATATATATATATATATATATATATATATATAGGTATCGTTCCGGATTGTAGGGGATAAAAGGTACGATGGAAATGTCGGTAGTTCAGTAATCTGTCCAGAAATACCTTTACGAGTAGGTTTCGGCTCGTAGAATGAAGAGTGTAATTTCTGAAAGAAAGAGAAAGATTACAACGGACTCCAAGAGTAGGCAACTGCTGCTTCTGTAAGGAAAGATAGAACAACTATTGCAACATTATATCTCTACCAGCGGCAGTGGAACTAAGACAGGAGATCAGATCAAAAGATAAAATGGATGGAATTCAATTGAAATGTGTCGATGCGGCAACTTGGCGTGTTAAGTCAAGAAATAAATTATGATGAGACTAGCAATAACTCTTCAATAATGACGGATGTAAATCAAAAACTTAATATATTTTTTAAATATTTTTAAATTCAATATAAAAGTTATTTGATTACAACATTTTTTGTGAAAGTGCGTGGATTTGTTTCAAAGAATGTTACCTGATAAAAAGTGTTTTTAACAAAAACTTTCAAGTTTTCATGATTTGTTCCTCGGGTGAGGGCGACATAGAGCTGACCGTGTCCGAAAACAGGTTCAGGAAGGAAAACTCCTAAGTGATCAAAAGATTGTCCTTGCACATTATTGATCGTCATTGAAAATGCTAAAATCACTGGGAGTTGACGACGTCGCATCCTAAATGGCAAACTACGCTCTCTCGGTTCTAAGTCAATGCGAGGAATTAAGACTCGTTCTCCCTTATTAATGCTAGTGATAATTTCTGCATCAATGGAATTCCAATGCAAGACTTTTATGACCAAACGCGTGCCATTCAATAGTCCGTTTTTTGCGTTCAGATTTCGCAATCGAATGATACATGCAGCAACCTTTAATTTCAGCAAATGCGGTGGCATTCCTGATGGGCACTGCTCGTTAAGGAACTCGGTTGGGAAATCAACTGCGTCATTGGGATCATCGGAAATCATGGTATCTATGATCCAATAAACCGTTTCATTTCCAGCGAGTAGCTCCAACAATAAGTCTGCAATACTTTAAATTAAAATTTTGTCTTGAAGAAACAATAAAAAACTTACATTTTAAGGTTATTTTTAACGAAATGATGAGTTAAATCCGTTTCCGGAATGAAACTAGGTCTACAATCAAACACTTACATTTTATTCATATATCACTGTCACTCACTTTGTGTTGCATAATTCACCGACTTTTCTTCGTTGAGTGTTACTATTTTCGGGAGAGTACATAAAAGGGAAATAATACAATTAATGTCTAACTTTCAACCACAGTTGCATCCCTTAGATGTGACTGACGTACAAACGGCGAGAATTATGGAGACGTAAGACACCAATTAAAAAGATGTCGTAACTATTATCTAGTATGTTAAAAATACAAAACTGCAAATGCATTCACTTAAAGTTAAGAGTCAATAATTGGAAAAATCCGAATGCCAGGTATAACAGTGAAGCTAAGTTAAATTAAAATAATTATATTTACAGAAATTATAGGCTCCTTTTCGCTATAGGATTATTATGATGATGGTTTCATCACGAGATTTAGAACTTTATATGCGCATTTAACGTTCTGCAAATTACCAACTCAAATGTGAAGTCAGTCCTATTGTATGGCTCTGAGACATGGAGAACAACAAAAACAACAACCAAAAAGCTACAGATTTTTATAAATGGGTGCTTGCGTAGATTAGAAGGACTGAAATGGTATGACAAAGTCACCAATGTGGAATTGATGACAAGAACCAGACAAGTGCCAGTGGAACAAGAGTTGAGAAGAAGACGCTGGCGATGGATAGGATACACATTGAGAAAATCTGTTGATAGCATTACAAGGCAGTCCTTGTTCTGGAATCCACAGGGAAAGAGAGGCAGAGGTAGACCAAAAAACCCATGGAGAAGAGAACTGGAAACAGATGTGAAAATGATGAGGAAACATGGAAAGAACTTGAGCGGATGGCATGGGACAAGAAGACTTGGCATGTGTTTGTTGAAGGCCTATGCTCCTTGGGGAGCTAAAGGGTATTGATTGATTGATTGAAATTACCAACAAAATAGGACCTGGCTTAATGAAAAATATTGGACTGAACGTTGCAATGTATCAGTTATATATACAAGGTATATATATATATATATATATATATACAGTAGAACTCCATTTATCCGAACCCCAATTATCCGAACATCCAATTATCCGAACACTTTTTCCAGAAAAAAAAAAAATCAGATGCCACAGTCACGTTAGACTAAAATTCTGAATCTTTTGATGCGGCAAACTTCAAATGTGTGCGACCAATTTGTAGAGAATGGGATGGCTAATGGTCGGTCGCTTACGTACAGGAAGTCAGTTAGATCATAAAGTCAGTAATATCTGGTTTATCAATCCAGTGTACGTGTGCGTTCTAGGTAGAACACTGGCTAAACAGACAGTTCAACTTAAAATAATTGTGTCTGCTACTACAGCAGAATAATTTTGGTGTACAAGTATTTCTCTGTGCGATATGGCATCTTCCAGTAGGCCTAAAGCATATAAAAGGAACCGCAATGTTTTGTCAATTGAAACGAAAACAGAAAATTATCAAGAGACTAGGACAAGGTGAAACTGTGTCTTCACTTGCGAGGATTTTCAATGTTGGGAAAGCTACCGTCTCTGACATCAAAAGTAACAAGGATAAAATTATGAGTTTTGCATCGAAATTTGATAGTGAAAATTGGTCGAAGAAACGTAAAACCATGAGAAATGCGAAAGATGTGAAATTGGAAGAGGCTTTGTATATATGGTTTGTGCAAAGAAGAAGCAAAGGGGAACCTATCTCTGGTTCTCTGTTGTGTGAAAAGGCACTTCAGTTCAACAATCAACTTGACGGTCCTCCTGACTTTAAGGCTAGCCAGGGATGGTTAAGAAACTTTAAATCTCGTCATGGCATACGAGAATTGGAGATTCAAGGGGAATCTTTATCTAGCGATGCAACTGCCGCTAAAAATTTTAAAGAAACATTCTTGGCTTTTTTGGAAGAAGAAGGTTATTCACTCGATGATGTGTATAATGCCGATGAGACTGGCTTATACTGGAAATCACTGCCTCAAAAATCACTTGCATCTCAGCGCGAAGCAGCTGCCCCTGGGTTTAAAAAGTGCAAAGAGAGAAACAATTTTGGTAGCCGCTAATGCCAGTGGAAGTCATCGTTTACCGGTGCTAATGATCGGCAAAGCCAAAAAACCACGTTGTTTAAAGAATGTGACATGTCTCCCATTGTGTTACAAAGCACAGAAGAGTGCTTGGATGAATAGTGAAATATTTCTTGATTGGTATACAAATCAGTTCATCCCAAATGTGAAGAGGTTGAGAGAACAAGAAAAGAAAACTGGAAAAGTAATTCTTCTACTGGACAATGCACCATCTCATCCAGAGAAGGATACATTGAATGCAGTTGATGCAAATTTTAAAGTAATTTTTCTGCCTCCCAATGTAACAGCACTGATTCAACCAATGGATCAGGGTGTTATAGCAAAGCTTAAAAAGATGTACAAGAAGGAAGTCCTGCGTCGTTTATTGTTGGCTGAAGATGAAGAAAGTGTGGTGGCGTTTTCCAAAAAAGCTTAATATCAAAGACTGCTGCTATATGTTAGCTGATGCTTGGACCACCCTGTCACAAGATAATCTCAACAAGGCTTGGAGTAGATTGCTTGGGAAAAAAGGAGGAAATGAAACTACTGCAGTGGACACAAATGATGATTGTATAAATGAAGTTGTGGAACTGTTTCAAGCAATGCCCGGATTTTCGGACTGTGACAAAGATGATGCACACATGTGGCTAGAAGATGATAATGAATCTGGTTTTCAGTTTTTAAAAGAATGACGAAGAAATTTTGTCTTTTGTGCAAGAAGAAAACCAAATACATGTAGTGACCGATGATGAAGACTCCTCAGAAGTACATGATGCACTTGTAGATTATGAAGAAAAACCAAAACGTCGACCAAGTCCTGAAGAGGCCTTTATAGCACTAGAAATAGCGATGGCTTGGTACGAGCAAGAAGATGACAGCTGTCCTACACAGCTTCTGCTGTTGAAGAGAATGCGGGACTTAGCAGCCAAAAGGAGACTATCCAGTTTGGTGCAAAAGAGGATTCCTCATTATTTTAAATAGTGGGCTACATCTGTGCAAGTACATATATACGTAAGTTGCGCCTGGTTTTGAATCGTTTGTAATGTTATTTTGAAAACATTTCTCTTTCTTAACAAAAATAATTAATACAAGTAGTACATGCACTGCAGTGTAATAAAAGATTTTGGTGATACAGTGATCTAATACAGTGTGGGTATTATTATTACAGTACAAGTAAATATGTTTTATAGTGTATTTTCCTTGTGATGGTTAATTATTTTTAGAAATATGTGTACATGTACTCGATACATTATGTAATCCAATTATCCGAACATTTGATTATCCGAACGATGCTCGGTCCCATGGGGTTCGGATAAATGGAGTTCTACTGTATATATATTTGATTTGTCCATCGTATTCGATGAGGACCATCGACATCTCTCGTAATGGTAATCCCTCCTCGAGTGTGTGTGTGTGTGTGTGTGTGTGTGTGTGTGTGTGTGTGTGTGTGTGTGTGTGCGTGTGTGCGTGCGTGCGTGCGTGCGTGCGTGCGTGCGTGCGTGCGTGCGTGCGTGCGTGCGTGCGTGCGTGTGTGCGTGTGTGCGTGTGTGTGTGTGTGTGTGTGTGTGTGTGTAAAATATGGATTTCCTGCTTCCAAATGTTGTTATTTTGTTTGGTCCTGTGTCAGTTTGGAACCATGCAGTCAAGTTTCGACGATCTTCTTTCTCAGCACCAACTAGTGAACTTTTTTTCTGGAGAAAAGGCTGCATGCGTTCTTCCTATTGGCGATTAGGGTCAGATAAATATAGCTGGAAGCACGTTTATGTCACAGCCAGAGACTGTAAATGCATATAAATATAGGCAAGTCCCATTAGCTTTCTGTCTATTAGGAGACTGTTCGAGCCTCAGTGACCTCCCTGTCTTCAGAAATAGCGAGGAATTACCGTTGTGATTACCTCAATCTAATAGTGATCACTTCAGGGATGCACATATATTTTTATTTGTGAGTGCGTGGGGGGGGGGGGGGGAGGGGGGGGGGGGGGGGGGGGGGGGGGGGGGGGGGGGGGGGGGGGGGGGGGGGGGGTGGGGGGGGGGGGGGGGGGGGGGGGGGGGGGGGGGGGGGGGGGGGGGGGGGGGGGGGGGGGGGGGGGGGGGGGGGGGGGGGGGGTGGGGGGGGGGGGGGGGGGGGGGGGGGGGCGGGGGCGGGGGGGGATAAAACGTGGTCTAATAAACCAGTCTGGAATGACATCTCGTTGCACTGTCCCAGTGCTGTCAGTTAGTCAATAATCACATTCCGTCATATATTTAGAACAAAAAAGTCAGATAGTGCCTCAATGTAACGAAAATTGTGCACTGGTCTAGGCTGACAGATTTAATGCTGCCAGAATAAAGGCATAGTATTTACATCCACCTAGAATTCATAAAATAAATGAAGGGGAAGGTAATAACCGTTATCCGTCACCTAAAAGAGAAACATGCATATGTACAACAATATACATATTAAATATATATAAACTTCTTTAGCACTGGCTATTTCGAAGCCATATTTCTTTAATTTGTTAGGAGAAATACTTGTTTGAGTTTTACTCTCTTAACATTAGTATTTTTATCACTGTAGGTAAGAACGTTTAAACCTATTGCTAATCTAGAAATTCCTAAACGTGATTTCACGAGGAATGTAGCTGGAAAAAGAAGTGACTTCTTTCGTCTATCTAGTTTTTTTATTCTCGTGTTTGACAATTTTAAAGCAGCAGCTCCATCCAATCGCAGTCAGAGTCGTGTCGATGTTATTCCCGTGAAGATTTTGGTACGGGCTAACAATCCTATTGCGTCATCTGTTGTAGCGCCAGTTTACTACCCATCTCCATAATCAGTTAAGCTCAGCTGCCACCTTCATTGCTTGCTAGTTGAGTTGGCCGCGTAGAGCAATAAAATTGAACTCTGTTCTCGTCTAAATTGTGTGAAACTGACTGAACTCACGTCTCGTGCTTATAATATCGAGCAGGGTTCAACCAGCACTTGGCAAAAAGATAGAAAGAATGTCTATGGTTGAGCTATTTAGAGCTATCGAGAAAACTAGACTGATATTGTCCCCATCTAAATGCCATTAGGATTAGATCATTCTGTGAATGATAGTCTTGGTTCACGATAAAGAGTAGAGGTAATTAAGGGGGGTAGAGGCATGAGTTATGTCCACAAAAGGGCCGAGGTAGTGGGGAAATTGCACATCTGAAAATGGCCGAGAAGAAGATGACGTAGCCAGTATTTAAAAGTGAGAATGACGAGAGACTTGAAAAAATAAACGAGCGACCTCAAGTTGTCACACATACCCAACCCTCCTTAGTTGCATTGTATGGCAGTCTTGGTGCGCTACAGTGTTGCCATTCTTAACTCCCTCTTCGGGCCCCGGTAACACACGACCTTAGATAAAATTCAAGAAACTAAATCATAGATCTTTTCGAAAAGAAGAAATCATCACAGCTATCAAAGGGTTCAAAAATGGAAAAGAACCTGGTCACGACAATCTAAATGCTGAGTTATTCAAGGCAGACCCTAAACTTGCAGCAGAACTATTAGAACCACTATTTGCACAAGTCTAGGAAACTGAGACAACACCAAGAGAGTGGAGTACAGGAATAATTGTCAGATTGCCCAAGAAGGGCGACCTTGCAGACTTCAAAAACTGGAGAGGAATTACTCTCCTCTCAGTTCCCAGTAAAATACTAGGCAGGATAATCATCCAGAGAATTTCAAAAGCAGTTGACCATAAACTAAGGAAAGAACAAGAGAGTTTTTCAAAGAACAGAAGATGTGCAGATCATATATTCACCCTCAGGAACATTATAGAGCAGTGCTCAGAATGGCAGAGACAGCTATACATTAACTTTGTTGATTTTGAAAAGGCTTTCGACAGCATACACAGGGACAGCCTATGGAAAATACTAAGGGCTTATGGAATTCCCAGCTGCATTGTTTCCATCATAAAAAGCCTCTATTCTAACTTTACATGCAGTGTTGGATCGAGTAATCTAACTTTCGAAGTGAAAACAGGAGTACGACAGGGATGCTCCTTATCAATAACCTTATTTTTGACAGCCATAGATTGGATGATGCGCCAGACAACAGAGGGCAGACCAGGAGGAATTAGATGGACAACGTTTTCTACACTGGAAGACCTAGAATATGCAAATGACTTTGCACTATTCATGCATTCACATCAACACATCCAAGAAAAAAACGATAGACTGAATAAGTATGGCCAGCAGGTTGGTCTGAACATCAATCTGATGAAGACAGAGCTCATGACACTAAATGTGGGCAATCCTGAGCTAATAACAATAAGGAACCAGAAGTTAGAACAGACACACATTTACTTACCTAGGATGCATAGTAACACCTGACGGCGAAACAAGCAAGGACATTAACAACAGAATGAATAAAGCAAGAACAGCCTTTGCTAGTCTCAACAACATTTGGAAATCTTCCCAGTACAGCACAAACACCAAATTAAGACTGTATGAGAGCTGTGTACTTTATGTGCTTCTCTGTGGTGCGGAATGCTGGAGAGTAACAGAGAAGGAAATGTCGAAACTGTCCTCCTTCCACACAATCTGCCTAAGGATATATCCTCCGAATCTTTTGGCCAAATACCATCAGCAAAAAAGAACTACTTATTCGGAGTAACCAGGAGGACATGCACACTATCATAGCTGGCAGACGCTGGAGTTGGGTTGGCCACGTCCTCAGAAGGGACCCTGATACCATCACAAGAACAGCTATGCTATGGACCCCCGAGGGAAAGAGAAAGAGAGGCTGACCAAAATCAGCTTGCCGGAGAACTGTGGAAGCCGAGATGAAGAGTTTGGGCACTGTACGAAGGATGGCCGCCGACCAAGCAAAATGAAATCAGTTTGTTTCTGCCCTACAAAACGCGACCAGGCGTGATGGCCACTGACTGCTTTGACGGTTGGCGACTATGGATCAAAGAAGAAGAAGAGAAATCAAAGATGCGTTAAGGGAGAACGATTATAGCGGGTTGCCTCCCCTGCTTTGCAGTAGTGGTCCAACAGTGGCCAAAACTCAAGAGTATCTAATATGGCTTCAAAGGTGTCTACCTTCGCACAAGATTACTTTTGGCAGAGTTATAGATAGAAGGATAAAGACGCTTCTATCCCAAGGGTGTTTTCACAAGATATTCAGAACAGTGAGAATAATGCTGCATTGGCTGAGCACGTTAACTCCACGATCGGCCGACAAATTTGTGAAGGATTAAGGAATTATTATTTTTTAGCTCGTCAAGCCCCCACACTGATATACTCAATGATATTCTTATTATTATGGTATAGCTCTGTTTAGAGTGTATTTAGTAAATTGACTGAGACAAAAATGCAGTACATTTAAAATGATTAAATCGAAGTTAAATTTGCAAAAATACAAATAACAAATTTAATAATCATTTAGTTTTAACAAGGGTTTAAAAGAATGAATAATGGTTTTCCAGAAAGGCATCATCCCTGTTGTGATGGGATAAAAGTTTATAAAAGAGTTCACGTGGCAGCTTATAGGTTTCACTTATCTGCCACTGGTAGGTTCTGCTCCCGCAGATGGGTTGGTTCTCGGTAGATTGATCACTGATAACGCTCGTCGCTGGTCAAGGGTGTAGGGCGTAGCACGTTCCCAGATGTGTCAGGGAGTGTCTACAAACTTGGTCCCTCGTCTTAAAGCTCAGGCCACTGTTCCCTTCTTGCTCCAGAGATAGTACCCTCAACTGGTACCACCACCAACATCTATGGTAAAAGAATAGAAACGAAACGCTGTCCTGAGTATTGCGTTTCCCGACACATACTTATATGTCCCCTTTCTCTTATTCCACCATCCCATCTATCTCAGAATTTACCCTCGATGAGAATTAAACTTATTCCGTCCAGAGAAAACTTTCTTTACATTTAAATTGAATAGCTTTATCTTTATTTTACATTTAAATGAAACGGTTAATAGTACATATAGAATATGTTTACATTTACATCCCCACTTACTGAAAAGTGTTCACAGTATAAATTGAATATGTTTTCATTTATATCTACACGTGTTGAAAAGTTAGAAAGTGTCATTAATTTTAAAGTGAATATGTTTACATAGAGATTTACACTGGTTTGAAAATGTAAATATTATACTTGGAATGTACATCATTTTTTTCATCTTTCCCTCCCTGCTTCATATGAAACTTGGGACTACCTAGGATTTTAGTTCTCTTTAAGAAACTAGCGATAAGCAGTCACCAGCCCTTGCTGTGGTGAATCATGAAATCATCATTCTATATGCTGAGGTTGCCAGCCTCAAATGACTTGGACATCCATTAGCGATTTTCACACATTAATATTCACATGGTAATATATACATATTAGTTCACATGTTAGTAATGAAAAATATAGAATGTAAAATGACAACTTACGCCAATCCTGGCTCACAGACTTTTTGCTCAGATGAATAAAGTTAAGGCACTTGAATCGGCCTCTTACACGTGTTCTTGGGGGTCGTTACTTTAATAAGATAATTCCCTCTATGACTCCGTGTGTTCTCAGTTTCCTCAGTCCCGGTTTCCTTGTTAAAATGATAGAGATTTCCTGGGCTGTTTTGTAAGTCCGTCAAGATTCTCCAAGAAAAGGTCCGGCCTGATAAAATGGAATTCTGAATTCTAACTTCTGGCAGTCTGGTTGTGTCGTCTTGGCAAGCGATTTCTCACAGTGAATGTTCACAGTGTCTTAAAACTGAAAAAAGGCCAGGTTATATTGCCTGTCCTCCCCAGCATCTTTTATGAAGCTACTCAGGGCTCCAATCATTTCAAACATGCTTGTTGGGTGGGGTAATGTCAAAATATTCCGACATGGAATAATTTTGCGCGTGACGCAAAGATCACGTCCCCCATATATGGCAATAAAATATTCGATGCCTGGTGTACACTTACCAACACATTTGTAAACTCATACGACAATGTGTTTCAGATGTAACAACTTATTACTTTATCGACAGTAATTTTGTACGTGAAAGTCGGACAGGAAGCGATGATGCAATGCATCCTGTCCAGAATGTGTCGCATAGACAGGTAATCTCTTATCTGTCACACACCCTGGCCTTATCAATGATTAGCAAATACGCTGGCGATTTGTAGGGCTAATCTGTAGTCTGATGTCGGCTGCACCCGCGATTAGCCAACATGGTTGTCGTTAATATTATCTCAGACGCTCCTTGCAAAGCAGGGAGAAATGGATAACAAACAGACATGACGACTTATCCCTGAGAGGGGTGTAAGAAGGAAAATATAAAAAATCTGCTACAGTGCAAAGAAAGAAAAAAAGTGCGACCATTTAACAGCATGCAATAAAGTCAGTACAACAAATGTAACTGATTACTGCCGTAGTGAAACAACGATCGCGAAGAGGTCGCCCCATTCTGTCACAACGATGAGACTGAATCATAAGGGATTTAGAAAACAATAACTGAAATACTAATACAACTTCTACATGAGATAATGATAACGATTAAGCACAAACTAATACATTAACAGAATAATATTCACTACGCCAATTTAGAGCAAAAAGTATGTTAATTATAATAAGCACTAAAATAATAAGTAAATACCAAAATGATACACTAAACATAACTTTAATTACAATGAATGAAATAAATAAATTATAACCAGTCTAAAGCAGGGTTTCTCAACCGAGGTTCCACCAAACCCTAGCGTTCCGCCAGAGATTGTGATTGAAAGAAACATTAAGGTTGTATTTTTTTTTTCTTTGCGCGCCGAGCGATGTTAGCGCACGCAGTGTTGTGAAGCAGGCTATATTTTTTATTCATACTGATTTGGTCTATGGTTTGTAGTAGCTTTACTATTAAACATTGTCAACAAATTTTCATGTTGTAAATGACATTAATTAAAATAAATTGATAACTTACTTACTTAGTCGTTCCCCTTCTACCGTGAGGTGTAGAGGTTTGGAAGAGAGAGCGCCAGACTATCCTATCGGCTGTCTTCCTCCTGGCCTGGTTCCATTCTAGTCCTCGGTCCTTCAAAGATTGTCTAATGTTGTCCCCCCAGCGGACTCTGGGTCGTCCTGGGGATCTGGATCCCTGGCTCTTTGTTTCCCATGCTTGTCGTGGTAGCCGATCTTCTCCCATTCTGCAGACATGGCCAAACCATCTTAGTTGGGACTGTTCTACTTGGGTCTGCAGGGGGTGGGATTTTAGGCCTTGACGTATCGTCTGGTTGCGGACCATGTCTCTTCTTGTTACTTCAACCACCTTCCTCAGATACATCATTTCTGAGGTTTGGATCTGGCTTTTGTGGGTTGTAGTCATTGCCCATGACTCGCATCGATATGTCAAGACTGGGACATAGGTGGAGCGGTATACAGCCATCTTCGTTTTCTTACCAACCTCTCTCTTGCTGAGGAATCCTCGATTTATGGCCTGAAACAGTCTCCCAGCTGCTGCTTTTCGAGTGGCCAACTCTTCTTTGATGCCTCCTTTTCGGTCTATAATAGCTCCGAGATATTTAAAGTGGTCGACCTGCTCCAGGACCTGTTCTCCCAGCTTAATCTGATGTCTTCTTTCTTCTCGTCATATCACCATGGATTTTGTTTTAGAGCTACTTATGACCATCCCTCTCTTCTCCAGCTCTTCCTTCCAGACTTGCAGGTTGGATTGGAGATGTGCCTCTGATTCAGCAATCAGGGTAACATCATCAGCAAATGCCAGCTCTGAAATACATACCTGTCTCATCTTCCAGTACCCCACTGAATACTTTCTTGTTCTCTCCTTACATGACCTTATAACATCGTTCATGAGGAGTATGAAACGATAAGGTGACAGGATATCACCTTGTCTTACACCAGTGGTGGTCCTGAACTCTTCTGACTTATGGTTTGCTGTCCTCACATAATTCCTGCAAGACTTGTAGAAACTCTGTATAGCATGAATCAGAGGTGCTGGAATGTTCTTCCTTGCCAAACAGTCCCAAAGTTTGCTCCAGGGACCCTGTCAAACGCCTTTTCCAGATCTATGAAACAAAGATGGATCTCACTCTTATCTGTCGGAGTGTGAAGATTAGGTCTTGAGTACTTCGGTTTGCTCGGAATCCGCACTGGAACTCATCCAATTGTGGCTCAGCTAGGCGTCGGAGTCTCTGCTCTAGGATTCTAGAGTAGATTTTACCAGGGACACTGAGAAGGGATATGCCTCTATGGTTTCCACATTGTCGATTGTCACCCTTTTTGAAAATTGGTGTTATGATGGCAATCTCCTAATCCGTTGGTATGGTCTTGTTGCACCATGCTGCCTGTAGGACCCTTAAGAGTAATAGATCGCCTGATGCTCCCATGTACTTAACCATTTCTGGTGTTATACCATCATACCCTGCTGCTTTGCCCATCTTGATTTTCTACAGTGCTGCCTTCAGTTCTTCCATCTTTATGTCATCTTCATCACCATTTGTTCCATCTTCTGTGCTAGTGGTTATCGTTTCTGATGCTTGACCTTGCTCAACATCAAGGAGTTCTGAGAAATATTCTTTCCATCTTTCCATTACTTCCTTCGGGGCAGTAAGCAATTTGCCTTGCTTGTCCTTTATAAATTTGAGAGGGCATTGTTTTTCCTTCCTCATGTTCTTTAGGGTCTTATAGAAAAATTTCTGGTTTTCTTGCGCATCTTTTTCTAGCTTTTCTCCAAATTCTTCCCAGGACTTCTGTTTTGCTGCTAGCACCTTGTTCTTTGCTTCTGTTGTGAGTATCACATATTCTCTATATTTCTCTATTTGTCCCGCTGTGTTTTTAGCTCCTAAGTATTGTTTCCATGCCATTTTCTTCTCTCTTATTTTCTCTTTGACTTCCTCTGTCCACCAAGGTGTCCTCTTTCTCTTGTTCCCAAGTCGGACTTCACCACATGCTTCTGCAGCAGCTGTCTTTATGATGTCCTTGAATTTAAGCCACAGGGTTTCCAAGTCATCAGGTTGTTCTTCTGTGTTTCTCACCGCTGTAGCAATAAGCCCCTGATATCTGGTCTTAATTTCTGGCTCTCTCAGCTTGTAGGTCTTATGCTCATTTCTTCCGTTCGTTTACTTGGTTTCTTGCGTGATGCTGGGCAGTTCTTAAGCTGAGCAACTCTTTCAGTTGTTCTTTTAATTGTAAGCAGGTAGTGATCACTTCCAATCTCTGGCCCCCTCCAGACTCTAGTATCCCGGACATATTTGAATGAGCTCCTACTAACAATGGCATAGTCGATCACTGACTTCTCATTCTTTGTTGGTTCACACCTAGTGTATGCATGTATGCGCTTATGGGGGAACTTTGTGTTGGTAATGATCAGATTCTGCTCACTGCAGAATCTGAGGAGTCGCTTTCCATTGTCATTGAGAGTATCTTCTCCATATCTTCCGATAACTCCACCCCATCTAGCATGGTCATTTCCAACTCTGGCATTGAAATCTCCAAGCATGATAATTTCATCAAGGCAGTCATCCACTGTCCTTTGAAGCAGCTCGAAGAATTCCTCCTTGACCTCTGCTCTCTCATCCTCATTTGGCCCATACACTATGACCAGGTTGACTATGGTTTCTCCTTTTTTTAGTTTTACAACCATAATGCGCTCCGAGACAAAGTTCCATCCCTTGATACTATCTTTCTGGTTTTTGGCCGCAATGCAACCCACGCCCCCTTTAGCTCTTTCAGATGTGGGTACCCCACTGTAGGGCAGCGTGTTGCCATCGAGATCCATGACTCCTTTTTCCTTTTTCTTTGTTTCGGTAATAGCCAGGATTTCTAGTTTTGCTTTCCTCATCTCTTCCACCAGCTCCTCTTCTTTCCCATTTATACTTCTTGTGTTCCAAGTTCCATAAGTCGTAGTCCGTAGTCCGTTCCAGTTCGTCGCCTTTAGAATCAGTCCGGTTTTCTCTCTTGTATTTCGTGTAATCAAAGTTTAAAGCAAACAGGTGATTGGCCTGTTGTGCCTTTGCATCGTGGAGGGGCTGCCTCCTTACGGCCTCCATGCAGGCCGCCCTCCTCCTTTTTCATCCGGGCTTGGGACCGGCATAGGCTGAGTTTAAATTGATAACCATTATATCAATTAAATCTAGCGAGCCTGCCTTAGAAAAATTAAATCTCATTTTGGCATAAGCCAGTTATTTCAGAAATATAATGTTTACCTTATGAGTTTTTTTTTTTTTTTAATTTATGAAAGGAAAGGAAAGCGATTAATTTCAAAAACGGTGAGTTAAACTTAACAACCTGTTTTGTTTTTTCCACAAAGATCGGCTAAATAATTATTTTTAGTTTTAAATAGGTAAGAAAACTGCTCTTACGTATACCATATTTTATTAGCATCTTGTAGAGTAGAATGTTGTGATAAGACTTTTAGGTCTACTTGGATAAGGTAAAAAAAGTATCAAGCAGGACATTCTTAAAGAAAAAAAAAAAAAAAACAGAATTTTCTTCTACCTACACTACTAACTAATACTACTAGTATTCTTCTACCTACACCTACTAACTTGAATTACAGTTGATATCTTTTGTGGAGATGGGGAACCACACAAAACGACTAGGGCTAATAAGTTGTCCAAAATAAAGAGATCCGCAGAAAACAATCATTCTCTACTCAAAAGAGCATTGAGAATTAGTTTTGGATGATTATATTCCCAGCTTACTGACCTAACGGTCTTTTATATTTGGACATGCGCCTTAATATAACTAACTAGGTTGAACGGAACGCGCCTCACCAAAACGAGGCAAAATTTTATTTAAAACAAACCAAACAAACTTACTGATCACGCGCTAATGTACCGTGCGCTGCAGAGATAATACTTTTTATGCAGGGGTTCCGTGAGACCTGAAAATTATTTCAAGGGTTCCTCCAGGATAAAAATATTGAGAAAGGCTGGTCTAAAGTGATATATTGTTAAAAGCCATGGAGAAGGATGTCCCATATAGCCTACATTATGGACATCTTAAAACGACACAAATATAAACTCATTAAATTGCAGCATGGGAGAAATAACATTAGACAAATATATTGTTCTATGTAGAATAAAGAACATTATATACCCTAATTATAATCCAAAGGGGGTTTAACCGAATATTCAATGTATGAGATTATGGATCACAAACAAATAACAACAACTTCAATTTTACTTCAGCTGTATTTTTTTGCCCACTGACCGGTTCCGTCACAGTTGGGTTCCTCTCAACAATTACCTACGGTCAGATATTTATTCATCGACTATTTCCTATAGTTACCACAGGCATGGGTAAATTTTAAAAATCCACAAAATACCACCTTCTGTGACGTAACAACGAAAATTTGGACGAGCTTAGCGTACACATAGTTACTCGTGAGTGATCAGCTGTTGAATTTAGTGGTTTCGATCCAGCCTTCTTATATGGACGAAAGCGCATGGCAACACAACAGTTTCACCTACCGCCGCCCCACTTCTTTATAAATTGATGTAAAATCCCAATCCAGGAAAATCTTGCGGATTTAAAATAGAAACGAGAAGAAAATAATGAAGGGGTGTGAAAGCGCTTTGGCATTAAACAAGAAAATTGGGTTTCTCAATGGCGGAGGACTCGTGATGCACCGTGATATGATGGATTGCGGTGCAGTGACAGATATTAGGAGGTGAGAGAGAGGAGAAATGAACCTAGAAGCGTGCAATATCAGTTGGATTATTGCTTGATAAAATATTGATCCCCTATCGCAATTCTAATTTGTCAAAATCTGTTTCCTTATCTATCTTTCTGCCTGTCTATATGCCCACCTCCAGCCAGTATAATTCAGTCTATCTATCTATCTATCTATCTATCTATCTATCTATCTATCTATCTATCTATCTATCTATCTATCTATCTATCTATCTATCTATCTATCTATCTATCTATCTATCTATCTATCTATCTATCTATCTATCTATCTATCTATCTATCTATCTATCTATCTATCTATCTATCTATCTATCTATCTATCTATCTATCTATCTATCTATCTATCTATCTATCTATCTATCTATCTATCTATCTATCTATCTATCTATCTATCTATCTATCTATCTATCTATCTTGGAATTCCATTCCCTTTTCTCAACTTCTTCGCTTGCGTCGGTTATGTCACGATGACGATGATTTTCATCAGCGAGCTCAAGAGATGCTTGAGTTCTTTCGCCGACGTCTTTATCCAGAACATGTTTTATCTGATGCCCTTAATCGTATCACACGCGTCACTCGTCAGACGGCACTCACTACTAAACCTTCTGTCCAATCTGACAGACTCAAACTGGTTCTAACTTTCCATCCTCACTGTCTGGCGGTAAAGAGAATTCTGTTTCGACATCTGCCTATTCTCAACTCTGATCCTGATACCAAAGAGTTGTTTCGTGATACACCTTTGGTAGCTTATCGTAGGGATAGGAATTTTAGGGATATTCTTGTACACAGTCGCTTGCGACATTCTAGCCCATCTTACTTTGGTACTAAACCGTGCCAACGCCGGATATGCAAGACCTGTCCGTTTGTACTCCAAACTCAGACAGTCACTTTTCCGAAAGGAAAATTTATCATTAGAGAGTCTTTTACGTGCGAATCCAGAAACCTGATTTATGCAATCATCGGCAAGAGGTGTGGCATGACCTATATTGGTGAAACTTGTAGGCGTTTGGCAGACAGGTTTCGTAAGCAATTGAATGACATCTATCATGACAAACATTTACCGGTGGCCCTTCATTTCAATAGGCCTGACCATTCAGGTAATTCCGATATACATGTCACTGCCCTCCGTTCATGTGCCGGTAATGACAAGACTCGCTTTTCGTTGGAGAATCGCCTTATTTTTAAAATGGGCGTTTTAGCTCCCGATGGTTTGAATATACAACATCATTTTGCATAAATTCTGGTAGCTTTTCTCTTTTTCATTCTTTATTCGTTGTCTTTTAGATCTATCTTCTTATGTTTTTGCTTTGGTTCGTTTAGTATCTTTTTATATCTCTTGTTTTGTCGCTATCGTACGTCACTTCCTTGTGATTTCTGTGACAAGAGACTACCGCTTTCTTCCACAGATTCTTTGGATCGAGCTAAGCTAACTTTTACTAGTTCCACAGTTTTGTTTATTCTTCTTTTTTTCGTTTCGTTGATTATTTACTTTCTTGTTTCAGTATTTCTTTTAGATTTTACGGTTTTCTTGTATTATTATTGTTCTTTTTTTCTCTCATCACTGTTGTTGTTGACTTTTTCCATCTGCTTGTATCGCCAATTTGTTGTATATTTCTCATCATCGTATAGTTTTGTAGTACCTATATGTAATTTTTGTCTTTGTCACCTGTTTGTGGCTGACGAAGGGTAAAACCCGAAACGTCCCTTGTTTCTTGTGAACCGTAATTTGTAAAACTGATTAAATACCGTGTTAAATTCTTCGTACTATCAGTGGTGGCCAGTATAAATCAAATCATGGATGATATAACTTTGACTATAACCAAAGTAATCTCTTTTTCCATATCAATTAGTCATATCGTATTTTTGTAATCTGTGCGTCAAAAATATGTGCGCAACATCTATCTATCTATCTATCTATCTATCTATCTATCTATCTATCTATCTATCTATCTATCTATCTATCTATCTATCTATCTATCTATCTATCTATCTATCTATCTATCTATCTATCTATCTATCTATCTATCTATCTATCTATCTATCTATCTATCTATCTATCTATCTATCTATCTATCTATCTATCTATCTATCTATCTATCTATCTATCTATCTATCTATCTATCTATCTATCTATCTATCTATCTATCTATCTATCTATCTATCTATCTATCTATCTATCTATCTATCTATCTATCTATCTATCTATCTATCTATCTATCTATCTATCTATCTATCTATCTATCTATCTATCTATCTATCTATCTATCTATCTATCTATCTATCTATCTATCTATCTATCTATCTATCTATCTATCTATCTATCTATCTATCTATCTATCTATCTGGCACTGTCTGTCTTTCTGTCGATTTGTCTGTCTGTCAGTCATTATTTATAACAGGCAATCTGTTTTATGTCTGTATATCCTACAGTTTATCCGTCAATTTATAAATAATTTGACTATATACAAATATATGGAGCCGCGGTAGCATAATGGTTAGTGCACTGGCTTCCTAGCTCAGTGGTCTATGGTTCGATCCCCAGATGAGGTGGGATTTTTTTAGGCCGCAAACGACTCCTGGGTCGACCCAGCCCCAACTGGGTACCAGAGCAACTCTGGGAAGTTTAAGGCGGCCGTCGTGATGTTGACCATGTCACCCCTAGTGTGCCGATGGTCAAAAAAATATGGGCCTAACACCATATTCCCAATATGCCTCAATGGGCGTGTAACGGGATCCTTTACCTTTTTTTATATACAAATATATACATAGATGTAATCACACACTTTTGCATGTTTGTGGGATGAGGGTTAAACGCGTAGTCGAACATACATGAATTCGCGCACTTACATACACTCACACACACCTAAGTATATACACCTTCCTTTATTTTGTAAAAATTATTTCGTTTTAAATTATTCCCCCAGATCAAAGAAAAAGTCAAATCCCTCCTTTTTTTTCGCCGCAGTTGACTTCATAACTGGCGTCGGCTAGGCATTTTTTTATGTGTATTCTTGGACATATGTAATTTGTACCAATATGTAACTGATCTCACTCACTATTGTAAGCTGTAATGTATCATTGTATGACTGGATATATCAACCATATATATATATATATATATATATATATATATATATATATATATATATATATATATATATATATATATATATATATATATATATATATATGTCCGTGTGTGTGGGTGTGTACTGCCATTATTATGACTCACCCCATGGCAGCTAATGTGCAAACACCTTAGAAACATATAGTCATAACACTGCCAAAAGAATCACTTAAATAGCAGCTTGTTAGGCCAAGGTTTATGAACATATTTTTTTATATTAATATCCGACAGGCATTGGACTGGCAGCTTCTGAAGTCACAGAACTACTGTCGTCAATAGAGAGAGGGTAAAGGTTACTCTAACTACTCTCGATAGATAGCCTGAAATCAGACTACTGCGCACCCATGTTTGTCACATGGTGTTCCAAAAACATAATGGTTTAAAGACATCTATAGTCTTTTGCAATATCAAGCCAGCAGTACGCATTGGCTCAGTCAGCCAAAAGTACTAATTACTACTCAGCTGCAATAGCCATATAATACTGAGGCGCAACATTGTCATTCATCATAGCCATATAATACTGAGGCGCAACATTGTCATTCATCATAGCCATATAATACTGAGGCGCAACATTGTCATTCATCATAGCCATATAATACTGAGGCGCAACATTGTCATTCATCATAGCCATATAATACTGAGGCGCAACATTGTCATTCATCATAGCCATATAATACTGAGGCGCAACATTGTCATTCATCATAGCCATATAATACTGAGGCGCAACATTGTCATTCATCATAGCCATATAATACTGAGGCGCAACATTGTCATTCATCATAGCCATATAATACTGAGGCGCAACATTGTCATTCATCATAGCCATATAATACTGAGGTGCAACATTGTCATTCATCATAGCCATATAATACTGAGGCGCAACATTGTCATTCATCATAGCCATATAATACTGAGGCGCAACATTGTCATTCATCATAGCCATATAATACTGAGGCGCAACATTGTCATTCATCATAGCCATATAATACTGAGGCGCAACATTGTCATTCATCATAGCCATATAATACTGAGGCGCAACATTGTCATTCATCATAGCCATATAATACTGAGGCGCAACATTGTCATTCATCATAGCCATATAATACTGAGGCGCAACATTGTCATTCATCATAGCCATATAATACTGAGGCGCAACATTGTCATTCATCATAGCCATATAATACTGAGGCGCAACATTGTCATTCATCATAGCCATATAATACTGAGGCGCAACATTGTCATTCCATCATAGTCCATATAATACTGAGGTGCAACATTGTCATTCATCATAGCCATATAATACTGAGGCGCAACATTGTCATTCATCATAGCCATATAATACTGAGGCGCAACATTGTCATTCATCATAGCCATATAATACTGAGGCGCAACATTGTCATTCATCATAGCCATATAATACTGAGGCGCAACATTGTCATTCATCATAGCCATATAATACTGAGGCGCAACATTGTCATTCATCATAGCCATATAATACTGAGGCGCAACATTGTCATTCATCATAGCCATATAATACTGAGGCGCAACATTGTCATTCATCATAGCCATATAATACTGAGGCGCAACATTGTCATTCATCATAGCCATATAATACTGAGGTGCAACATTGTCATTCATCATAGCCATATAATACTGAGGCGCAACATTGTCATTCATCATAGCCATATAATACTGAGGCGCAACATTGTCATTCATCATAGCCATATAATACTGAGGCGCAACATTGTCATTCATCATAGCCATATAATACTGAGGCGCAACATTGTCATTCATCATAGCCATATAATACTGAGGCGCAACATTGTCATTCATCATAGCCATATAATACTGAGGCGCAACATTGTCATTCATCATAGCCATATAATACTGAGGCGCAACATTGTCATTCATCATAGCCATATAATACTGAGGCGCAACATTGTCATTCATCATAGCCATATAATACTGAGGCGCAACATTGTCATTCATCATAGCCATATAATACTGAGGCGCAACATTGTCATTCATCATAGCCATATAATACTGAGGCGCAACATTGTCATTCATCATAGCCATATAATACTGAGGCGCAACATTGTCATTCATCATAGCCATATAATACTGAGGTGCAACATTGTCATTCATCATAGCCATATAATACTGAGGCGCAACATTGTCATTCATCATAGCCATATAATACTGAGGCGCAACATTGTCATTCATCATAGCCATATAATACTGAGGCGCAACATTGTCATTCATCATAGCCATATAATACTGAGGCGCAACATTGTCATTCATCATAGCCAGAGTGCCCAATATTCTTTATATTCCGTAATTTGTACTGCCAACTAATCTTAAGTCAAGGTTGCTACCTTTGAAAACCTCATCACTTTATTACACCTGTCGGGCCATTCGTGGGCCACTGCGGCAGATCCAGAGATACAATCCGATAGATTCTCCTTAAATCTGCAGTTGATTTATCTTCTCTCTTCTGCAGTTGTTCTGGCTATCAATGGTATTTTCAATATTCCTCGAATGAACGCAACCTCAATGGCTTCTAATAAGCTTGTCACAGGATTTACTCACCTTGCTCTGCAGTGATGGTCCAACAGTGACCAAAATTCAGAGTATCTACTGAGGGTCTTCAAAGATGTCTGCCTTTCGCTCATGATTACTCTTGGCAGAGATGTGAGTTTCTTCTTCTTCTTCTTCTTCCTCGTTCGCCCTGAAAAGGACGTTGTGTCCGTTTACAGCATCGCTGCGATATCTGCACCTTTCGGCCGACACATCCGACTTCAGCACGGCATTTTTTGGGACCGGGTTTGCCTTCCCACTTCGATCCCTACTCTCTCAGCCAGACTGCAGTGATGCAGCCTGTTTCCAGGACCACCACTCGGAGGTAGAGTAGGGTCTTGGTCAGCTCTGGTTCGCTGACCCTGACGCAAGCAGTCAAGCTATGGGTCGCTGACTGCATTCTCTATTGCTGCATCTTTGGGTCCCGAGATGTGAGTTGAAAAATGGTGCTTCAATTCTAAGGAGCCTCATAGGAATTTAAAGAAATCAAGTACTACGGCTGATAGGATCCAGGCCGTGTAAACTTTTTATCTTTCCTGACCTTCTACGAGTTAGGATATTGCTTGTTCTGATTCCCCAGATGCTTTAACTCAGTACAACATTACTTAGATAGCTCTGTTATAAAGTATTTAAAATGACTGATACATATGTGTGAAGTTCACTCAAAATGACTAAATCAGCCAAAAATTTGTATATTTGCAGATTAAAAAAAAAAATTATAGTCAATTATCGTTAACAGTTGTAAAATAAATAAGAGTGGGTTGAATTTAGATAGTCTTTAAAATTTCCTCACAGGTGATGGTCTGATTATGAAAGGTCTTTCTGATTTGAAAATAGAGAGTTCACTTGGCAGCTTTGAATGGGTACTTAGCTGCCAGTAAAATGTCGGTTGGTTTCTGCTCCAGCCGATGCTTGTTCTTTGCAGGTTATGGACTGGTTCACTCTCGTCACTGGTCAAGTCTGGTGGCCGCAACACGTTCCTCGTAGTATCGTGGAGTAATTGCGAAGATGGTCCAGCGTCTGTTAAGACCCGTCAGCTGTAGGTGTCTAATTTTGATTGCAGACAACTTAAACAACTCACTTGTTCCACAGATAGCACCACAAAATCAAGTGCCCTCCCTATTTCATTACACCATCCCATCTGCCTCATAACTTTACCCTCTCTGAGCATTAATATTAATCACAGTGAGCGGAAAACATCCATTGCATTTATATTGAACATGTTTACATTTACATTTGCACTGGTTGAAATGGTTACTAAAATAAGTATGTACATCAGTTCTATCATCATCCACTCCCTACTCCATATGCAACGTGGGACAACCTTTTGGTTCTCTATTAGAAACCGGCATAAAGCAGTCACCAGCTCTTCCAGTGGTGGTTCAGGAAATCATCATTCTATACGCTGAGGTTGCCAGCCTCGTATGACTTGGTGTCATGGGTTGCCTCCCCTTGGCTCTGCAGTAGTGGTTCAGCAGTGATCAAAACCTAGAGTATCTACTGTGGGTCTTCAAAGGTGTCTACCTTCGCACAAGATTACTCTTGGCAGAGTTGTAGATAGAAGGATAATGATGCTTCTACCTGGAGGTAGTTTTCACAAGATATTTCAGAAGTCAAGAACAATGCTGAATGAGTCTGAGCACATTAACTTTTTATCTGACCCGCCGCCTTTTGTGAAGATGGATTTTCTTATAGCTCATTCAAGCCCCCAGCTGATTAAATTCAGCGAAATCTTAATTTGGTAGCTCTGTTTTAAGTGTATTTAAGATGACTGAGACATACGGGTGCACACATGCAAAATGATTAAATCAACTTTAAATTTGTATATACACAAATAACAAATTTAATAATCAATTATGTTTAACAGTTTAAAAAATTTATAATTCTTTTAAAAAAGGTAATCATCACAGGGTGATGTTATGAATTTGGAGGACATGGTCTGACACGTGACTTGGCAGCTTTTGTGTTTGTACTTAGCTGCCAATAAGTTTGATTGTCTCTGCTCCAGCTGATGTTTGACTCTTTGCAGATAGATGACTAGTTCAATCGTCACTGGTCAAGTCTGAAAGTTGTGATACGTTCCAAGAAATATCAGGGAGTAATCACAAAGCTGTCCAGCGTCTCTAAGACCCGTCTGATGATGGTGTCTAGCGTCGACTTCAGGCCACTTACACTCTCACTTGTTCCAGAGATAGTACCCTCAATTGGTACCACCGACCCAAATTGTCTTTGGGATCACAGACTTCTGGCTCAGAGAAATAGTTGAGGCAGCTTGTTTAAGATGCCTCTTCCAAGTGCGCTGGGGTGTTACTTTGCAATAAGCTCCCACTCTGACTTCGTGTTCAGATTCCTAGGATTCTGGTTTTCCGTGTTAATAAAGGTAGGGTTTTCCTGGGATACAAGTCCTCAAGATGATCAAACAAGGTCCGGTCTGATAAATAGAATGCAGATCTTATTCTTTACTCTGGCTGTCTGGCTGGTCTCTTGACGAGTTGAATTTTCACAGTGCTTTCAACCGACGAAAGTGTCAGGTTTTATTACAACTTTCGCCCCACGCACGTTGTTGTTTACTATTAGACCAGGCTGCAATCAGAAATCTTGTTATGTTTACATCTCGAATGCCGGCCAATAGTTTCAATCATGCGTATTATGATGGGGCTTATTAAAAAAATTTCATCATAGGAAAATTCTGCGTGTTATTTAAAAGGTCACTTTCCAAATATGGAATTGTTATATCCGTCGATTCGCGGTAATGATTGCAACTACAACTCCCTACATTATCATAAATAATGTCTTTGTAAAAATATTACAACTTTCCGTATTTCAGTTGCATGTCTGTAATATGTCCACAGACGGAAACTTTATCTCCCCGCACTTGTGCAAACACCGACCCTCGTTTGGGCTGTGACTCTACACGACAGTAATTAGAAGGCCACACTAGCCATATCAGCGATAAGCAAGCTCGCTTGGCCATTTCGCTGTGAATCCGGCGCCCAATGTCTGGTACATGAGAATTTTACCAACATGACTGTCGGTCAAGATTGCATCATCCGTCTACTATTTTAGCAGGGATGAAGAGGTAAACAGACATGACGAATTATTACAGGAAGAAGTTCAAGTAATGACTCGAAAATACCAATTACCTATAGGAAGGTAGGGGAAGAAAATGTGCCGACCATTGAACAGTGCACAAAAATTCCCACGTCCCATAAAGGTAGCTAAACACTTCTGGAGCGGACAAGAGATCGACCCAAATTATGTGACACTTGGACATTGACTAGCAATTTTCACATATTAATAATGGAAAATATGGAATTTTAAAATGTACGACTGTCGTGAAACATTCTAAATCCACATATATAAATTAAAAGGTAAATGTAAAGCCTAACACATAAATTCAATAAAAGGAAAGAGAAATGGTAAAAGTACAGTGCTGTCACAATGGCGTACAAAAATCCCCCTTGTTTTCTACTTCGTCTGCAAATTGTAACGTTTCACGTTGATAGTAAAGCCTACTGCATCAATACACGCTTTCTACAATAAAACGTGTACTGTATTTCTAAGAAAACCTTGAGCTAGGCACACTGCGTAATGACCTAAATTAATACTTCCATTAATTTCATTTTATACACGGCGTGATGAAAAGACAGATGGACTTAGGATAGAAAGAGAGAGGGAGGGCTGAAAGCAGGAACGCATGCAACCCTAACACGTGTCTCGCGATATACAATTAATGCCACCCTCCCCGCGCGAAAGGCCAGAGGCACTAACTTTTTTTCAAATAGACCGTGATAAAAAACACTACCCATACGAGAGTTAGGTTTAAAAACCTGAAAAACGCTTATTAGGAAACACGACATTATACTGGTTTACGTTTGAAAGCCTGACAGTACGGCAGACACCCTAAAAGTTTGGAAGTAAGGAGGTGGTAACAGCACGACTATCCTAGAAGAAAATACATATTTTGAGCGCCGCCACTTAGCTCCCTTAAAACTTATATATTTGGGTTCCTTAGGACTTGCTGACAAAAAATATGTTAAGTGTTACGCAAATAGTCTAGGAATTAACAAATTATAGCCAAAAGAAAATAGTGAGGGTGTCAGACAACACCAAAAAATAATCGCACAGTGGCATGTTTTGAAACCACTATTTTACGGGAAATGGGCCACCATGTAAAATCCTATTTGATTGGATAGAAGTAAATGTAAGGCTAAACACGATTAGTCGGGCTACAAATACTAATTCTTTGTTGTTAGGGAAACGTGAGTAGGAGTACTTTTTTTTGAAAAGCTGTGTAAACATGGCCCGATTGGTTAGACCCGCCAATATAGTCAATTAAAAGCGTCAGTTCAGTGCCACATGTTAAAATAAACTTACTAAGAAACAGTGCGTTGAGAGCCAGATCATATTTTTCTAAATAAAAGTCTGGGACAGAGGCAGATCGGAATTTGTGCCATTATTCATCGTCAGTCAACGTATCTGTGTATTATTTCCATGAATTGTGGTAAGCTTGATATATTCGATATCTTTTTAATGAAAATTGAATGTAAATTGATAATTTATGTCTGTATATGTGTGTGGTTCAGTGGCAAACATGAGGCAAGGCCTAAATATTGCTCCAACCTGAACAGGAGGTGTCGGAGAAAAGTAAAACTGCATGGAATTGCCAAACAGTACACTGACACCTATCTTATTGACTAGAAGGAACTAATGCTGGAATTGCAGAGGCGTAGTAACCATTTAGGAGGAGAATACTGGTGTAAATTGTTTCAGATGAAGCTAGCAGTTGGCCTAACGCTCTGAACTCAGTGTTTGTTCTGTATTGCGTTCAGTGTGGAAATAGATTATAAATTAGTTATGAAGTAGGAGGTACAACCTTCTTGTTTCAGGGACTGTGGTCCTAGTTATTGAAGCAGCACCTGGTCTGAGTTTTGCTGAATCCAGAGGCTGACAGCATACTCCTTGGTCCAGATAGCGACCAGTGAGGTGTCTCCAGAACACAGTGAAGCAATCGAGCAGAGGAGTCTTTTCCTGCCGCCATCACGAAAGATAAGCTTCTGTGGCCAGAGTAGCTCAACATTATGTGCCCCCTCAAAAATTGACA
The DNA here is from genome assembly GCA_024509875.1 of Oreohelix idahoensis. Lineage (NCBI taxonomy): Eukaryota > Metazoa > Mollusca > Gastropoda > Stylommatophora > Oreohelicidae > Oreohelix > Oreohelix idahoensis. Next base: position 63,800 of record JAMPIV010022706.1, read on the forward strand.
TTTATTTAAACACAGAGGGACAATTAATTGGTTTAAATGACAGGAACTGTGAATTTTTCCCAATACTATTTCCCCGATAATCAAACACTTGAAGTCATGATGAAAAACAACAACCAAGCTTGAACAAAACCAGTATTACCTCATATTACTACTGCACAAATTACACACACAGAATAATTATAATAAACTATGTCAATACAAAGTTCATATATATAAATTGTGTACATAATACTTGTAATTACATTTGATTGTGATTCCTGATTCACTGTGTAGTTGAATCAGGATATCCATTATTGACAAGAATTAATACATATATTTTTAAACTTAAACACTTGACTCATTTAAGATAGTCTTATAGAGTGTTATATGTGTGTGAGTGTCACAGTGTTGTAGAGTGTTGTGGAATAAATTAAATTGTTTATCTGTCTGTTGTTGTTGTGACTTACACTTCATCATTTTCATAACCCTAGACATTTAACGTAGTCATCACAATATTCCAGAATAATTCTGACTGAGGTATAAATGTGGTAGCAAGTAAGGTCATCTGTAATACACCACACTTATTAGATACAGATACCTTCACAGCTGATCTCAGTCAGTACACTAAGTCCCCTATAAATATTTATAACATCCCATTTTACCACATATATTGGGGTCCTGTCCGGGATTTTGAATCTTTCCCTATTATAAATATTGGGGGTAATTCACTTCAGGGAATAATAAAAATTAAAAAGGTATCCTTGGGTGAAAATAAATAACGTTGAGCTCTCAGTGCCTGTGGTTGTCATTGGATATTTAGTTAGAGATTGTATTGTTTAGTTAGACATTATATAAATTTACCTGTTAGAAAATGGCGGACCTGGCCAAATTTCGATCTGCTGCTGTGCAGACTGCGAAAGAGTTAGGAATGGACGGGCAAATTATGATTGCTTATGTCACTGCTGAATGTGACAAATATATTGAACGTGAGGAAAGAAGATTTGAGGCTGAAAGAAAGTTAGAGGCTGAAAAAGAAATTAAGAGGTTGCAGATTGAGGCTGAGGCTAAGAGGTTGCAGATTGAGGCTGAGGCTAAGAAATTGGAGGCAGAAAGAGAAGACAAAAGATTGGCTGCAGAAAGGGAAGCCGAGGAAAGAAGACAGGCTGCAGAAAGGGAAGACAAGCGATTAGCTGCAGAAAGGGAAGCAGAAGATAAAAGATTACAAAGGGAACATGAGTTACGACTAAGGGAGTTTGAGTTTCAAGGCCATGCTCCTGAAAATGGTGCCAGTCCCTTTACCTCCGATGCTACTGCTAGTCAGGGAGCCTCAACCTCAGCTATGAATTTTCATTTAGATCATTTTGTTGAGAAAGACGATGATATTGAGAGCTATCTAAATAGATATGAACTATTAGCTACCACGTATGGGTTAGAGAGAGAAAGGTGGAGCTTAAAGTTATCTCAAGGGCTTCGTGGGGCAGCTTATGAAGTTTTTGCCAAAATGAGCAGAGGTGATCAAGAAAATTATGACATGCTAAAGCAGGCTCTTTTGTTAAGATATGAAAAGAACGCAGAATTTTATAGGAAAAAATTTAGGAATGCTAAACTACTGTCAGGTGAAACCTATCACCAGTTCTCTGCACGGTTAGAGACATACTTGGAGAAATGGACTTCTCTGGGGAAAACCCAAGATCTTAAGGAAATGGTCCTTATAGAACAATTAAGAGAGTCCATGGCTCCAGACCTGAGAAAGTTTCTCATGGAACAAGGTGCAGAGAGGCTGGGTGAGTTGCTAAATGTTGCAGAAAGGTATCAAGCAGCTCAGGCAGAGGTATCAGGTAATAAAAAGAAACAGGTAGAAAATTTTAAGGCACCACAGAACTTTAATAAATTTGATCCTAGAGATCAAAACAAAGGTAAGCACCAGTTTGATAGGCCACGGTATGACAATAAAAATAAAACCCCACAATTCGATGAAAGGAAATATGATGAAAGAAAATCTTTCAACCAAGGAAGGAGGTGGTGTAAAAATTGTCAGATGGACAATCATGACACTGACCGTTGCAGAAGGAACCCTATAGTTATGGCCACCCTTCAGGTCAGGTCGACCTCAAGAAAGGAGGAGGATATTATGTTAGATACCACTCCAGAAGAGATGAGGAAGGCACAGGCTGGGGATAAGACCCTCAAGCCTTGTTTCAGGAAATTGTCAACTTGTCATACAACTCCAGGCAAGGGAGATTTTTACATGAAAAACAAGTTGATTTACAGGAAGGCCGGAACTAGATCCAATGGTCACGGACAGTTGGTTCTTCCAAAGGCATATAGGACAGACTTAATAAGGAGCCTACATGTGAAAAAAGATGGGGACCATGAGAAAATAGGTACCATCATCCAAAAGGTGGCTCACAATTATTATTGGCCCAAGGCAAGGTGGGACATTGAGAATTTTGTAGAAAGGTGTAGCATAGCACATGAGGGAACACCCACAAGTGGGAACATTGATCAGGACCTGGACACGCCACGGGGCAAATTTAGGCCTGACAATACAAAGAAAAATAAATTTGATAAAGTGGACCAAATGGAATGGGAAGCCCCTTTTCACGGACAAGCTTCAATTAACTGTTTTACAATGGCCACTATGCAGAGAGTGCAAAAAGATGTCTTACCCCAGGATAAGCCGAAAATCCCTCAATCGGACTTAAACAAACTGGAGGAAGAGGATGTAGAGAGGAAATCTCTCATCAAGAATTTTAAGTGGGGAGAAAGCCCCAAGAAAAGAATTGGTAGCGGTCGTTTTGTGCATGATAATTCTGGGAAGAAAAATCATCACTATAGCGCTTCGAGTGGAAGAGACCATACCGGTGCATGGACAAATAGGTCCACAAAATTAAAGGTCCATATGTAACGCTGTTAAGAACGTGGACTGATGAAAAGGCAGAGGAAAATATTACATCCTCATACCAATATGTGAATGAGCTGACCACTCGTTTAAAAACTGGCTGGAAACTTGCCAATGAAAATTTGAGACAAGCCAGGAAGAAACATGCTGCCTATTACAACAGGAAAGCTAAAGACAGAGATTTGGCTGTGGGAGAGAAGGTACTGCTTCTTCTACCCGGTAGTCAGAATAAGTTACAAATTGGATGGCAAGGTCCATATACAGTTCTAGAGAAGGTGTCTAGAACCAATTATAAGATAGATAAGAAGGGGAAAGAAAAAATCTATCATGTGAATCTCCTGAAGAAATATTTGGAAAGAGAACATCAGGAAGAGACACACTTGTTGACCTTGTCCATTGCCATGGAGATGAAAAAGGAACCACTTTCATCATTTGAATATCCATTACACCCCTGTGAGACAGCGGCACAGGTGAAAATCAGTACACATTTAACGAAAAATCAGAAAGAGAGAGTGCAACAGGTTCTAGATAATCATACAGAGGTGTTAACAGACCGACCGGGGCATACAAACTTATTGGAATATGATATGAAACTGATAGACCCCACACCTGTCTGTATGAAACCCTATTCGATTCCTTTTGCTAAGGAGAAAGCTTTGAAGGAAGAGATAGACTATTTGTTGAAGGAAGGAATTATTTCACACAGTGAATCTTCGTATAGTTCCAGTGTTGTACTCTTAAGGAAACCCTCTGGAGAACATAGACTCTGTATAGATTACAGGAGACTGAATGCTATTACAGAAGGACAGGTGGATCCATTGCCGGATACAAATCAGTTGTTTGCCAGGCTAAATAAAGCTAAATATTTCTCAAAAGTGGATCTGAGTAAAGGATACTATCAGATTCCAGTAAAGCCTGAGGTTAGACCATACCTAGCTTTTAGTACCTCAGAGGGACACTATGAGTTTAACAGATTGCCATTTGGATTGAAGAATGCGCCTAGTGTCTTCTCTAGAATGATGAGAAAATTATTGGACCCTCTGAATAATCCATGCATCACAAATTTCATGGATGATATCCTTATAGCAACAGAAACATTTGAGGAACACATTGACTCTCTGAACATGCTGTTTAATCGACTTAGAGAAGCGAATTTAACAGCCCGACCAACCAAATGTTGCGTTGGATGTAAAGAATTAGAATTCTTGGGACACACAGTCCATCAGGGAAACATGACCCCTGACCCCAAGAATTTAGAGAAACTAAAGAAAGCCCCGAGACCACAAACCAAGAAAGACGTGAGATCCTTTGTCTCATTATGTGGTTTCTACCAAAAGTATATCAAAAACTTTAATTCCATATGTGCACCGTTAACTGATTTGACCCGTAAAGGAAATCCAGATCGAATTACATGGACACCACAATGTGAATTAGCTTACCAGGAATTGAAGGAAAAGCTCACAAGCAAACCTATTTTGAAATTACCTGACTTAAGTCAAGAATTCATTGTAAGGACGGATGCCAGTAATATTGGGTTAGGTGCAACACTGCTACAGAAATCAGATGCATTGGATGGGGAATTAAGCCCAGTGGCATATGCTAGCAGAAAGTTGAATAAAGCTGAAACCAATTACTCAACTAGCGAAAAAGAATGTCTTGCAGTAATATGGGCGATAAAGAAATTCAATATTTATCTGTATGGGAAGGCATTTAAGTTGCAAACGGATCACAAACCCTTGTCGTTTCTAGCGCAGGCTAGACATGAAAATTCTAGATTACTCCGTTGGTCATTACTGATGCAGCCATTTGAGTTTAGCATAGAGTATATATATATATCTGGTAAGACACATCTGGGAGCGGATTTTTTAAGCCGCCATCCGTGTGATGATAATCACCGTAAGCCCCAGAACTAATAATAAATTTCTCTATGTGTATATAGAATTATAGACTGACATATAACGTCTGTTTTAAGAGGGGAGAATTTGTCGTGAAACATTCTAAATCCACATATATAAATTAAAAGGTAAATGTAAAGCCTAACACATAAATTCAATAAAAGGAAAGAGAAATGGTAAAAGTACAGTGCTGTCACAATGGCGTACAAAAATCCCCCTTGTTTTCTACTTCGTCTGCAAATTGTAACGTTTCACGTTGATAGTAAAGCCTACTGCATCAATACACGCTTTTTACAATAAAACGTGTACTGTATTTCTAAGAAAACCTTGAGCTAGGCACACTGCGTAATGACCTAAATTAATACTTCCATTAATTTCATTTTATACACGGCGTGATGAAAAGACAGATGGACTTAGGATAGAAAGAGAGAGGGAGGGCTGAAAGCAGGAACGCATGCAACACTAACACACGTCTCGCGATATACAATTAATGCCACCCTCCCCGCGCGAAAGGCGAGAGGCACTAACTTTTTTTCAAATAGACCGTGATAAAAAACACTACCCATACGAGAGTTAGGTTTAAAAACCTGAAAAACGCTTATTAGGAAACATGACATTATACTGGTTTACGTTTGAAAGCCTGACAGTACAGCAGACACCCTAAAAGTTTGGAAGTGAGGAGGTGGTAACAGCACGACTATCCTAGAAGAAAATACATATTTTGAACGCCGACACTTAGCTCCCTTAAAACTTATATATTTGGGTTCCTTAGGACTTGCTGACAAAGAATATGTTAAGTGTTACGCAAATAGTCTAGGAATTAACAAATTATAGCCAAAAGAAAATAGTGAGGGTGTCAGACAACACCAAAAAATAATCGCACAGTGGCATGTTTTGAAACCACTATTTTACGGGAAATGGGCCACCATGTAAAATCCTATTTGATTGGATAGAAGTAAATGTAAGGCTAAACACGATTAGTCGGGCTACAAATACTAATTCTTTGTTGTTAGGGAAACGTGAGTGGGAGTACTTTTTTTTGAAAAGCTGTGTAAACATGGCCCGATTGGTTAGACCCGCCAATATAGTCAATTAAAAGCGTCAGTTCAGTGCCACATGTTAAAATAAACTTACTAAGAAACAGTGCGTTGAGAGCCAGATCATATTTTTCTAAATAAAAGTCTGGGACAGAGGCAGATCGGAATTTGTGCCATTATTCATCGCCAGTCAACGTATCTGTGTATTATTTCCATGAATTGTGGTAAGCTTGATATATTCGATATCTTTTTAATGAAAATTGAATGTAAATTGATAATTTATGTCTGTATATGTGTGTGGTTCAGTAGCAAACATGAGGCAAGGCCTAAATATTGCTCCAACCTGAACAGGAGGTGTCGGAGAAAAGTAAAACTGCATGGAATTGCCAAACAGTACACTGACACCTATCTTATTGACTAGAAGGAACTAATGCTGGAATTGCAGAGGCGTAGTAACCATTTAGGAGGAGAATACTGGTGTAAATTGTTTCAGATGAAGCTAGCAGTTGGCCTAACGCTCTGAACTCAGTGTTTGTTCTGTATTGCGTTCAGTGTGGAAATAGATTATAAATTAGTTATGAAGTAGGAGGTACAACCTTCTTGTTTCAGGGACTGTGGTCCTAGTTATTGAAGCAGCACCTGGTCTGAGTTTTGCTGAATCCAGAGGCTGACAGCATACTCCTTGGTCCAGATAGCGACCAGTGAGGTGTCTCCAGAACACAGTGAAGCAATCGAGCAGAGGAGTCTTCCTGCCGCCATCACGAAAGATAAGCTTCTGTGGCCAGAGTAGCTCAACATTATGTGCCCCCTCAAAAATTGACATTTATTTAAACACAGAGGGACAATTAATTGGTTTAAATGACAGGAACTGTGAATTTTTCCCAATACTATTTCCCCGATAATCAAACACTTGAAGTCATGATGAAAAACAACAACCAAGCTTGAACAAAACCAGTATTACCTCATATTACTACTGCACAAATTACACACATAGAATAATAATAATAAACTATGTCAATACAAAGTTCATATATATAAATTGTGTACATAATACTTGTAATTACATTTGATTGTGATTCCTGGTTCACTGTGTAGTTGAATCAGGATATCCATTATTGACAAGAATTAATACATATATTTTTAAACTTAAACACTTGACTCATTTAAGATAGTCTTATAGAGTGTTATATGTGTGTGAGTGTCACAGTGTTGTAGAGTGTTGTGGAATAAATTAAATTGTTTATCTGTCTGTTGTTGTTGTGACTTACACTTCATCATTTTCATAACCCTAGACATTTAACGTAGTCATCACAATATTCCAGAATAATTCTGACTGAGGTATAAATGTGGTAGCAAGTAAGGTCATCTGTAATACACCACACTTATTAGATACAGATACCTTCACAGCTGATCTCAGTCAGTACACTAAGTCCCCTATAAATATATATAACATCCCATTTTACTACAACGGCTTACCCCAAATTTCTTAGGGAATACAGACTGACTTCTCGCTCAGAGAAATAGTTAAGGCAACTTGACTAAGTTGTCTCTTACACGTGGTCTGGGGTATTACTTTGCAAACAGACTCCCACTATGATTTAATATTTAGGTTCATAGGATTCCAGGCTTTCCGTATTTATGAAAGTAGAGTTTTCCTGGGATGTAAGTCCACAAGATGCTCAAACACGTTGTCCGGTCCTTTAAAGTAGAATCCTGATCCTATTCCTTATTCTGGCTTGTCTGGTTGTCTTCTTGACGAGTTGAAATTGACAGTGCAGTAAAATCACAAGGCGCTAAATTATAAAGCAACATTCGGCCCACATCCAGATTGCTACCTAATGACAAGGCTCCTATCAGAAAGGTTGTATTTTTACATTTCAAATGCCAAGCCAATAGCAGGCAAGATGCATATATTTCCCCTTATCTCGTGTAAAACTGCTGCGTAACAAACTCAAAAATAAATTAGTTGTTCACAGTTATCATATATGGTATGCCAGTTTCCGTCTATTATCGATAATGTTTACATTCACGACTTCGTATTATATCATAGGTACTCTCTTTCAAGATGGGTAATTATTCTTCTGGCAAGTCTTGTCCGGAAACGATGATGTTGGTCTTAGCCAAGGATCAACAAACTGGGCAGACAGAGCTATTATCATAGATTTATAACATATAAGGAAGGGAAACCCGAGACCTGTAAACAGTAAATAAATATTAGACAAACATAAAGATATGTTTTCAGGCACTCGTAAGAAATAAAGAAGTAGAACACTAGACAACAGAAAAACAACAGACGTGAGTGGCTTACCCAGGATTTGAACCCCGGACCTTCGTACGACAACACCGCCTAGCTATACAAGCGAATTCCACTATCCTCCCGGCCAGCTAGGCATCCCCCAAAAAGATGCTTTACTGACCGGTCATTAGTGCGAAACGCAAGACAACACCGGAAGTTTACAATGGGCAGCTTAGCCTTATTAATGACGCAATCACTTCTGTTGTTCCCCTATTATACAGTATATGTCAGTCCACACAAGACAAAGACCTTGATACTGTGTCTAGTAAATGACAGAAGACTTAAGAACAGTAGTATAGAACAGAGGGTAGGTTTCTGGTATTGTATAAACATTTATAACATATAAGGAAGGGAAGCCCGAGGCCTGTAAACAGTAAATAAATATTAGACAAACATAAAGGTATGTTTTCAGGCACTCGTAAGAAATAAAGAAGTAGAACACTAGACAACAGAAAAACAACAGACGTGAGTGGCTTACCCAGGATTTGAACCCCGGACCTTCGTACGACAACACCGCCTAGCTATACAAGCGAATCTCACTATCCTCCCGGCCAGCTAGGCATCCCCCAAAAAGATGCTTTACTGACCGGTCATTAGTGCGAAACGCAAGACAACACCGGAAGTTTACAATGGGCAGCTTAGCCTTATTAATGACGCAATCACTTCTGTTGTTCCCCTATTATACAGTATATGTCAGTCCACACAAGACAAAGACCTTGATACTGTGTCTAGTAAATGACAGAAGACTTAAGAACAGTAGTATAGAACAGAGGGTAGGTTTCTGGTATTGTATAAACATTTATAACATATAAGGAAGGGAAACCCGAGGCCTGTAAACAGCAAATAAATATTAGACAAACATAAAGGTATGTTTTCAGGCACTCGTAAGAAATAAAGAAGTAGAACACTAGACAACAGAAAAACAACAGACGTGAGTGGCTTACCCAGGATTTGAACCCCGGACCTTCGTACGACAACACCGCCTAGCTATACAAGCGAATCCCACTATCCTCCCGGCCAGCTAGGCATCCCCAAAAAGATGCTTTACTGACCGGTCATTAGTGCGAAACGCAAGACAACACCGGAAGTTTACAATGGGCAGCTTAGCCTTATTAATGACGCAATCACTTCTGTTGTTCCCCTATTATACAGTATATGTCAGTCCACACAAGACAAAGACCTTGATACTGTGTCTAGTAAATGATAGAAGACTTAAGAACAGTAGTATAGAACAGAGGGTAGGTTTCTGGTATTGTATAAACATTTATAACATATAAGGAAGGGAAACCCGAGGCCTGTAAACAGTTAATAAATATTAGACAAACATAAAGGTATGTTTTCAGGCACTCGTAAGAAATAAAGAAGTAGAACACTAGACAACAGAAAAACAACAGACGTGAGTGGCTTACCCATGATTTGAACCCCGGACCTTCGGTACGACAACACCGCCTAGCTATACAAGCGAATCCCACTATCCTCCCGGCCAGCTAGGCATCCCCCAAAAAAGATGCTTTACTGACCGGTCATTAGTGCGAAACGCAAGACAACACCGGGAGTTTACAATGGGCAGCTTAGCCTTATTAATGACGCAATCACTTCTGTTGTTCCCCTATTATACAGTATATGTCAGTCCACACAAGACAAAGACCTTGATACTGTGTCTAGTAAATGACAGAAGACTTAAGAACAGTAGTATAGAACAGAGGGTAGGTTTCTGGTATTGTATAAACATTTATAACATATACGGAAGGGAAACCCGAAGCCTGTAAACAGTAAATAAATATTAGACAAACATAATGGTATGTTTTCAGGCACTCGTAAGAAATAAAGAAGTAGAACACTAGACAACAGAAAAACAACAGACGTGAGTGGCTTACCCATGATTTGAACCCCGGACCTTCCGTACGACAACACCGCCTAGCTATACAAGCGAATCACACTATCCTTATATGTTATAAATGTTTATACAATACCAGAAACCTACCCTGTGTTCTATACTACTGTTCTTAAGTCTTCTATCATTTACTAGACACAGTATCAAGGTCTTTGTCTTGTGTGGACTGACATATACTGTATAATAGGGGAACAACAGAAGTGACTGCGTCATCAATAAGGCTAAGCTGCCCATTGTAAACTTCCGGTGTTGTCTTGCGTTTCGCACTAATGACCGGTCAGTAAAGCATCTTTTTTTGGGGATGCCTAGCTGGCCGGGAGGATAGTGTGATTCGCTTGTATAGCTAGGCGGTGTTGTCGTACGGAAGGTCCGGGGTTCAAATCCTGGGTAAGCCACTCACGTCTGTTGTTTTTCTGTTGTCTAGTGTTCTACTTCTTTATTTCTTACGAGTGCCTGAAAACATACCTTTATGTTTGTCTAATATTTATTTACTATTATCAGAGATAATCGACTGTGGTCGTCCCAAGGTTGTTTACTCACTAATCCGGTCGCTCCCTGCACTGTCTGGTCTGGTAGGAAAATGTGTTATACATTAGTAAACCACACTTCTCTCTAGCGATGCCAGGTGTCAATATGGTCTCAAACGAAAGGTATTGAGTACCCTAAAAGCAAAAGATGGTCGCTGAAGTCCCGACATAAGAAGAATTGAGGGAATGGAGTGTAAACAATGAATCGAACATATCAAATACTGTCAGACGTGAGAACGCTAAAGTGAAGAGGACAGAATGAATTATAGGATGACACATGTACATGTGGCTTTCGAGATTATTCTTTCACACCAAGAAGAGACGAGTGATAATTTTCATTTTGAGATTAGGCATCTGTAGACTCTTGTACTACTATGCACAGAAAATTTTAAAAAACCGAGCAAACAGGTATATATCTATGTGGGGAAGACGAGAAAACAGTGTAACATGTTTTCAAAGAATGTCGGCTGGTGTTACATAAGAATGTTAAGCATCCAGCTAAAAAAAAAAAGAAGTACGCTATGAAGAAGCCCAATGTTGCAAAGAAGGATGTTTATTACAGACATAAGAAAAGGCAGCTCAGGTTATGAGAAAAGAAGGCATAATGATAACTTGCAAAATTGATGAGAAAAACAGGTAGAAGACGAGAAAGAGAAAATACATAAGATATTTAAATAATATGACATGGAAGACGGTCAGCAACAGAACTGTGGACGAATGTTTACAAAGACGTCATCACTAATGTCACTAGGCATGTTCTTAAAGAAGCACATAATGAAGACTATCACAGTGTTCCTGTGACTTATTGACCGTTTTAAATATCACAATCTATAATTATCGCCGTTTGTACGTCGGTCACATCTAAGGGATGCAACTGTGGTTGAAAGTCAGACATTATTTGTATTGTTTCCTTTATATGTACTCTCCCGAAAATAGTAACACTCAACGAAGAAAAGTCGGTGTAGATCAGAGTTTCATTCCGGAAACGGATTTCACTCAGCATTTTGTTAAAAATAACCTTAAAATGTAAGTTTTTGATTGTTTCTTCAAGACAAAATTTTAATTTAAAGTATTGCAGACTTATTATTATGGATCAAAATGATAAGATGGCTGCAAAACGAGCTGCAGATGCTAAGAGGAAGAGACGATCGCGCCAATCACAACGAGCAAGAGAGACTCTAAAAGAAGAAGCAATACAACGACAACATGAAGCGGCACAAAGACAAGCACAGCGTCAGTCACAACGAGCAAATCAGTCTGCAGAAGAGCATGAATCTCAACGCGCTGCAGAAGCTTTTCGCATTCGTCAGTTGAGAGCATCACAACGAGCAAAGGAGACGTCAGAAGAAGCAACCGAACGTAGAGCAGCAGCTGCACAACAAGTGAGACGATCAAGAGCTGCACATAGTCCAACAATTCAAAATCATGATGTCTTTGATGAGAACGCAGTTGCTGTACACAACTGCGGCCCAATGGATCAGGAATGTCAGTTCTGTCACTTTCTCAATTTTCAAGTGGAAAGATCAACCGATGGTACACTCATATATTGCTGCCATAAAGGTACAGTGCTGTTGGAGCAAGAAGGAGAGCAGAGACGTCCTTTTCCTCCGTAACTCAAGGATTTTTTGAGCAGCCCAGAGCATCCACAACATCGACATTTTAAGGAAAATATCCGTTCCTATAATTCAGTCTTGGGCTTTGCATCCATGGGTGCCCAAATCGATCGCTTCGTTGAACGTGGACCATATGTGTTCAGAGTGCATGGACAGATTTATCATTTGATTTATTTCCGTCATTATTGATGGGTTAGGGTTATTGCTAGTATGTTTTATAATTAATAAGCGTCATGAAATTCTTTACTCCGCCGTCATGGTAAATTTGTTCATATTCAAAATCTCGTTTCCCTATTTTAATGAACATGTTAGATAATCGTGTTATTTATATGAATGATGACCTGGCTCCTGTTGTAGATGCACGTAACTTCACACAGTATTTCGTAATATGATATGTGGTGCTTTTATTTGTCCTTAGAGTCGTTATTTTTTTTAATCTGTGCTTTTGGTCGTCTGTAGACATAATTTTGTTGTGGTGTCTTCTTCAGCATTTGCTTCTGGCGTTATCCTGTCAGTCACATATTAAACAGTACGACTGATGCTATACGTCTGTCGCACTCCTGTTTGAACATCAAATAACTTGCGACGTCATATATTATTCTCACAGTAATTGGGCGTGTGTGAAGCAAAGTTCTAAATGTCCACAATCGTGGCGTTGAATACAAGTCTTCTAATTCAAGTCAGTGCTTTTTCATATCTGCTCAGTCAACGGCTGTCTCCTTATCTACAAAAGCATAGTGCTTTCAATAAAAATTTGATGATCTTTTCACGTACTTATCTTATCACCAGCACACTCCTATATGGCAGCGAGACCTGGACGACCTATGCTAAGCAAGAAAGAAGGCTCAATACCTTCCATTTGCGGTGTCTACGCCGCATCCTCGGCATCTCGTGGAAAGATAAAGTGACAAATGTCGAGGTGTTGTCACGTGCTGGCCTTCAAAGTATGTATACGCTTCTTAGACAGCGCAGACTTCACTGGCTTGGCCATGTTCGCGGCATGGAAGATGGTCGCATCCCAAAGATATCTTCTACGGACAATTAGCAGATGGCAAGAGAACAGTTGGGCGACCACAGCTGAGGTTCAAAGATGTGTGCAAGAGAGATATGAGGGCACTGGACATGGATCCAGCAACATGGGAGGATGAAGCTGCCGATCGCACTAACTGGCGATGCTATTTACGGCGCCACCTCAGATTGGGCGAAGAGAGGCTCACACAAGAAGCAGAGGTGAGGAGAAAACGTCGAAAGGAGCACCAGGAAAATAAGCAGCTGAGGGCTGTCACCTCAGGGGCGCATTCCCATAGTCAGTTATGACTGAAGGGGCTACTACTACTACTACTACTGAGAATAAAGTTTTCGTACACTCACTTTCATTTGGTCATAGTTCTATTATCTGGTCATGACATACACGCTTTCTGCAAGACTGAAAGAGTGATATGCCGCATTCTCCTGTATTTGTTTGCTCGACAGTCTCGTTTATTATCTTTATTATTACTAGTTGACATTATTATTGTCTTGTGAAGTCTTCTTAGATCCATTTTTTTTCTAAATGTAATAATAAAAATTACCGGATACTGATTTCGCCCTACGCTTCCGTTGATATTACATATTTGATGGTTGACATAATTTGCCGGAATTTCTTTAAAAACTACTCTCATTTCATGAGTGACATAGTTGGGTCTTGTTGCTCGCTGTTAATTGTAGTGAACACGACATTTTTTGTTTAACAGTTGGGACTGAAGTTCACCACAAAACCTGATTGCCTCTTGCTGTTAAGTATCATTATATTACTTTCCAGTTTTGTCTTTTGGGCTTGTTGTTTAGTTGTGACGGTTATCTCTTAACGTAAGTGCTTAGCCGCTATTGACAAATTGTTCTATTGATGCTTAGCATCCCATCTTGCCATGCAGAATCTAAGGTAAGCGTTTTTGCTTTGTATCCAGGCAATAAAGGGGGGTGGAGGGGGTGGTCTGAAAGGCCTTATCTACATCTTTGTTTTCACCAAGAAGGTTATGTTCTACTTTTCTATTCCCAAGATTGTGCAGCTCTACCTTAATGTCTATTTTGTCTTTGTCTTCAGCAATTTCCATTCCTCATCTATCTTCCGATTCTTGGTTGGCCGTGTTTTGTAGGTACTTGTGATTTATATATTTCATCTTTGCATCTTCTCGTAGCTTTTTTTTCACCATTATTGACTTCAATTTGTTTTATCTCTGTTGTCGGTTCCACCGTGACGTAATCTACGACACTTTTAGTGCGATGGTCAGTATCAGTTCTGAAACTGGGTATTGATGCCAAGTCTGTTATGTTTGTCCAGTTTTTGTCTTGTTATTATGTAGTCTATATGAGATGTCAAATCTACGTTTTTCTATTTAGACCATATTCTGAGAGATCGCTACATTTCCAGTGGTGCTGGAAGAAATTACTGGCTATTAATAGCCAGAAAGTTCAGCATATAAATAGAGCAGAAACGCTCAGTGCAATGACATTTTGTTGTGTTATTTAATGGTCAGTTGCATACTACCTACTGCGTTCTTCTTTGTATATTTTACCTTTGAAATCTTCCTTTACATTTGGTGTCCCCATCTTCCAATTCTTTTTCAAGTATACGATATATTTTTTTCAGAGTTCACTCCTTTCCTCTCCTCTGTATCATTGCGTGGAGCGCTAGCATGAATTTTTAATTTTATTCTTTCAATCGACTGTATGAGCATTTTTTTCTGAAATGTCATGAATTTCAGAAATGAATGTTGTTGCTATCAGGATATACTGTGAATCCTACTCATTATGGTGCTCTGTTTCGCTCTATTATTTACAGCTTTCATGTATTATTTTGGTACTTCATCACTCTGTCCTAGAGTCTACCAGACCAGTATCTCTATCTTTACCTGCTTCATAAACTCTATCCCACTAACATTTCATGGTCTTATATTAATTACTATTATAGCACCTCGTGCCGGATTGCCAAACCGGTGGTACCGGACGCATTCAACACCCACGGCATCAAAATGTCAAAGCAGTGGAGCGTTTATGCTCTTTTAAATGTTCGTGACTAGTAATAACCAATAGTTTCTTCCAACACCGCTTGACACTGCTATAAATAATTCCGGTTTAATTCATTTATTCAATCTCAGTTGTTTCTATTTGATCTCATAAAATCTACTGCCGGGTAGTCAGGCCGATCGAACTTTTACAAGAGCCCCGTACTTTAGTCTGTTACAAATAATTATTTAAAAAAAAAAAACTTTCAATAATTAGTTCACGACTTCTAAGATTATGACAAACTTAACTGCAGGTGGTGATTATAACACATACGATTCTTGAATAATTGATGGGACATTCTCTTTATTCACTAACTTCTGTGACACTTGACGAATAAAATACTCTACGATATAATCAAACAAAGGCAGCCCTGAAAACTTTGTGCATATTGTCTGCTGTTGCAAGTCACAACATCTTCTAAATAATACAGTCCGCAGTATCCGTCTTGTGTATAGACCTCAACATAAACAAACCACAGCTCACATGCACATACATAATGAGCACACACAATTATCATTCTACTCGTGTGACATTGATTAAGCATCGTAAGGTTTTTTTTATATACGCACATACATCGTACAGAAAATATCAAGTCAACATATTCACTCACGTCTGATATGATCCCTGTTGTAGTAAATGTTGTTGTCTCAGTAGATACAGAGCACATTCTATGAACACACAATATCGTCAAACTGTGTGCGCAGTCAGTACGGATGTCCGTTTGGGCCGGTTGTTTCGGCCGAATCATCATTACTAGAGCACAAATGACGTGATCACGTGACTGTATCATCAGAACGCAATCGATAAAGCTGGGTTCCAGGCTAGATGGGTAGGAAAAACGTTTTGCGCTAGCCTAGGAGATTCTATGATGAACGTTACTTGTTGCAGACTATAGTATTTGTGCACGCATAAATTATGAGAAAGAAATAGCAGTTATTCTAAGCGGCCATCTCCAACATAAAACGGTGTACAAAGGAATCAGGGGTGTTGGTGTGTATAATGTGTGCATGATACTTACGAGCTAACATTTACTGAGAAGTTGAGATTGGGACAAGGAGGAGGACGACAGGATATTTTGTGAATTTATTTACAAAATAATAATTTTGAAATTATAAACAAAAGACGCGCTTATAAGCAGGTGTTAAATATGACAAAGGTAATGGAGAGTATTAAAAAACCCCAACAAATCGCCATACATGAATCTTAATAAAGTTACTGAAAGTTCAGGTTCTTAACAATAATGGCGTGTAGGGTGTAGCTTAGTCAGTTATTGATGAAATCAGGCAGCCTTATAGTGACAACTAATTCAGGCAATGCACAAGCAATATAATAATAGTATAACATATTTCAAGGCCAAGACAGAAATAATAATTCAAATGTTAAGTCAGTCTTAATGTATGGTTCTGGTCAGTCTTAATGTATGGTTCTGGTCAGTCTTAATGTATGGTTCTGAAACATGGAGAACAAAAAAAAAACAAAAAACAATAACAGCAGCCACAAAGCTACAGACTTTCATAAATTGATGCTTGCGTAGAATAGAAGGATTGAAATGGTATGACAAGATCATTAATATATAACTGGTGACAAGAATCAGAGAAGTGCCCGTGGAAAAATAGATGAGAAGAAGACGCTGGCGATGTATAGGACACACATTGAGGAAACCCGTTGATAGCATTACATAACAGTCCTTATTCTAGAACCTTGAGTGTAACAAACAGATGTACGAGTAGCTCAAACACGGGCGGAGAAGAGAACTGGAGAATGACAAGAAAGTGATGAGGAAGACGTGGACAGAACTAAGAGCTGACAGGAGAACGTACCATGTGGTTGTTGAAGGCCTGTGCTCCTTGGGGAGCTATATGTCTTTGACTGACTGATTGATCAAATATTTCACCATGACGTCAGCTCGTGGATGGGTCTCACATGTTCATATTGTATTATCGCCTTTAAAGATCACATTGTGATACATTTTTTTTTGCGTTAGAACTGCTGTTCCATTATTTAAAGAAAAATCGCTGTTCTTCGTTTTATTAAAGCATCAGAGTATGGGTTCCACAGGCTAGGAATTGTGCAAGGCACAGTGAATGAAATCAACAATATGAACTCTTGTAATTATTCCTAGGTTAGCTAAAACAGCAATTAATTTAAGTGACGCCCCAGTGGCTCCTAAGTTGGGAAAAGAAAGGAGAAAAGGAAAAATCAGCAATTCAGCATTAGCCTTGGAGTAGTTCACCTCCACAACAGCAATGACGTCACAATGGAAGAGCCAAAATTTTAACAGTAACAAGTTTATAAAATAATGTCAAGATGAAACGCAGTCTCCCGAGTTGTAGTAACCTTACACAATCGAATACAAGCATACACACATGGATGCGATATATTTCTTCTTCTTCAAGTACCATGATTATGTAGTGTGGCAGGTGATCATGTCGCTCCACAACTTCCTGATCCCTTCAGTGTTTATCAATTTTATTCATGATTTATTTTCATGCCATGATGTCAAATGACCAATATCTTCTATCTGCGTCGTCATCTACCTCTAAATCTTTTTAATATGTCCTGTTGTCACAATATATTCCAGCTTTCTTCTTCTTAATACGCGTCTATTGCTGGCGTTAATCACACAAGTCAAGGTAGCATTGTTCCATTCTGCGCTAAGCGCCGACAGCTAACAAAAAGATAAACAGTTTAATAAACTGGCAAGCTGGTAAAGTACCTGGGGCAAGGCGAAGATAATACCAATAGGTACGGCATAAACAAAAGATAATCGAATGAGAAGAAAGAAAAGGAATGGCACAGTGTAGGTAACAAAGATGTTCACGGAAAAATGTAACGACAGAGCTATGACTCGTCCCACAACATTGAAGGAATGTGAAGAGATGTGATTATGAATGTTCTACTGCAGGAAACATTTGGATTCATAACGTTCCGTTTCACTGAAGGTTTTAATATTAAATAATATACCTAGTAGATACGTTTGAAGACCCTAATTGGATACTCTAAATTTTAACCATTTGTGATAGGGTGGGCTTGATGGTGATGATGATGATTATATTGTGATTGTGATATCACTCTCTTGTCACACTCGCACCGACCCGAACAACAATAAAACTCTTGATTCTAGAGGCAGGGGCTATATTTATTTTTACAGCCCATTCAGTGACAAAGCAAACATTAAACAAATAAACTAGCGAACATAACAAAACGAAACTAAATAAAACAAAACAAAACACCCAACAGTGCCCGATGCTAATAGCTCACGTGCTCTGGTCCATCTGCTAACCACACAGGTCGCATCGCCTCGTTTCGTTCCCTCTTGTCTGGACTGATACTTAAAAAAAGGGCCGCTGGTAGTTCGCTATCTCTTTTTATAGGCACTAGGCTAATCACTCACTTTACTGCGCTAGGCGTATTAATCTTGGCTACTTAAACAACACTCGCGATATTTTGCTCTAGAATGCATGAAAACACAAATAAAACCTACAGCTATTTAATATAACACAATTCTACACCACAACTTAATTTAAATGCATTATTATGGCATTTTCATCAATCTTGAATAATTTACATCTCAGCATGCTTCGCGCACTTCTAAAATACATGGGCGATAAATCTGCCCAAAAACAGGTAGGGGGCGGGCGTCTCCATTTCGGCCCCATCACACATCTCCCTCCTGATTTTGTTGTCGTCCCGACAACATCACTACCTCATCACTACCTCTGGCGCTTCAGTCGAAATCTCTTAGATCGTTGGTGCTGCGCCTGATTATTTCTCAGCGTCGATGTTTTGGGCTCAGATTCTGTATTCGGCACAACCCGGCTGGAGACACTCTTGGTCGTCATGTCTCCAGTTGTACGTTGCCGGGCTGTCAGCCGCTGTGGTCTTGAAGACTCGCTCACCGGTGCCGCGTCGCTGTCTGCCCGTGACATCTGCCTGTCAGTGCTTGTAGCTGTCGAATCTGTAGGGGGATTGCTCCTGACGTGCTTGACACTCGTTTTGCGTGGACGGTGGCCAACATTCCCCACTATCTGCTTTTGATGTGTCTCCTCCTCTGAACCTTGACTTGCACTCCCTCCTCTCTGCTTAAGACGAGTTTCCTCCCCTAACCGACTACCAATCTTCTCGGCTCCCTTAGGGTGACAGTTGTCACGGTCATCTCTTGGCTTGCACTCGGAAGGAAACCTGGTTGTGGTAGCACGTCTCGGGAACGAGCTCTTTGAGGGACAGGCGGCTATCAAATGTTCAGTTGACTTGCAATGAAAACATCTCTTCGGAAGCGGGCCTTGAGGGCACTTGGCTGCCATGTGGTCTGACAAGTCTCCACAATTGTAGCATCTTATCTTTCTGGGCTTCCTCTGTGCCATGGGTCGCTTTCTGCTGCCCTTACACTCTTGACCGCCAATGCCGCATACATAAATTGCTTCCATGCCCTGGACCGATGGTTTGCTGTCAAACTCTACTCTCCCATTTCTCGCCAGACTCCGGAATCCCTTTCTGAAGATCTTGGTCTGATGTACAAATACATCAATACCTCCATCATCTGGCGTGATGAATCCCCATCCCCTGCGGACACTGTACCACTTGCAAACTCCTTTTCGCCTTGTCAGTGCAGCTGCACTGGTCGGTACTGTCAGCTCACTGCTTTCGTTAACAACAGCTTGACTCTCACATACCAGAACATGCACCTCCTCGTCGTGCTTTGGCTGTTCCCGCGGACACACCTCCTTGTCTTGCGTTGGCTGTTCCCGCGGACACACCTCCTCGTTGTGCTTTGGCTGCTTCCGCGGCTGGCATGGTGCTCTCTTTCTCTGCACCTCCTCTTGTGCTGGCGAACTGGCCTCTGACATTTGTGCTATCTGGGACTTTAGGAAGGATAATTCTGCTCTGAGTGCCTCCTCCTCCTTCTTAACTTCTGCACTTGCTATCTGGACCCGTGTCTCAGGCTTTTTACTTCCACCATAAACAGCATATTCCCAAGGGAAATTCCTGTTCACCTCACTGACTTGTGGTTGCTCGCTGTAGGCTTTTTTTACAATTTCCAGTAACTTCTCAGGGCTGGCCTTGGCTCCACCTTGTATCCGTAACTCTCTAGATACCATTGGTGTAACGTTGTTCCATATCATGTCTAACTTGTCTTCTGCGCAAAAAGGCGCCACCTTCCACGCGGCTTCCACATCCTCCACAAACTCTTGCCAAGTGGGTCTCCCCTCTCCACTAAATAACCTTATCTCTGGCTCCTCCACGTACAATATCTTCACAGGCGCATTAATCGATGCCATCTTGCTGCAGGAATGCACTGCTGGGTGTTTACACTATTTGTTCGTTCGCTGTTTGCTCGGTGTCACTGTCTGCCTTATCCTGTCGACGACGCCAATTGTGATAGGGTGGGCGTGATGGTGATGATGATGATTATATTGTGATTGTGATATCACTCTCTTGTCACACTCGCACCGACCCGAACAACAATAAAACTCTTGATTCTAGAGGCAGGGGCTATATTTATTTTTACAGCCCATTCAGTGACAAAGCAAACATTAAACAAATAAACTAGCGAACATAACAAAACGAAACTAAATAAAACAAAACAAAACACCCAACAGTGCCCGATGCTAATAGCTCACGTGCTCTGGTCCATCTGCTAACCACACAGGTCGCATCGCCTCGTTTCGTTCCCTCTTGTCTGGACTGATACTTAAAAAAAGGGCAGCTGGTAGTTCGCTATCTCTTTTTATAGGCACTAGGCTAATCACTCACTTTACTGCGCTAGGCGTATTAATCTTGGCTACTTAAACAACACTCGCGATATTTTGCTCTAGAATGCATGAAAACACAAATAAAACCTACAGCTATTTAATATAACACAATTCTACACCACGACTTAATTTAAATGCATTATTATGGCATTTTCATCAATCTTGAATAATTTACATCTCAGCATGCTTCGCGCACTTCTAAAATACATGGGCGATAAATCTGCCCAAAAACAGGTAGGGGGCGGGCGTCTCCATTTCGGCCCCATCACACATTGTTGGACCATCACTGCAGAGGATGGGAGTCTATCCCGTGTCAAATCATCTCACGACAGAGATGAGCACGAATCAGTGACTAGTCTTAAAACATAGTCTTTTAGCCAATAATTTCGCCCATACGAAATTAAATTTCGGCTTAGTTTATTTTTAAAACCAATCGCCTGTGTAAGGTGTCTTATTTTATATATTTCGCCTACACATCTTGTATTATTGGGAATGGTTGTTCTGTGAAATAGATGGGTAGTTTCGTTAATTACTGACCTCGCCGGAAATTATTACGTGAAATATCCCAGTCGATATTGTCATAATCAGCCATAAGAATCCACAATTTTCGCAGGTCACTCCAAGAAGATAAATAACAAGTTAATTTAAGGGCTTCTCCCTTCCTCATTCGTATACATTTGTCTCATGTACCAAGCTGGACGGAAACATATCAACTCGCTAACCTGGCAAAATACACCAATTGCCCGTCTTTATTTAAACAAGAGGCCAGGGTGAACACAGTTTGCCAGGATTTTTCTTAATCCTTTACTCTATTGTAATTGCCTCGCTGAACAGACTTTTCATAATTAAAAAGATAAACCTGCAATGAGTGGCCAAATCTCTGAAACTTTAGCGTATCTCGGGGAGTGTACACCCGACGAAAAAGATTATATCTTTAAAATAAGGACGGAGAGAAAAGTACAAAAAAAGTTGGGCAGACAAAATGAACGAATGAATGATGTATCGTCATAATCCCCCATTTTCCCAGTTAGGTTCTCAGTTATTCATTTTTGTTTTAAACTCGTGTTACTTAGTTTGTTGTAATTTGATACATTACCATCCATTTACTTTAAAAAAGTAAAATGATAAAGCAGAAAACACAAGTGAAAACGTTTTGTACAAAACAACACCGTTGTAAGGCAATGTCTTTTTGCGTGACACTGTATAAGTAAATACAGTGCAGGCCAGATAAGTAGAAGTCATGGGGATCATCTAAAATACTTCTACTTATCCGAAATTTCGCTTATCCGAATTTTGGTCAAAGATGGACATTTACGTTTTAACCATTCAGAAACAAGTATTTTTATTTTAAATTTTCATTTCTGCATCTTTTAAAGTGTTCAAAAGCAATTTAGCGACGCTTAAAATGTAAAATTAAGTTAATTTCTAGTAGCATAGAAGCAAGTGTAAAAACGTTCGAATCGTGTTTTGACTTAGTACTTTTGAATGCCCTGTTATCGATTCCTACAAGGATTCCTATAGCGATAAATATTGCAGGACAAATAAGCCGATGTAAGAATTACTGTTCCTAACCTAGGGACCTTTCTGTTGTCTAGAGTTTTCCTTCCTTCTTTTTTAAGAGTGCCTGCCAAATACAGGTTTATATTTATTATTTACTATTCACAATGTCTCGGGTTTCACTTTGTTTATCCTCAGATCTCAAGTGAGTAGTCCCGCTTCTGTCAGAGTTTACGCAAGCCTTTTTTTTGCAGACCGAGGTGAACCATTCGGCTCTCTCCACATGTAAGCCTACCTTACCGTTGGTTGAGAGCTTGAGTGCCCCAATGATCCCGGGAGCTATGCCGGCGGGAGTTTTACTCCTGGCAGGGTCACCCAAGCCGGACAGGTCCTTGGTGAGGGGTCAGACTAAATGGGCTGAGGAGTGGGTGGAACACTATAGGTGTAGATGCAGAATCCACCGGCGAGTGGTACATGCTCTGGTCTGCACCAATCCACTCCCACTTCATGGGTTAAATGCTTTCTTGCCTCATTCTTCACTGTTTGTCCTCTATCATTTAAAGTCAGGGAGTAAACCCTGAAAAATAAAATCAGTGCAGGAGGAGCACGATAGTCTTGGTTGACAATCCACCTAAGAGAAGGACAACTTCACACAAACCCGGGAAGGAAAGACTCGTTGTCCGGAAAGACAGCTTTCCTAGTAGAGTCAACTCTGATGGCAAACAACTGCTGCCTTGCAGGAAGGTCACGGAAAACCAGAGGCTAGGGAAGCAGTCCTGAATAAATGCATGCTGAAGACGGATGCACTGGGCCGCAAGGCGCACAACATAGTGCAACGCAAACCGCCTTGAGATGACAGACACAAATATGACTCCACGAGATGGTGCTCGACCCAAGGAGACCCGACAGGTGGGAAGAGTGCCGGACTCCTTGCCTCGACGGGGTCCACCCAAAGCTACTGGTGGTTACCTATCTCCGCATCGTGCAGCCAGGGCACGGAATATTAGGGAAAATGCGACTGGCCAAAACACCGAGGAAAGAACATTCAATATACTCCAATGGGATGCAGAAGGTGTCCTAAAGAAGAAATTACCGCTCGCTAAAAAATTACACGATGAACAAATTGACATAACCTGCATTCAAGAAACATACCTAAACTCAAACCACAGA
This sequence comes from Oreohelix idahoensis, assembly GCA_024509875.1. Taxonomy (NCBI): domain Eukaryota; kingdom Metazoa; phylum Mollusca; class Gastropoda; order Stylommatophora; family Oreohelicidae; genus Oreohelix; species Oreohelix idahoensis. The sequence continues at coordinate 87,408 of JAMPIV010022706.1, forward strand.
TTTTCTATAAGAGGATATGAAACCTTCCGGCTTGATAGAGAAGGACACAAGGGAGGAGTACTCATGTTAATCAGAAACTCCTTGCCTAGCAGAGAGCTTTCTGTTGCTACAAACGGTCAGGCAGAAATTATAGGAGCTGACATCACGATAGATGACCAGACCGTTAGAGTGTACAACCTATATGCCTTCTCCCCTCCCCCCCCCCCCCCCCCCACAGATAGAGATCTTTCACTAGCCATAATGGAGATTAGGCGCACCAACTGCCTGGTTGTTGGTGATTTCAACAGCCATTCAGAAAGGTGGGGTTACACAGAGGCTGATACCCGTGGCATTGAGGTAGAGGACTGGGAGATTGACTCAAATCTGCAACTCATCAATAGAGCAGATGATACACCCAGCTTCTACTCAAGAAGATGGCAGTCAACCTATATATATATATATATATATATATATATATATATATATATATATATATATATATATATATATATATATATATATATATATATATATATATATATATATATATATATATATATATATATATATATGATATAACGGTGTTGACCCGACCTTGCCTTCTCAACAGGAATCAACCATAAGATCGAACGCATTGTGCTCAACCAATTGGCAGGCAGTGACCACCGATCAAACTAATGATTAATATGGAAGATACACTCCATTTCCATAAGCCATTATCCCGGTGGAACTACAAAAATGCCAACTGGAACAAGTTCTCAGCACTGACAGATAAATACTGTGGCTTGATAAACACCCAAAACAAAAGAATTGGAGAAGTAGCTGACGGATTTAATAAAGCAGTTCTGAAAGCTGCCCCAGAATCAATATCACGAGGGGCAAGAAAAGATTATAAGCCGTACTGGACAGAAGAACTCAAAGAACTGGAAGAACATGTTACAGAAGCCAGAAATGTAGCAGAAAAGGACAAAACAGTTGAGGCAAACATCGCCTACAAAGCTATCTCTGCAAAATACAGGAAAACGTTAAACTGTTCAGCCAAAAATAGCTGGATCAAAATAACAGAAAGTCTTAACCTCGACAAAGATGGAAGAAAATTATGGAGGCTCGCCAAAGCCTTAAATGATGAGGAATGCAAAAATAAGGAAATAGCCCTACAACAAAATGAGAAAATACTCACAAAGAAAGAAGCAGCAAATGTCTTTGCTCAAAAATTCGCACATGAGAGCCAGATAAATGTTCCACCTGACATAAAACAGGAAATTATCAAAGAGCAAGAACTTTACCAAAATATATCAACTGTTCCAGAAGAGCACATGACAGCAAACCTCACCATGAGAGAGCTAGAGGCAGCCATTGTATCTCTTAAGCAAAGAAAGTCACCTGGAAAAGACGGGGTAACAAATGACATGCTTAAAGGGCTAGGGCCTAATGCCAAGAAAGTCTTCCTCAAGATTACGAACTATAGCTGGAAGCGTGGAATTGTACCACAGGCATGGAAAGAAGCAGTACCAGTTCCAATCCTTAAAAAGGACAAAGACCGAATGGACCCCAACAGCTACAGACCCATCAGCCTTCTAAGCTGCACGGGAAAGCTTATGGAGAGAATGATCAATACCAGATTAAGTTGGCACCTCGAAGAAAAACAAATTCTACTGCACCAACAGGCAGGCTTCAGGCAACATAGGTCTACAGAGGACCATGTCACCTACATTGCACAGGAAATCGAAGATGCTTTCCAAGAAGGAAAGCACACATTAGCAGTCTGGGTAGACATGGAGAAAGCATTTGATAAAGTTTGGAAAGATGGGCTAAGAGTTAAAATGCTTAAATATGGAGTCTGTGGAAGAATGTATAACTGGATCAGTCACTATCTAACAAACAGAACAGCTAGAGTGCAGGTGCACGGACAATTAAGCAAAATGATATAACAGAAAACATCCACAAGAATGTCCACAGCTCCCTATGCTGATGACCTGGCCATGTGGACTTCAGAAGAATACATCACCACAGCAAGAGTGCGCATGCAGGATTCACTGCTAGCCCTTGAAAGTTGGTCCAGAAAGTTGTTGCTCAAAATCAATGAACAAAAAACAACACACACTATTTTTACCTTGTCCAACAAACCACAGCAAGCAAAGCTACAACTAAATGGGCAGACAGTACGAGAAGATGAAACACCAACATACTTATGAATCACACTAGACCGCCGAATGACGTGGAAATCACAGATACCCAAATACAGCTAAGGGCAAAACTTCGCATGGCCATCATGAAAAAGTTAGCTGGTACCACATGGGGTGCTGATGAGAATATCTTCAAAAAGCTGTACGCAGGCAGAGTGAGACCTGCTATGGAATACGGCATCACAGCTTGGTCGACGGCAGCAAAGTCAAATTTTGACAGAGTAAACAGACTCCAAAACCAAGCAGCACGTATTATAACAGGGGCCATGAAGTCCACAAAAACCAACCATATGGAAAACATTACAGGGCTACAGTCAATGGAGGACAGACGTGACAGCAGAGTCTTACAACAAGCGGAAAATTTAAGAGACTCAAAGGACACCCCATGTTCCAAAGAATGAATAGGCTAGGAAGAGGCAGGAGCAAGCGAACTAACTTTGTAGCCCAAGCAAAAGAAAAAATTAGCAAAAATACCATGCTAGCAAGCTCAGTTACAAAGAAAATACCGACAAGCACAACTATCCCACTGTGGAAAACAAGATGCTTTCCTGAGCTAAAATCTGATATTCCAGGCATTGAAAGTAAGGGAACACAGACAGAAACACAAAGAAAGTGTATGGCAACCAAGTATATTGATCAAAAATTCCCAGCAAAGATTTGGACACATGCATATACTGATGGTTCAGCAAAAAATGCAGTTGAAAATGGGGGTGCCGGCATCCTCATAAAATTAAAGAATAGAATTCACTGGCAAATACTGCAATAACTTCAGTGCTGAAGCAGAAGCCATGAAACAGGCAGCGGAAACTCTTATAGAGTGCAAAGCACAGGCGGAAAAACAGATAGTAATCTTTACAGATGCCCTCTCAGTAATAAAAGCGCTGAAGAGCCACCATGCTAAAGGATTGAAAGATCTGATAATCTCCCTTGAAAGACTGGCCAAATGCTTCAACAAGTGCACAATCCAGTGGATACCAGCCCATTGCAACATACCAGGAAATGAGGAGGCAGACACACTTGCTAAGGAAGGAGGTGCCTTACAACAAAATGATATATAGACAACTTACGCAATGGCAAAGACTACTATAAAGGCTACATTCAAGTCCAAATGGGAAAGAGAGCACCCGGGCCATTTTAAAAATGACGCAAATCATCAACTATCCAGGAAAGAACAGGTCATCATTTTTCGGCTACGGACTGGACACAACAGATTGAGATACCATCTATACCACAAATACACAATTGGTGCAACAGATCTCTGCACTTGGTTTTTGTGGACTTCATGGCCCCTGTTATAATACGTGCTGCTTGGTTTTGGAGTCTGTTTGACTTTGCTGCCGTCGACCAAGCTGTGATGCCGTATTCCATAGCAGGTCTCACTCTGCCTGTGTACAGCTTTTTGAGGATATTCTCATCAGCACCCCATGTGGTACCAGCTAACTTTTTCATGATGGCCCGATGACAGTCGAACACTTGCTGCAGTACTGCCCAACCTACAGTAATGAACGGAGTAGCATATGGCAACAACCCACTTCTGTCAACGAAAAACTGTTATGGCCAGTTGAACAAAAAAAAATATGTGCGGCCACGTAGTACTGTAACTTAGGCGAGGAAGGTAGAACGTCTACTTCTGCGAATCCAAATTTGAGTTGGGATGGAATAATTATTTCGATTTATCAGGACATTGTAGTTATCATTTTTTTTTAATTTTAGAGGTTTAAACCCTCAAAAATGAAGAATTTCATTGAAAATATCAAATTTTAGATATATATGGCACTGGAAAGTACATTAATTTGCCCACATTTCTGTATGTTTATTTTCACTAAAACCTTTGTAGATGATTTTATATAAATTTTTAAAGTATGTCAGGTAAGTGTATTTTTACCTAATTATATATGCAAAATATACAAATTGGTATATCTTCGCTTCTAATGCATGGATTTAAAAAATTTTCGGTTTTAATTTCCCTGAAGCAAACAGAATTAAAGTTTTTTAAACATCGATTCATGTGTAAAAATAATTTTGATTGGCTAATTTTTGTTAACCATGGGGTCCTTTGATGGGTCGTCCAAATAATAACGTGGCTGGAGGTATTCCAGTAGAGTGGTGGGGTACCTCCCTATACGCAAATAAAACTGCAGGTAAGAACGAATCCCAGGATTCTGGTTTCTCCTGTGCAAGCTTCTGTAAAATTGTAAGTAGAGTTCCGTTATATCTTTCCACTTGTCCATTGGATTGTTGATCAAAAGATGTGTGGACGTGTATAGTTTGAAAAATCCTAAAAAATTTCCTCCATCAGTTTCCCTCTGAACTGTGAACCATTGTCAGTTAATATCTGATAAGGGAATTCTAATCTTATGAATATCGAGAGCAAAGCCTCTCCTACATGTTCTGAGTCTGCTGAGGGTGAGCAATCGCTTCCCCCCCCCCCCCCCCTTGTACATGTGTCTACCAGAGAAAGGACGTATTTTTTGGAAACTGACGAAAAGCGCATACAGTCTGCTGAAACAAAGAATTTAATAAACAGTAAGCTGCGAAGTATGAAACAGCCCATAGAATCAAAAAAGGAAAATACAAGAGATGATTCCTACATAGCAGGGGAATACTGAGGTGAGTAAATTGTGTGTAAAAGTGTAATTCTTCCCGTTTTTCTTAATTTTCTCAAAACCGCATTTTTCACACAAATGTGGGCACGTAGCCCATGATTTTTTTTAAACTATTAGTGATACAGCAGTGAATTTTGGGCCACATACTTTACACATAGTTCTCATAATAATAAACTAAAATAAAGGATATATGTTAACAAACTACAAAACTGTTAAGAAATAGCTAGGATACCCCCCTAAAAAGTTTCAACTATTTGTCGATTGGTATGTTAAAATCCAAAAAAACTCAGATTTCAAACCAATCAAAATTATTTTAGCATAAAATCACTATTATATATTAACAAATGAAACAGCCAAATTTCATAACTCAAGTTGTACTCACATTTGAGATATCTTGGGCAACAAAATACCCCAAAAAGCTAAAATTTGCCTTTTTTCTACTGTTTTTCCTCCATAAACCGCACGTTTTCAGTATAAACCTCAATGTTTTGTATTTGTCCAGTCATTTTGCTTGCATAAATGACCTGATATAGCTAGATATAGCTATTATCTTATAATTCTGTGTTTTTCATTTTGGGGGTTTAACCTCCCCTTAGCCAAAGGAGACATTTGGCTGGAATCTTCAGAAATGCGAAATTCTATTCAAGCGAGTTCGGCTCAAGTGAACTGCACTGTAGTACCTAAAGCAGGCTGCAAATCGTGATAATAACTGTAGCTAATGTGGCCGTTGGTTATGGTTGTCTAATATACCCTACTTCTACCTTGTGTTGATCGTATAGTGGATTCGGATCTCTACCCTGAACAGTAGGCAGCTTATTTATGTGTGGTGGTGTCAGACTTCTGCTTTCTCTCTTTATAACGACAACAATACCGACAAATGACGAATGGTCTCTGTAGTGAATTTCTAAATACAATATCTAAATTAATATATAACAATATAGGGCATAAAGGCAAAATAAGAAAGTATAAAAGAATTTTCTGCTAGAACTGTTGGTATCGCCTATGCCTTCAAATTATTATTTGCTAACGAATAGCCGAACAAAACGGTACCCGAGTTTTCAAATTCGTCCTTGACATAATCACTTTTCCTAGTTCTAAGAAAATATGTACCTAAAATGCATTGTGGAACGAGGAGGGGCAAGGATAGTTGAAATGCTAATTCGTTTCGCATTGATTTCAAACTAAAAGCCAACACTAGCACATTGGCAAGCCTTGCCTTAGGGGTTTCCCCAAAATACGAGGAAAAAGTTAGAACATGCAGACAACTCTGTCACAAAAACAACCTTAGCTCTTATTTCAAAGGACGTAATTATCACGTAAATAGAGAAGACAGCACATGGAAAAGAATTGAACGAGTAGTAGACAAAAAATAAAAACACTAACATAGAAGAAAAAAACTGTGGACTTCTGAACCAAGCCAACTAGTCCCATATAAATTGTATATTCGTGTACCTTAGGACTTGTTGACAAAGAATATGGTAATAGTTACGCAAATAGTCCATTAATTAACTAATTATAGCCATAATACTATAGTGGACCCGACCAGACTGTCAAGTAAAGATCATGCCTGCTTATAATTTTTTATGGCATGTTTTGAAAAAACGACTTTGGGTAAATGAGGTTAAAAGGTACGGGATATTTGATTGGTTGGATTTTAAAGGAAGGCGAAGTATGATTGGTTGACCTAAAACTAAAAATATATTTGCCTTGGAAACATATTGAGAGTTGTTATTTGAAACGATAGATTCAAAAATAAATGTAAACATGGTCCCATTGGACAAAGCAGTAGATACTGGTACGAAACGGGGACTGTTCACTGTCATTTCAAATAAATTTTGTGTAAAGCAAGATCGATGAGAGCAGGCGGAGAAATTTTCTAACATAGGAAAAGCCTGGACATAGGGCAGATCGAAAATGTGCCATATTGCCTAGTCATCGTTTAATTGTGTTATTTCCTTGCATCTGTGAGGGTTTTGGTTGCTGTCAATAACTGGTGCCAGACTACAGTGGGCCGATATATTCATGCCACAGTCTTGCCTTTTTCGGAGCCAACTGTAAACCACCATCATTCTTGAAGAAGTGGGAGCTGAAAGTTGTCGTTCAGCGAAGTGCAGGAAGAGTCCTACACCATATTATAAAGATAGGTGCATGTTTCGGCACCTGATCGCTCAACTAACATTATATCAAAATAAAAGACTGAGAATAGTGATATAACCATTCCATCAGTGTCCATAAAAACGTACAAACAACATGCAGAGATGATGATAGTAAACAATCAACCAGTGTATACTAGAAGTCACCTCAGTTAGACAATACAACTACACTCTTATATAATAATATGTGTATTATGGTCAGAAGACCCATTGTGTAAATTGATTGATGTAATTAATTTCTATGATTTCACTATTGATTGTCAGTCCTGATTCCAAATAAATCAGATTCAGGACAATAAACTGAAAAATATTAACTTTACCAAACTTTCAACCACTGACTTACTAAAGATAGTCTTTTAAAGTGTAGTTTGTATGTGATTGTCGTGGTACTGTTGTGTTGTATTAGATAATAAAATAATTTTTGTAATTGTTTATATGTTGAGTTGGTTAATGCAACCTTACACTAACATTTCATAACCCTAGACACCAAACGTAGTCATCTTTCAGTCTATCTAGAATAAGTCTGAATGAGATCATAGTGGTGGTAGTAGAAAGGTGCCCTGGAAATTTACTCTAATATTTATTATATTCAGGGACCTTCACAGCTGACCTCATTCAGTACACTAAGATTTCTTTACAACAAACTGTATTAACATCAAACCCACCACATATATTGGGGTCTCGCTCCTGGGGATTGAACTTTTCATAACATCAGCTATATTGGGTAGTTTGCTTCTGGGATTTTAAATTCTTAAAATATTATCAATTATATTAGGAATCTCAGATAGTATAAAACTAAAAGCATTCCTTTTTGGAGAAATTAAATAGTGGTTGAGCTATCAGTGCCTGTGGTTGTTCTTAGTTATAATTATAAATTGTTAGTTATAATTAGAATATTGTCTAGTTAGAAATTTTAAAAGGTTTGCCTAGTACAAAATGGCTGATCTGGCGAAGTTTCGATTTGCTGCTGTGCAGGCTGCTAAAGAACTGGGAATGGAGGGGCAAATTATGATTGCTTATGTCACAACTGAATGTGACAAATTTATTGAACGTGAAGAAAGAAAATTTGAAGTAGAAAGAAAGTTAGAGGCAGATAAAGAAATTAAGAGGCTGCAGATTGAGGCTGACAAAGAGGCTAGGGCATTGGAGGCGGATCGTGAGGCGGAAATAAAGCGGCTCCAGTTTGAAGAAAAGAAGATGGAAGCAGAAGAAAAGAGATTAGCTGCAGAAAGAGAAGAAAAGAGATTAGCTACAGAAAGAGAAGAAAAGAGACTAGCTGCAGAAAGAGAAGCAGAGGAAATGAAACAGGCTGCAGACAGAGAAGCTGAGGAAAGAAGACAGGCTGCAGAAAGGGAAGCAGAACATGAGTTACGACTAAGGGAGTTTGAGTTTCAAAGCCATGCTCCTGAAAATGGTGCCAGTCCCTTTGCCTCAGATGCTACTGTTAGTCAGGGAGCCTCAACCTCAGGTATGAGTTTTCATTTAGACCATTTTGTTGAGAAAGACGATGACATAGAAAGTTACCTAAATAGATATGAACTTTTAGCTACCACGTATGGTTTAGAGAGAGAAAGGTGGAGCCTAAAGTTATCACAAGGGCTTCGTGGTACAGCTTATGAAGTTTTTGCCAAGATGAGCAGGGATGATCAGGACAATTATGACATGCTAAAGCAGGCTCTTTTGTTAAGATATGAAAAGAATGGGGAATTTTATAGAAAAAAATTTACGAATGCCAAACTACTGTCGGGTGAGACTTATCACCAGTTCTCTGCACGGTTAGAGACCTACTTGGAGAAATGGACTGCTCTGGGGAAAACTCAAGATCTTAAGGAAATGATCCTTATTGAGCAACTAAGAGAGTCCATGGCTCCAGACCTGAGAAAGTTTCTCATGGAACAAGGTGCAGAGAGGCTGGGTGAGTTACTCAATGTCGCTGAGAGGTATCAGGCAGCCCAAGCAGAGGTAGTTGGAAATAAAAAGAAACAGGTAGACAATTTTAAGGCACCTCAAAACTTTAATAAGTTTTACCATAGAGACCAGAACAAAGGTAAGCACCAGTTTGATAGGCCACGCAATGACTATACTAATAAAACCTCACAATTCAATGAAAGGAAATATAATGACAGAAAACCCTTTAACGAAGGAAAGAAGTATTGTAAACATTGTCGGATGGACAACCATAACACTGAAAATTGTAGAAGGAAAACTCCTACTTTCGCTGCAATGAAAATGGGGAGAAAGGGAGTAAAGGTCAACCTTACTGAACAACAGGAACCTTACCACCCCCCAGTGTGTGAAGATGTAACATGCAATGGTGTCACCATAAGGTGTTTGTATGATACTGGATTAGATTATGATTCAGTTGTGAGTTCTCACCTGGTGCAGGCAGATCAATACACCACAGAAACAGTGGAGATTCAAACTGCAACCAAGGACGTAGCGACCATGACACTTCCCGTCGCCAGGATAAATGTGAAAACGCGATATGTGGAAGGAATCATAAAAGCAGCAGTGATAAATGAACCAATCTACCCTCTGATATTGGGGTGTAGATATGTCTTCTTGGGGAATCCCAAGAGACCTGTGACCATGGCAACAGTGCAGACCAGATCACAGTCTAAAAAGGAGGAGGATAATCCGATAAATACCCATCCAGATGAGATGAGGAAGGCACAGGCGGAGGATAAGACCCTCAAGCCTTGTTTTAAGAAATTGCCCAAATGTCATACACCTCCAGGCAAGGGAGATTTCTATATGAAGAACAAATTGATATATAGGAAGGCTGGAAATGGATCCAATGGTCACGGACAGCTGGTCCTTCCAATTTCATATAGGAATAAAGTGTTGGAACTAGGGCATGCGATTCCCTTCAGTGGTCATATGTGGATCAACGCAACAGGACAGCGTATAGCTTGTCATTATTTCTGGCCAGGAATAACTGAAGACATAAAGAGATATGTAAAATCCTGTCCAGAGTGCCAACGGGTAGCTCAAAAGCATTGGACTGCTCCAGTAACTCTATGGGAAATGCCCATAGTGGGAACCCCCTTTGAAAGAGTTGCCATGGACATTGTGGGACCTCTCACTCGGACCAAGAGGATGAACAGTTACATTCTGACTCTGGTGGACACTTGTTCTATGTGGGGAGAGGCGGTAGCCCTGTCATCAATTGATTCGAAGCATGTGGCAGAGGCATTACTCACAATCTTCACCAGGTTAGGCTTTCCCAACCAAATCTTGACTGATAATGGCTCTCAGTTCAAGGGGAAACTAACAGAAGAAGTATTCAGGATCTTTCAAGCCAAACACTTTCATTGTAGCCCGTATCATCCTCAAGGAAATGGCCAAGTAGAAAGATTTAACGGGACTCTCATGTCGATCCTGAGGAAGTTGGCACATGAAAAACCAGATACATGGGATCAGTACCTTCCCGCCGCCCTGTTTGCCTACCGGGAGGTACCCCATAGTTCAACCGGTATGGCCCCGGCAACATTGTTATTTGGAAGGCCAATAAAAGGTCCCCTGGACCGATGAAAAGGCAGAAGAAAATATTACCTCATCATATCAATATGTGAACGAGCTGACCACTCGTCTTAAAACTGGCTGGAAACTTGCCAATGAAAATTTGAGACAAGCCAGGAAAAAGCATGCTGCCTATTACAATAAGAAAGCGAAGGATCGAGAATTATTTGTGGGAGAGAAGGTGCTCCTTCTACTGCCCGGCAGCCAGAATAAATTGCAAATTGGATGGCAAGGTCCATATACAGTTCTAGAGAAGGTGTCTAGAACAAATTATAAGATAGATAAGAAAGGGAAAGAGAAAATCTATCATGTGAATCTCCTGAAGAAATATCTGGACAGAGAAAACCAGGAAGAGACACACCTACTGACCTTGTCTGTTGCAATGGAGATGAAAAAGGAACCACTCACTTCTCATGAATATCCTTTACATCCCTGTGAAACCGCCGCACAGGTAAAAATCAGCACACACTTAACGGAATTTCAGAGGGAGAGGGTTCAACAGGTTCTGAATAATCATACAGATGTGTTAACGGACCGTCCGGGGCATACAAATTTATTGGAGTATGATATGAAACTCATAGACCCAACACCAATCTGTATGAAAGCCTATTCGATTCCGTTCGCTAAGGAAAAAGCTTTAAGGGAGGAGATAGATTATCTGTTGAGAGAAGGGATTATCTCGCACAGTGAATCTCCCTACAGTTCCTGTGTGGTTCTGTTAAGAAAACCCTCTGGAGAACACAGGCTGTGTATAGATTACAGGAAACTGAATGCTGTTACAGAAGATCAGGTGGATCCATTACCTAATACAAATCAGCTGTTTGCCAGGCTGAATAGAGCTAAATATTTCTCTAAAGTGGATCTGAGCAAAGGCTACTATCAGATTCCAGTAAAGCCGGAGGTAAAACCTTATTTAGCCTTTAGCACCTCGGAAGGACATTATGAATTTAATATGTTGCCATTCGGGCTGAAAAATGCACCGAGTGTGTTTTCGAGGATGATGAGAAAGTTACTGGATCCCCTGAAGAATCCATGCATCACCAACTTCATGGATGATATTCTCATAGCAACAGAAACATTTGAGGAACACATTAACTCTTTGAATATGTTGTTTGATCGATTGAGAGAGACCAATTTGACAGCTAGACCGACGAAATGCTGTGTTGGATGTAAAGAGCTGGAATTCTTGGGCCACACAGTACATCAGGGAAACATGACCCCTGACCCCAAGAACCTGGAGAAGTTAAAAAAAGCACCAAGACCACAAACAAAAAAAGATGTGCGATCTTTTGTCTCATTATGTGGTTTTTACCAAAAGTATATAAAAAACTTTAACTCCATATGTGCTCCATTGACTGATTTAACGCGCAAAGGAAATCCTGATAGAATTATTTGGACAGCGCAATGTGAATTAGCATACCAAGAATTGAAAGAAAAGCTCACAAGCAGGCCTATTTTGAAATTACCTGACTTAAGTCAAGAATTCATTCTGAGAACGGATGCGAGTAATATCGGTTTGGGTGCAGCTCTATTACAACGGTCAAATTCACTTGATGGGGAATTAACCCCAGTTGCTTATGCTAGCCGTAAGTTGAATACAGCAGAACAAAAATATTCAACAAGTGAAAAAGAATGTCTCGCTGTCATCTGGGGTATAAAAAAGTTCCAGATTTATCTCTATGGACAATCATTTAGGATCCAGACAGATCATAAACCACTCGTGTGTCTGTCACAAGCAAGGCATGAAAATGCTAGATTATTACGCTGGTCTTTGCTCTTACAGCCATTCCAGTTTACCATAGAGTACATTCCCGGAAAAACTAATGTGGGAGCTGATTTTTTAAGCAGACATCCGTACGACGAACATCAGAGTAGTCACCAGGCATAGATAGTAAATTTATCTATGTGTATTAAGAAATAGGAACTGACATATGATCGTCTGTTCTAAAGGGGGGACATGTGTAGTGAATTTCTAAATACAATATCTAAATTAATATATAACAATATAGGGCATAAAGGCAAAATAAGAAAGTATAAAAGAATTTTCTGCTAGAACTGTTGGTATCGCCTATGCCTTCAAATTATTATTTGCTAACGAATAGCCGAACAAAACGGTACCCGAGTTTTCAAATTCGTCCTTGACATAATCACTTTTCCTAGTTCTAAGAAAATATGTACCTAAAATGCATTGTGGAACGAGGAGGGGCAAGGATAGTTGAAATGCTAATTCGTTTCGCATTGATTTCAAACTAAAAGCCAACACTAGCACATTGGCAAGCCTTGCCTTAGGGGTTTCCCCAAAATACGAGGAAAAAGTTAGAACATGCAGACAACTCGTGTCACAAAAACAACCTTAGCTCTTATTTCAAAGGACGTAATTATCACGTAAATAGAGAAGACAGCACATGGAAAAGAATTGAACGGGTAGTAGACAAAAAATAAAAACACTAACATAGAAAAAAAAAAACTGTGGACTTCTGAACCAAGCCAACTAGTCCCATATAAATTGTATATTCGTGTACCTTAGGACTTGTTGACAAAGAATATGGTAATAGTTACGCAAATAGTCCATTAATTAACTAATTATAGCCATAATACTATAGTGGACCCGACCAGACTGTCAAGTAAAGATCATGCCTGCTTATAATTTTTTATGGCATGTTTTGAAAAAACGACTTTGGGTAAATGAGGTTAAAAGGTACGGGATATTTGATTGGTTGGATTTTAAAGGAAGGCGAAGTATGATTGGTTGACCTAAAACTAAAAATATATTTGCCTTGGAAACATATTGGGAGTTGTTATTTGAAACGATAGATTCAAAAATAAATGTAAACATGGTCCCATTGGACAAAGCAGTAGATACTGGTACGAAACGGGGACTGTTCACTGTCATTTCAAATAAATTTTGTGTAAAGCAAGATCGATGAGAGCAGGCTGAGAAATTTTCTAACATAGGAAAAGCCTGGACATAGGGCAGATCGAAAATGTGCCATATTGCCTAGTCATCGTTTAATTGTGTTATTTCCTTGCATCTGTGAGGGTTTTGGTTGCTGTCAATAACTGGTGCCAGACTACAGTGGGCCGATATATTCATGCCACAGTCTTGCCTTTTTCGGAGCCAACTGTAAACCACCATCATTCTTGAAGAAGTGGGAGCTGAAGGTTGTCGTTCAGCGAAGTGCAGGAAGAGTCCTACACCATATTACAAAGATAGGTGCATGTTTCGGCACCTGATCGCTCAACTAACATTATATCAAAATAAAAGACTGAGAATAGTGATATAACCATTCCATCAGTGCCCTTAAAAACGTACAAACAACATGCAGAGATGATGATAGTAAACAATCAACCAGTGTATACTAGAAGTCACCTCAGTTAGACAATACAACTACACTCTTATATAATAATATGTGTATTATGGTCAGAAGACCCATTGTGTAAATTGATTGATGTAATTAATTTCTATGATTTCACTATTGATTGTCAGTCCTGATTCCAAATAAATCAGATTCAGGACAATAAACTGAAAAATATTAACTTTACCAAACTTTCAACCACTGACTTACTAAAGATAGTCTTTTAAAGTGTAGTTTGTATGTGATTGTCGTGGTACTGTTGTGTTGTATTAGATAATAAAATAATTTGTGTAATTGTTTATATGTTGAGTTGGTTAATGCAACCTTACACTAACATTTCATAACCCTAGACACCAAACGTAGTCATCTTTCAGTCTATCTAGAATAAGTCTGAATGAGATCATAGTGGTGGTAGTAGAAAGGTGCCCTGGAAATTTACTCTAATATTTATTATATTCAGGGACCTTCACAGCTGACCTCATTCAGTACACTAAGATTTCTTTACAACAAACTGTATTAACATCAAACCCACCACAGTCTTTTTGATCGATGATTGACTTCACTCTGACAGCAGTAGCAAATAGGTAGAACTTTATTTACATAGAATAACGTAAAGAATGCCAAATACGTGCCCAACCTTCCCTTTAGGTTTGGCCAACTGGTACAGCAACAGTTTCATATCAATTATTCCATACAATGACGTGCTCTCTCGTTCACTCTTGCTGCTTCAGTAGTTCTAGTTGTCTCTATTGGTTACGGCGGTCATGACATGAAAACCGCTGCTCTCAATATTTTCTGTCCTCATAATTCTTCATGTAAACATTATCTTTTTAAAATGTTCTGATATTTTTCTTCTGGTTCAGCTTACTTTCTGTAGTCTTTACTTGGTGTATCTTAGAGAATACTGGCCTAACGTCAAGGTTGACGATTTCCCAAGTATTACGGGTGCATTTGTTGGTGTAGCATACATGTCGTGGGTTCTTAGATTTTGATGTTAATATCTAACATGCACGCTCCGTAACATCATACAAATGGAATCAAACTGCAGCGAAGACATGACCAACGTTTAAATATGTATTGACGACTTCTTTACACTTGACAATATATTAGGCTCCACATCTTATAAAAATAATAGTCAGTAAGGTTATGTCCGTATATATTCGTCTTGGTCCGTCCTTTGGAATTAATACTCAGGCAGATTTACCGATAATCATATTCATTAATCCACGCAACTTATCAGATACATCGTCATAGTTTTGACGGAATTTAATTAATAAAACATGTCAATACACTTCTTTTAGAATGCCTTCTAACACTGGCATATAAATATCAGTAGCGATCATCATCGGATCGAAGAACACTTTGTGTACTCTACAATATCTCCATATCATCGGAGCACATAAAAATACGTCCACACATTCTGACGGACACGTTCCAAAGAGCAGTGAAAGTTAACCGTTAGGTTTCAAAGCAGACGATGCTTACGTCATACGCTTATTACAATATACGTCATACTTTAAATAAATGGTGCGCTGTTCAACATAGTGCGTTATCGTGCCATCTCATCTTGCGCACAGCTATATCTTCCTAAAGGGCATATGCCTGTGTGCAAGAATGAAGTGTAACACCAAGTTTATATACTATTCGTTAGTCTGTCATCTTGCCTACAAATCTGCACTACCCGTAAAAGACTCTTAAAATTACAACGTACCTGGTTCGTTTAGAAAACACACACATTTTCTTGAAATGGCAACACTGTCTTCTTGTCCTCAGAATAACTCACAAAAACTGTCATATGTGACATACAGGCGATTGAGCGTTTAGACGATAGTGCATTCTTCTGTCACCACAGAGATAAACCAAAATGACTTTGGCTTATCGTATGATAATAACTCTCAATTGCGCCAGCCACCTATAAAATACTATCTTTACACACACTTGGGAGAGAGCCCATTTCCGAACCTACGCTAACGCGTTCTCGGATATGACTGACTATATTTCAAACTTCGATTTACCACTACAACTATTTTTGAACATTCTAGAACAAAACAGTTCACTCGAAATATAAACTCCCCATGCAAAATCTCTTCACTCGCGTAGCTGAACCAAGCTCCAAACTTAACTTTATAATACTTGGTCAAGTAAACACTGCACAAGGGATGTCAACCCTATTCTTGTCCCATTGTAGACGTATCATGGATTATTTTCCTTTGACTACAAATCAATAAAAGTCAATCTCATAAAAATATAATTTCTTCCGAATTCTGTTACCGACACTACCTGTACACTAAATTGAAAATATAAAACATGCATATTGGCGTCTGTAAAATAAATAGAGAGTGCCTTCCTAGATTTTCCACAACATCAAAGTGTTGGCCGTTCTCTCGTTGCCGTAGATACCTGTATGGGTGCTCAAGAGCTAACGTTCAGTGGTGGTGGATCAAAGACAAGACAAGTAAGCCGCAATCAGATGACATTGGGACATATGAATAGCCTCAGGCAAAGCATCAACTGGGTTTTGCAACCAGTCTGAAAGTCTACAGAATCGGTAAGGAAAACGTTAGCTCAGAGTTTGCTTTGCTAAACCGCTTATGCTCAACAGCAGATCTAAAGAAAAGAAGTCATGCAGTCTGAAGACTTTCAAGGTTTCATAGTTTCGCAGCAGAAGATAACAGAAGTTGTTTAACGGCTCACGCTAATCCAAGAATCGTTCCCGAAGCCAGCTGATGAGGGTGTCATAGAAAAGATATGCATGTATATAAAGCCAATAACAGGCTTTCACAAGTTCATCCGCAAAGTGATTAACACGATGCACTTGCCTTCCAGGAATGCGCCCGTGCAGTGTCAACTTCAATAAATACAAGTGTAACTACAAATTATGTGCTTCGCTTAGATGTCGCTTGAAGTTGTCTTCAACATTTTCCTCTCATTGTACAGTTTGTTTCTCAGATCGCTGATGATGCTAGTTAACTCGGCCAAATCCACACCGAGGCTCTGAAACTGATGACAGACTTGCTATCCAGGGCAAACAATTCTGAAAGCATCCCTATACACATTACAATCTCGCCTTTGGTTATTTCCACAAACAGTCATAGCTTCGCGTGATGTTTCTGTGATGTCGGACTCGTGAATCTTCTCAAGTGCCAAAACGAGAATGCCATATAATTCATTAATTCACTGAACATGGTGATGTGAGTCTATCCAAGAAGACTTTTCGTACTTCTTTGTTTTTTAATCGCGAACACTCCAAAGGATTTTAGAGTATGGCTCAAAACCTGTGTTGACTTAGGTGGCAGGAAAAATACGGACACAGTTTCCTTTTTTTCCAGTGAATTTTGCATTAGCATAATTCTGCACGCCCCGTAGTTCCCGGGGCTCTCAGATGAGCAAAAAAAGAGTAGCACCACTACTCCCTCAGGCATGTCGTACAAAGCGACTAAAATAAGGTTATGCAAGGGACTGGCAAACTCATGATGTAAAACACATTGCTACAGAAAACCACCGCTGCAAGAGCATGACTAGCTTGGTACAGGCTTCCTGCATGAAGACCAACTTCAGTGATGACTCCATGCTCCATAAGGAATGAAAAGGAAAATGAATTAATAAATAATGCCACACGCACCATCTGAGACAACGTGTGGGAGGCACAATGCGAATACTCACCAACTGGAAAAGCATGCTTAAAAATTCTTGCGCTCCATCAAATTTCCCAACAGCAAAGCGGCAACAACTTAGCTTTGTTTCTTTAAATTAAGAATGAGGCGTCAATGTCAAATTTCGACAAGCTGTCGACAATAGATTTCTGAAGTCCTTTAACAGTCCTGTCTTGGATTGATAAGAACTGTTTAGCATTGGCAAGAATTTAGATTAGTTCATTATCAAATTTTAACGCCAATCGTAAGGTAAGAATTCTTATTTTAGTAAATTTTCCCCCGACCCATGAACACGAAATATTGACATGACTATATAAGGTTTCGCACTATAAGTGTTATATTTACCTGAACCATTATGTCATATTCCTTGTTCTAATTCCATAATCTTGTTAAGAGACCTGCCAGAAATCATTACGCGATATGTCTTGTGTCCAGGGGGATTGGGGGAGGCCAAGAGTGGTAGCACCTTTGGGCAAGAGCGGTCGCACTGGAGAACTGAACCAGTGGCTCAAACTCACCGGTCCACCTTGACCTTCCAAGCTTGACATATGGCTCCCAGAAGCCACAAAGACAGTGGCGGCCATCCCCCGGTAACAGTCTCGACCGACTGACCAAACTATGTTGAGCGCCCCTGCAAAGCCCTGCTTTTACCTGTGACTGTCCTCCAACTTGGAATGGCACAGCTACAAACCATCCACAGCATCTCATAGTGAAGGCACCAGGGTGCACGACGTGACGATCCTTTTGACCAACTAGAAGCGCTAGTGCTGACTAAATAGCTGACAAATTATGGATGTTTCCAGAAAACAGCGGTCATTTGGTGGCGGGGACTGCACAACGGTGAACCCCACTGAGGTGGTGCAACATGGTATTGGGGCTGTCTACCCCCAGGGGGTAGGACAGACATCAGGCGAACAGGACAGCAGGGGAAAATAATACTTCCCCACCGATGATGGTACAGTGCCCACCATGCCTTGCACACCCCGCATGGAAAAAGAGGATAACTACCGGGATGAAAGAAAGTCATCATAACCCCCCACTACTCATGATGCCATGACACTAATACAACCTAAGATATACGAGCTCGGACGTCGCCTCGCAAAAGGTCCGCGCCAAGCAGGTCGCCCCTCGGCTGCTCCTGGCGAAAAGTGTGCTACCGAGGAGTATATTAACATTCTACAGTTAAATGTAGATGGAATAAGAACTAAATCGTTAGAATTAAAGAAACTACTGAAGGACCAGAAAGTTCACATTGCACTGATTCAAGAAACCGTTCTTAAGGACAAATCCATCAACTTCCCAGGCTACACAATGTACAAATGTAATTGCCATAATAATTGTCGAGGAATCCTAACCTTGATAAGGAATGATGTACAGGCAGAAGTCGAAAGTCTTCGAACCGATGATGAAACTGACATACAACGAGTGACAGTCTGGGAAAGTGACGGACATTTCCAAATCTTTAATGTCTACAGACCACCCAGAGAAACTAATGGAATCTACTTTGATGATATCGAATACAAAAGAACAATCATAGCAGGGAATTTCAACGCTCACTCCCCACTCTGGGGATACCAGGACACCAACACCTCAGGCCAGGCAGTAGAAGAGCTATGTAACACTTCCAACCTTATAGTCCTCCAAAACGAAAGATCCCCACCAACCCTCTACCATAAAGCTAGCGGAACCAGTAGCCGACCAGACCTAACACTTGTGTCTGCAGACCTCACCAACCGGTATAAATGGAGGGTATTGGAGGACATAGGAAGCGACCATCTACCCATCCTCACCACCATCTCGCAGGGTAAAACAAAAACGGAAACCAAAAGACAGCCGAAATGGAACTATGCTCGAGCAAACTGGGAACACTACAAACTCATATCAGACCAGCTCCTCACTGAAATAGACATGAACCAAGACATTAATACCTTGAACGATCAGATCTCTACAGCCATACTGCAGGCAGCCAAACAGGCAATCCCCAAAGGCAGTCGTGTCAAATACAGCATCTTCTGGAATGAGGAATTAGAACACCTAGTACAACTAAGACGCAAGGCACGGAAAATCGCTCAGAAAAATCCTAGCCGTGGAAACAAAACCACATACAACAGACTCACTGCACAGGTTAAGCTAGCGAGCAGAAAAGCCAAAATGGAAACCTGGAAAGAAAAATGCGAAAACCTAGACCTAAATAAAGAAGGGAAGAAAGCATGGAAACTCATTGACAGCATGGCAGGGACATCCCAGAAGAGAAACCGAATCCCTATAAAACTTCCAAACAGTAACACAGCTACCTCCAACAGAGGGAAAGCACGAGTCCTAAATCGATTCTTTGCTGAAGTCAATAAAACATACAAAAGAGCCAATCCAGATAAAGCCATCAAGACACTTACAAAACGCATGCTAAAAGCACACAAGGCTGTGGACAGCATCTTTGATCAGGAATTTACGCTAGCTGAATTGCAATCCAGTCTCCTAAAGACCAAACCCAAAAAAGCACCAGGGCCAGACCAGGTTACCAACGACATGATAGTCAAACTTGGGGGAAAAGGCTTGCTGACGATCCTGGAATTCATAAACAAGACGTGGAGAAGCAGTACTGTACCTACAGGATGGAAAACGGCTAACATTATCCCAATACTCAAAAAAGATAAACCACCAAGCGAAGTCAGTAGCTACCGGCCCATTTCCCTGACTTCGTGCGTTGGGAAAATGGCAGAACGTATGATAAATGCACGCCTCTACTGGTGGTTAGAGAAAGGAAAAGCCGTCCATCCTAACCAAGCAGGATTTAGAAGAGGAAGACAGACTGTTGACCAGGTAATCCGATTGCTACAACATTGTAACCGGGGCAGGTGTTCCTTAGGACTGGAACGGCACCATATTACATCATGTGGCAGTGCCGGTATATGCAGTATTTTCAGTTTACTTTACAGAGAGCAGATGTTTAACTGGCCTAATCACCAGAGATTTAGATTTCTCTCTTAAATTTGTGTTACCAGGTTCGATTTTCTTCTCTTAGGTGTTGATGTAGCGAATTTAATTGAAATGGATAGATTTCTAATCTAGATCTCACAACTGTAGTAATTCACCTTTTCAACAGCGTTCGATTTCATGCAAAACTTTTAATATCTTTCAGCATGAAACTTAAAATTTCAACAAAGTCTGGAATTCAGAACATTTTTACAATAATAAGTATAATAAAATTCTATCATCTCATCAGATGCTTTCATCGATGCAAAAATCCCTTTTTTGCATCCTTGTCTCGTAGGCCTACTCAATTGTCAAATATGGCGAACCTTCTCATTCCACCGTGTTCCTTCTTTTAAGTTACAGTCTTATTTTAGGTTCGACGACATTTACCCATCTCCTCAGATTTGTCCTTGATTTCTTTATCGTCATAAGCATTCCTTGAGTTAAATGCTTTCCAACACAAGAATATTTTCTACTCTACATGGTTTGAGGTGTAAGACTATTTTTTGCAAATTGACTCAAATCCTCGAACCTAGTTCTGCTGCGACTAGGGTTGGGAGCTCTATTCAAAATACATATTTAACGATTGTCACTACTTACGCCAGTAAGAAATATATATATATAACCACTCAATGTCCTGAAATACACATTTTATAAGAAATGTTGAAGTTTGATTTTCTCAAACTAAGAAATATGTAGAGCTGGACCAGATACGACCTCTTGAGTTGCGCTCTTTCATTCTACTGCCAAAATGGCGTCGTTGTTCCACTTTCCCCGGGTAAATCTGAGCTATCCGATTGGTCAGGGGAAATCACCCAATTATTAGAAATGGCGTGTAGAAGCGACTCTACCCTAAATATGTGACACTATTTATTATTTTCTGTTTCTCATAAAATATAAAATTATGGGGTGGTCTGTGCTTCCTCTGTCTTGTAAGAATATAGTCTGTTTCCAAAGGAACAACTATGTACACGGCCACATATAGATCCCGGGGCTCCGCAAATGTATCCCGTAGGGAGACATTTGAGTACTATCAATAACAAAAATCCATCCCCAAAAATTTCTAAGTTCAAAAAAATTTTTCAGAAAAATTTAAAGTTCAAAAATTTTTCTAAGTCCAAAAATATTTCCAAAAAATTTAATTTAATTCCTATACTGGGGTCCTATGTCTATATGAGGTCGTCTGCTATGTAAAAAAAACTAGTAGTGGACATCAACTTCAAAAAGTGTAACTTATTCATCACATCATAATATTTTTCACCAAATTTACAAATTGGCAACACTGCCCAACAAAATCTGCAAAACACTCATAAGGTCATCACTAAAAAAAAATGTGACGAGTGGCAACACTGGGGAATGAACAATAAACTATCTTATTTGCAGAACTTGGCTGGATTATCATAATCTATTACATTTCATTCAAAAATATAGTTGATTACATTCTCTTGGATGTGGTGGGGGTGTTATCTCTTTTCTGTACTGTTATTTGCTCCATATTAAAAGCCTGCAAGTACTAAAAAAATCTTTTTTTTTTTTTCTGGCGTACTTATTTATTCTATTTCCCAAGTACTCTGCAATATTCCAAGAAATGTCCAAAATCTCTAATTCCTATGGTAATGGCAATCCACTTTCATAGAATAGCCAATGTTTTCATGGGTACTCATCATCTTCTTCTTCTTTTTTTTTTTTCTAGTGAATGAGCCACTTGCTCATTATTACATGTAGAAAACATCTCTAAACATAATATGCATATTTATCAGACGATAATACGACCAGCATCATTTTTATAAGTAATCATTTTTCACAATAAAAGCATTAAAACCTCATGGCTTATCCTTATTTATCTATCTGAATGTTTCCTTGTTATAGACATTTTCTAAATGGTAAGTGTATAAATTCGTTCTAAGTCCGTCACTGTAGAAAATGTTCTATATTACATTTTTTTTTTTTTTTTTTCAAAATATGTGATGTTTGTTTCCAATATCCGTACGTCTGGTGGTGATCCTGTCCATTAGTCAGTTATTTCTAATCATTCCTTCTTTTCTGTCAATACAGTATATTTTTTTTTTTTTGTGAACTCTTCCCTAGAAATATTATTTTATATATATATTTATTCTTCAAAGATCTTCTTTGACTTCCCATACATCAATTTTCAAACATCACATTATTCAGCAACCAACAGACGAATGTGTTACTATCATATTATGAAATATAAGGGAAAAGAAAAATATAGTTTCCAAATCATCATGAATTTTCTACATTGGGTTCCGTATTACTTTATTTTCTCTTTTAAGACAACTGCTTATACTCTTGACAATATGTATCCATGTTGTCACTCTCGAGGCATCCTTGTATACAATTTATATTTGTCTCCTTTTTTTTTTCATAACACCAATGTATCATTTATGGTGTTCCAATATCATTGTATCTATTCTAGTCCTCCTGTTATCTTGAGAATTCATCCTTAGTAACTCCCTATGTACCTTATCTAGCAATACCTTTATGCAAAACACATCAAACAATTATTTATGGAACTATCAACTGAGATGTAAGAACTTTTGACAATATGAGATGAAAAAAAAATTTTGGGGTCATCACTCAAAAAAAAATGTGACATAGAAAGGAAGAAAATAATCAATTGATCGTGAGGAATCTACAATATTCTCGTAAGACAAAGTTCCTGGCACTCTGACTACTATTTATCCATATTATTTCTGGTTATCCTTGCATACAGTGTACCATTTCCATTTTCTTTATAAGTCCAATTCCTCGCTCATGGTGCTCCAATATTTAAAATGTGGATCCTTCCTATTCCTCTTATTCTGTACTGGAAATATATCCTTATTAATTGTCCATGTACTATATTTGCGAATATTTATCATCAATATATCAACTAATCATTTATAGAACTATTAACATAAATGTCTAGACTTTACTAAAACATGAACAAAAACATGTCTTTTTACATATGTGCAAAATTTCGACACCAACTCTGCCTTCGCTGGTCGAGGGTTAGTCAGAGTTATGTGGTGCCTGTAACATCCGCTGACTACAGCCAGATGGGTGACTTATGGTACTTATAATTCAAAAATCTCATCCGTCAGTTATCTTAAGTGTGGGGCGGGGGTCTATTTCATGGTGTCCTTGACCAAGTTTGCTGCATTTCTAATCTAGATATTCTTTTTTTTTTTTTTTTTTTCATAGTATCTCCATGATATATCTGTGACATGTCTGTCCTTGGGATAACATTATTATTTTTTTTTATCCAATATCCTCGGGGTGAGCAAATCTCAGTGTGTCCACTTTCATCAATCATTTATTTATTTTCTCTCCTGTAATTCTGGGTATGTTATGAGTATTTTAAATTGTCAATTTATTCCAACTATCTTACAACATTCTGTAATTCGTGATAAGGAATAGTCATTTGTTATACAACAATGTTCATATTACAAAGGCAATAAGCAAAAATCAAAGAGATATCTTCTCCAAAATGCGGATGCATCTCTATTTCCTTTACCTCTGGGCGTAGCAATTATTCAGTCATTATTTTTTTTTCTCCATTATTTAATCTCCATTTTGTGTCCTTAGTACCTGTGGTTCCATGGGATTATCATAATTCATTTGTGTCTCTTGTCTACTGATAATCCTTCAATAATGACTTCAAATATGGTCCTCATATGTGCAACAATCATCTGCTCTGATTTGTTCCATGGTATTCATCAAATATTCTATTATATCCTTGTCTTATCTCGTAACCACGAAAGACTAAGATTATTCCTCCTCCAATGTTAATGTGGGGGATTTTGTGCATAAACATTACAACAAAATCTCAGCTGTGACAACATAAAGTTTCACCTTAATATAAAATGGCATCTTCATCATACATAACCAGTTGCTTCTTCATCTCATGTGTCATTAGTGGTTATCATGCGGTAATGGGGTATTTCATTTGCTAGGTCAGCATGTGCAAATGCTATTTCTTTAACATGGGCAAAGGCATCATCAACAAATAGGTGTAATGTGTTCAATCTGGGGTTAGCATATACTAATGCTCTCAAGGGATTCTTCATTTGCAGAAATTCAGCATGCGCAAATGTCATTGGGGTATTTGTGATAGGCAGTAAAATTTTTGACAGTACTAATATACATCTGGGTCTAAAATAATAATGTACATTTGAAAATAAATAATCCTGTGGAGAAAAATAGCATAACCTACAATACTAGTTTTGGGTATGAATTATGTGCTGTTGAGAGATATTATAGTAGGAACAGTATGATTGATCAAGGTGGCAGATATCAAGGAGTTTAGCATAATATAGATCAAAGAAATATTAGTATGAGGTAAGAAAAAAAAACTACTGGTGTAAAGTGTCTGCATGAAAATGCTGGTGAATGGAGCGTGGAATATGATCAGTTACAAAAGTGGAGATGAATGTTACAACAGAATAGTGTGACACATGTGTTATAGGTAAAGTTGTGTAGCATTCTAAATATTAAGAAAATGTATGTAACTAAATAAGGGTGTCTGTAAACTCGTAACACCGTGTGTTATCAATTGTTTTAACATTTTTATTTCACAATTATGCTATCTAAAGAAAATCCTCCGTGTGCTGGTCTTGATTTCTTTCTGGGCATCCGTATTCTAAGGCTGGAAAAAATAACTTTCTCAGTGAGGCTTTGACATCTTAGTCTGTAAGCAAGTCATTTGAACTGTCAAAAACTGAAAATAGAGTACATGGGGAGAGTTAGTACATTGTTAAAAAGGTTTGTTCACATATGCGTTGACCGTGTTCGGATTTGCGAACATATAAAACACCTGGGCGTGTTTTTCAGAACAGCTTCGCTAGTTCCTTCACCATCTCTAACCTTGCAATGTCCCGACTGCTTAGGCGAGCATCATACTGAGTAGCAGTGGTGACGGGTGTGATAGGCGACGACACTGCATTTGCTGATTGTTGGGACACTGAGGACATTGACGAATGCGGTGATGGCTTAACATCATTTGATTGCGGTGATGGTTTTACTGTGGTTAGGGTTGTATGGCTGGAACATCTGTTGGTTTTGAGGCAGGTATATGTTTCGCCTTGATTTTTCTTCTGACCTGGTTGTGCTGAACGTTAGCACTGGTTACAATGGGCACAGTAATTTGCACACTGTTGTTTTTGACTAGTTGAGATGAGGCTAACACTTCTCGGCTTGGTTTTGGAACATGATTGCGTTTCTTCAGAATCTTTCGTCTGATATAGTTGTGCTGTATACGCGGAATTTTGTTGCTAGGGATTGAGTCATCAGATTCTGTTTTATAGGCGCGTTTGACGCTGGAGCTGACTGGTACAAATAATGTACTATCCGCATCACTGGTTTCAATGGAACTAGCTGTATCAATGTCTGTTTCTTGTTGGTATAATTCTACCATTTTTCTGTCATTATGTTCGTTGGGGTCTGACAAAGCTGTGCTGGTGTTGACACTGGCTTCTTGTTCTGTTTCGTCTCCATAAAGATCGCTGGTATATGGTTCAACAATCTGCTTGGGTATAGTTTCTTCAGGATCTGATTGTTTTGAACGAGCAATCTTGTTCTTGTGGTATAGCAGTGTTTGGTTTTCACTAGTGTTAAAACTAGAACTGCCTGAACTGGGGGTGTGATAGGTATCAGCTGACGATTTATCACTGCGGGAGTAAGTTTGAGTGTGGATATAAGGTGTTTTCGTGTTGTCATCGTGTGACGTCTGTGGCATGATTTCTTCATTTCTAATGCGCAGGTCTCTGTCTTGTAGTCTATTACGTAATTCAAGTGGTGGGATATCTTCTTCGCTTTCGGACGAGTCTCGTTGTTGTCTTGCTCGATGTATTTCATCTGTGGGTGGTCTGGGTATGTGGTCGTCTTGGTAAAATTCAGAGTCTGTCGTCTCTGACTCTGATATGTCAGACGAATCTGTGCTGGATGGATTATAATTTAGGGTGGCTTTTCTGACTGGTCTTGTATTTGTCGTCAGAGGCGGAATGGGCCGGTGATTATCAATTTTTATTTGTTTTACGTGAGCTTTTGTTTGGTGTTGTTTCTCTTCATTCCAAATAATGAAGTTTACAGGCGTAGTTTGTTTCATGATTTTGTAGCCATCTAACCATCGGTCATCGAATTTTGAACTGCGTACATGTTTCTTGTAGTATACTCTGTCTCCTATTTTGTACGTTGGTAGCTTGGCTGATTTATCATGTTGTTTCTGTTTCTTGTGAAATGCCTTCTGCGTATTTCGTTGTGCAATCTGGTGAGCTTTATACTTTTCTTGAAGGATTATTTCGATGGGGTCTTCTCCCATGTATTTTCTTTGTGGGCGAAGTAGGTTGTCTAACGGAAAGTTTGGTTCTCTTCCGTATAGCATGAGAAAGGGTGACATTCCTGTGGTATCGTTCACGTTTACTCGGATGGCTTCAAGAGCTTGGTTAATGTATAGGTCCCAGTATTGGTGGTTCCCCTTGATATATTTGCTAATAATATCATGTAGGGTGGCGTGCATGCGTTCATTTCTGCCATTTGCATTTGGGCAATAATAAGTGGTTGTAGTATGCTCAATATTCAGCTGGTGTAAGGTGGCTTTAAATGGGTTACCTATAAACTGTTTACCGTTGTCTGAAATGATTCGTTTTGGACAGCCATGCCTGGGAATGAATTCTTGTAAAAAAATTTGCGTGATGGACTGCGATGTGGCATCACTGAGTGGGTAACTTTCTGGCCAAACAGAGTATTGGTCAACTATGTGCAGGAGGTATTTGTTGCCTGATTGGGTGAGTGGGTAAGGACCTGATAAGTCAATGCTCACTGTTTGCATGGGGTAATGGGAAGGTTGCATTTCTTGAAGGGGAATTAAATGTGGCTTCATGTTTCTCAATTTACATGTTCTACAGGTGGCTACATATTCTGTAATGTCCTTGTAGAAAGTTTGCCAATAATACCTTTTCTTTATGACATCAATTGTTTTGTCTCTTCCCATGTGCCCGTTGTTATCATGAAACTGTAGCAATACTTCTGGGACTAGATGTGCTGGAATGACTTTTCTTAGTGTCCCTTCTTGTTTCTGATCAATATAGTATAGAATTCCATCCGTTGGGTGTACTGTAAAATCTTTACTTTTTGTTGGGTTTTCTTTCACGTATGTGAGCAGCTTGACAATTTCTGCATCTTTCGCTTGTTCTACTCTCATGTCAAACATCTCTTGGCTTTCTTCTTCTACTTGAGTGGCGGAATCTGAGGTACTTCTTCGACTTGATGAAGTAATTTCATTAATTTCTTTAGCATTATCGTCAATCTCTGAGGATGTGCCATCATTTTTGACTCTATTTGTTTTCACTTCAGTTTCATCATCATATTTAATCCTGGATAAGAGGTCTGCACAGGTGTTCATTTCGCCTGGGATATGTTCGATAGTGGTGTCGTAGGACTGTAAATTCATTGCCCATGTCTGTAACTTCTTTGGCTGTTCTTGTGTTTTGGTGAGCCAGTTAACCAAAGGTTGATGATCAGTTCTTATAATGAGTTTAGTTCCTCTGACGTAAAAGTCAAACTTTTGTACTGCATAGTGAATAGCATATGCTTCTTTCTCAGTGGTGGTCCACCGTTTTTGTGACTTTGACAATGCGTGGGATAGGAATGCAATGGGTTTCTCATTTGGAATGTTTGGTAGGATGGGTGTTTCATCTTCTAGTACAGGTTGGACCAAACAAGCACCAATTGCGTTATCTGAGGCATCGGCGTATAGTATCATGGGCTGAGAAATATCTGGATGTCCAAGCAGTGGGATGGTGGTTAGGGCATTTTTTAGATACTCAAAGGATCTCTGGCAGTCTTCTGTCCATTTGAAGCGTGCATACTTGCGGGTAAGGGCTATCAAAGGCTCTGCTGCTCTGGAGAAATTGATGATGTGGCGCCTATAGTACCCTATTGTACCAATAAATGAGCGTGTTTGTCTCACCGTCTTGGGGCTAGGCATTTCTCTTATGGCTTTGACTTTATCTTCATCAGGTCTGACGCCATGTCTATTGATGACAAAGCCTAAATATTTTGTTTCTGTCTTTAGAAACTCACACTTCGACAGTTTTAACTTTATTTGGTGATGCCTGAGTCTATCAAACACTGTTTCAACCTTGCGGAGGTGGTCTTCCATCGTGCCTGCGGTATGTATCAGGATATCGTCTATGTATGCCAGGGCAAATGGATGTAGACCCTTTAACACTTCATCCATGAGTGACATATATGTTGCTGGAGATCCTTTTAGACCAAATGGCATAACATTCCAAAAAAAACTTCCCATATGTGAACAGAATGTGGATTTCTGTTTTGCCTCAGGTGTCATGGGGATGCACCAAAAGCCTGACCTTGCATCAAGTGTGGTAAAGTATGTAGACTTTCCTAACGTCGCAAGTAGATCGTCTATCCTGGGGAGGGGGTAGGAAATGACTTTTGTGATTTTGTTAAGGGCACGGTAGTCGCAGCAAAAGCGACTGGAGCCGTCTTTCTTTGTTACGATCACTATGGGTGAGGACCATTGGGAACGGGATCTTTCGATGATTCCTGCCTGTAGCATTTCATTTATAGACCTTTCCACGAGTTCTCTGTTTTTCAAGGGCGTATGATAGGGTTTCATATGTATTGGCTCCTCTGTGGTTGTTTGAATGTCCATTGTGACAGTGTTAGTTCTGCCTAATTCCATGTCATTGAGTGCGAATACATCCTGGTGCTTTTCTACAAACGTTTTCAAACGTTGCTTATTATCTTCTGTGGCATTCAGGGTTGCAAGTAACTGAGCTATTCTCTCTCTGTATTTATGATCTGCTATGATATCTCTGGTCTGTCTTGATGCCTCCGTTTCATTCCCATAATTTTGGGACATTTTTCTTGCATCTTGTGAAAATCTCTGCTCCTGGTATGTGGCTTTCTTTTGCGTAGTTCTTTGCCGTTCATTGGGCTGTGCTTGGTACTGTCTCCTCTGCCATGTACTGTGTGCATTTCCATTTGTCACTGCATTTACTGTATATTCATTTCTTATTATATTTCTGGGGTAGTCGTTGTTGTGCCATTTTTTCTGATTATTTCTGCCGTAACTGCGCTTATCCGCGTACGTTACTGTATTTCTTCTGTTTGTGCTATAGGGCTGTCTTCTTTCCCTGGGCGAAAATTTTTCATTCTTTCTGTTTCCAACTTTGCTGCTATAGTATCCTCCTGTGGTATAGTCATATAAGAATTCTTCCTTTTCTTCGGAAATTTCAATTGGTTTTGGGACTTTATCATATCCACCTGTTTTTGAGTTATATTGATACTCCATGGGGCATGTATCACTGTCTTGTCGCTTTGGATATCCTCCTGGCAAGACAATTTCTGTTTCTCTGTTACTCTGTGATATACAGCACTTCATCTTTTCTCTTGGTGTGCTGGGGCGCAAGAATGAGTAATTATAGTCATTTTCATACTGTGGCCTTTCTCTTCTTATGTATGGACTGGTTCGTTTCTGCCATCTGGGTAGGGTATGCTGTGGTGTAACATAACTGTGACTGATGTTACTGCCTTTTTCTGCATAAGCCTTATAACTGTTTACTTTCCGTGTACTATGGTTATTTGTACTGCGATTTCGTGCATTATGTCCAGTGGGAGTGGTTGAGACAATTTGTGGATGGTCTCTATTGGTTTTGGTTTGTCTTATTGTTGACGTATCCACTTGCGCTACAACTGTGCCTCTTTTTATAGTGGTAGTTTTTCCTGACATATTCAATATCATGATGGGGAAATCTCTGGACTTCGAGACTTCAGCGATTCCCTCTGTAATTTGCAACAATGGGTCATCAATAATGCTTTCTTCTGCTAGGGGCTGTACTTGAATTGATTGCCCTGGTGTTATGTACTCAGAATTTTTTACTCTGCCTTTTGCTATGACCAGGGAGTTTGGAGCCACCGTTATGGGAGCTGTAATCCTTACTAAAGACGCTATGTGGATATCGTCCTGGAGATCTATGTACGTATTGTTGACTTTGATTTTGTGGAGGTCATAGTATATTCGAACTTTGTGTTTGTTAAAAAAATCTCTCCCTAGGATAAGATTTCTAGACATTCCTTTAGTAATGACAAATGGGTGTTCAAAATTTGTTTCGCCTAAGGAAAATTTTAGCCATGCTGTCCCAACTGAATTTAGTCTTTGTCCCGTGACTGAAGCTAGGTGTGTTTTGGACGGTTGAAATCGTACTAAGTGTTGGATCCTCTTGAACAGCTGGAACCTAATAAGGCTGATGGATGCTCCTGTATCTACCAGTGCCCTATATTGTTGGCCCTGTATAGACATGATGCAGGAACTGGGGTCCGGATGTATTTTAGTTCCATCATGCAACATTTCTTCATATTGTATTTTACTGGATGGGCCCACTTGACAATTTCTGTTCTGTGTTGTTTCTTTTGTTTTGGACCAGTTTCTGTGATTGTTGCCCTCACTAACGGTCCTGTTTAGTGAGTGGCGCGGCCGTTTCCCTGACGCATGAGGGGTTGAGGTGCGCCTCTGGTATACTGATTTCTGGTGTAATCACGTGGGGGTGGTGCGGGTTGTTGTGGTTGGTAACCTCCTCTTCTGAATGGTGCATGATTGTAATTTGCTCTACAGGACTTGTAACCATGTCCGAGCCTACCGCATGTAAAGCATCCGTTTGTATTGACATTATTGACGTCGTTTTGCCTCTGTGTGGGGGGTCTATAATTGCGGGGCCTATCATCTCGTTGTCGTGGGCGAGTCCATTGCCTCCTGGTATGGTCAACTTCCATAGGCTCATGCTCATCATAGTCCCTATATTCTGGTCGGGGTTCCCTACCTGCTCTTTGTTGGAACCTTCGGTGAAGATTTTCCTCCTGTATTGCTGCTTGGATTGTTTCAGCAATAGTCTTGGTGTCTTTTCTAATAAGATGCCTTCTGATATTTTCCGCTCTAAGGCCATCGGCAAATATCCCCACTAACTGTATTTCTACATCAGGTGTGGTAGGGATTTCTCCGCAAAATGCCTCTTCTGCCATATTGAGGAATCGATCTCCAAAAAGTTGTACCGATTCATCTCTTTCCTGTTTCATGCTTCTAAGGACTGACCAAGCATGCATTTTGTCTATGATTTCCCCATATCTCTGGGTGAGCTCTTTTTTTAGGGACTCGTAGGTTTCTGTGGGGTACTGCTGGGACCTCCTTCTTAAAAAATCAGTCACGTACGAATCAGAACCTAACAGAGCGATTTTCTTTTTCTCTTCATCCGTTGTTGCCTCTGCTAGTGCCGCAAATTTTTCCATGTCGGACAACCATCTTCTGAATTTTTTCTTGTTTCCATCGAACGGCTGAACAATGGATCTAACCTGTGTGAATTTCGCGTAGTTGTCATTTTTCTGTAGGGTTTCAGTAATTTGCCGTAGCGCTATTATTGTTGGTCCTTCCATATTTTGTCTGTCCTGGGGCTGCAGTGGTTGTGTATTTACGGGTTGGTTCTGTGGTTGTTGTTGTTCCACACCCAGCTGTTGAAAATTTTGTAGTAAATCGTCCATGGTCTATGATCGCTAGTTATTCGCTTTATCAAAGAGAAGTGGTCACGGGCACCATGATAGGAAACTCTTTACAGAGCGATACAACAGGAAGCAATCTGATCATCAGAAGAAGTCCCCCCGTCCGACAAGTGTTTCGGCCCTATATACTCCTTTACACTCTAAGGGGGGCGGGCCCACTTGGGTCATGACTCCCAAGCGTCTCAGCTTCCTGTTGTCTTGCATCGAAAATGAACCCATTTCACTTATGGTAGCAACTTTAAATTCCACAACTCTGCCAGCCGTGGAGGCAATTGTGAAAGTAACAAAGAGAAGACAAATTATTCCGTTCGTTCCGTCGCACACACCGAGATACCAGCGCGAAGTCAACGAGTCGCCACTGCGCGTTCCCCACTGGACTTTTGATACTGACACCCCTTATAGTATACACCGCTTGTCGCCCCTGAGTCGCAGCCCGTTCACTAGTCCACCACAAACCTCAGCGTATTGTGGACTTAGAAAAATTCCTGGTGTTTTCTGTACCGCAGCGTTTATTGTTACGATCTCCATTCCCCATTGCGGTTGTTCCACAGCCAGCCTGATGCCTTTTCGGCAGTTTCACTAAGCCTCTTCAGGGCCCTTGTTCTCGACTGTCCCCTCAGCCCCAACAGTTTCAATAGATCATACACTGATGCAGCCACAAGCCCTCTTGCGCCCACTTCACCAGCCATGACCCTTGCAGTGAACCCATCGTGTCTCAGATCCACGGCCAGATCATATTACCTTCATGTAACCGGGGCAGGTGTTCCTTAGGACTGGAACGGCACCATATTACATCATGTGGCAGTGCCGGTATATGCAGTATTTTCAGTTTACTTTACAGAGAGCAGATGTTTAACTGGCCTAATCACCAGAGATTTAGATTTCTCTCTTAAATTTGTGTTACCAGGTTCGATTTTCTTCTCTTAGGTGTTGATGTAGCGAATTTAATTGAAATGGATAGATTTCTAATCTAGATCTCACAACTGTAGTAATTCACCTTTTCAACAGCGTTCGATTTCATGCAAAACTTTTAATATCTTTCAGCATGAAACTTAAAATTTCAACAAAGTCTGGAATTCAGAACATTTTTACAATAATAAGTATAATAAAATCTATCATCTCATCAGATCTTTTCATCGATGCAAAAATCCCTTTTTTGCATCCTTGTCTCGTAGGCCTACTCAATTGTCAAATATGGCGAACCTTCTCATTCCACCGTGTTCCTTCTTTTAAGTTACAGTCTTATTTTAGGTTCGACGACATTTACCCATCTCCTCAGATTTGTCCTTGATTTCTTTATCGTCATAAGCATTCCTTGAGTTAAATGCTTTCCAACACAAGAATATTTTCTACTCTACATGGTTTGAGGTGTAAGACTATTTTTTGCAAATTGACTCAAATCCTCGAACCTAGTTCTGCTGCGACTAGGGTTGGGAGCTCTATTCAAAATACATATTTAACGATTGTCACTACTTACGCCAGTAAGAAATATATATATATAACCACTCAATGTCCTGAAATACACATTTTATAAGAAATGTTGAAGTTTGATTTTCTCAAACTAAGAAATATGTAGAGCTGGACCAGATACGACCTCTTGAGTTGCGCTCTTTCATTCTACTGCCAAAATGGCGTCGTTGTTCCACTTTCCCCGGGGTAAATCTGAGCTATCCGATTGGTCAGGGGAAATCACCCAATTATTAGAAATGGCGTGTAGAAGCGACTCTACCCTAAATATGTGACACTATTTATTATTTTCTGTTTCTCATAAAATATAAAATTATGGGGTGGTCTGTGCTTCCTCTGTCTTGTAAGAATATAGTCTGTTTCCAAAGGAACAACTATGTACACGGCCACAACATATTGCCGATGCTTTCCAGGATAAAAATCATGTGGCCGCAGTTTTCGTAGACCTCAAGCAGGCATATGACAGAGTATGGAGAGACGGTCTATTTTTCAAGATGCAGAAGATGGGCATAGAAGGAAGAATGTTTCGTTGGATAAAAGATTTCCTCACAAATAGAACCATCTCCACAACGGTCAACGGAGCAACATCAGGGAAAAGAACCATCCAAGAAGGCCTCCCACAAGGCTCAGCCCTAAGCTGCACCCTCTTCCTCATATACATAAACGATCTGGCAGACTACCTTGAATTACCCAGCGCCTTGTTTGCTGATGACCTGGTCTTTTGGGCAGAAGGGAAGTCCCACTTGCAACTGCAAAAGAAACTAAACCGTGCACTGGCTGCTCTAACAACCTACTGCAGCTTCTGGAAAATGGTGATCAACACGAGTAAGACAGTCTACACTATATTCACACTCAGCAACAAAACAGTAAAGAAAGAACTGGATTTAAAACTTGATGATGCAAAGCTAGCTAAAGAGAACAATCCGACTTATCTAGGGATACAGCTAGATACCAGACCCACATACAAAACACATGTTGAGTCCCTAACTGCTAAGGCCTCTAGAAGGCTAAACCTCATAAAGCGTTTGGCAAGCACTGATTGGGGATCCAATCAGAGCATCCTACGACAACTGTACTTGGGATACGTGCGCTCAGTTATGGATTACTCTCTACCCCTGCAAGCCACTGCTAGCCCAACACTCAGACTGAAACTAGATCGCAAACAAAACCAGGCACTCAGATTCATCTGTGGAGGCTTGCGAACTACTCCGACCAGCGCATGTGAGATTTCCGCCAATGTGGAACCCCTAGAACTAAGGAGAGAGAAATCAGTCATTATCACGGCAGAAAGATTCTTGCGAGCTGACAAAGATGACCCCTGCAAAAACGTTATCGGTGACCTCAACTCCAGGTACCGAATTAAAAAGACATCTTTCACTAGAAGGTACCAAGAGCTTTCAGGGAAGCACTACATACCAGAGACTAGACTACCTACTCAAGTTGTGCCTGACCTACCACCTCACGTAGAACTAAAAAGACCAATAATACGTACAAACCTTCTACAACCCGCAAATAAAAGCCTCATACCTACGCTGCTGAAAACACTTGCTATGGAAACCATCTGTCAGTACGATGAAGACATTATCCATGCCTATACAGACGGGTCAGCTTTCAAAGCAGTAATAAATGCTGGATACGGGGCCATAATCATCCCACCCAGTACTGTAGAACCCGTCAAAATTGCAGGTCCCTGTGGTATCTGGTGCACAAACTACGAAGCCGAAGTTGTCGCCATCCAGAAAACCCTAACTAGAATTTTTGAACTCTTTGAATCAGACGAAATGGAACCAAATGATGTTGTGGTGTTCTCAGACTCGCAGGCTGCCCTCTTGGCAATAGGAAACTGGAAAACCAACTCGATCAGTACTATCCAGAAGGTTCAAGAAACATGCCACAAAATTATGAACTTGTATGGAACAGAAATATACATGCAATGGATACCTGGCCACATAAACATCACATTAAATGAAGTTGCTGATAGACTGGCAAAGAAGGGAGCAAAAATGCCACAGGTTGATCACCCACTGAGTATGTTAACAGTTAAACAAATAGTCAACAACAACTGTAAAGAAGTTTGGCTGAACACATGGGCACAGGCTAAAACAGGAAGAAGACTCTTCATTCACCAAACAGCCCCAAATAAGAAAGATGCTATGAACGATATCGAACGAAGGTACCAAACCAAAATCTTCAGATTGAGAACAGGCCACTCTACACTAAATGGCCACAGAAACAGACTAAGTTCACAAAATATAGCAAAATGTAGACACTGCCCTAACCCGTTGGAGACAGTAGAACACCACCTACTACAATGCCCTGCACTTCAGGGACTGAGACAACAACTGCTACCACACAACCCATCCATAGACAATACACTGTATGGCAGCTCAGAACAGCTTATACGAACTGCGCAGTACCATATAATGCCATCAAGGTCACCAAGAGCTGACGCTCAGTGACAGTGGATCAAAGCAGAAGAAGAAGAAGAAGTCTTGTGTCCAGATTGCTACAATCAAACTTACCTTGTAAGTTGCATTTTCTGCAAGTCATGCGGACTCGCCACTTCATATTGTTCCAGACGTAAAGGGTACATATGGAAAACTATTCGATCCCGGCTATGTGTGCAGCCTCATCTACAAGCACAATCAAACCTTGAGCAACACGCTGATCAATCTTGCTCTTGAGCTCATCGTGGATATACTAGAATGATGATTTACTACCGGAACTCCTCTCCCCTCCGCCCGCAAATAGGCTGCTTCGTTATAATTGGCTCTAAATGTCGTGACATACTTATAAGCGAAGCACAATATCAGTTCTTAAAGTAACCCCCCCCCCCCCCCACACCTTTTCCAATTACGCACTGCACTTATTTCTGAATATGTAATAAAATATGAAGTGTTGTAAGAAAAGTAAATGTAAACAGTAACATTGCACTTCGGTAATTCGATAATATTCTTCCGAAAGTCGCGAGCCTTCTAGAATATTTGGTTCATTGAGAATTCCTAACTATAATCTTCCTTCCAAGGTTACGAGTGCAATGTAGAAAGAATATCTGCATAACTTTCATCTCCAGCCAAATCTTTTCATTATTCAGTCAATATTACTCACCCCCCCCCCCCCCCCCCAATAAATGTGCTGAAATGTTTCTCTCTCTCTCTCCCCCCCCTCTCTCTCTATATATATATATATCTCTCTCTCTCTGAGCACGACGCTATTTTCCCTTCCATCATCTTACTCCTCTTTACACCCATTCTCGGCCTACGGTCCTGTGCATTCTTTGGCTTATTTTTTCTTTCACTGTGCAATGATGAAGAATGACTCATTCTTCCACTGTTTCCTCCCACCGCGTGGATCTCGTCCGCCAGCAGACGCCGTCATTCACTTACTCATTCACTCATTCAATCAGTTTGGCTAATTCCAATAATTTGATGAACTTAAATGAATCTCTGTGTCGAAGAATGGCAATTATTCGGCATTTCGCGAGCGATGAGAGGAGAAAGTAATTAATACAATGAATTTAAACAGATACAAATTGAAGGAACTTTAAGTTTGTTGCAAGCAATTTGACATATTCGGAACACGAGATATACATGCAACTTAATAAATGCACTTGACCAATCGCAACAAATTCAGCAAAGGCGATATGCACATACTAGACAACATGGAATATACATGCAACACACTTGACACACATGATTTATATGCAACAAACTTGATGTCGTGTATGATTTATCAGATAGGTAATAGATGTTTATAGCCCTGTCTGAGCAGAGGTGATAGTGATGACAATGTGAAAGTAAGGGGTAAGATATAGTTTTATCACGAGGTGATCGTGTAAGAGAAAGGACAGTCTCTGGATAGAATAATTTATCTAATCCAGCCTATCTGGACGACGATATTTAAATCAGACGCACTTTCTCTCCTTGTACGAAAATACAAGTTACACTGCACTCACATGCAAACGATTCTGTGACAAATACGTACGAACGTGAAAACAAACTATGGATAACATATATTGAATAGGGGTTGACCGACTCTATAACTAAAGGTTTAATAAAGTTTATTATCAATAGAAAATCACAACATAAATCATATGCATCAAGAGATCATGGTTTACAGACAAAATGAAAATTAATCAAATAGGTTCTCCCCTCTGGTAAAGGAAAAGAAAGGACGATCCCAACAGAGGTTAATTAACCCAAAAGATCAAAGGTTAACAATAAGTTATGAAATAGTCAGTATGGGAAAAGAGTAGGTTCCTAATGTAAACTATCCCGTGACTAATCAGATTATTGAGATTAAAAAAAGAAAGAAGAAACCATATAAGTATATGATGTTAACAAAAGACATAAGTTTCTTTCTCTGTTCATTCAATTCACATACACGAAGTGGCCACTTTCAGATACACTTACCCCAGTAGTTGTCGCAGGCATTCCAAGGAAATACACTAATAAGTTATATATATATATATATATATATATATATATATATATATATATATATATATATATATATATATATATATATATATATATATATATATATATATATATATATATATATATATATATATATATATATATATATATATATATATATATACTGAAGCACATTAAAAACGCACCACCTGTATAATCCAGGAACAGAGTGTGAAATGTAAATATAAGTGTGTACAAGTTTACATATTTGGAATCTTTATTCATTTTCCTATGAATCCATGCTGGTCATTAATTTGTACATTTGATTGTTATGAAATTCATTGCATTCTGTGCAGGCAAGGGAGAAAACCAAAAATACAAAAAAATGCACGTGCGTTATCCTGCTGGAGAAGCTGCAAGTCTGGATAAATTGTGAACGCAGGAGCAACCAGTGCATCCAGAACCTCATCTCGATATGTCACAGCATTAACATTTCCACGGAAGACGTGAAGAGGCAAGCGATGGTGAAAACTGAATCATCCCCAAATGTGAATACTGCCACCTCCAAATCGGTTGACACAGCAATCTGCAAAGCGCTCTTCACACCGTCGCTAAACCCGCATACGTCCATCTGCAAAGGATATGTTGAATCTGTTCTCGTCTGTGAATAGGACAGCATTCAACTGCAGTCTAGTCCATCTGATATGTTGCTCTGCCCATTGCAGGCGCTGCTGACGATGTCTGTGAGTCAAGTTTGGCCCAACATAAGGTCGTCTTGCAGTAAGGCCTGTATCTCTGAGTCGTCGTATGACTGTCATTCGAGAGACTTGCCCATGTCTACCCACTATTGCTCTTGCTGTTTGACTTGCCGGGAGAGTCAATTCCTTAGGTGACTCAGCACAATATGACGATCTTGCGCAGGGGTAGTAACTCGTGGTTGGCCACTCCGAAGTCTATCCCGGGCACTGCCAGTGGTTCCGTAACGTTCATTGAGACGTACAATAGTGCTGTGGTGGCAATTCATCCTTCTGGCAATGGCCCGCGAGCTCATTCCGGTCTCCAACATACTAATGGCTCGTTGGCGGTCGTTTTCAGATAGTCGTGGCATTTCAAGCACATGTACTGGGTGTTTTGTCTCAACGGCCTTTTTATACCGAGTATACTGCCACAACGCGTACACATTTTCAGGGTCATAGCTGTTGAGAATCGTGTTGCACGTGTAACTTTCATCGTTTTCATATAGTCTGTACACACACCCATGGGGTGAATCTTGCACTTTCCATTCCAGCAGCCATTCGCTCTCTACCGCATGGCAAACACGGGGAAAATCCATTCCCACACTTTTTTTTGCCAGCTTCTCGGCATCAGTATATATAATAGTGGTGCGTTTTTAATGTGCTTCAGTATATATATATATATATATATATATATATATATATATATATATATATATATATATATATATATATATATATATATATATATATATATATATATATATATATATATATATATATATATATATATATATATAGTGTCAAATTTAAGTTTGCCAAATCCAGCCCCAGACTCTCCGTAGTTGCTGATTGCAAATTTCATAGGAGTCGCTAGAGTCGGTGTTAAATTTGTACTGGATACAATAAGTTATCTATGCCTTCAGTTGGTTGGAGTAAGGTACATGCGTGGTGATCGCCGATGTAGAATAAATAGAACATATACAGTTCCTAGGTTGTTTAGCCTCAGGTGGCTGAAACGCTAGGTTTTCGTTACACAAATGTTGCTGACAATATATTGCCACAGTTGGCCACATATATATATACAAGTAAATCTGGTAATAGTTCTGGCCCAGTTAATATTATAATTCAATGGTTCTATTCTGGTTTCTCTCAGGAAAATGAGAAAAACTGGACCGCACAGGTGTTAGAGTCATTTTGAGGGTGTTGAAACTGTCACTTCTGACCATAACGCGAATGAATCCCTTCTTGAATAAGTGAAGTAATCAATCAATTAAAACTGCCAACAATGGGCACATCAACGAATGTCAAGGCGGTTTCAGTTATAACAATTTATTTGACGATTGCACAGTTGACTAGACGAACATGTTGATAAGAACAACGGACGGTTAACTTTCCACAATACAGCATGTAACGTAGGTTTCATATGTTAAATTACAAGTAGTTCGTTCCGTAAGATAATCTCTTTGGTAACGTCAGACTAGTTATACAGTATTTATAACATGGCATCCAAGTAAACAAATGAGGCAGTTATATACGATAGGTCATCTTTCACTGTCCTATGACCTTGGCAATGACGGAGAAACTTATCAGGTCTTCTATATCATATAATGTTCCGATACTACGTATCTCCTTTTTAGTACTGGCCTCTTAATTCAATCAATGTGGAATTACAATAATACAATTTCCTGCCAACGACCTTCGTGGCATCATAGCTTAGATATAACAAATACTTGAGTCACCTCTGCTTTATGTAGTAAGTATTCGTAACGGCCGAATACTGATTCATATCATAAAAATACCAAGCCAATCCTGGATAATCCTAATGTAGGAATCCGTCGGATTTAAAATTCACATAATAAGTTCAAGTAGGACTCCATTTTGAACCAATACGTCATTGGTCCAACTAGACGTCTACATGAGAAAGAAATACATTATAATCTATATCATACTTGCTTCTCTTCCCGAGAAAATCACCAGTATATAGTTGACCAATGTCCTCATCTTCTTAACAGACGGACGGTCATATAAAGAATAAATATTCCCGCAACACGGGTTCGAACGCCACAAATCAATGGACTGATTTGGGAACCCAACTTCTACCACCTAGTTATGACGTAGACTAATGTTTGGCAACACGTGCGGGCGGGGTAACCCATACTCGCATTCGTGCACAATCGTGCGCTACGAAAATCAAACTCACCAATAATACTTACTACCATGTAAGTCGGTGCGTAAAGTTTATTACAGAGGTAGGACCACATATTAATAATATGAGACTACCCTCATCTGTAAAGGACTGTAGAGGCCTACGAAAAGGGCTCTACAGATTCCTTACCAATCCCCCCCAAAAAATTAATTATATTAATTTTTTTCTTTACTACTCGAGGATAGAGGTGAGTCAAGTTTACATATTCCTATTTTACCAATATATCATGATAAATGTCATAAAATATGAAATTCCAGTTAACTCAAATCAACAAAAGGTATGCACAAAAGCATACACCCACAATTGACCACCTTTGGTACAATGTGGTAAATGAAATAAAATCACATATTAGAAATATTGAATTAAAACAAATGTAAACGCAAATAAAAAGAAATCATGAGAAACCAATGAATAAACAGAAAAGTGATGGATATGTCTTAAAAAAGACAAGTGAAAAAATGAAAAAATGAAAGAATACAATTTAAACACGTGTAAGATCAACGCACTTAACCGTGTCTCTAAGTCCTTTTGTGGTACTAATTAAAGTACTAATGTTAAATTAATGTGCTTAAATACTAATATTGATCAATCCACTTAAATATTGTATAGTTAACTACATTAATTATTATTTTAACTAACTAAGTATCTAAGTTTAATAATCTAATTAATTCATTTATTTCACTCTAATAATGTCATCAATTCCTTAAATAACGGAAGTTCCATTTTCCTGTTGGTGACCAGTTAATAATCTAACAAGTTCAGTTCCACGAAGAAATCAAAGTGCTAGAAATGTTATTTCGGTGAGAAAATATAATCCTTTTCCGTTATTCTCTCTTCAATGTCATAATAAAGTGAATGTTATTTTCACAAATATAGTAGTATAATACAATGTTCTAGGTTCTTTTAATACATAATCATTGTAGATTTCACTTGACTGAATGTTAATGACTCTTATAATCGAGGTAGCACACGTAAAAAGTTACAATCGACGAACTGTCAGTGTCGAAGTTCAGTTGTCTTTAGTGCGTAGCTGCTAACTCGATTCATTCGGACATCTCGACAAAATGTCAGCGAGAACATTCTGCGTACCAGGAATGGATCTTATTGTAAAACTATATGGCTGGAGTGCGATCGCATACCTAGTAGATTTGGCTGATTTCACATCCTTTGTATTGAGGGCAGTAAGCGCTTTTTGGTCTGATTCCACAATAAAGTGTGATCCAAGCAGATATCTCTGGAGTTTGGTTATTGACCAGACAAGTCCGAGAAGTTCCTTATCTAGCACTGAGTAATTTTGTTCAGTCGGAGTTAACTTCCGTGACACATAGAGAACTGGATGCAAGGTGCCATTATATTCTTGTAGTAAGACGCTTCCCACGCCGTAATTAGAAGCATCGCTGCGTAAGACAAATGGTAAATTCGCATTAGGCAACCTTAACACAGGAGGATCCGACAAAAATTTCTTTATGATATCTAACGCGATTTGATGTTCGTTAGACCACCGAATCACGTTAGCTGCACCTTTCCTAAGTAATGAAGAGAAAGGAGCAGTAATGGACGAAAGATGTGGTATGAATTTCCCATAATATTGTATTAGATCTAACAGAGATCGCACTTGTTTCTTTGTTTTAGGTGTAGAGATATTAAGGATTTTGGAGACATTACTGTCCTCTGTATATAACATACCGCGACCAATACGGTGCCCCAAAAAAGAAATATCGTGGAAACCCACAAATGCCTTTGATGGCTTAGCAGTTAAGTTATGATATTGTAACGTGGACAGCAATGAGTTTAATCCTTTCAAATGTTCTTCCCATGAGTCACTGAAAAGACAAATGTCATCTATGTACGCAATGACGTTGGGATGATGAGATAGAATTTGACGCATCATGCGTACGAACGTGGCAGGAGCGTTAACTAACCCAAATGGCATAAAATTCCATTGGAATAGTTCATGAGAACTAGAAAAAGAACAAGTGAATATTACAAGAAAGAGATGATGACTGCATAGGCTGAGTCATCAAAGAATGTGAAATCTAAATCCAATATAGAAGGTTAGTATCTGCGTGACGCAGAATCAGGAACCAATTGTAACCTTAGAGGATGGTGGTGAAAATACACACCATTGTCCCGCTCGATAACTAGGCGAGCATCTCTATTGGTCCTAAATGTTATCACGGCGTCACCATACCTGTTATTGGTATGAGGTAACAGACGCACGAACCTAACGTCTGCCGTGTAATTAAAGAAATTACCGAGTGCCTGCCATGTAGTTCGTTGTGGCAGATTTTGCACAAGAATGGTGCGAGAAGATGCACCTCTACCAATATAAATGGTACCGTAGTCACAAGAATGTGAACAAGGTTGATGGGTAACATTAGTCCTCTTAGGTATATTATAATATTTATTATTTATACCTGTAGGATTATTCTTAAATGTACCATACTTTTGTACTTGATTATTACTACTTATGCCAGACAAATGTGTAGGTGTACGGCATGTCGTAGACACCTGCTTGCTGGGCAAAGTTAAAACCTTACTGACAACCTTATTGGTATTAATTTTCCCATCGGAGTTACAACTCTTATTTTTATTAGGAACATCATTTCCCATTTTCTCAAACGTAACTTTTTTCTTACGATCAGTTGCCTGCTGATCAAGTCGAGGGAAGGTATATGTCCCACGGAATGACTTACTAGTCTTCACAGGTTGTGTTGAAACCTTAATATCCTTCTTAAGAATGGACGCATGTCGTAAAGGTTGTAATGCATTAGCAACAGTGGCGTAATGAACAATGGAGTCATTTTCGCTGCTAGATTCCAAGATCTTATTATTACATAACAGTTTAGCAGTATGTGCATGTGAAACAAATCTATGAATAGTCGTAAATGCATGGGTATCATGTATATGCTGCTTTTCCCATTCAGCAATCTGCTGTGGGGTACACTCTTTAACCTCATGTATGCGGCCAAGTATAATATTACTTATAGGTGCAG
Organism: Oreohelix idahoensis; assembly: GCA_024509875.1. Taxonomy (NCBI): domain Eukaryota; kingdom Metazoa; phylum Mollusca; class Gastropoda; order Stylommatophora; family Oreohelicidae; genus Oreohelix; species Oreohelix idahoensis. The sequence goes on from JAMPIV010022706.1 coordinate 131,234, forward strand.
GAAGAAGGCATGCGTGAATTTTTCCTGAAAAAAATGGTGTATGAAGGTTAACTATAGCTGTAGGAAAAATCTCCACAGTCCCTCCAAAAGTCACGCACTGCACGGTCTTGCCAGTAACACATGATGGGTCGACCAGCGAAGTCCGTACACCGATTGTGCTACAACCTGAGTCAAATAAAAGAGAGCATGGAATGGAATTTAAAAAACCCCTATTTAATTTAAGGCTTCCTGTTCCATAGTCAGTAGCTGACGTGGCCGTACAAGCCGCTGGTAGACTGGGCAAAACATGTCCGCATCGTAGCGTCGTGATCGCCTTGGGCTGGAATGGGGTATTACTCTCATCACAAGACTTGACCTGTTCGAAATCCAGAGAACATGACATAGCACTATGTGCATTAACATTATTATCCTGTTCCTTGTTTGAATGTGTATCACTCAAAGCAACATTAGAGTGTTTACGTGTCTGGCTCGACAATCTATCTCTTCGTCGCGATCGATTCTGATTACTGGCATTAAAATTGCCACAATTGTCATTTCTGCTTGGGTTAAAATTTGGATGAGTACGATAATTAGTATAATTAACGTTATGATGTTGGTTAAATGATTTATTCCAAGAACCTTGTCTGTTATTGAAAGATTGTGATCTAAATTTCCCATTATGATGATAATTATTGCTTTGATTATTTCCAAAATTATTTTGATGAAAATCTCGTGATCTGTGAGATTGGCCAGAAGATACATTATATAGAGAAGTTTGACAAAATTGTTTCCCTTTAAAAGAATTGCAATTCTTGTTATTTCCCTTTCTGACTTTTCTATCTCTAAGATTCATTATCAATTTTTTTCTGTTTTTCAGCTTCTATTTTCAACTCTACATAATCTGACTTCAACTTCTCATAATTCATTTTGACTTGTTCTAGCTCTCTAGCAATCCCATTCATAATATTTAAATCTTTAACTTCGAGTTCTGCAGCAGCAGTTTGAGTTAGATGTTCAACATCGATAGTGTATTTCCTGACATGTTCTTTATTAATGGCCTTTTCTCTTTCAAGTGCCTCAATGGCATTTTGATGGCTATTCGTAAGCTCCTCAACCCTTAATTTCAAAAGAGGAATCTCAGATGTCAGTTCTTGAATCTGAGCCAAATGAGCATGACAGTCTGTCTTTATAGTCATATTTAACTTATCAAATTCTCCAATGACCTTATTCTCCTTGTCAAGTAATTTTTTTTACTGAGCGTACTTCATTCTCTAACTCATTTTTCTCCATGAGTAATTTTTCAATATTTATCTGTTTTTCCTGAGACACTTTCTCCTGTTGACATAGAAGATTCCTGAGTTCTTGATCAGTCAAATCAAGATTTGCTACTTTTGTATCCAAAACTTTCATGTTCTTTTCCCTTAATAAAGCCTTGATCCTTTCTGCTTCATTAAATGTGTAGTCTGTCTCAACAGCAATAGCCAACATGCGCTTGAACCCGTTGACTAGTGAGTGTTTGACAGAGGTAGCTGTTGGGTAGCCAACACCCTTTTCCTCCAGTAGGTCCTTAATTTTTTGTTCTTCTACGAATTCTCTAAGCTTCTCTTTATACAAACCACGGGATTGCCCTAGATTAATGAGATACTGTACATGAGATACCTCGTACCTCTGAGCCGTGGCATGTTCAACAACTGCAAAAGCTGTTGCCTCATCAGGAGTCATACCAAGGGATTTAGCTTGGTAAATAAAATATTCTAAGGTAGACATTATTCAATATTATTCTGAAATAATTCTACTTAAAAGTGTTACTATACCAAGTGGTCTTCGTTCCTGTCCTAGAACGGTAAATTATTGTTATCATATAATTGTCAAATATATATATTAATAATCAATACAGTAATTTATGTAATGAAATATTATGAAAACAACAACGTGATAGACAATAGAAACAATACTGACAAGACGAGATATAATAAACGACTGAAAACGTTCGCATAAATCAACCAAAAATAAAAATGGAAAAATGAAGAAATAATGTTGCAAAGAATGCAATGAAATATGCGATAAAAACTTACACAAGACAATTAACAATACAGTGTATAGACATCAATGGTGTAAAAAACTGAACGAAAGTCAGGTGAGAATGACGTAGTGTACAAACAAAATACATCATAAAACTAAGGTACGAATAAAAATAACTATGAAAACAACAATTAAAACTTGACACTACAGCTAAACAGACAGGTGTCACAGACGACCAGACACAGTGGACCTAAAATCCTTCTACGCTCACGCGTAGGAACATTCCACTGAGGGAAGTCTGCAAAAAAAATTCCTATTGAACGCTTAAGACGGACCTGTGGTGAAACTGGTATATACCCGTCATAAGTCTCCTACTCAACCTCACACTTAAACACATAGAACATGGAACATGAAACATGAATAAAAAGGTAGTGGACATATTACGAGATAAGATGCAGCTAAACGTAAAACGGTGAAATAAACACGACGTTTTTACTTATCTCAACCGATAACAAAAAGGATATCCCTCGCATCCGGGACTGCATGTTTGAGTCATCTACTTGAAGTAATGTAATGCCGGAGTCCAATGTTGAGACTTGAAAGTTAAAGTCCCTGGGTTGTCCTTGACATAGGATGACCGTAAAATTGCTGCAAAGTCCAGGATGTTGTCGCCTTGAAAGATAGCATACTTCTATTCAACCGAGTTTGAATTTAGACTTGAGTTCGATTCCGCTACTGAAAACTGGATATTTTCAGAGCACACTGCTCCACCATTACTGTTAGAGTCATTTTGAGGGTGTTGAAACTGTCACTTCTGACCATAACGCGAATGAATCCCTTCTTGAATAAGTGAAGTAATCAATCAATTAAAACTGCCAACAATGGGCACATCAACGAATGTCAAGGCGGTTTCAGTTATAACAATTTATTTGACGATTGCACAGTTGACTAGACGAACATGTTGATAAGAACAACGAACGGTTAACTTTCCACAATACAGCATGTAACGTAGGTTTCATATGTTAAATTACAAGTAGTTCGTTCCGTAAGATAATCTCTTTGGTAACGTCAGACTAGTTATACAGTATTTATAACATGGCATCCAAGTAAACAAATGAGGCAGTTATATACGATAGGTCATCTTTCACTGTCCTATGACCTTGGCAATGACGGAGAACCTTATCAGGTCTTCTATATCATATAATGTTCCGATACTACGTATCTCCTTTTTAGTACTGGCCTCTTACTTCAATCAATGTGGAATTACAATAATACAATTTCCGGCCAACGACCTTCGTGGCATCATAGCTTAGATATAACAAATACTTGAGTCACCTCTGCTTTATGTAGTAAGTATTCGTAACGGCCGAATACTGATTCATATCATAAAAATACCAAGCCAATCCTGGATAATCCTAATGTAGGAATCCGTCGGATTTAAAATTCACATAATAAGTTCAAGTAGGACTCCATTTTGAATCAATACGTCATTGGTCCAACTAGACGTCTACATGAGAAAGAAATACATTATAATCTATATCATACTTGCTTCTTGTCGTGGAATATTCTAATCCACATATATAAATTAAAAGGTAAATATAAAGCCTAACAAATAAATCTAATAAAGAAAAGAGCAATGGTAAAATAACAGTGCTGTCACAAGGAATGTACTCGAAATCCCCTTTGTTTTATGCTTCGTCTGCAAATTGTAACGCTTTCACGTTGATAGTAAAAGCCTACTATATTATTACCCGCTTTCTTCAATGAAACGTGTGCTGTATTTCTTGGAAAAACATTGAGAGGCAGACTGCGTAATGACCTAAATTAATCCTAACATTAATTATACTGCGTTACCAAAACGAACGAACAGATGGACTCAAATAGAAAGAGAGAGGGAGGGCTGAAAATCAGGAACGCATGCAACACGCGTCGCGCGATACACAATTACTACTATCACGCGTGTAAGGCCACATGCACTAACTTTTTCAGACGGACAGTGATAAATTCACTACCCTTCCCAGAGTTAGGTTTTAAAAAACCTGGGAAACGCTTATTAGAAAAGATAACATTATATGGGTTTACGTTTGAAAACATTACAGTACCCAGACAGCACATCTTCGAAACAGGAGGTAGAAGAAATTGCATATTTTGAACGCAGCCACTTAGCTCTATTAAATATATATATTTGGGTTCCTTAGGGTTTGCTGACAAAGAATATGTAAAACGTTATGCAAATAGTCTAGGAATTAACAAGTTATAGCCAAAATAAAATGATGGTGCTGTCAGACAACACCCAAAATCAGAATCGCTCAGTGGTAGATTTTTTTACACCACCATTGTACGGGAAATGGGCCACAAGTTACATTTGAACTGATTGGCTGGAATGATATGTAAGGCTAAACACGATTAGTCGGGCTATAAATACTATCTTTGGTTGTTAGGGGAGACGTAGGAAGTTAAAATTTTTTCAAACACTTGTCGAAACGTGGCTCCATTGGCCAGACTCGCTGATATACTCACTTAGGAGCGTTAGTTCGAGACCACTAGTCAAATAAGCTTGATAAAGCAACAGTGCGTTGAAGCCAGCTCATATTTTTGCTAAATAAAAGCCTGGAACATAAGCAGATGGGAATTTGTGCCAGTAGTTGTGCCAGAATTCATTGCTAATCAACGTATCTGTGTTTGTTTCCATGAATTGTGGTAAGCTTGAAACATTCAGTATCTTTTAATGAAAATTGAATGTGAATTGTTAATTTATGCCTGTATATATGTGTAGTTCAGTAGCAAACATGATGTAAAGCCTATAATGCTCCAGCCTGAACAGAAGGTGTCGGAGGAAAGTAAAACTGCATGGAATGGCCAAACAGTACACTGACACCTAGATTATTGATTAGACAGAAATAATGCTGGAAGTGCAGAGGCGTAGTAACCATTAAGGAGGTAAATACTGGTATAAAGTATTTCAGATGAAGCTGACAGTTGGCCTAACGCTCTGAACTCAATGTTTGTGATGTATTGTGCTCAGTGTAAAAAGAGAGTATAAATTAGTTATGAAGTAGAAGGTACATCCTTCTTGTTTTCAGGGACCGTGGTCTTGATGGTATTGAGCAGCACCTGGTCAGAGCTTTGCTGAATCCAGAGTCGGACAGCATACTCCTTGGTCCATTTAGCTATCAGTGAGGTGTCCCCAGAGCCCAGGGGAGAAATCGAGCAGAGGAGTCTTTTCCTGCCGCCATCACGCAAGATAAGCTGATGTGGCCAGCTGAGCTCAAATTATGTACCCCCATCTTAAAATGACCTTGTAAAAATAACATTAAGAGGGGAATTAAATTGTTTTAATATCAGGAACTGAGAACATCTCCAATACTAGTCCCAATAAAGACAAACTATTGAAGTCATGATGACAAATACCAACAGAGCTTGAACAAAACAAAACCAGTATTACCTCATATTACTACTACACAACTGACACACATAGGATACTTTTAATAATATATGTCATTACCATATTCATATTGATAAATTCTGTACATATAACTTGTAATTAAAATTGATTGTGATTCCTGGTTCCCTTTGTATTTGAATCAGGACACATATTCATTCATGACAGCAATGAATACATATTGTTATTTGAAAAGTTATCAGTGACTCCTTTAAGATATCCTTTAGAGTGTTATATGTATGTGAGTGTCACAGTGTTGTCAAGTGTGGTGGAATAAATTAAATTGTTTATCTGTCTGTTGTTGTTATGACTTACACTTCATCATACACATACCCTAGACATACAACGTAGTCATCACACTATTCCAGAATAATTCTGACTGAGGTATACATATGTGGCAGCAAGTAAGGTTATATATAATACACTACTCTTATTAGATATATATACCTTCACAGCTGATCTCAGTCAGTACACTAAGTCCCCTATAAATATTTATAACATCCCACTTCACCACATATATTGGGGTCTCGCTCTTGGGATTTTGAATCTTTCCCTATTAAAAATATTGGGGGTAATTCACTTCAGGGAATATAAGAATTAAAAGGTATCCTTGGGTGGAATTAAATAAGGTTGAGCTCACGGTGCCTGTGTTGTCCATTAGATATATATTTAGAGATTGAATTGTTGGTTAGACATTGTATAAATTTACCTGATAGACAATGGCGGACCTGGCCAAGTTTCGATCTGCTGCTGTTCAGACTGCAAAAGAGTTAGGATTAGATGGGCAAGTTATGGTTGCCTATGTCACTACGGAATGTGACAAATTTATTGAACGCGAAGAAAGAAGTTTTGAAGCCGAAAGAAAGTTAGAGGCTGAAAGGGAAATTAAGAAGTTACAATTTGAGGCTGAGGCTGAGACTAAGAGGTTGCAGATTGAGGCTGAGGCTAAGAAATTGGAGGCAGAAAGAGAAGACAAAAGATTGGCTGCAGAAAGAGAAGAGAAGAAATTAGCTGCAGAAAGAGAAGAGAAGAAATTAGCTGCAGAAAGAGAAGAGAAGAGATTAGCTGCAGAAAGGGAAGCAGAAAAGGAGGAGAAGAGATTACAAAGGGAACATGAGTTACGACTAAGGGAGTTTGAGTTTCAGGGCCATGCTCCTGAAAATGGTGCCAGTCCCTTTGCCTCTGATGCCACTGCTAGCCAAGGAGCCTCAACCTCAGCTATGAATTTTCATTTAGATCATTTTGTTGAGAAAGACGATGATATAGAGAGCTACCTAAATAGGTATGAACTATTAGCTACCACGTATGGGTTAGAGAGAGAAAGGTGGAGCTTAAAGTTATCTCAAGGACTTCGTGGGGCAGCTTATGAAGTTTTTGCAAAAATGAGCAGAGGTGATCAGGAAAATTATGACATGCTAAAGCAGGCTCTTTTGTTAAGGTATGAAAAGAATGCAGAATTTTATAGGAAAAAATTTAGGAATGCTAAACTACTGTCAGGTGAAACCTATCACCAGTTCTCTGCACGAATAGAGACATACTTGGAGAAATGGACTTCTCTGGGGAAAACCCAAGATCTTAAGGAAATGGTCCTTATAGAGCAATTAAGAGAGTCCATGGCTCCAGACCTGAGAAAGTTTCTCATGGAACAAGGTGCAGAGAGGCTGGGTGAGTTGCTAAATGTTGCTGAAAGGTATCAAGCAGCTCAAGCAGAGGTAACAGGTAATAAAAAGAAACAAGTGGATAACTTTAGGGCACCACAGAACTTTAATAAATTTGATCCTAGGGATCAAAACAAAGGTAAGCACCAATTTGATAGGCCACGGTATGAAAATAAAAATAAATTCCCACAATTCGATGAAAGGAAATATGATGAAAGAAAATCTTTCAACCAAGGAAAAAGGTGGTGTAAAAATTGTCAGATGGACAATCATGACACTGACCGTTGCAGAAGGAAACCTGTGTATATGGCAACCCTTCAGGTCAGGTCGACCTCAAGACAGGAGGAGGATATTATGTTAGATACCACTCCAGAAGAGATGAGGAAGGCACAGGCTGGGGATAAAACACTCAAGCCTTGTTTCAGAAAATTGTCAACTTGTCATACAACTCCAGGCAAGGGAGATTTTTACATGAAAAACAAGTTGATGTATAGGAAGACTGGAGCTAGATCCAAAGGTCAGGGACAGCTGGTACTTCCTAAAAGATATAGGGCAGACTTAATAAGGAGCCTACATGTGAAACCAGATGGGGACCATGAGAAGATAGGTACCATCATTCAAAAGGTGGCTCACAATTATTATTGGCCCAAAGCAAGATGGGACATTGAGAATTTTGTAGAAAGGTGTAGCATAGCACATGAGGGAACACCCACAAGTGGGAACATGGATCAGGACCTGGACACGCCACGGGGCAAAATTAGGCCTGATAATAAAAAGAAAAATAGATTTGATAAAGTGGACCAAATGGAATGGGAAGCCCCTTTTCACGGACAAGCTTCACTTAACTGTTTTACAATGGCCACTATGCGGAGAGTGCAAAAAGATGTCTTACCCCAGGATAAGCCGAAAATCCCTCAATCGGACTTAAACAAACTGGAGGAAGAGGATGTAGAGAGGAAATCTCTCATCAAGAATTTTAAGTGGGGAGAAAGCCCCAAAAGAAAAATTGGTAGCGGTCGTTTTGTGAATGATAATTCTGGGAGGAAAAATCATCACTATAAAGCTTCGAGTGGAAGAGACCATACCGGTGCATGGACAAATAGGTCCACACAATTAAAGGTCCATATGTAGCTTTGTTAAGAACGTGGACTGATGAAAAGGCAGAGGAAAACATTACATCTTCATACCAATATGTGAATGAGCTGACCACTCGTTTAAAAACTGGCTGGAAACTTGCCAATGAAAATTTGAAACAAGCCAGGAAGAAACATGCTGCCTATTATAACAGGAAGGCGAAAGACAGAAATTTGGCTGTGGGAGAGAAAGTACTGCTTCTTTTGCCCGGGAGTCAGAATAAGTTACAAATTGGATGGCAGGGTCCATATACAGTTTTAGAGAAGGTGTCTAGAACAAATTATAAGATAGATAAGAAGGGGAAAGAAAAAATCTATCATGTGAATCTCCTGAAGAAATATTTGGAAAGAGAACATCAGGAAGAGACACACTTGTTGACCTTGTCCATCGCCATGGAGATGAAAAAGGAACCACTTTCATCATTTGAATATCCATTACACCCCTGTGAGACAGCAGCACAGGTGAAAATCAGTACACATTTAACGAAAACTCAGAAAGAGAGAGTGCAACAGGTTCTAAATAATCATGCAGAGGTGTTAACAGACCGACCAGGGCATACAAACCTATTGGAATATGATATGAAACTAATAGACTCCACACCTGTCTGTATGAAACCATATTCGATTCCGTTTGCTAAGGAGAAAGCTTTGAAGGAAGAGATAGACTATCTGTTGAAGGAAGGAATTATTTCGCACAGTGAATCTTCGTATAGTTCCGGTGTTGTACTCTTAAGGAAGCCCTCTGGAGAACATAGACTCTGTATAGATTACAGGAGACTGAATGCTATTACAGAGGGACAGGTGGATCCATTGCCGGATACAAATCAGCTGTTTGCCAGACTAAATAAAGCTAAATATTTCTCAAAAGTGGATCTGAGTAAAGGATACTATCAGATTCCAGTAAAACCTGAGATCAGACAAAATTGTTGGATGTAAACATTTCGGAGGAACGTAATGAATCCCTGAGTTGCCTCTTTGATTGAGGATATTCCGAATGTTTCATACAGGATAATAAGAAGATTATGGGATCCACTACGAAAACTCTGCTATCACCAGGTATATGTTATCTCCTCATAACGTACATTTTGAGGGAAATATAATGTTCTCTGGACATGTCATTGCGCAGACTCAGAGAAGAGAAATGGTGAATACGGGTTGCGAAGCAGCATTAAGACAAGCACTCACACTTGCGGCTGTTCAGTAACATAACCGAAATATATTATTGGTTGTAGAAGTCTGAGGCAGATTTCATGAGTAGTGCCTACTCTGAATGGACCCAACTACATAAAACCATGATAGCACCACAGCAGAGTAAAGTCAAGTTGACTTACATTTATCTATGTGTATATAGAATAAAGGACTGACATATAATGTCTGTTTTAAGAGGGGAGGTGTCGTGGAATATTCTAATCCACATATATAAATTAAAAGGTAAATATAAAGCCTAACAAATAAATCTAATAAAGAAAAGAGCAATGGTAAAATAACAGTGCTGTCACAAGGAATGTACTCGAAATCCCCTTTGTTTTATGCTTCGTCTGCAAATTGTAACGCTTTCACGTTGATAGTAAAAGCCTACTATATTATTACCCGCTTTCTTCAATGAAACGTGTGCTGTATTTCTTGGAAAAACATTGAGAGGCAGACTGCGTAATGACCTAAATTAATCCTAACATTAATTATACTGCGTTACCAAAACGAACGAACAGATGGACTCAAATAGAAAGAGAGAGGGAGGGCTGAAAATCAGAACGCATGCAACACGCGTCGCGCGATACACAATTACTACTATCACGCGTGTAAGGCCACATGCACTAACTTTTTCAGACGGACAGTGATAAATTCACTACCCTTCCCAGAGTTAGGTTTTAAAAAACCTGGGAAACGCTTATTAGAAAAGATAACATTATATGGGTTTACGTTTGAAAACATTACAGTACCCAGACAGCACATCTTCGAAACAGGAGGTAGAAGAAATTGCATATTTTGAACGCAGCCACTTAGCTCTATTAAATATATATATTTGGGTTCCTTAGGGTTTGCTGACAAAGAATATGTACAACGTTATGCAAATAGTCTAGGAATTAACAAGTTATAGCCAAAATAAAATGATGGTGCTGTCAGACAACACCCAAAATCAGAATCGCTCAGTGGTAGATTTTTTTACACCACCATTGTACGGGAAATGGGCCACAAGTTACATTTGAACTGATTGGCTGGAATGATATGTAAGGCTAAACACGATTAGTCGGGCTATAAATACTATCTTTGGTTGTTAGGGGAGACGTAGGAAGTTAAAATTTTTTCAAACACTTGTCGAAACGTGGCTCCATTGGCCAGACTCGCTGATATACTCACTTAGGAGCGTTAGTTCGAGACCACTAGTCAAATAAGCTTGATAAAGCAACAGTGCGTTGAAGCCAGCTCATATTTTTGCTAAATAAAAGCCTGGAACATAAGCAGATGGGAATTTGTGCCAGTAGTTGTGCCAGAATTCATTGCTAATCAACGTATCTGTGTTTGTTTCCATGAATTGTGGTAAGCTTGAAACATTCAGTATCTTTTAATGAAAATTGAATGTGAATTGTTAATTTATGCCTGTATATATGTGTAGTTCAGTAGCAAACATGATGTAAAGCCTATAATGCTCCAGCCTGAACAGAAGGTGTCGGAGGAAAGTAAAACTGCATGGAATGGCCAAACAGTACACTGACACCTAGATTATTGATTAGACAGAAATAATGCTGGAAGTGCAGAGGCGTAGTAACCATTAAGGAGGTAAATACTGGTATAAAGTATTTCAGATGAAGCTGACAGTTGGCCTAACGCTCTGAACTCAATGTTTGTGATGTATTGTGCTCAGTGTAAAAAGAGAGTATAAATTAGTTATGAAGTAGAAGGTACATCCTTCTTGTTTTCAGGGACCGTGGTCTTGATGGTATTGAGCAGCACCTGGTCAGAGCTTTGCTGAATCCAGAGTCGGACAGCATACTCCTTGGTCCATTTAGCTATCAGTGAGGTGTCTCCAGAGCCCAGGGGAGAAATCGAGCAGAGGAGTCTTTTCCTGCCGCCATCACGCAAGATAAGCTGATGTGGCCAGCTGAGCTCAAAATTATGTACCCCCATCTTAAAATGACCTTGTAAAAATAACATTAAGAGGGGAATTAAATTGTTTTAATATCAGGAACTGAGAACATCTCCAATACTAGTCCAATAAAGACAAACTATTGAAGTCATGATGACAAATACCAACAGAGCTTGAACAAAACAAAACCAGTATTACCTCATATTACTACTACACAACTGACACACATAGGATACTTTTAATAATATATGTCATTACCATATTCATATTGATAAATTCTGTACATATAACTTGTAATTAAAATTGATTGTGATTCCTGGTTCCCTTTGTATTTGAATCAGGACACATATTCATTCATAACAGCAATGAATACATATTGTTATTTGAAAAGTTATCAGTGACTCCTTTAAGATATCCTTTAGAGTGTTATATGTATGTGAGTGTCACAGTGTTGTCAAGTGTGGTGGAATAAATTAAATTGTTTATCTGTCTGTTGTTGTTATGACTTACACTTCATCATACACATACCCTAGACATACAACGTAGTCATCACACTATTCCAGAATAATTCTGACTGAGGTATACATATGTGGCAGCAAGCAAGGTTATATATAATACACTACTCTTATTAGATATATATACCTTCACAGCTGATCTCAGTCAGTACACTAAGTCCCCTATAAATATTTATAACATCCCACTTCACCACACTTCTCTTCCCGAGAAAATCACCAGTATATAGTTGACCAATGTCCTCATCTTCTTAACAGACGGACGGTCATATAAAGAATAAATATTCCCGCAACACGGGTTCGAACGCCACAAATCAATGGACTGATTTGGGAACCCAACTTCTACCACCTAGTTATGACGTAGACTAATGTTTGGCAACACGTGCGGGCGGGATAACCCATACTCGCATTCGTGCACAATCGTGCGCTACGAAAATCAAACTCACCAATAATACTTACTACCATGTAAGTCGGTGCGTAAAGTTTATTACAGAGGTAGGACCACATATTAATAATATGAGACTACCCTCATCTGTAAAGGACTGTAGAGGCCTACGAAAAGGGCTCTACAACAGGTCACAGCAAGAAGCTCATCAATATTAAATATTCTTGGATGCTTATAATATTATAAGTTCGTATGATCATAAGTTCATATGGTCATAAGAAAATAAGCCGCTAGTACTCAGGTTTGATCAGCCTATATTTTAGGAAAAGAACATATAAACATTTAACCAAATTATCAATATCATATCTAACACGTGTTAAAAATAGGACCTCTACACCACTCTTGTTATAAATTAGATTTAAAACACACGTGTCTAGCTTATCCTATCATTCTGTTAACGCGTGATATGAACACTAGTCATTTAAAAAAATTGCATAAAATGGATAGAAGTAAATAATATTTGCCGTCAGTAGACAGTTATTTAATGTATGAACTAGTCAATTTAAAACATCTCTTACTGGAAAAATAGAGAGTAATTAAATTTACTTTACGGCTGGAAAGTTAGCTATAAGTTATTTAATTAGCACAGAAAATCTCAGTGAAATATATATTGAAAACTTTAAACACACTAAATCACTTCAAGGCTAGTAAATAAATTACCGCAATCAGAAAAATGAAACACTCCACGGAATCTATTAATTTTCACTCTGTACGAGAAATCTTAAGATAACGAGCTAGTGAATTCAGGTGTATTTCTGGCAACTGATCATGGCTATCGGAGAGACATGGTATATATTAATATGTTCCGTACTATTGTTCTTTAATGCGAAAGTCACACCACTGCCAGACCCGAGCCAATTTGCCGTTCGATTTCTTGAATCAAATGTAATTTTACCACCTCTTAACTTTCATCCTCTCCGCCTTGCCGAAAATCAGCTACGCAATTTTCACCTGAAAGTTTTACAATCCAAGGTCCGTCTCACTGAATATCGTGTGTTCCCCTGATCAAAGAATCTATTACGCCATGCTCCGCGCTTCGCTCTCTGTTTCACATAGGGCTTGATTGCCAGATGGCCCCCGTGTTAATTAAACTGGTGAATCATTCGTTCATGTAGCAAAAGTATACTCTAGATGGGGAGGGGCAAAAGTGGATGATTACTTCTGCACTATTTTCATCTGTGACATGTCCGGGCTTGAAGACATGAAACCCTTTATGTCTCCTCTATGAAAAATAGCGCTGCTGTTATCCGTATCTTGCGAGTGATTGCTATCTTCACTTTCCCTTTCTTCCTCACTGCTCCAATTTCTGCTCATAAAATCTGCTCCCACGTTTTGTTTTCCTGGTATGTATTCTACTTTGAAAGCATATACACTTAGGAGCAACGTCCACTGCATAATCCTCGCGTTGAATTCCTTATTCGCTCCAAGAAAAGCCAGTGGGGCATGGTCCGTCTGCACTATAAATGAAACGCCGTAAAGGTATTCGTGATGTTTCCTGATACCACTCACTAGTGCTAGACATTCTCTCTCCACTGCGGAATAGTTCTGTTCTGCTGTGTTCAATTTTCAGCTGCCATAAGCGACTGGGAATAACAGGTTCGGATCAGTGTCATCTGCTTGTAGCAGGGTTGACCCGATGCCTTGACCCGATGCGTCGACCCGCAATATAAAAGGTTTCTTAAGGTCAGGTAGCCATACAATTAGATATTCGGACAGCTGTCGTTTGAGAGTACTGTAAGCGTGTTCGCACTTAGCATCCCAAATAATAGTTTCCGGTCGCCCCTTTTTGGTAAGGTCAGTAAGGGGTGCCGTTAGCCCGTTGAAATTGTTAATAAATGTCTGATAGTATGCACGCAGTGATAGAAATGAGCGTGTGTCTTTCTTCGTTCGGGGCCTCTTTGCTGCAACTATTTTCTCAATGTTCTTGTCAACTGGCCACACGCAGCCTTGAGAAATGGTATGCCCCAGGGAGTCGAGCTTTTCGAAACCGATAAGACATTTGCTAGGTCTGGCTGTGAGACCAGTTTCCTGTAGTCTCCTGAGGAGCATAGCAACCGTAGCAATATGTTGGTCGTAGTTTTCTGATGCAATTAATATGTCATCCATGAAATTATGGATATGGGGACTTTGCAAGGGTTCTAAAAGCTTTCTCATCATTCTGGTAAAGACTACCGGTGCGTTATGCAATCCTAATGGCATCACGTTGAACGTATAGTGTCCTTCACTGGTGCTGAAAGCTAACAGGGGTTTAATTTCCTCCTTGACTGGTATTTGGTAATAACCTTTACTCAGGTTAATTTTGGAGAAAATTTTTGCCCTGCTAAGCTTGGTGAACAGCTCAGAAGCGCTCTGGAGAGGTTCCGGCTGGGATTCCGTTACAGTGTTAAGTAAACGGTAATCTATGCACAGCCGAACTTCCTTATTGGGCTTCTGTAACAGCCCTACACTGGAACTATATAGAGAGGTAGACTCACTGATAATTCCTGCTTGAAGTAGCGTGTCTATTTCTCCGCGTAGCATATCAGCTTTAGCAACGGGATACGGTAAACTCTGGTTCGCACAGGTGTCTCGTTTGTCAGTTTCATATCGAACTCTACGAGATGTGTTCGACCAGGTACATCCGTCAAAACTGCTGTGTACTGTTTCAGTACTGCCCTCGTTTCTGTCTGTTGTGATTCAGAGAGATTGTCACCGAATTTCACACCTTGGAAAGATTCCGTTTGTTGCAATGGATATTCCATGCAACTATCGTCATCTTCCTCATCTTCTGTTGCTATGGCGACTGCCAGGAGATGTTCGGAGGACGGCACCGGTCTTTCCAAGTATTTCTTTAGCAGATTTACATGGTAGACCTTCTCCTTTCCTTTAAAAAATATCTTGTATTTCGTTCTTGAGATCTTTTTAAGGACGGTAAACGGCCCTTGCCATCCGATGCAAAGTTTGTTGCTTCCGGTTGGCAGTAACAACAAAACCTTCTCCCCTGGTTGTAGTTCTCTCTCTTTAGCCACTTTATTGTACCGTTTAGCGTGCTTTGCGCGTGCTTTCTTAAGGTTGCTTGTAGCTAGATCCCATCCTAGTTGTAACCTTTCCTTAAGTTCCGATACATACTTGCTGGCTGAGACGACTGTCTCGTCGGCCTTCTGGTCTGTCAGTGACCGCAGTAAGGCTTCTAGCGGCCCCTTAATAGGTCTGCCGAATAAAAGAGTAGCTGGTGGTAAACCTGTAGAGGCCTGGGGAACTTCCCTGTAGGCGAATAAGGCTGCAGGAATGAAAAGGTCCCAATCTTCAGGTTTCTCTTGGCCCAGCTTACGTAACATCATGGGGAGGCTTCCGTTAACACGTTCTACTAACCCACTTCAGGCCGGATTATAAGGGCTTGTGTAGATGTGCTGGTTCCTCAAGATCTTAACGATCTCATCCATCAACAGGCTACGGAATTGGGATCTGTTATCCGTCAAAACTTGTTGAAGGAATCCCAACCGCGTGAAAATTTGCACTATGGCTTCTGCGACCTGCTTGGAATCCGTGCATGTTAGCGGTATAGCTTCAGCCCACATATTGCATGTGTCGACTAAGGTCAGGATAAACCTGTTCCTTCTTTTGGTCCTTTCTATGGGTCCAACAATGTCGACAGCAACCCGTTCAAATGGTGTTCCCACTATTGGCATTTCACCCATGGGAACTGCGGGTGTCCAATGCTTGGGTGCCACACGTTGGCACTGGGCGCAGGATTTCACATACCTGATAATATCAGAGTTCATCCCTGGCCACCAACAGTGAGTCGATATTCGCTGATTAGTGGCGTTTTGTCCCACATGTCCGCTAAAGGGAAGAGAGTGCGCCATTTCTAAGATTTGGGCTCTGTACTGCGTCGGTACTAGGAGCTGGTTATGCCCTTGTTCAGGGTTGCCCGTTCTACGATACAATACGCCATCCTTAGAAATGATGTCTCCGTTGTGTCTGGGTCCTTGGCCATGGGCACTTTTCTAAAGCAGGGTTCCAAGATAGGGTCCTTTTGTTGCGCCTCTTTAAGTTCCTTAGGTAACAAATTTGGCGCAGGCTCCCGTTCCTTCTTGGTTTGCCCTCTTGTGGTCACTGCTGCCAAAATCGGCTCTTTCGGTCTCCCAACAAACACATATCTACATCCAAGTATTACTGGGTAGATAGGATCATCCATAATAGCCGCTTTGATAACACCTCTGACGAAATCAGAGTGTATCTCCACCAATGCGATGGGAAGCGTCATGGGTGCATCATTCTTGAAAACTCCACATAATTTGACGGTGTCTTCTGTCTCTTGACCAGGTTTGACCAAATGCCTTGCGACATTACAGTCAAAAGATAATCCTGTGTCAAAAAGACAAGATGTTGAAGTCCCGTTCAAAATAACAGTTCCTCGCGATGAGGGCCTCTCACCCTCAGGTTGAGAATCACTGACACTAATTCTCCGTTGCGAGTCTGTTAGCAAGCAACCGATTCTATTCGTCCCGGTCTGCTTGCTCTGATCCGAATGGCCCTTGTGCAGGGGCCTTTCCCTTGTCTTGACCTTTCTGGCGGATGTGCCATGCAGGCCGGTTGGGTTGATCAGAATGTTGCGTGGGGTACCTGTTTTTACAGAATTTCGATTTTTCCTGGGGAGGGTTCTGAGGTAAAGTTTCTCGTTGATTATGGTGCTGGGAAGAATGGGAAGACGGCTCTGGATTATTTTTCCGAAAATGCTCATCTGTCGGCTTGCGTTTTGTGCTGGGAAGCTCGGCCAAAGCGTTCACGTAACGTTCAGACTTACTAAGAATGTCCTCCAACTTTACTGCGCCCTGTTCAGCCAGAAATCTACGGGTTTCGTTTGACAACCTGGATTTTATTTGTTCTGTAAGGACAAATTCCTGGAGTCATTCAAAAGTGAGAGGGAGCTCGGAAAGTTCCATGCCCTTTGTCAAATATCCCGTCAGGCGTGAAGAGAATTGATGAAATGTCTCCGTGCCTTCTTTTCTGCTGTTTCTGAACAGGTGCAAAAATTTGCGAGCGTTCATCTCGAACCCCTCCAGTAAAGCCTTCTTTAGCATGTGGTAATTGTCTTGATGGCTGCTTCCCAGTTTTACGTAGACGTCATAAGCAATACCTTTCAGAGCCTGTGAAAGTTTTAGACACCCTCGGGAGCTCTCTAAAACATACAGTGTCGCCATCCTCTCAAATTTCTCGAGAAACGAGTCAATTTTCTCATTAGGCCTAGGGAAGGATTCTAGGGCGAAAGACATAGCTACGAGTTGAGGAGATTGGGTTTTGGATTGATCAGCTACCTGTGAAATAGGTGGCGACTCTCCATTGCTGAAGGAAGACATAGCACCCCGACTTTGGACCTCTAGGACCTTAAGCGCCAATTCATGCTGTCTCTCCTTCTCTCTTTTCTCATGCTGTCTCTCCTTCTCTCTTTCCTCATGTTTTGCCCTGCGAGCTTCTATCTCTGCCTCAATTTTCCTCTGTTCCATTTGAGATTGACGCTCTTCCGCTTCTTTCCTGTCCACTCTATCTTGTGCTTCCTTCTTCTCCACTCTCTCTTCCTTCTCCCTAGCTTCTGCTACTTTCTTCTCCGCGTCATATCTGTCAAGTTCTTCGTTGACAAACGCGGTCACCTCTTCTCCTTGCAATCCTGTTTCCTTTGCTTCTTCTCTTAGCATGGCTCCAAGTTTAGCTCTCTCAGCCATGGCTAATAACTGAATGCCGTTAACTCGAGAAAGAAAGAAGAAAAGAAGGAGAGAAAAACTCTATCCTTAACCAACTTTACGAGAGAAAAAAACAAGCAAACAAAAATATTTATTATTTCACTGAGATACCTCCTGTCCCGTTATCAGTTATCTAATCTATCGCTGTTATTACCTGGCACAAGGCACCTAATACAGACGACTAAGCCAAATAAATGGTAAATCAGTCTAACAGTGGAAAAACTACTTTTACTATCGGTGGATAAGAAAACAATTGTATTACAAAAATGAAGAAGAAAAAAAAATAATTTATTATTTTCTCTTATTTTATAAATCCACAAAAACTCACCCACTCTAGAAGTCAGTTAAGAGTAAGGGACGTTATTAACTAGACGTAAAGTCAGAAATCGGCCCTTAGCTTAGCTCAAACATTGCTGCTTCTCTAAAAAAACATAGTGATTGTTAAACAATCACACGTACTAGTGGCTTTAAACAAATTTACCATATATCTCATATATCTGACAAAGATTATACTCAGAACAGTTTCCACGTAACTCTATGATGTTGTGGAAAGAAAAACAGTCCTATATGTGTGTGGTCAAACACCCAGATACTAAGATCGCTGTCTAGGGGGTAATTATTTTTATACCCTAACTCACAAGACAAACTCACAAACACACTCTATCTAGATGAAAATTCAGATTACATATAAGACTTAGACATTTATCTAGACTCAGACTATAGTTCAGTCCCGCGATGAGCGACGATTAGGTCGTAGAGTCTCCTGGACTAGATTCAAATCCTAAGGACGTGCCCACATTAATATCGTGTATGATTTATCAGATAGGTAATAGATGTTTATAGCCCTGTCTGAGCAGAAGTGATAGTGATAACAATGTGAAAGTAAGAGGTAAGATATAGTTTTATCACGAGGTGATCGTGTAAGAGAAAGGACAGTCTCTGGATAGAATAATTTATCTAATCCAGCCTATCTGGACGACGATATTTAAATCAGACGCACTTTCTCTCCTTGTAAGAAAATACAAGTTGCACTGCACTCACATGCACACGATTCTGTGACAAATACGTACTAACGTGAAAACAAACACGGATAACATATAATGAATAGGGGTTGACCGACACGATAACTAAAGGTTTAATAAAGTTTATTATAAATAGAAAATTGCAACATAAATCATATGCATCAAGAGATCATGGTTTATAGACAAAATGAAAATTAATCAAATAGGTTCTCCCCTCTGGTAAAGGAAAAGAAAGGACGATCCCAATAGAGGTTAATTAATCCAAAAGATCAAAGGTTAACAATAACTTATGAAATAGTCAGTATGGGAAAAGAGTAGGTTCCTAATGTAAACTATCCCGTGACTAATCAGATTATTGAGATAAAAAAAGAAAGAAACCATATAAGTATATGATGTTAACAAAAGACATAAGTTTCATTCTCTGTTCATTCAATTCACATACACGAAGTGGCCACTTTCAGATACACGTACCCCAGTAATTGTCGCAGGCATTCCAAGGAAATACACTAATAAGTAATATATATATATATATTTAGTGTCAAATTTAAGTTTGCCAAATCCAGCCCCGGACTCTCCGTAGTCGCTGACTGCAAATTTCACAGGAGTCGCTAGAGTCGGTGTTAAATTTGTACTGGATACAATAAGTTATCTATGCCTTCAGTTGGTTGGAGTAAGGTTCATGCGTGGTGATCGCCGATGTAGAATAAATAGAACATATACAGTTCCTAGGTTGTTTAGCCTCAGGTGGCTAAAACGCTAGGTTTAAGTTACACAAATGTTGCTGACTATATATTGCCACAGTTGGCTGATGAGATATATATATATATAAGTAAATCTGTAAATAGTTCTGGCCCAGTTAATATTATAATTCAATTGTTCTATTCTGGTTCTCACAGGAAATTGAGGAAAAAGTGACCACATAGGTCACAGCAAGAAGTTCATCAATATTATATATTCTTGGATGCCTATAATATTGATGAGTTCGTATGATCATAAGTTCATATGGCCATAAGAAAATAAGTCGCTAGTACTCAGGTTTGATCAGCCTATATTTTAGGAAAAGAACATATAAACATTTAACCAAATTATCAATATCATATCTAACACGTGTTAAAAATAGGACCTCTACACCACTCTTGTTATAAATTAGATTTAAAACACACGTGTCTAGCTTATCCTATCATTCTGTTAACGCGTGATATGAACACTAGTCATTTAAAAAAAAAAATACATAAAATGGATAGAAGTAAATAATGTTTGCCGTCAGTAGACAGTTATTTAATGTATGTACTAGTCAATTTAAAACATCTCTTACTGAAAAAATAGAGAGTAATTAAATTTACTTTACGGCTGGAAAGTTAGCTATAAGTTATTTAATTAGCACAGAAAATCTCAGTGAAATATATATTGAAAACTTTAAACACACTAAATCACTTCAAGGCTAATAGATAAATTACCGCAATCAGAAAAATGAAACACTCCACGGAATCTATTAATTTTCACTCTGTACGAGAAATCTTAAGATAACGATCTAGTGAATTCAGATGGATTTCTGGCAACTGATCATGGCTATCGGAGAGACATGGTATATATTAATATGTTCCGTACTATCGTTCTTTAATGCGAAAGTCACACCACTGCCAGACCCGAGCCAATTTGCCGTTCGATTTCTTGAATCAAATGTAATTTTACCACCTCTTAACTTTCATCCTCTCCGCCTTGCCGAAAATCAGCTACGCAATTTTCACCTGAAAGTTTTACAATCCAAGGTCCGTCTCACTGAATATCGTGTGTTCCCCTGATCAAAGAATCTATTACGCCATGCTCCGCGCTTCGCTCTCTGTTTCACATAGGGCTTGATTGCCAGATGGCCCACGTGTTAATTAAACTGGTGAATCCTTCGTTCATGTAGCAAAAGTATACTCTAGATGGGGAGGGGCAGATGTGGATGATTACTGCTGCACTATTTTCATCTGTGACACTTGATAATGCCAATATGCATGCTGCACACTCAATGTGCTTGATATACAGACAGGCCACAAGTGATAGAGTGTCTTATTGGACACACTTGAAATAGGTGTAACAAATATGACCTAATTTTCATGTGTCGAAAGTAACTTTCATATTGAATATATACAGTCACTGATTTAGGCACATGTATGAGTAATGTTGGGCCTTGAGAACAGACACCAATGAATCAACTCAACATGCATGATGGAAAGCTTGACACAATCAGCACCCTTCACATAAACACAGTTTCACGCAACGCGTGTGTACATGCAGTATACTCGATACACAATTTGTACACTAAACACGCTGCACACTTAATTAAATATTAGACAAACATAAAGGTATGTTTTCAAGCCCTCGTAAGAAATAAAGAAGTAGAAAACTAGACAACAGAAAAACAACAGACGTTAGTGGCTTACCCAGGACTCGAACCCAGTACCTTCCGTGCGACAACCGCGCCTAGCTTTGCAAGCGAATCACACTATCCTCCCTGCAAAACTTTATAACATCACCAAAAAAATGATGCTTCGATGACGGGTCATTAGTGCGATCCGCAACACATGCCTGAAAACATACCTTTATGTTTGTCTAATATTTATTTACTGTTTACAGGCCTCGGGTTTCCCTTCCTTATGTGTTATATACGCTGTACACTTACGTAACAGATTCGACACACGTGGTGTACATACACCACACGTGATTTAAATAACAGATACTCCCTACTGTTATAGGATGGATTGGGGCGACCTCTTCTTGATCTCTTCGCCCCTCATTTTCAATATGTTGTACGTACTGCTTACCTGGAATTTCCGGGTCGACACATTTCTTTCTGCTCGTATGTAGCAGATATTTGATATTGCCAAATCATTTGACACTCCTTGTTGGTGATAATGCATCACATTTGGTTGGCGCTGCACAACTTTGCTGAGATTAGCGCAGGTAAAACCCATATGGGCCTGCTCAGATTTCGCGTAGAATTGTTTGCTCAACTCGTGCCTGGCGATAAAATTACTCGCCTGTAGATGGATTTTGTGTGCACAAGCGACGGATAAGAAATTACTTGTCTGGGCGACACATTTTGGACAGACTGTTGTAGATTTTTGATAGGAGAATTAAGACTTGGGTTGGTCCCTTCTGAATAGGTTGGAATGAGTGGTAGTCACAGTGTGAGATAGAAACACAAAATAGATTTCCACGAGTGAGGTGGTAGAATAGTGATAGAGGCTGTCTCTGAGAGCGGGAAATCTTCTCTCTCTCTCTCTCACCTATCTTCTACGACAGATCTAAAGTAGTCAGACAGTCTAACACATATACATTAAATATATATATATATACCCACTCACGTGCACGCACCTTCAAGTGACGACAGGTAGACACACAGACGTGGGAAACTATAACAAATGATTATATAGATATTTAGAACGAGCTGACCAACATGCTGCTTAATTTATTGTTAAGTTTATTTATCATTTGTAAACTTACGTCACAACATGTAAAATTACATTTAAAAAAACATATACAAATAGTCATAAAGTCAATAAAAATGCTACAAGAATTGATAGACCCACAGTAAGATCCTTCCCCTCGATGTTTAGCCCACAGTCCCGTTAAAAGGAACAAAAGTGATAGCCCCCAAAGAGTCACAGATACATAGGGTTTAGTCTAAGAGTTTTTTTTCTTCTCGTAAATGTATGAACAGAGTTGGATAAATCTGATTTAGCCTAAGAAAGAAAAAAAACTAGCATGTGCAACAATTCTGCAGAAAAAAAAATTAAGACAGCAAATGGGTGCCAAAATTACAACGGTAAAATAACACTCAGACCTGCGTACACTCTTATTCATTCAGCCGTGGCCACGTGTGCACATTTATACTTACAGCTTTGATCGCTGCCTCTGGGAACATAATTTTTTTCTAGGACCTTCACACAGACCCGTAAATGCAGTCTCGACCAAGAAATCCCCAGTTCCAAAAAGACGTACTAAATTCTCTATCTCAGGGAACGATTCCTTGGGTGTTCTTATTTTTCGGATGTCTGTTAAGTCACATAAAATTTGTCCAGGCACGAAAGTTAGCAGAGCACAGTGTCCCTAGCCTAGGTTTCGAGAATTAAGGAATGTCAGATCGGTGTCTACTTTCAGGAAGGTACTATATTTGGTCACCACAATACTAGTCAAAACTCTGTCGGGATGTACTGATATTTTGCTTGCCACAGCGGGCTGATCTGTACTTAAGTGTTATTCTGGAAGAATTAATTCTGGCGCGAAGGCCTCTTACTTCATTTAACTGTTAAAGTTCATGTAATGAAAGTGATTTGTTTCTTCACAGATAATGTTCACGTACTAGAACGCTGGCAAAGTTTGGGTACCACAGTTTCACTATATAAAATGGAAAAAGCACATATCAAATATTTTACATATTATGTACTCAATATAACTTACATTTTTAAACTGCAAGCGTCTTATAGTTTAACCCTTCCCGTGGAATAAGTTATATATTTTTTTTTAAAGTCATCAATCCTTATGAATTAGGAACACGTGCGTATTCCGTCAACACTCATGAGGCTTCTAGCATTTATAAGTTAGTTTAGAAAAATATGTTTGATAAAGTCTCTTTTTGATAACTCTATTTTCTTTGCTCATCATCAGTTGATAAATATAAGCTCCCTAGAACATCACCAGAGCTACATGCTGTGTTGTTGTGTTGCTTGTGGTTTGAGTATGGAATGTCAACTCGACCTACGCAGTGATGTGTAGACATAGATTGAGAGTCTAATATGCGAATGATAAGAAGAGTTCGTAGTGTTGACAAATGGTCTTTTTCTCACACTCATGTATGGCTGGAAGTCATCGACACCAACGACTGTGTACCTTTGCTACAGTTTAATTGGACGTACACACTCGATAGCACGAATAGTGACAAATCACAGGTTGGCATAATACATCATAGTACATTGGATAAATGGTCTTGCAATGATACATGGGCACTCATGTAGAATAATAGCATAATGGACTGTCAGTAGACAAGCACTCAGTATTGCCCATATATATATATCATCTGAGTTTACTGACAAAGCACGTCAGATTATAAACAACATTCAAGATGGCTTCTAGACCTAACCTCGTCTAGCGAAGATTCCTTGAAATAATATTCAGCACATATTTTTCATATAATCATATTGAACCGCTAGTACTGGGTTCTCATGTGTAGCAGTGATCTCTGGACTCATCAAGCGATAATACGGGGTATCCCTTTCTCTTCTTGAAAGTCACAAAATATTTGGATACAAGATGGCTTCTCTCGTGAGCTGTCACTCACGTTTGGATACAGATAAAGAATCTGTATTAAAGTTAGTCATTCATTAAATGTTCTCATAGCTCTGTAGATTCTATCATGATACAATTGACTTCATCATACAAGATATAGTGCTGCTAGGAATGAATGTCGTTTTCATCTAGATAAATATTTCCTCAGACGTACAAATCGTGTCTATCGAGAAACGGTGGCTTAGCCAGAGTTCATAAGAAGTATCTTTTGTTACCTTGGTATCAGAAATATGATTCTGCCATTCCTTGGCAATAAGAATAAACACTGGGGTAAAGCATACACGATAGGTCTAGACGACTATCACTTTCCCCATAAATATTGAGATCACTTTTTCCGGCGACAAGCCGACATAGAAAAATCACAGCCCCCATCAGGGCGAAGCCAAATCACACCTCTCTAGCGACACATCCGCCGAACAGCCCTTTGACCTTTCTAACGACAAAAGACCATATAGTTCGACTTAGATATGTAAAGATATACAGATATAAGACAGACTCGTCCTACCCAGACAAACAACACACATAAATTCAGGCCATAGATACACTGAAGCAAGAACAACCTATTTCTACCCAAACAAAGAATAAATCGCAGTAAAACTGGATTCATCCGCGGAGTTCGATTAAAAGTGACGACACTCCTTTCAAGGGAAGTAACTCGATAATGACTTTTCCTTAAGCACTAAAAAGTATCTATTTTGTTTACAAAATATTTGCGAACATAACAAGCATACAAATGTATTATATTGTAAGATATCAAAGACTGCACGTAACAGTCTTACCACACCTCCCGGGAAAAAAAATGGAACTTTTTTTTTTTTTGAAATACATCTAGGAGCAACGTACAATAGGCTCACAGCGCATGAATAATGCGCAGATGAAAATATCAGAAATAAATATAACGCCTAATATGAGGCTAAGTCGACTTATGGAGCGACTGGTGAGAATGTGTCTCATAAACTGAGAGAAACTATTTCTCTACAAGTAAATTTTTCCAGGAAGGTGTCATCAAAGTATAATACAATTCTGGCAATTACACAATGCCTAAAAAATTTCATACCATAATTTCGTATTAGATATCTTAAATTTATGATTTATGAAGAAAAATCATCAAAGAATTAGCGGTGAATCAAACTAAGTGAACCGCTAAGTATTTATACAATCAACATATCATACAAAGGACAGACATAAGTCTGGAAGTGTATCAGGAAATCTTGGACTCATGTTGAGATCTACCGTCATAACGAGATCTATCAAAATTATGATCTCTGTTGAGACCATTGCTCCTGTTTACACTCCATTTACCATAGTTATGAAAAGTTGTGTTAATACCCTTATGATCAGTAGGACTTTGTTGTCCACAAAAATAATTATTATGAGATTGGTAACCTCTATTGAAGTTCCTATTGTTACTGGGACCAAAAAATTGAGCATCATCAAATTTCTTTCAGTTCTTTGAAAAAGAACCATTACGTGAAAAAGGAAGATTAACACGTGATGAACGCCCTTGGCGCTGTTCATAACTACGTCTATCTTTTCTAGCACAATTGTTGTTATTTTTGCCTGTGGCAATGTGCTTAACAGATGGATCGTACTGCTTGGACTGAGTACGATGCATACTAGTAGTTTTGTTCTCTTTTACCACTCTATCAGAACTTCGAAAAGTTGATGCACGGTTTTCATGAGGAATCTTGTCATGACCTTTATCCAAGTCATTACCGTGATCCAAACCTAATTTACTTTTGTTGGCCTCACGCCAACTCCCATTAGAGGCAGTATCGTTATTTCGTGGGAAACCATATTTTCCACGAAAGGATTTGCTTGCATTGAGTGCATGGGGCTGACTCTTTGCATTAGCAACATGTTGACCATCATGTTTATGTTTAAATCTATCCACCTTGGTAGTAGATAACATTTTATTGTTCAACACAATATCCAATAACCCATCAATTCTGTTGCGAAGTTTTGCAATTTCTACCTCTGAGATAGCTTTTTGCTTAGCAAGGGCTTTATGCATTTTCTCGTTGGTTCTAACTTCCCAGTTATAATCTAACTTTGTAACATGTAACTGAGATACTAGAGTTTTCTCTCTAGAAATACTATCTTTAAGATCGTTACTCAACTTTTCCTTCTGAGATGTGGTTTCTAAAACCTTAGCTTTCTCTTGAACAAGTTCAAGTTTCAGTGCTTCTATAGCATCAATCTTTTCAGAAACAACCATATCCTTCTCATTCACTACCTTTATTTCTTTCTGTTCCATAGACGACATCTTCTCCTCATGCAAGTTCATATTTGCTTTCCTTTCTTCAGCTTCTAATTCCTGTTTCTTCATTTCCACTAACTCTGACTTCAACTTCTCATTCTCTAATTTCAAATTTCGAATCAGAGTTTCAAATGTATCATTATTTTTCATCAACTCAACCTTTGATTTCTCATTGTCCATTTTAACCTGTTCTAGCTCACTAACAAGAGCTTGTTCTTTATCAAGAAGATTGTTATTCATTGAACTCATCTCATCTTGCAGCTCCTTTTTCTCCATAAGTAATTTTCCAATATTGTTTTGTTTTTCCTCAGTCACTTTCTCCTGTTGACACAGAACCTTTCTGAGTTCTTGATTACCCCAATCAAGCTCTGCTACTCTTTTATCCAGAACTTTCATGTTGTAGTGAAATTGACAGAGATACAACGGTGAAATTCCTCCCAAGGATAACATTTAAGGATAAAAACATAATGCGTAGGCTGCTGATGTACATGATCGCCTAGACCGCGGGTCATCACCCTCCATAAATTTGACTTGCTAGACCGGAGGGGAACGGAGGATCAAAAAGGAAAAAAATATGACTGGAAAGGCTAAAGAGACGCAATTGGGGGGGGGGGGGGGGGGAAATGGATGAAAGTAAAAAAATTCAAGTCCCCCAAATTGACACGAGGTACGGAATTGGACGTTTTGCGATACCAAGCGCTTGATTTGAATTTGAGCGGAAGAACGCAGATGTCTGAAAAAAATTACAAAAATTAAAAAGTAAATTTTTCTTAATATTAATGTTAGGAATATAAAAATTAGCTGGCCAGATGGCCTATTCTGAGCAGTGAACGAATATGGTCTTAATTTTACAGACGGATAGATAATATTGAAAATAATGACAAAAGACAGTGTAGTTTACATCAGCCACAGACTGCATTGAATCTAACATATCGTTATTTGCACACAAAAACACGACCTTGGGGACGCAGGTGTTCAAATTTACTTAGCATAGAAGTGAAGGGACATTGGTGGAAGCTGTGTCTAAATATAACTTTTTACAACAAAAATTTGAAGGGGAGAGAACGGTTGGGTCAAAAATCGAGCACAATTTTGTAGAAACACAAGTAGAGACGGACAGACTAACAGATAACCATCCATACGTGACTGAAGCTTGACTGAAATGACTTTAGTGAGGAAATTTGAAATTAAAAATAAACCTCGGCA
Organism: Oreohelix idahoensis; assembly: GCA_024509875.1. Classification (NCBI taxonomy): domain Eukaryota; kingdom Metazoa; phylum Mollusca; class Gastropoda; order Stylommatophora; family Oreohelicidae; genus Oreohelix; species Oreohelix idahoensis. Next base: position 159,052 of record JAMPIV010022706.1, read on the forward strand.
GTGATTGGCCACAGACAATCATATTATTAGCGCTCAGAGCGCATTTGGGGTCATTCTTCAATAATTGTTCAGTGTTAGACACAGATTTTAAAGTGTGGTGTTTTCCCATATGAAAGACAGTGAGTTAAATTTAGGGACGCCATCCTATAGCCAGCAGCTCAGCTGAGTTTTGCTAGCACTTCTGTGTTAATTATTCATAATCTGGTAAGATTGAAATTATTTCTTTATATATTTTGAATATTGTTTCATGTTCGAGTGATTTGATACTGCCATATCATAATCTAGCCTTACAAACAAGTAGGGATTTTGCTCTAGACCCCCCGCCCAAGTCAGGGTCTAGGGACTAACAATGTACCTAAACACCAGCAAGGATTATGCAAGACCGATCAAGAGTTGAGAATAAGGAAACATATTACCTATCCTCTTTTAGGGTAGAAAACTAATAATTATTTTTCAGAATCTATAGTCTGGGAGGATCTATCGGATGTAACCCACCATGGTAACTGTGCTGTTTGGTCAGAGAGATCTGACCTGTCTGTATAATGTGGTTGTTGTGTCAGTGTGGTGTCCAGACGTGGGTAGAGAATAGATTTTGACACATGGCCCATACTTTGATTGCAGAGCTGCGAGTTTCTGTCGTCCACGAAGAAGTATCTATTCGGGTGGTGATTTACACAAGTGTATCTGTGCAGTCCTCGTGACAGAGACCACCATTAGTGCCCGCCAGCACGGAGAGGTGGGACCGCCTGATTTCAGCACCAGAGCTACATATACCAGATGAGTGAGCCTCTGGTCTGCTGGATATTCACCAACCCCATTTAGTTGCAGATACCCCATAAAAATTCCCACCATTTTCTGGACACTGTGTAGTCAATATAGACAGGTGTGATGAGACCACCCCAACAGCACAGACAATAAATATCCTCCCTAGTAGCTGACTACCAGAACACTTTAATAAAACTAACTATTCTAGTACTTAAATATGTTCACTTTTGCATTTATTATGTAACATTCCATGCATAATTTTTATAAATTTTAAATCCTTCTTTTAAAACAAGTTCTGGTCAAAATAAAACTTGATCCAGAACAAATAAATGTAATATAATTATATCAAAAACTTTACACACGTGAGTTAGTTCAGTGTATTTTAACACTTGTTAATCTAATTAGTCTTGTTAAATATCTATGGGTATATTTATAACTATCACACCACAGTACACATCATAACCCTAGACACTTTACGCAGCTACATTCATTAAAAAAAAAAAATTAAGTGTGAGGTCGTAGTGGTAGCAAGAAAGGCCTTCTGACAATTCTCAATTACATTTTATCTCAGGAGCCTTCACAGCTGGCCTCATACAATTTACATGTAGTACCATCATCATCATACAATACCATCAATACCACTACACATGTTCTGCTCCATAGTTATTTGCTTAGTAATCTTTTCTTTCAAAAGAGTTACCTCAGATTCCAGGCTCTGAATTTGAGCCACATGTATATTGCAATCATCGTTACTCTCTTCTCCAATATCTATGTTCATTAATGAGGTCACCTCATTATTAACCAACTCATTTCTCTCTCTGTCAAGTTTATTTTGTATTAATTGTCTTAATGAGGTAACTTCATCTTCTAACTCTTTTTTCTGTCTAAGAGAGAATTCACCAAATTTCCTATTATCCGCTATCAATTCCGTCACTTTACTCTTCAATGTAGCATTTTCATCATTCATTTCTGATAACTTATCAGTAAGAGCTTTCTTATCACTTTGAAGCTCATTTATCGTTTTTTTCAGAGTCTGCAACTCAACACTGTTCTGAGTAGTTGGTTTTCCATCATCATAGAAAAGTGTTGATAGTACTTTAGAAAGCCTCAAAGCTTTCTCCTGTGAATAAGCGTAACCAAAATTACACAGGGCAAATCCTTTTAAATCTTTACTCATCTGGAGTAGAAAATGTTCTGTGGCATAATGCTCACAATCATCACCAAATAAACGTAATCTTCTTGACTCTCGAAGAAAATGATCCATCATATCACTAATGTCTGACATTATGTCTGACAAAGATATTACTCAATTGAAACAATAATAATACCACAAGTTCTTAATGACTTGATTAATCAGCACACTATCTCAATATCTGTGGGTCACAAGCCTTAATAAGGTCTTGTATAACAGTAATAATAATCAAGTACTGGTTTATACCATAATCCAAGTGCAGTGCACAGGCAATAGTGTCTTATGAAATATACCTATATAAAACATATGTCAACCAACAGAATACATAAAGTACAAATAAGACTGACAATACGAAAACGTTTGCAGAAATCAAATAAATCAAATAGGGAAATCAATGAAAGTAATCACTGAATCTGCAAAGGAATAACAACACAAATGACGTCACAGTATGAATATAAATTGTGAATAGAACTGAAAGATAGAAAAGGTTAGACCAACAAATTACAAACAAATCAAAACAAAACTAAAGAACAAAGAAATATTACAAAAATAACAATAATTACAGTCTTCACAGCTAACAAAAATAGCAACTAGTTGTTGCAAGCAAATTTCCAATTAAGGAAATTGCACCTAAAGAAAACGCCCACAACGGACCCTCTATGACGTGGGATATTCTGTTGTGAGGACACCGCCCAACCTAAACACAACCCGCTGACATATAAACTAACATACTATACAAACAAATAACATGTAAACATAAATATATAAATTATGTGTATGATAGTATGTGTTGCAAAATAGGCTCAGTTTTACAGTAATGGCAAAGTTATTCTTATGAAAATAAATAAACTGCCACTTTATTGAATTACAAATTCTGGCCTTAAATATTAAAGTTCATATATAGAAAACAAGAAGATCCATCGATGAAAATAGGACTTCTTAGTTCAATAATACTGTCTTCCTGTTAATATTGACAAGAATTGATCCAACTGTTCTGTGAAACTCTGTAATGTCTAATGTAAAAATGTCAACAACGCTGACCTACATACTGCATTCACTTGACAGGTCACGTGACGAAGTGTTGACAAAGAGCAAACTAATACTGCAAGTGTGTCGTATCAGCCACAGAAAACGGTCTGGTATCGGTAGTCTGTTGACTTCTTAACTTCTGCGAGGTCAAACCCAGAAAGCTGGTTCACCAAATGATAAAAGCCTCCTTTTTCAATTAATGATGTCCACCAGTTGATAAACTCTATGGTGTTCTGATTACAACCTCTTGTAATGGGTATAGTGGCCACCGCTGTAAAGATATTTCGGGTCACTGTAAAAGATCGGTGTTGTTTGCTCCACTGTAGTGTACACAAAACAGTGCTACAATCCCAGCAATCAGTGGTGTTAATGATGGGTGTGTGCTGGAAGTCATCGACACCAACGACTGTGTACCTTTGCTACAGTTTAATTGGACGTACACACTCGACAGCACGAATAGTGACAAATCACAGGTTGGCATAATACATCATAGTACAGTGGATAAATGGTCTTGCAATGATACATGGGCACTCATGTAGAATAATAGCATAATGGACTGTCAGTAGACAAGCACTCAGTATTGCCCATATATATATATATCATCTGAGTTTACTGACAAAGCACGTCAGATTATAAACAACATTCAAGATGGCTTCTAGACCTAACCTCGTCTAGCGAAGATTCCTTGAAATAATATTCAGCACATATTTTTCATATAATCATATTGAACCGCTAGTACTGGGTTCTCATGTGTAGCAGTGATCTCTGGACTCATCAAGCGATAATACGGGGTATCCCTTTCTCTTCTTGAAAGTCACAAAATATTTGGATACAAGATGGCTTCTCTCGTGAGCTGTCACTCACGTTTGGGTACAGATAAAGAATCTGTATTAAAGTTAGTCATTCATTAAATGTTCTCATAGCTCTGTAGATTCTATCATGATACAATTGACTTCATCATACAAGATATAGTGCTGCTAGAAATGAATGTCGTTTTCATCTAGATAAATATTTCCTCAGACGTACAAATCGTGTCTATCGAGAATCGGTGGCTTAGCCAGAGTTCATAAGAAGTATCTTTTGTTACCTTGGTATCAGAAATATGATTCTGCCATTCCTTGGCAATAAGAATAAACACTGGGGTAAAGCATACACGATAGGTCTAGACGACTATCACTTTCCCCATAAATATTGAGATCACTTTTTCCGGCGACAAGCCGACATAGAAAAATCACAGCCCCCATCAGGGCGAAGCCAAATCACACCTCTCTAGCGACACATCCGCCGAACAGCCCTTTGACCTTTCTAACGACAAAAGACCATATAGTTCGACTTAGATATGTAAAGATATACAGATATAAGACAGACTCGTCCTACCCAGACAAACAACACACATAAATTCAGGCCATAGATACACTGAAGCAAGAACAACCTATTTCTACCCAAAACAAAGAATAAATCGCAGTAAAACTGGATTCATCCGCAGAGTTCGATTGAAAGTGACGACACTCCTTTCAAGGGAAGTAACTCGATAATGACTTTTCCTTAAGCACTAAAAAGTATCCATTTTGTTTACAAAATATTTGCGAACATAACAAGCATACAAATGTATTATATTGTAAGATATCAAAGACTGCACGTAACAATGTTCTCGTCTGATTATTTAGCAGTAAAATTAAATTCATTATATCTACATTGTTGTTTAAGCTAGAAATTATAATTTATTCTGCTTTCCACTGAAACACGTCACTAGAAAATAATACAGACTATATAAATTTTACTCTCTGCACCAAATCTAACTTAGTGAAATAAAATAAGCGATTTAACACTATGAACACTTCACAAAATACTAGATAATAATATATAATATTTTACCTCACACAGAACTACAGGTAGTCGTACAACTTAAGAATTATATGCTTATATTTATGGAAGTCTAGAAGTTCGACAAATTGTCGAAACAAACTGAGAAACTTCGCTATACAGCTTATACTGTTCCGAGCAACCTGTCTACTGCGAATTTAGGAGCGAGAATGAAAAATCTAGTTTCAAACTCTCGTTATATTTATCACCAGACAAAGAGGTAAACGTTTATTTCGACAAACCGAATTAATCCCCCTTTCCGTCTATAACACTACGTTTTACACCCAAACGCATGTCGTAACTGCCACCTACTGACCGAGAGTGCGCGTGTCAGTTGCGAATCTCCCAGACAAATGTCTGCTCTGAGCTAATGCGTCTGGCGCGGTTCACGCCTCCGTCTAACTATCGGACCGTGAGCGCTCATGTGAGGTGCGAATGCAGAGGGCGATATTCACACTTTCCGAGAAACCGGCCTGAAAAACGCTGTGACAGGTGAAAATGCTATACGATAGGTCGGCGCTATGTCTGAGATGGACTGAGACATAATTGCACCTCTCGTCAAACTGCGCGAATGACATCTGACGCAATAAGGTTACTAGTCAGTATGAGAAAGAAAAACGATGATGGGAAAGAAATATTTTTTTCGAAACGAACGAATGCGAAAATACAGGAAAAAAGGATAAAATGATAAAAAAATAGAGGATACGGGTGACAGAAAAAAAACGAGGATATAGGCAATATATAGATCATAAATGTCTACGTGACACAGACATGAATGACATAATCATTTCCGGTCCACCTGTGTCAGTGGAAAGTAAGACGTTGTATTTGAAAGCATCTAGACAGGAAATAAGTTCACAGATTTGTTCGTGAGTTTGCATAAAGATGCAATTGGAAGTATTACCGCCTTAATACAAAGAGGTCACGCGTTGGAATGTTAAAATTTGATATTTTAAAACACGCGGGGGAACATTATGATTTAACACCCAGACCCATTTAGTTCTAAAGAACAAGCGCTGGTGTTTGTTTTATGCTAATTTGCTCAGAAACGCGAAAGCAGCAGCAACCTCAGTCCTGGCTTCGTACCATGGCTTTCTTTGAGAGCCGGAATTGACTTTGACTTTCATTGACAAATTCGTCGGAAGTACAATCTGGGATTTGAACTGAGAAATGGAAATATAATCTAACGAAATCGGAGTCACAAATCAGACTGCATAGCCACGTCAAGCTAGCAATTCACTAGAGCCAGAGAGAAGGATCGGACAAAGGATTCCAAAATTATAAGTGACAGATCGAAGTATTTGGGCAACTTTGAAACTTAAAAGTAAACCCGCTTTTTTAAATACAAAGACTGGAAACTTAAAGGACCAGGACAGCGTATTTGGGCAACTTCGAAACTTGAAAGTAAATCCGCATTTTTAAATACAAAGACTGGAGACCTAAGGAATAAGATCACCCGTCATAAGAGGAATACTAAAATTTCCCAGACCAAGTGATTAGAAAGCATCAACGTGCTGTGTCCATTCTAACTGTGCCAGGAGATTGTATTCCCAAAAGTTACTTTAAGTTAAGTGTAAAAATTTATTGTACAATGTGAATGTGACATGTTTTCCTTGCTAAGTGGTTATATATGAGGCTGGCAACTTCAACATATGAAAATAGTATATTCATAAACCACTACACCAAGCGCTGATGTTTGTTTTATGCAAATTCTCTCAGAAACGTGAAAGCAGCAGCAACCCCAGACTCCGTAAGGAGCAGTGATGAGTGATGATTACATCCCATGTGCATCAAGTGTATAGTATCATTTTGTAAGATATATGTACCTTGTTAATTGTAATTCAGGCACGCGCTCGCGCTGTCCAAGCACATATTTTCCCAGTTTAATACTCAGAAGAATATTGGTGATTTCTAATCATCTTCACTGAGTTACGCTGTGTATACTCAAGAATTTAATTATTCAGAGAGGCTAACATTGGTGGGTGGACAGTGAGACAAAGCGCCTGTTAATCTTCCAACCAAATGTACTTAGCAGAGGCATTTGTTCTTTTTATTTTGTCTAAAGTTCGTGGAACGAAGCTATCAGACTGTTCATGGTACGAAGCTGCAAGACTAAAGTTTCGACGCCACTAGTTGTGAGTTAAAAGCAGGGAATCAGCACTAACCGCCTAAATTGGACAAGTTGTGTGAAGAAGTGCTTTCATCACAAAAGAATTGACGAAACCACGGCTGCAAGACTCACTTAGACTAGCTAAGTTGATTAATGAAACAGCAGAAGGACAATTGTTTTTTTTTATAATCTTCAAACCAAGTCTCAGTGAAGACAATTTTATTTACATCTAAAATTCACCATTATTCCATCGTTATTTTAACCTGTTAAAACTAATTGATTATTAAATTTGTTACATTTTATTTTAAAACCAAACTATCATAGTTGATTCAGTTACTATAGGTATGAAAGCAAACGTTTGAGCAAGACTCTTTAATATATATATATATATATATATATATATATATATATATATATATATATATATATAACCCTATATTTACATCTATAGAGCAAATACTTATAAAAAGGAATTTCGCTGGATTTACACCAACTGGGGGCTTGAACAGGCTAAAATCATTGCTTAATTCTTCACAAAAGGCGACGGATCAGATATACGTTAATAGTGTTCTGCCCTATGCAGCACTGTTCTTGACTTCTGAAAACATCTTGTGGACACACCCTTGAGATAGAAGCGTCATTATCCTTCTATCTGTGACAAAATGGATTTGGGGCGAACCTTTCTCGATTTCTCTTTCACTCCGACAGTACTCATTTTAATTGTTGTACTGACTATTTACGTACTTTTCAATTGTCGCACATTTTTCTTTCTCTGCACTGTAGCAGATATATAGATTTTTCCTTCTTACACCCCTCTCAGTCATAAGTCGTCGTGTCTGTTTGTTATCCATTTCTCCCCGCTTTGCCATGAGCAGCTTAGATAATATTAACGACAACCATGTTGGCTAATCGCGGGTGCAGCCGACATCAGACTACAGATTAGCCCTACAAATCGGCAGCGTATTTGCTTCCTCGCTGATAAGGCCAGACTGTGCTCGTCGCAAAAACTGGTAATACGGGAAGACACCTTATGGACAGATATGACTGACAAGATTCTTTAGATAAAGTAATAAGATGTTACATCTTACACACATTGCTGAGAGAGTTTACGATGTGTTTGTGAGTTTGTACACAAAGCATCGGATGTTTGATTGCAATATATGGGAGACGTGACTTTTGCATCACACGCAAAATTATTCCATGTCGGAATATTTTGAAATTACCCCACCCAACAAGCATGTTTGAAATGATTGGAGCCCTGAGTAGCTTCATAACAAACAGATTCGGGGGAGGACAGGCAATATAACCGGACCTTTTCGCAGTCTTAATTCACTGTAAAAAATCACTGTGAGAAATCGCTTGCCAAAGAAAACACAACCAGACCTTGCCAGAAGTTAGAATTCAGAATTTCATTTTATCAGGCCGGACCTTTTTTGGAGAATCTTGACGGACTTACAAACAGCCCAGGAAATCTCTATCATTTTAACAAGGAAACCGGGACTGAGGAAACTGAGAACACACGGAGTCACAGAGGGAATTATCTTATTAAAGTAACGACCCCCAAGAACACGTGTAAGAGGCCTAAATCAAGTGCCTTAACTTTATTCATCTGAGCAAAATGTCTATGAGCCACGATTGGCGTAAGTTGTGCATTTTACATTTTTCATTGCTAACATGTGAACTAATTTGTATTTATTGTCATGTGAATATTAATATGTGAAAATCGCTAGTGTATGTCCAAGTTATTTGAGGCTTGCAACCTCAGTGTATAGAATGATGATTTCATGAACCACCACTGTAAGGGCTGGTGACTGCTTATCGCCAGTTTCTTAAAGAGAACTCAAAGCCTAAGTAGCCCTAAGTTCCATATGCAGCATGGAGGAATAGATGAAATAAATTACGTACATTCTAAGTATAGTATTTACATTTTCAAATCAGTATAAATGTCTATGTAAACATATTCACTTTTAAAATTAATGAAAGTTTCAAACTTTTCAATCAGTGTAAATGTAAATGAAAACATATTCAATTTATATTTTGAACACTTTTCAGTCAGTAAACATATAATATCTGAACTATTAACCTTTTAATTTAAATGTAAAATAAAGATAAAGCTATTCAATTTAAATGTAAATTACGTTTTCTCTCGAGGGATTAAGTTTAATTCTCATCAAGGGTAAAGTCTGAGTAGATGGGATGGTGGAATAAGAGAAAGGGGACATATAAGTATGTGTCGGGAAACGCAATACTCAGGACAGCGTTTGTTTCTATTCTTTTACCATAGTTGTTGGTGGTGGTACCAGTTGAGGGTACTATCTCTGGAACAAGAAGGGACCAGTGGCGTGAGCGTTAAGACGAGGGACCAACTTTGTAGACACTCCCTGACACATCTGGGAACGTGCTACGCCCTACCTCCTTGAACAGCGACGAGCGTTATCAGTGATCAATCTATCAAGAACCAACCCATCAGCGGGAGCAGAACCTACCAGTGGCAGATAAGTGAAACCTATAAGCTGCCACGTGAACTCCTTTTAAAATTTTTATCCCATAACAACAGGGATGATACCTTTCTGAAAAAAAACATTAAAAGATTAAACCCTTGTTAAAACTAAATGATAATTAAATTTGTTATTTGTAATTATGCAAATCTAACTTCGATTTAATCATTTTAAATGTACTGCATGTTTGTCTCAGTCAATTTACCAAATACCGTACACTCTAAACAGAGCTATACCATAATAACATTCCACTGAGTAAATCAGGGTGGGGGTTTGACGAGCTAAAATTAATAATTGCTTAAGCCTTCACAAAAGTTGTCGACAGATCATAGAGTTAACGTGCTCAGCCAATGCAGCATTGTTCTCACTTTTCTGAATATCTTGTGAAAACCCCATCGAAATAGTAGCATCTTTATTCCTCTATCTACAACTCTGCCAAGAGTAATCTTGTGCGAAGGTAGACACTTTTGAAGACCCATTAGGTACTCTTAAGTGTTGGCCACTGGTGGACCACTACTGCAGAGCTACGGGGAGGCACTCCATGACACCTACAAGCATGAACTTGACACATCTGTTCACTTTTGATATACACGCAACATAGCTGACGTGAAGAACGAGACACTGGATATGCACGCAACACACGTGTCATACCATGAAGTACATCCAACATTATGGGCACATGACGTCAGTGCAGCACATTAGAGACATTGGGTATATATACAACACACTCGATACACACAACAAAATTCCAGAACACAAATGTCGTGGGGACATACATTTATCAAGGGCCGGCTTTAGGTCGATGTAACCGATTTGATGCTATTGGACCTTTGTCTACAGAGGCCCCACACTCCGGGTACCACCTGCAGCTTAAAAAAAATTGATGACTTTAAAAAGACGTTTTATGTAGAAATATATGTCATGTTTTAAAATTAAATGTTGACAAAACATTCGCAATAACCAAACAGAAAACACTGTCTGACTGGTAAGTAAATGTTAACTTGTATACAGAAATTTCACATGCGTGACGTAACACGTGTTGTTACTGCGTAATACAAAGAGATGGCTACATCAGTGAATGAGAAAAATACAGAACAGAGTGAATTCCAGACCATTTCAAATATGGAACACAGTATCGTATTGCTTACGGTTCATCCCGTTTGCAGTGCTACACGTTTTGGTGCAGATGAGAATTTTTAATTGTTACCTTTACAGGTAAAGCTATAACAATCATTACACTGTAAAATGTTATGAGTGGGGATTATACAGTTCATAGTTTTTCAGGCAGAAAAACCCATACTACATGTGCATCCAAACAATGCAACTTGACAATATATCTCTTGCAAGTCCATCAAATAATTCAAACTAGATCACATTTTACTTCACTTCAAAGAAAAGATTACGTTCCTTACGTATGCAGTTTACGATTAAAATTAAGTTTATTAATTTCAATAAACTGCAAAAGAAGAACTACAAAAGCATACTACAGATGTGGAAATCTCGTTAACGTACATGAAGCTCACTGAGAAAAAGGAACTTGTCAAGTCGGTAAAATAAGCATTTCTGAGGCACCTTTCAATATGCTGATTGAAGAAATGGAAGCCCTGAAGCCAATTCTTCCTTTTTCATACCTTGGAAAGTCTTTGAAAACAATTCTAACATTCCTTCTTTAAATTATTATTATTTTATCTTTTGCTCTACGCATATTTTTGACAGCCCTGATTAATTCCCGGGGGGCTCTGAAGAGACAAATCAAGAACAGGACTAGTACACCTTCAGGCATGCCGAACATTACGACTAATATGAGGTTGTGCAAAGGACTGGCAACCTCATCGTGTCAAACAAATTGCCGCAGAAACCATATCTACAAGAGCATGTGAATGCATGATGCAGGCTTCCTGCAAAGGAACCAACCATAGTGATGGATCCATGCTCCATAAGGCGCGCAAAGGAAAATGATGATATTTTTGGCAATTCAACTCAGTGTGGCGAGAGGGAAAAGAAGCTTTTCCAAATTAAAATTGATTAACTATTACCTTAGGTGAAATATGCTCCAAAACTCAACAGTTTTGCAATATCATCCACAGAATTAGAGGATACGAAACAACGTAGTTTTAATAACATTTTGAAACAGTTTGAAAAACCGACAACAAGAATAATGTATTTATAATTATTTTGTTTTAAAAGGTTTTTTTGTCAAAATAAAGCGAATAAATATTATGATAAGGTGAGGTCACGAGTATGAAAGTAGATTATGTCTGAGTTTAGACAGAGTATGAAAATGACTCTAATTAGTGACTCTATCTATATCTACTTTCACACTATTGTGTGAAAGTAGATATAAAGTTACTAATGTTAAATAAGCAGGGATATATGACTTCTGCAGAGAAGAGATTTGTAATTAGGTATCTTTTGTCTTCTTCCGGCCATACTCGAGACACTGTTTAGAATATCATACACACCCTCCAGCCTCTCTGCTAAATATGCTAATCTATTACAGTAAGGACAGCACAGGTTAACATCAAGTGACTGGTATAAAGTGAATTCTGACCGCTTAGAACTTATAAATATATTTATTAAATAAATCCACATTCAAAAAAATTTCCCGGCCCTCGCAGAGCTTGCGGTTTTGGAACTCGGATGCTGCATGACTGAGCTACAATAAACATGTTGAGGTAAAAACTTGACGCCGTCCAACGTTGACTGTGGTAGACGAAGTCCAGCGTTGACCTTGACCTTGAATGACAGTATCTTGGATCCCAAGTACGTGATGATGTCGCCTTGAAAGAACTGGATACCTTGAAATCTTCAACCGATTTTTCATTGGAAATTCATTTTGCTCCCCTTAGACTTGGCCCACCAGATGTTGTATCTGCAAGATATTAATCTCACTTGCCCTGATATGCAAGTGATTATATATCACACCAAAATACAGTCAAGATCACAGGCAGATCGTACTGATTCCAAACCACCACTACACATACAAAACCAAGAAAATCCAACTAACAGTGGTGGCCCCCAGTCCTCTTGTGTGAAGACGGCTGCTACTGCTTGGTTAAATTATTCCCTAGAGTTGTATCTCCTATGTTGGAGAAAACACTTACTAAGAGTTATCCAGTCAGCAGAAGTATTAGCCCACAGTTCCGCGTAAATACTCACCAAACGTAGGGAAACATTATATCCCTTCACTGTATGGTCTATCTGTAAGCTGTGGAAAGAAAAGCCTATCTCACAGGCCGCTAATGGTAATGCGGTAAATTAAGGCTCTCAACGTAGAGCACTCTGCAATCAACGGATGGTTTTCCAGTGCCCTAGGCGGGTGGTTGAAATATCAGTTGAGGGCGACGAGGTTAAGTCCCAATTGAGAGACTAACTTTGACTTGTACAAGGAAAAAACGAATTCACACGGGAGAGGTCAATGACGCACCACCAGGACAAAGTAGAGATGTAATGAGACAACGTCGCAGTGTTACAACAAGCTAACCTTTGACTTTCTGCACTGATTGAAACTGCCGTATATGTTGAAAAAAAAAGTAAAGGATCCCGTTACACGCCCATTGAGGCAAATTGGGAATATGGTGTTAGGCCCATATTTTCTTGACCATCGGCACACCAGGGGTGATGTGGTCAGCATTACGCCAGGTATATGTTGAGGTAAAGGGTAATTCCAGCATTAGATGCGGTGGTAATAGGTAATGCTGGAAGCAGGTACAGGGTTTGTCCGATTGCCCCTAAAAATAAACAAGTAATAAATATCCTTTTCATAACCCGTATCGTCACACCTTTTTTATTCACTCATACACGAAACATAAACAAACACTCACCCTATTTTTTCCGCCCCCCACCCCTCTCCTCCCTTCTATTTGCTTTGTTTGCCCTCAGGTATTAGGCTCCGAATTAAAGTTCCTCCCACCTACCAATTAAAGTTGCTCGCCCCGCATTTGCGTGGCTGGCTTATCGCGACTCGACTATTTCCATCTGAGGTTACGGACTGACCTAATTATTCCACACACACAGAGTTTACGAACAAAACAGTAATGTTTAAAAAAAAATAAAGCTACTATACACATCCCAAGGTAACTGAAAGTTGCCCAGTTGATAAGTATTCAAGTAAGGAATAAACCCAGATTAGTTATAAAACAGCCATGCTATTATCCTCAGTATTTACAAAATACCAATACTCTTTACAGAAATTACTATACACAGACCAAGTGAAAAATAGTAGTTACAGTTACCGCCTTGGCCGTCATTAAAGTAGTATTATGTACAGACTCATACCTTCCGTCTTAAGAAAAAAATACTTTTCATTAACACCTTGGTGATTTTTAATAGTGGCGCACTTTAAAAAACTTCAGAGTTTCCCTGTCACGGAGAAATTTATCTTAAGAAAAAAATGTGTAGATATATTTAAAATGCAACAAAGTAACGAGGGATCTCTATTCTATTTAATTAAGTTAAAACGCCTGACGGCCTATAACAACTGCCTTAAATAAGTAAGTGTCGTTACCGAATAAAAGAATATTCCGAAACACAATACAACTGCTACTTGCTCTGGCGCAGAATATCACTTTGTAAGATAGAAGAATTCTCTGGAGGCAATGGCAATGAGAATTAGAGACGCCTAGCTTATATAGTTAGATTAAGTCTGCAGGTGTTCCGGCGTGGGGTTGCACGTGCATTGATGGCAGCGCAACCATGACGTAAGGACCTGGGGAGTTGTCTCCTTGGCATCTCTTGATAAAAGAAAGTACGGACACTCTGGCGGTCATTCGAACTGCCAGAGTTCGCTATTGTAGACGCGGTCGGACTCATGAAAGGCGACGGACGCTTTCCTGTGTGCCCAGTTTCTCTCTGAATCAAAGAAGCAGGAAACTTTGCCGTCACCCACACGAAATGAGACTAAACAGATCTTTAGGTGAGTGCCGATGCACACGTGCAAATGGGTGGAATTAAGCCTGTTCCATGTAAGAGTGACACGGCGAAGCCCAGAAATAGAGCTGTAGGAGCTATTACAAAGAAAAAAATGGGAGGAGATAAAAAACAGAATAAGACAGAGGCGGACCATTCAGCAAAACGTGACAGCGATTCACATTAAATATACGACAGGTTTCTCACATTATCCTGTCGACCTGCATGTCAAAACGCGCTTTTCCTACATCTGATTTTTTCCACGCCCTCTTCTACTTTTCTTAGGATATGTATATTCGCGCCTTCATGTGTGTCAATTTTCACTGAGACAGCCCCTGGAGGTCGCTCCTCTCATGCATCTTTTGCCTGTCTACTATATCCGACCAAACTCTGTGTTGTTGGTCAGCACGTTTCTTCTGTCTTTTGAATTAGACAGAAGGAGTCGAGCAGCGACGGCTCAATGCCTTCTCATGTCCTCTGAGTGGCTCGGTCTTAGGACTCTTTAGGGACCCGGTCGCTTCTTATAAAACTCCCCGTCATCCGAGAGACCTTAACTCTTTTATCCTGTCGCATGGGGGAAACTCTTCGTTTTCCCGGTGTCTTTGTCACGGGCAGTCCTGCCGACTCTTTGTAGCCACCTGCACGCAGGATGACAGAGATCAGAGGCTTTCAGTGGGGTAATTTTCCCTACATACGAGAGCCTTAGAACCTTTCCTATTTACCAACAGCAACGAACACGGACTTGTTAAGTGAAGTGAGTACTCGAAGTCATCGTAATTCAGTCACGAAAAATCAACCGATACATTTTTGTCTGTTAGAAAACCAACAAATACTTTTTCTGTTTTGGGTAATCGACACGTAGTTGGTTAGTGTTTATAATAGGGTTATCATGTAAACAGATGCTAGCTTACTATTTAATATATATATATATACTGCATTATAATTTGTGTAAACTTCCCGTTACAAACGAGAGTCCGGGAGAGTTTTTTAACATCTGCCTCGCAGTCTTCAGCGAGAACATGTTTTTTTTACTTTTCTTCAGGCGAAAAGAGCCTAACTCTGAAGGTCAATTTGTACCAGGCAGACACGCAAGACATAATGCTCTGTAACAAGCAGGAACAGTGTGTCAAGAAAGTTTACTGTACCGCCAGCAAACGAGAAAAACGGGAAAGTGAGCTGTAATTTGTAAAGGAGAGAACGGTGTATTTACTACTTGTAAAGGGGAGCGGGAAGGAGTTAACTTGCTTATCTGTCATAAGTGTATCCTTTATTGTCATGTAATAAATTATTTACGAGTGTTAAATGCGTATGTTGGACATGTCTAGGTCTAGGCACAACAGCCGGTTCAATTGCTCGCACGTCAAGGAGCAATAATTTCGCTTAAAATCAGGAACGAGCACCAACCAACATCACCTAGTAATCCACGCAGCCACGCAGTCATAAGGAGTCTGTTTACAACAGCTATGCTGCCATACACGTTATAAGGAACTGTCTATAGCGCGGACTATTGCAGCACTGATTGGTACTCAGTCACATAGTGACTATACCATTTAAGGCCCAGATCTTATCTGACTCTAAACGCCTAGCTAGTGTGTTAGGCAGCTAGCGTCTATGGATATAGAAGATATATATATATATAAGTTAGTTGCTTATCCTTTACAGGACGTGGCAATCAACCCCAGCTTTTATTATATATATATAATTTTTGCTGGGCCCCTCGCCAGACGGCGTCAGTAAAACAGTAACCAGTCAGTGATGGACCGGAGAAAGGCGGGCCTCATCATCATCAGCTGCCATTTCCACAACGAAGGTTGGCTGTAAAGGATCTCCAACGTCTTCTGTCTCTTGTCTTGGTGGTGCACTGTGATAGGCTCTTCCCTGTCCATCTCTTGATGTTATCTTCCCACTTATAGCGCTGTCTTCCTCTTGCACGTTTGCCTTCACCTCTCCCTTCTATTATGGTCTTCTGCAAGGTGTTATGCCTTTTTATGCCAAAGTACTTTAGCTGCCGAACTTTGATCTCCATCATTAGTTCTCTTTTCATACCTAGATTTTCTAGGACCTCCTTATTTGTTTTCTTTTCTTTCCACGAGATACGCCCCATTCTTCTGACGCCTAATTCTTTGTTAGAAACAGAGTAATTTCAGGGAGCCAGGATAGTAGACATTTTCACATCGGATTACACAAATGGATTGGACTTGTTTTTGTGGTTGTTAACTTTGAAGGAAGCTCAACGTTTGCTGCCAACGCGGCCAGCCAACCCAGGAGACATTTCCTTGTATTTGTTCATGTGGAAGTGTTGTCCTGTGTGTACTGTTTGTTCAATTTTTAAAAATGTTTTCTCTTTTATAAAACAAATTGTTGTTTTCATATATGATGCCATTAGGCTTAGTTTTTTTCCCCATTCATTACTTAAATATATAGATAACTTGATAGATGTTTAACTTTTTTATCTTTTGATTTTGAACGGTTTGATCTTTTAATAAAGTGATACAAAAGATAGAGACCAGACATACAGTGTTCCCAATCTATTATTAATTACTCTATCTGTCTGATCAGGAAATAGAGAGAGTTGACGGCTACAACTAAAACAAACGTGCTGGTGAAAACAAAGATGAAGGTCTCTTAAGTAACCCGGTATTTTGATCGTTGTATGTAACTCCATATTTGTTGAAGTTTGACTAAACAGCTTGATGATCTGGATTTTGCAGATGACTTGGCTCTTCTGTCCCATAACGATAATCAGATGCAAGAGAAAATGAAAATGCTTGATGAGAGGCCACAAGAAGTGGGCCTGAAAATACGCAGGATCCATCGATTGGGAAGATATCGCACTATGGGCGTTTTTCCTGAAATTACCTCCTCTTGGTTTTTCTAGGTGGCGTGGCGGAAGTAGTGGTTTTCGACTGGAAAATCCTAATTATTCTTTGTATTTTTGTCTAATAACTCCGCCAATGCCGGTCCCAAGCCCGGATGAAAAAGGAGGAGGGCGGCCTGCATGGAGGCCGTAAGGAGGCAGCCCCTCCACCATGCAAAGGCACAACAGGCCAATCACCTGTTTGCTTTAAATCATGATTACGCGAACTACAAGAGAGAAAACCGGACTGATTCTAAAGGCGACGAACTGGAACGGACTACGGACTACGACTTATGGAACTTGGAACACAAGAAGTATAAATGGGAAGGAAGAGGAGCTGGTGGAAGAGATGAGGAAAGCAAAACTAGAAATCCTGGCTATAACGGAAACGAAGAAAAAAGGACAAGGAGTCATGGATCTCGATGGCAACACGTTGCTCTACAGTGGTGTACCCATATCTGAAAGAGCTAAAGGGGGCGTGGGTTGCATTGTGGCCCAAAATCAAAAAGATAGTATCAAGGGATGGAACTTTGTCTCGGAGCGCATTATGGTTGTAAAACTAAAAGAAGGAGAAACCATAGTCAACCTGGTCATAGTGTATGGGCCAAATGAGGATGAGAGAGCAGAGGTCAAGGAGGAATTCTTCGAGCTGCTTCAAAGGACAGTGGATGACTGCCTAGATGAAGTTATTATGCTCGGAGATTTTAATGCCAGAGTTGGAAATGACCATGCTAGATGGGGTGGAGTTATCGGAAGATATGGAGAAGATACTCTCAATGACAATGGAAAGCGACTCCTTAGATTCTGCAGTGAGCAGAATCTGATCATTACAAACACAAAGTTCCCCCATAAGCGCATACATGCATACACTAGATGTGAACCAACCAAGAATGAGAAGTCAGTGATCGACTATGCCATTGTTCGGAGAAGCTCATTCAGATATGTCCGAGATGCAAGAGTCTGGAGGGGGCCAGAGATTGGAAGTGATCACTACCTGCTAACAATCAAACGAACAACTGAAAGAGTTGCTCAGCCTAGGAACTGCCCAACATCACGCAAGAAACCAAGTAAACGAGCAGGAGAAATGAGCATTAGGACCTACAAGCTGAGAGAGCCAGAAATTAAGACCAGATATCAGGGGCTTATTGCTACAGCAGTGAGCAACACAGAAGAACGACCTGATGACTTGGAAACCCTCTGGAATAAATTCAAGGATATCATAAAGACAGCTGCTGCAGAAGCATGCGGTGAAGTCCGACTTGGGAACCAGAGAAAGAGGACACCTTGGTGGACAGAGGAAGTCAAAGAGAAAATAAGAGAGAAGAAAATGGCATGGAAACAATACTTAGGAGCTAAAAACACAACAGGACAAATGGAAAAATATAGAGAATATGTGACACTCAGAACAGAAGCAAAGAACAAAGTGCTAGCAGCAAAACAGAAGTCCTGGGAAGAATTTGGAGAAAAGCTAGAAAAAGATGCACAAGAAAACCAGAAATTGTTCTATAAGACCCTAAAGAACATGAGGAAAGAAAAACAATGCCCTCTCAAATTTATAAAGGACAAGCAAGGCAAATTGCTTACTGCCCCGAAGGAAGTAATGGAAAGATGGAAAGAATATTTCTCAGAACTCCTGGATGGTGAGCATGATGAAGCATCAGAAATGATAACCACTAACACAGAAGAGGAAACCAATGATGGTGAAGATGACATAAAGATGGAAGAACTGAGGGCAGCACTAGAGAAAATCAAGATGGGCAAAGCAGCAGGGCATGATGGTATAACACCAGAAATGGTTAAGTACATGGGAGCATCAGGCGACCTATTACTCTTAAAGGTCCTACAGGCAGCATGGTGCAACAAGACCATACCAAAGGATTGGGAGATTGCCATCATAACACCAATTTTCAAAAAGGGTGACAATCGACAATGTGGAAACCATAGAGGCATATCCCTTCTCAGTGTCCCTGGTAAAATCTACTCTAGAATCCTAGAGCAGAGACTCCGACGCCTAGCTGAGCCACAATTGGATGAGGTCCAGTGCGGATTCCGAGCAAACCGAAGTACTCAAGACCTAATCTTCACACTCAGACAGCTGAGTGAAAAGGCCCTTGAGTATAAGAGTGAGATCCATATTTGTTTCATAGATCTGGAAAAGGCGTTTGACTGGGTCCCCTGGAGCAAACTTTGGAACTGTTTGGCAAGGTAGAACATTCCAGCACCTCTGATTCATGCTAAACAGATCTTCTACAAGTCTTGCAGAAATTATGTGAGGACAGCAAACTATAAGTCAGAAGAGTTCAGGACCCCCAATGGTGTAAGACAACGTAATATCCTGTCACCTTATCTTTTCATACTCCTCATGGACGATGTCATCAAGGCATGTAAGGAGAGAACAAGAAAGTATTCAGTGGGGTACTGGAAGATGAGACAGGTCTATATTTCGGAGCTGGCATTGCTGATGATGTTGCCCTGATTGCTAAATCAGAGGCACATCTCCAATCCAACCTGCAAGTCTGGAAGGAAGAGCTGGAGAAGAGAGGGATGGTCATAAGCAGCTCTAGAACAAAATCCATGGTGATATCACGAGAGGAAAGAAAACATCAGATTAAGTTGGGAGAACAGGTCCTGGAGCAGGTCGACCACTTTAAATATCTCGGAGCTATTATAGACCGAGGGAGGCATCAAAGAAGAGTTGGCCACTCGAAAAGCAGCGGCTGGGAGACTTTTTCAGGCCATAAATCGTGGATTCCTCAGCAAGAAAGAGGTTGGTAAGAAAACGAAGATGGCTGTATACCGCTCCACCTATGTCCCAGTCTTGACATATGGATGCGAGTCGTGGGCAATGACTACAACCCACAAAAGCCAGATCCAAACCTCAGAAATGAGGTATCTGAGGAAAGTGGTTGAAGTAACAAGAAGAGACATGGTCCGCAACCAGACGATCCGTCAAGGCCTAAAATCCCATCCGCTGCAGACCCAAATAGAACAGTCCCAACTAAGATGGTTTGGCCATGTCTGCAGAATGGGAGAAGATCGGCTACCACGACAAGCATGGGAAACAAAGAGCCAGGGATCCAGACCTCCAGGACGACCCAGAGTCCGCTGGGAGGACAACATTAGACAATCTTTGAAGGACCGAGGACTAGAATGGAACCAGGCCAGGAAGAAGACAGCTGATAGAATGGTCTGGCGCTCTCTCTTCCAAACCTCTACACCTCACGGTAGAAGGGGAACGACTAAGTAAGTAAGTAAGTAAGTAAGTATTTTTGTCTAATTATATTCCAGTGCTATACTATATTATCCGATCTCGTACCAATAAGCATATTGGGTAATGGATCATCTACCATTTCTGGTACCCTTTTTAATGAAATTATACACATTTGTAGCAGTTTTAGTTATTCGTCGTTCTTTAAGTATGTCTATATATTCGTTAAACCACTTTTCTTCCTACAATCTTCTCGGTCAGTATTTATTGCACGGCTGTTTGCCAGCGATCTTTTAGTTTTCCCTGACCGCGCTTTTTATAGCTATCGTGACAGAGGTCAGGTGGTCAACTTCATAACGGGAAAAAAATGTGGCGGTGTTTACTTTTGATAGGGCTTAATTAATGCTTTTAGGCTACTTTATTATTATAAATACCAGCTTTAATTTTGCGTAAAGCTAGACTAGAAATGTTAGAGTAAATTTTAGAACAAGAACAAACATTTTATCACAATTAGAACAGAAGATATAATAGTCTGAAATAGTGTAAAATTTAAGTTTTTTTTTTACATTTTGTTATGGTTTGTTTCTAATGCAATTTACACTAAAACGGTCACAATCAACATGCATAACAAATTACAGAAATCAATAGTAGAAAACCTGCAGAAAATGGATATCAAAGTTTTGTTTTGGTTTCATGCGTCAAACATTAATTATTGAAACATTAAATTGCAAGTCCACATTTATTACCTTAAAAGAACACACCCAAATTGTCCCCAAAACATGAGAGCTAACAATTATCTCAATCATACATCACGATGGTCATGTAAAAATGAGTATGGTCATGAGTAAAACGAAATATTCAATTTAATAGATAAATATGTGTATTTAATAAATACATCTATTAAATGATTTCCACACTCTGTTAATTCTGTCACTCTCACGCAACAACTGCCATAATTTGCTCTAGCCCCAAATTTTCGCTCAATTATCATTCACACTTCCTTTTTTCTATAGGATGAATCTGTACATTCACAGATGGAGAAATTTGTAACAAATGAGTTTCCATTATAAATTTTAATTGTGAAGTTATATTTTTCATACCGCTGGCGCGTCTTTCAATTTTGGAAATAGTGGAATGTACAAATTCTCCTCCTTGCTCTCCATGCATGCCCATTCCAAAGCCATGAGTTCTGATCCAGTCTGCGCAATGTTCTTCTAATATGTGCTGTTTAGGAATTGTCTTACTGGGGAATAGCTTTCTGAACAAAGACATATAAGTCTCTATTGATGCTGTTATTGATTCTTTACTAATTGGTTTACTGTGTGATATTTTGTTGTGTACTTTCGCAAATGCTTCTTTCAGTGAGTTGAATTGTTCTTGGGCAATAAAAGCTATGTTAGTTATATCTTGTTTGTCTGTAATTTTCAGTGTTTGTGTAATGATTGCTCTTGTAAGATCTTTATAAACTTTTTGTGTGAGATATCTATGGCAGTGATTCCCTATGAATGCTCTGCTATGATAAGCTTGTGGTATGATTTTGTGTTTGGCTAGTACCTTGTCCAAGTGTGAGCAAACTGGACCAGACCTAGCACACAGATCTTGAAACTGAAGTTTGGCCAGCGCATCTTGTGCATTTTCAAGTTTAACTTTAAAACTATCTGTCTCCTCCTTATCCTCACAAAGTTCAATACCTGCCTGAAAAAATTCAATTTTAGCTTCTAATTCTTCTGCCTGTTTCCAGTCCCAACCAAATCTCTTCAAGTTCTTAATAGTACTAATGTTTGCATGTATCTCTTGCGGATTCTCAAATATCTTTGCGTCTATTGTATCGGCTACCTGTTCTAGAAGTCTGTTGTGTTTCAAAACAATGCCTAATAAAATATGAAGGTAAGGAGGAGCTACATTTTCAATTTCAATCTCTAACATTGGTTTGTGTAAACAATTATGGTAACATGCCACTTGCCTTTTATTCCCTTTCCCATATTTCATATATCTATTGTAATCTCTTATCAACATTGCCAAACGTCTTGGTTTGCAAGTTGTATGCTCTCTGGATGTCTTTATTTCCTTGTTTTGCTGGAGACACCACAGACATGGGTATATTCCTTGAGCTCTAGACAAACCAAACATTTTCATCAAAAAGTCATAATCCCCGAATAAGAAAACAACAACTTTTTTACCATCCCACTCTAAATCTTTTAGTGACTCTATCTGAGCTTTCATGCCATTCATAAATATTTCTAAATTATCATATGTATCTCTGACTCTAGCCATTGATAAAAGGATGGTATTAGATTTAGAATTTGGTTTCTCTAAATTTACTACCTGCATTGTAACTTTGAATGAAAGAAGATATACAAACAGTTACTTAGAATTCTTTGGCAGCCGCCGTTTGCACAGGATTGTCTACCAAAGAACACTAATGGAACAGTCCTTATCTCACATACAATAAAAAAAGACATTCATATTATAAATACAAGATTAACAAGACTTGAAAGATAGATCAAAGTATTGTGGAAGTAATCTATCTATAGCTTTACATGTTTTCTGACGCTTATATACGCAGCTAAATATCATTATAAATGAATGAAAATGCAAAAACAGATGGTGCTTTACAAAAAGTTATTTTTTTACAACATTATTTAAGATTTGCGAGTATCAGGAATGCGTTTACAGTGACTTAAATGTTATAAAATCTGGTGACAATATGCTTGTTCTTGTAATGCCAAACTCACAAAACTGACTACCACACATTCTCAAGATATGAAACCAAAAAAAAAAAAAGTATGTGGAAATAATCTTTAGCTTCCCTTCGAGAAGTCTTTATAATTATAAACTCAAACGAATGGGCCGATTTTTAGATATTAAATTAATAAAAAGATTACTTATTTTATGAATTTCCTCAAATGATGACGCTGTTTTCAAAAGTCTGTAACTCCGTCAAAACTAATTTCAAACAAATAAAAATGCAATCAAAAATAGAACACAGAACAAAGTTATAGTACACAAAAGAATTTTAGCGCTGTGTTTATCCAGAACGAGTGTGTAATGATTTATATTTTACTGATTTTACACACACATCTGCTGATTTTCCCCGCCAAAACCTCCAGTAGTTTTTTTACGGTGCATATGAAAATTTTATACCCGGTGTCAGAATTCCGGTCACCGAAACTAAAAGATCGCTCGGGTATAAGGCACAAACGGCCGTGATTGGATCATTCCTTTTTTTTCTCTTCATCCAGTCATTATCTTACTTTTTCGCCTCAATCTACCGATATTATCTTATCCTCGGTATGTTACACCTCGACACACCACGCGTTTTAGGCTTGAACACACATGACATGTTATCCTTTGATCGTGGACAGACAATGACAAGCCAGATGGAACAATACGATTAAGTCAACTTTCGGTCGGCCGTTTGACGCCGGCTGTTTTGCTTAAACCGACAGGCTATTGATAGAAGCAAGTTTTACTTCCTCCAAGGCTGGGATGCTGTTAAATAAAAAGACGATAGTCTGGGAGTATATTTATCAGCAATGAGGTATTAGGACACCACATTCAGACTGTGTGGGCATTTCTGGTCAGCCTGGATGAACACGGTGAATTAAAGATAACATGCGGGCATGACTTGCAGAAAATGCAACTTCCAAAGTTACTTTGATTGTAAAAGTCTGGACACCAGACATATCACGTAATAATTTCCGGTAGGTCTCTTAACAAGATTATGGAATTAGAACACGGAATATGACAGAATGGTTCCGATAACTGTAACACTTAAAGTGCAGAACCTTACATGGTCATGTCAATTTTTCATGGTGATGGGTATGGGGGAAATTTACTAAAATAAGACTCCTAACCTTACGACTGGCGTTAAAATTACATGATGAACTAAATCAAATTGTGATTGGATTTTACCCAAGAAAACCTCACAAAGTTATATTTTGCGTGGGCAAAATTTCAACTTTAAAACTTAGAGCATTTTAAAGTTTCTATACTGCATTTTCTATGTTTATCAAGAGACCAGACATGGAAGTGACAGAATATTTTATAGGGAATGATTAAGGCCAGAATAAGTATTAGCTTGTGTGAAATTGCCGGTACCATTATTCGATAAAGGCTTTAACTATCCCTACCCTATAAATCTGGCCTGTATTAAAAACACATAGTTGTTACATATCATTTAACATTAGCTCACGGTGAATGACTGCAGACCATTCTATCCCCCATCCTGTGCATCAAAGTCTGGATGTATTATTGGGTGGGTATGAAAAAACAAACCTTATTGGGGTAAGTTGTAATATGTACATTTTTCTAATTTATATTTTTATTTAACATGTGTGAATTTATTATTGATGTACTGTTGCAACTGGGATTGGAAACCTCATCATATAAAATAACTTACTACATAAACGACCACTGCAAGAGTTGGTGACTGCTTCGTGCGGATTTCCTCACAGGGAACTAATAGCAGAGGTAGCCCCGGGCTCTATAAGGAGCAGAAAGCGGATGATGATGACATCATGGTATATGTATATATTTTTATGTCAACAATTTTATATCACATTTGTTGTGTGTATGTATATATGAAAATGATGCATTAGTTTTCTTCTGCTTTCCTGGCGCTCCTTCATCTGTCTCGATGGCCTGAAAATTAATTCTCAGGTACATCAAAATCATTCAGAAAGAGATGAAATGGTTGGAAATAGCGGATATCGCCTGATATTTACGAGAGGTATTGCTTCTCTACCTCTCAGTTTCTGTTTCTGGTTACCAGAATTCAACGCTGGACACTATCTATAACAGACGGGACACTCGAACAGGCTAAATCTGAGGCTGGTACTCTCTGCTATCATGGCACTCGACTCCTGGCTTGAGAAGGAACAGTTAAAACTTCACTGGGAACCAGCAGTGACTGAACCAGAACTCACTGTCACCACATTGCCGGCTAAGTACCCAGTACTCGCACAGTTTACGAATTATCTTTGTTAAAACTCCACCGCAAAATAATCTTTTCCGAAGAAGATACACAATACATTTTATTCACTGTAACCCTGTTGACCAAGTAGTTCATAAAAAAGTCTCTTGTTATTTATGCAAATATAAATCCATAGTTGGAGTCTATCAATGGATTGAGTGAATTTATGTCTGCACCCTTATGACTCATTTCACAATACACAGGGCCCCCCCCCCCACACACACACACAAACAACTTATGCATTGAAGAAAAAAAAAAAAAATAAGGGTAAATAACAGCAGCCTTAAGAGTAGGTAAACAAATAGGAACGTTTCAACAGATTAAAACGGTGTTAGGCAAGGATTGTTACTTCTCACTTGATCTGTTCTCTTTGAACAGCGAAAATATAATGAGATCTATTGGAGGTGCAGCTAACGTTGTTCAGAATCGACATCATTACATTCCTGGCAAAGCCATAGCTGCTTAGTCACCTTTAGTAAATATCGCAGGATATGAATGCTGAATGTTCCTATAGCGCGCTGATGGTATCCTAATGCATCCTCTCATTTTGTCCATCCTTGCTAGTTGAACTTTTGATGCCAAATTTCTACAGTCTTAGCCTTGCTGGTGCATCGATTGCAGTGTCGTTCTCTAATCGGCTATCGCTAATCGTCGTTAGTATTCTCTCCTTTATCCAAATCTAGTGTCCTCACAGGAGGCTACACTTTCAGCTCTCTTACTGCCGCGTACTTTAGCGTGATTAGGACAGAAGATCCACACACATTCCCGAGAGGTTGAGGTCTCTGTGTAAGTTTTCCATTCATTCCGTAACCATCCGTTAGAGACCTTTCGAAGCATGGACTGAGAGTCCGACACAATAACTGTCCTGATGGGGTTAGAGTGGCTAAGAGATATTGCCTTCGCCTCGAATTCTAAAGGTACTGGGTTCGATTCCCAGTAGAGGGAAAATAATTTATGGAAATTATTTTTTTTTCAGAATATGCGGTCCTAATATCATACTCCCCACTTGTCTCCTGGGTAGTAAGATCGGATGCCTAGCCTTCTCGGATAAAGGCAAAAACATAGGAGGGCCCGTGTGCATGTTGCGCACGTTAAGAATCGCACGGCAGTTGGAAATCATTAGGGTAAGCCGTAAGGCTGCTACCCTGGCAAAATTGAAAAATCAGAAACCTACCCACAACAAAAATATTTATAGAATGTGTGATTCCTGTATATACACATTGGGATGCTCACCTGTGCTACGGAGTTCGTGCACTGTGCTGAAATCCTCCTTGTGTGATCTAAGGGAGGAGATCGGAGCACTGATAAAGTTGTCCGTGTGCAATGAAGATAGTCCTTAAAACCAAACCAAACCAGACTGCGCTGGTTAATGTAATTTTGGACAGCCATCTTTGCGCAACAGTAGCTACCTCTATCTCCATTCCAATGCTAGAGGTTTGTGTCAGGTCAGCTCCACTCTGTTCAGCGGTGACCCTGCCACTTACCCTAAGCCAAGAAGCCCTGCTCTGTTTTCTCACTGTGGAGAAAGACCCGTTAGTAAATACTTTGACCACATCATTCCCAGCATGATCATTTATCAGATGATTAATTTCCAGTTCAGCTTTTCCATTGCGTTAATCTCTACAGTATCTGTAAAGATGATGATGTCTTGCTGGTAGTTTGTCCATTTTCCCCACCTCTTCCCCTTCAAATGTTTTTTTCAAATGTTGTCACTTGCACAATATTTTCCCCTGCCTGCGTCGTCATTCATGACATCCCTCTCTTATGTCTCGCACTTTTGATGTGTCGGCAATTTTCCCATGCAAGGGATGTCTTTTGTTTGTAGCTATACACAGCACATGCTTTTGCCTGGGCCATACCATGTCTGGATTTTATCGACATAAGTCCAAGCATGTACCTCATCGTCACAATAGGGGTACCTCACATAGAGCCTCAGACTATACCCATCCTTTCATTTTGAATCCGTTCTAATCGTTCATATTGTGACATCGACAATTTGAGTGTCCCAACTCATAAGTGATTACTGACATAACCAGCTGATTAAACAGAACAAACTGTAGTCTCTGCTTCAGCTGTGCAGTGGCTATTGTTTTTAGAGCTGCCAGACTGCGCTGTCACTTCTATATGGTTTTCTCAACATTGTACTTGTATAATATACTGCGATGGAACGTTACACCAAGATAAATCAGCTTGTCCTATCTTTCAATGTTCGCTAGTAGTGTCAGATATATAATTTTGGCCTTTTCCTGTCTGTCTGAGCCGTTCCTGTAAATGTGTATGTCATCTGAGAGTGTTATAATGTTCGTCGCGGCCCTGTTGGTTCGGTAGTTGCTAATAATGTTGTATAGATATTAAACAGCACCGGTTATAATGGATAGTCATGGAGTAATCCTGGGCAAATGTACACTGTTTCTGACGTTCAAATTACCCAGCGAAATACAATGGACCTCTCAGTGAAGGTAGCCGCTATCCATCTGGTCAGCCTTGGACTTACTCTACATTCATTACACAGAATATCAAGGGTGCAAAGTTCACAATGTTGTATGCATCCTTCAGGTCAAATGCCACAGAAACCTGTTTCTTGCTCAACTTGGAATTCATCATAAACTTCACATGCAAAAGTAGCAGCGAGAAAACGCCGTTTTCTAGATGGCTCATTGCTTGTCTCGCCACAATCTTTCAAAGTAATTTACCATAGACATTCTGTAGTTGATAATTTGATAGCTGCTGAGCAATGTGGGGCCTTTACCAGACATGGAAGTGGTCGTAGTGACAAGAAGTCAGTCTTCCAACACCCCAGTCTTCTGTATGCTGGTGTTGAAATCCCTCACCACATTTGTGATGGATGTATCGAGTTGTTTCATACGGTAGTACTGTACACCATCAGGACTCGGGGCTGTGTTTCCACTGGTTTCTAAAGTATATACAACATCCTCTTCAGATATGAGCCCGACATATATCTCATCTCTTATGTCATTTTCCAGAACTCGGTCCTTAATGTCTTGACGGGTGTAGCAAAGGTAATTTTGCTGGGGAGGTTAAGATGTTATACCTAACAAGAAAGATAGCTGTGTCTATGTCAACTGTGTGAGGTCAAGCACATGTAGGTCTCTGACTCTAAAAAAGATGATGATGATGATAATGATATATATATTATCAGGGAACCTAACGCTACCTCCCTAGATCTCACACAGTCCGTATTTTGATTCTAGTGGCTGGTGTATGATGTCTCTAGTGTCTAGGGGTGAAATGAAGATGATGGTACATCAACACAATACACTTTAACTCACTATAAGAAAATACATAAGACTGTGGTTAAAGTTTTCTTTTAAAATTGGAATGTTTTTTCTTTGTACAATTTAATCTGCCTGTCCCGCCAACTCTTTTGGACAGGTCTTTGAAAATGAGGAAATATATTTACATATACTGCTTTAACTAAAAAAAAATATGGACTCTTGGTCCTATGAATGTAATGTTATTATATAGAGTTCCTGTAGGTGTATTCACAGACTAAAACTTTAATAACTGCTAGTGATAGTCATTGGTTATGAGGAGCTGTTGTTTTCATCATTCCCCATATAATTCTGTTTTATTTTGATAAGAACCAGTTTATTAGGAGGAAGTGTCAGATGTCCCAGCTGTCAACGTGTCACCTGGGATTCTTGGTATGACGATAATAAGTCAGGATGTCGTTGCAGATATAATAGATCAGCACCCACACACAAGCTCCTTCAGGCTATCAGCTGACAGCATAAACTTTTGAATGGAGACTTTTCACTTTTCACTCACTCATCAGGTTTCCTGTCACCGGATGGTAACAGGAAATAAAAACTCTGCAATAAAAAGACACCCTGGCCTTTTCATATCTGATCACAACTTCTTATCCCTATGTATACATGAAGGTATGGGGTCAGCCTCGTGTGCATTCAAGTGCATCGGCCCCTAATTATATGACTCACACCTTTCTGTGACCACACCTCAGGTCCCTATGGCAGATACGCCACTGTACTTTTACCTAGTTTGCTTCAATACAATAACGTGGAGTAACCACATCTCCTTTTTATATGATTTTTCTTTCCTTTTCTAAATTATAAACGCTCTAGGCATGTTGAAGAGTGTTCATGAAACACTGAGGCTTCCTACCAATCTTCCAATACAAAATATTAATACAAAATCATAATAATATGCAACAGTCAGATACAGTTCAATGTGAGGACTCAATAATGTTTGCTCCCGGCATGTCCTTCACTTTTTCCACAGCAGTATCTAACCTTTTCCGCCGTTTCGTGCAGCAGATCGGCGAGATGTTAAAATGTTTATTGTACGTTTCGAAACCGAAACTAAAAGCGTGTTACATTTTACGGCGGGTCATTTTTTAAGCATTTTCACTGCACAAAAGGCAGCGCTCTACTGGCGTTGAAGATGAAAATAGTCAGACACCTGAGGGCTGGTGTATTTATTATCATAGGACTAAAATCTTACTGAAATAAGCGATTATCTCACAGATTTCGCTACAACGGGCAGCTTTAATACCTGAGTAATATACCGAATGAGTAATACACGTACGCTTTTTTCATCCCTCTTCGAGTTGATTGTTAAAGATGACTGGATTATACTTTTCCTATCAATTTTTCCATGTAAGGACAACAATTTATGTACTTTCCGTGCCGACCTGTGTCACGAAGGTATCCCACACTTTATCTTTGGGCTTCCCTTGCCAAGATCGTCAATTTACTGTGGCTCTCTGCTGTAATCTCTTCAACCTCTCTATCATTCATTGTCCTCCTCTTTGGGGTTTTCCGACATTCTTTTGTTACTTTTTCCTTTTCTATTCATGCTTTCTCCACCGTTTCATTCCATCAGGGTGGCTGAGTGAAAGGTTTCTAATTGTTCTTGTTTGGCGTTTTTTAACTGTATGTATAGAGGGCTATTACAGTCATTTGGAGCAGTAGGGTACTTGAAGGTCTATTTAGGTTTATGTGTCTGATGGTCCTTTGTAAAAGGAGACGACATAGAGTAGAGGTTGCTTTCCTGTGCCCCTAAAATATCTCGACCTGCAAAGGTGACAGCAGCTCTAGAAATTAATACCAGATTCATGACGCATTAATATTCCGTGGTTTAGTTGCCAGTCCCTTTGAAGATCCTTTTTTTTAAGATGACCAGGTTTGTATTAAGTAAAGCCTGACTCAAGGCCATACCCTGCCGATTGTCCGTGGTGAACTCCAACTCCTTAGACCTAGCATTGAAATCTACTGCAATTAAACACCTTTTGTTAGGTCCCAGCGAAGGTTCTGCTATGAAATCCCCAACTACTGTCTTTCGGAAGATGACCTTCTTCTATTTCTTCTCCTTCTTCTTTCGTCGTTCACTCTCAGACTTCGACATTAATGACTGTAATGAAGGCTGTAGACAGCTCAAGGTCCATGACATCTCCAAACATTTTGTCGTGGAGAGATGTAGATTGTTACCATCTGCTACTCCGTTCACTGCTGTGTATTGGGGAGGACTGCGGCAGATATTCGGCTGTCATGGGGCTGATGCCATAGGTGCAGAGATCTCTTGCGCAAATCCCGTACTTGTGGTATAGATAATACCTCCACTGAAAATTATATTTTGTTCTCGCCTAGATAGCTGATGATAGGCATCATTTTTATTTTTATAAATGTGTTCTCTTTCCCATTAGGCTTTGAATGTGGCTGTTATAGTTGTTGTTGCCATTAAGACTTGAATGTGGCTGTTATAGTTGTTGTTGCCATTTAGACTTGAATGTGGCTGTTATAGTTGTTGTTGCCATTTCATAAGGTGTCCCTATATCGTTTTGTTGTAGCGCTCTTCCTTCCTTAGCAAGTTTGTCTGTCTCCTCGTTTCCTGGAATATTGCAATGGGCTGGTATTCACTGGATTCTGCACTTGTTGAAGCATTGTTGAAGCATTTGGCCAAGATCAGATCTTTCAATCCCTTAGTATGGTGGCTCTTCAAGGTTTTTATTACTGAAAGGGCATCTGTAAAGATTACTATCTGTTTTTCTGCATGTGCTTTGCACTCAATAAGAGTTTCTGTTATTTGTTTCAGAGCTTCTGCTTCAGCATGGAAGTTATTGCAATGTTTGCCAGTGGCGGTTGCTAAAGAGTGGATTCTTTTCTTTAATTTAATGCGGAAGTCAACCCACCCCACCCATTCTCACGCGTTTTTTGCTGAACCATCAGTATATGCATGTGTCCAGAGCTAGCTGCAAATGTTTTGGTTACTGTACGTCATTGGTTGCTATACGCTTTCTTTGTGCCTGGTTACTCTACTTTCAATGCCTGGAATATCAGATTTTAGCTTCAGAAGATGAGTTCCGTGAGCATAAAATTGCACACCCATATTTCTGACCACCTATATTAAGTGTACTCCGCTGTAATTCCTCATTCTCACTGGTGTGGGAGCTTGTATCTGGACATTTATTTGGGAGCTCATGTTTCACGCATATAGCCTGTTTTTATCTGTCAGGCCCGCACGGATTTGTGCAATATATGTACCCTTGGCAGTTGATCGCAAGATTCACTTTTAAATTTGTCTCCAGGATGATAAGAATATCGAAATCGTAGATGATTCTTTGTATAATTGCTGCCCACTGACTAGCGGTACGACAGTTCCAATATCCGATACGTATATATTTCAATGCTTTTCTATCCGTTTTCTTCATAGTTTTTCTTCTACCAGCTCTTATTTTTTCCTCTCGTCTCTTCTCTCCCCTATCTCTCATTCTGCATCCATACTTTCTCTCTTCATATGCCAAAGCTATCGACGACAGAGCACGATCTCCGCAGTTTCCGCGAAAAATTCTGATTGACTGATTGATTATGCATGATGTATAGAAGTAAACAGAGCCACCATACCACGTAAGAAGCAAGGAATGCCTTTTAAGGAGTCCATCTGCCTTGTGCTGTACCTCTCGATCACCAGACAGCCAGTGTTCGCGATTGCTAACGCAGAAGCCATCCAATCTCTCGGCACATTGGTCTACCTTAGACTTTTGATATCATTTAACTTAACCCATGATTTGGGAGTGGCGTGATAGGTGCCAGAGGATATACCGCTTACCGATCAGTTCTGTACACAGCATCTCTGGGGCTCCACTTGTTCCGAGATCTTCTGCCAGTGTAGTTTAGGTCCCGCGAGGGGCCATATATTTAAGGCACACCAGAGATGTATGGCAGATGTCTTTAATGTGATTGCGTAAAAACAAGCAAGGGTGGACTTACAAAGTTTCATCCTGTCGCCTTGCGCCTAGCTGGCGACTATAGTGATGAGCATGATGTTAACCCCACCTCTGGCACTGCGACTTTAACTTCTTCTCATGCCTGCGAGTTAAGCCCACTGCGCCACTGTTACGTCTTTTTTTCACCCTGGGTGTTTAAGGGTGTGGGACTTAACAGTATTGAAGTTGACATAAGTCTAACTTTTGTTAAAAGGGGACGCATCTTTGTACGTTATAATGGTTTATGTGTAATGTAGCAAAGGTAAATTTGCTGGGGAGGTTAAGATGTTATACCTAACAAGAAAGATAGTGTGTCTGTGTCAACTGTGTGAGGTCAAGCACATGTAGGTCCCTGACTCTAAAAAAGATGATGATGATATATTATCAGGGAACCTAACGCTACCTCCCTAGATCTCACACAGTCCGTATTTTGATTCTAGTGGCTGGTGTATGATGTCTCTAGTGTCTAGGGGTGAAATGAAAATGATGGTACATCAACACAATACACTTTAACTCACTATAAGAAAATACATAAGACTGTGGTTAAAGTTTTCTTTAAAATTGGAATGTTTTTTCTTTGTACAATTTAATCTGCCTGTCCCGCCAACTCTTTTGGACAGGTCTGTGAAAATGAGGAAATATATTTACATATAATGCTTTAACTAAATAATATGGACTCTTGGTCCTATGAATGTAATGTTATTATATAGCGTTCCTGTAGGTGTATTCACAGACTAAAACTTTAATAACTGCTAGTGATAGTCATTGATTATGAGCTGTTGTTTTCACCATTCCCCATATAATTCAGTTTTATTTTGATAAGACCCAGTTTATTAGGAGGAAGTGTCAGATGTCCCAGCTGTTAACGTGTCACCTGGGATTCTTGGTATGACGATAATAAATCAGGATGTCGTTGCAGATATAATAGATCAGCACCCACACACAAGCTCCTTCAGGCTATCAGCTGACGGCAACTTTTAAATGGAGACTTTTCACTTTTCACTCACTTATCAGGTTTCCTGTCACCGGATGGTAACAGGAAATAAAAACTCACCAGTTCAAAGAAATATGTCACAAATAACGTTGACTGGCAAAGAATGTGGCCACAGTTTTGCTCTGCCTCGTCCAGCTTGTGAATTTAGTAGTTAGTTTTACAATTTATCACATCTGCTCTCAACGTAGTTGTTTGTATAAAATTTTCTAGTCAAATGGCCACGAGACCACTATGCCTTTTGCCAATATCTATTAGAGCCGACCAATTAAAGCAGGCACTCCCAAATCTTTTTTTTTTAAATTTAGTTTGAACAAACAAAACAACTTCCAAACAAACTATGTGCCTCGTAGTCCATTGGTCAGTCTGCGTTAGTTATGCCAATAGAAAAAGATGTTTAGTTTTAGTGAACACTTTCCTATCCCCCCCCCCTTTTACTCCTATACTCTTATACCAACCAATAGGATTTGAATTACTCCAATGCCTCTTTTTTTAAACTAGCGTCCCCAATAACGTTATGTGTAACGAGCAAGAACAACAGTCTGTCCGTCCAAGCGTTCTTAGACATATAGTATTTTCTCAATAACTTGGCTAATACTTGGACTACCTTATTTTTTAAAACATATTTTTGCTCAGGGGACACTAAGCTATCCTACTATATGATTTTTATGGTCAGTTTCATTATGGTTTAGATGTTCAGTTTTGTCACTGTCAATCGTCAAATATAACTTTTACACAAGTCGGCCATCTTCCCCCCCCCCCCCCCCCCCCCCCCCCCCCCCCCCCCCCCCTGTTTTTAACATTTCTTTCATTATTCAAATAACCAACTAGTTTGAGTGACGTCAGAATGTTACCGCTAGGAGGAAATGGAAAACTGTCTGTGTGTTTGTCTCTGCTGGCTTTGCCCACAGCGTGTATATATTAAAGAGACCGCGAGCAGAGCGAAGAGGGGTTTTTCCAAACTTTGGTAGTGTTGGCGTTAATTATTACAATCGTCTCGTTCTTACTACTGAGAAATGTCCGAATTATTACAAATTTTAGTGTTACAGTTAACATATTACATTAATTCAAACTTTTTCCGCCGTTTCGTGCAGCAGATCGGCGAGATGTTAAAATGTTTATTGTACGTTTCTAAACCGAAACTAAAAGCGTGTTAGATTTTTACGGCGGGTAATTTTTTAAGCATTTCCACTGCACAAAAGGCAGCGCTCTACTGGCGTTGAAGATGAAAATAGTCAGACACCTGAGGGCGGGTGTATTTATTATCATAGGACTACAATCTTACTGAAATAAGCGATTATCTCACAGATTTCGCTACACACCTCCCTTCCTAAAACATGCAACTATTGCAGGTTACAATCTGTGAGATAACTTAGCGCAAATGAAGTCCTACATTTCTTTCTGATTTTCATCACACGGATGTCTACTCAAAAAATCTGCACCGACGTTCTGAGGGCCGGGAATATATTCAATCAGAAATGAATATGGCTGTAATAGTAATGATCATCTTAATAATCTGGCATTTTCATGCTTGGCTTGTGATAGGAATACGAGAGGTGAATGATCTGTTTGGACCACAAATGTCCTGCCATATCAATAAATCTGGAATTTTTTTATAGCCCATATTAACGCCAAACATTCTTTCTCACTTGCTGAATAATTTTTTTCCGCCTTGTTCAACTTGCGACTTGCATAAGCGACTGGGTTCAATTCCCCATCTTGTGAGGAGGACCTTTGCAACAATGTAGCGCCTAGGCCCACATTGCTTGCGTCACTTCTCACGACAAATTCTTGATTCAAGTCAGGCAATTGCAATACTGGCCTGCTTGTGAGTTTTTCTTTTAACTCCTGGTAAGCCAATTCACACTGTGCTGACCAGTTTATTGTATCAGTTTGTCCCTTTCGAGTTAAATCCGTCAGAAGAGCACATATAGAATTAAAATGTTTAATGTACTTTTGGTAGAAACCACACAACGACACAAAAGATCGCACATCTTTCTTTGTTTGTGGCCTAGGTGCTCTTTTCAGTTTCTCTAGATTCTTGGGGTCAGGGGTCATGCTACCCTGATGTACGGTATGTCCCAAGAATTCCAACTCTTTACACCCAATACAACATTTTGTTGGTCTAGCAGTCAAGTTAGCCTCTCTGAGTCTATCAAACAGCATATTCAAAGAGTTAACATGTTCCTCAAAAGTTTCAGTAGCAATGAGGATATCATCCATGAAATTCGAGATACATGGATTTTTTCAGGGGATCCAACAATTTTTGCATCATCCTAGAAAACACACTCGGGGCATTTTTCAACCCAAACGGTAGCATGTTGAACTCATAATGACCTTCCGAGGTGCTAAAGGCTAAGTAAGGTCGAACCTCAGGCTTTACTGGAATTTGATAATAGCCTTTGCTAAGATCCACCTTGGAAAAATATTTTGCCTTGTTCAGCCTGGCAAAAAGTTGAGTAGTATCAGGTAATGGATCCACCTGATCTTCTGTGACAGCATTCAGTTTCCTGTAATCTATGCACAGTCTATGTTCTCCCGATGGTTTCCGCAACAAAACCACACAGGAACTATAAGGAGACTCACTGTGAGAAATAATCCCTTCTTGTAACAAATAATCTATCTCCTCTTTCAAAGCTTTTTCGTTAGCGAACGGAATAGAATAAGGCCTCATACAGATGGGTGTTGGGTCTAGTAGTTTCATATCATATTCCAACAAATTTGTGTGCCCCGGCTTATTCGTTAACACGTCTGTATGTTTCTCCAGGACCTTTTGAATTCTCTCCCTCTGTCCTTTTGTCAGGTGATTACTGATCTTCACCTGTTCAAACGTTTCACTGGGCTTCAGTGGATATTCAAATGAGGTGAGAGGTTCATCTTTCATTTCGGTTGCAATTGACAAGGCCATTAAGTGTGTTCCTTCCTGTATTTGTCTGTCCAGATATTTCTTCAAAAGGTTCACATGATAGACTTTTCCCTTTCCCTTCTTGTCTATCTTATAATTTGTTCTGGATACCTTTTCCAAAACTGTATATGGACCTTGCCATCCGATCTGAAGTTTATTGTTGCTGCCTGGTAATAGAAGAAGCACCTTCTCCCCTACAGCAAGCTCCATATCCTTCGCATTTTTTGTTATAATAAGCAGCATGCTTTTTCCTGGCTTGTCTCAAATTTTCATTTGCCAGTTTCCAACTAGTTTTTAAACGAGTGGTCAGTTCGTTAACATATTGGTATGAGGAGGTAACAGTCTCTTCTGCCTTCTCATCTGTCCACGTCCTTAACAAGGTTACATATGGACTTTTAATTTTTCTGACATATTTTTCATAATACTGGAAGCCTTGTGTTGAGGACGTTTCTTCCTTTTGTCATCACACAAGAATCTACCACTACCTATTCGTTTCCTGGGGTTTTCTCCCCTCTTTAAGTTCCTTGTGAGAGATCTTCTCTCTCTTTTACCTTCACCCAGTTCACATAATTCCGACCGAGGGACTGTCGGCTTATTCTGGGGTAAAACCACTTTTTGTACTCGACACAGAGTTGCCATTTTAATACATTCAAGTGAAGACTGTGTGTGAAAAGGGGGTTCCCATTCCACATTGTCTACTTTATTACAATTATTTTTATTTCCAGGCCTAAGTTTGCCCCGTGGCGGGTCTAGGTCCTGAACAGCTTTCCCACGTGTGGGTGTTCCCTCGTGAAATTCGCCGCAGTTCTCCACAAAATTCTCAATAACTATCTTTACATCTGGCCAATAATAATATTTAGAAACGTTTTGGCAGATGGTACCTATTTTCTCATGGTCACCATCTTTCCCAACATGTAAGCTCCTTATTACATCTGCCCTATATGCCTTAGGAAGTACCAACTGTCCGTGACCATTGGATCCAGTTCCGGCCTTCCTATACAACAATTTGTTCTTCATATAATAATCCCCTTTGCTTGGAGGTGTGTGGCATTTAGGTAATTTCTTAAAGCAAGGCTTGAGTGTCCTATCTTCAGCCTGTGCCTTCCTCATCTCCTCTGGATGAGTATTTATTGGTTCATCTTCTTCCTTTCTGGACTGTGAACGGGTCTGGGCTGCTGCCAGGACCACAGGTCTCTTGGGATTCCCCAAGAAGACATAACGACATCCCAATATCAGAGTCTATCACTGCTGCTCTGATTATTCTTTCCACATAGCGAGTTTTCACTGGTATCCTTGCAATGGGAAGTGTCATGAGTGGTAGGTCCTGGTCGCCCCTTGAATCTCCACTGTTTCTGTGGTATACTGATTCGGGTTCACCAAGTGCGCACTCACAACGGAATCAAAATCCAAACCGGTGTCGTAAAGGCACCTAATTGTGACTCCATTACATACCACGTCCTCACATACTGGGGGATGATAAGGTTCCTGCTGTCCAGTAGGTTTTACCTTTTCTTCCTTTTTCCCCAACTTCATCGCAGCACATCCAGAAGGTTTCCTTGTACAAAATTTGGTGTCATGACCCTCTCTCTTACACCACTTGCAATAGTATCTTCCTTGATAAAGGGGTTTTCTTTCTTCATATTTCCTGTCATTGAACTGTGAGTTTTTATGTTTATTATCATTGCGTGGCCTATCAAAATTTTGCTTAAACTTGTTTCCCTGATCTTTATTATCAAATCTATTTGAGTTTTGTGGGGCCCTATAATTATCTATATGCTTCTTTTTGGCGCCAGCTACCTCTGCCTGGGCTGCCTGATACATCTCAGCGACATTAAGTAGCTCACCCAGCCTCACTGCACCCTGTTCCATGAGAAACTTTCTCAAGTCTGGAGCCATGGACTATCTCAATTGCTCAATAAGGATCATTTCTTTAAGATCTTGGGTTTCCCCAGAGCAGTTCATTTCTCCAAGTAAGTCTCTAACCGTGCAGAGAACTGGTGATAAGTCTCACCCGACAGTAGCTTGGCATTTCTAAACTTTTTCCTGTAAAATTTACCATTCTTTTCGTATCTTAACAAAAGAGCCTGCTTTAACATGTCATAATTGTCTTGGTCATCCCTGCTCATTTTGGAAAAAAACTTCATAAGCTGTTCCTCGAAGACCTTGGAATAACTTCAAGCTCCATCTTTCTTTTTCTAGCCCATAAGTTGTAGCTAATACCACATACCTACTTAAATAAGATTCAATGTCATCATCTCTCTCAACAAAATAATCTAAGTGAAACCCCATAGCTGAGTTGGAGGCCCCCTGACTAGCAGTAGTATCAGAGGTAGAGGGGCTGTGACCATTTTCAGGAGCATGGCCTTGCAACTCCAACTCCCTTAGTCGCAACTCATGCTCCCTTTGTAACCTTTTATCTTCTGCCTCTGCTTCCCTTTGCAGTCGTTTTTCTTCTGCTTCCCTTTCGGTAGCCAATCTCTTTTCTTCTGCTTCCCTTTGCAGTCGTTTTTCTTCAGCTTCCCTTTCTAATTTTTTCTCCTCAAACTGGAGCCTCTTGATTTCAGCCTCTCTATCAGCCTCTAAGACCCTAGCCTCCTTCTCAGCCTCAATTTGTAAACGTTTAATTTTTTTCTCTCTAGCATCTTCTAACTGCATTCTCCTCTCTTCAGCTAACCTATGTTCTTCCTAGCAATAAACTTATCACATTCTGAGGTGACATAGTCAATCAAAACTTGACCCTCCATGTTCATCTCTTTGGCAATCTGCACAGCGGCAGAGCGAAACTTGGCCAAATCCGCCATCTGATAAATACTAAAATGTTCTAAATCAATTTCTAAAACAAGTACAACTTTAATTAATTAATCCAGGCTCTGACACTTCATCAATTCCCAAATCTTGGGCAATATTAATAATGGGGATTCCCTGGGTAAATAGAAATGTTGTTAAAGCAAAAACCCAGACCAGGACCCTAATATATGTAGTACTAGAAGTTCAAATCCCGGACAAGCCTACCAATTTATGTAGCAAAGGTAAATTTGCTGGGGAGGTTACGATGTTATACCTAACAAGAAAGATAGTGTGTCTGTGTCAACTGTGTGAGGTCAAGCACATGTAGGTCCCTGACTCTAAAAAAGATGATGATGATGATGATATATATTATCAGGGAACCTAACGCTACCTCCCTAGATCTCACACAGTCCGTATTTTGATTCTAGTGGCTGGTGTATGATGTCTCTAGTGTCTAGGGGTGAAATGAAAATGATGGTACATCAACACAATACACTTTAACTCACTATAAGAAAATACATAAGACTGTGGTTAAAGTTTTCTTTAAAATTGGAATGTTTTTTCTTTGTACAATTTAATCTGCCTGTCCCGCCAACTCTTTTGGACAGGTCTGTGAAAATGAGGAAATATATTTACATATAATGCTTTAACTAAATAATATGGACTCTTGGTCCTATGAATGTAATGTTATTATATAGAGTTCCTGTAGGTGTATTCACAGACTTAAACTTTAATAACTGCTAGTGATAGTCATTGATTATAAGGAGCTGTTGTTTTCATCATTCCCCATATAATTCAGTTTTATTTTGATAAGAACCAGTTTATTAGGAGGAAGTGTCAGATGTCCCAGCTGATAACGTGTCACCTGGGATTCTTGGTAAGACGATAATAAATCAGGATGTCGTTGCAGATATAATAGATCAGCACCCACACACAAGCTCCTTCAGGCTATCAGCTGACAGCAACTTTTAAATGGAGACTTTTCACTTTTCACTCACTCATCAGGTTTCCTGTCACCGTATGATAACAGGAAATAAAAACTCACTAGTTCAAAGAAATATGTCACAAATAACGTTGACTGGCAAAGAATATGGCCACAGTTTTGCTCTGCCTCGTCCAGCTTGTGAATTTAGTAGTTAATTTTACACTTTATCACATCTGCTCTCAACGTAGTTGTTTGTATAAAATTTTCTAGTCAAATGGCCACGAGACCACTATGCCTTTTGCCAATATCTATTAGAGCCGACCAATGAAAGCAGGCACTCCCAAATCTTTTTTTTTTTTTGAATTTAGTTTGAAAAAACAAAACAATTTCCAAACAAACTATGTGCCTCGTAGTCCATTGGTCAGTCTGCGTTAGTTATGCCAATAGAAAAAGATGTTTAGTTTTAGTTAACACTTTCCTATCCCCCCCTTTACTCTTATACTCTTATACCAACCAATAGGATTTGAAATACTCCAATGCCTCTTTTTTAAACTAGCGTCCCCAATAACGTTATGTGTAACGAGCAAGAACAACAGTCTGTCCGTCCAAGCGTTCTTAGACATATAGTATTTTCTCAATAACTTGGCTAATACTTGGACTACCTTATTTTTTAAAACATATTTTTGCTCAGGGGACACTAAGATATCCTACTATATGATTTTTATGGTCAGTTTCATTATGGTTTAGATGCTCAGTTTTGTCACTGTCAATCGTCAAATATAACTTTTACACAAGTCGGCCATCTCCCCCCCCCCCCCCCCTTCCCCCCCCCCGTTTCTAACATTTCTTTCATTATTCAAATAACCAACTAGTTTGAGTGACGTCAGAATTTTACCGCTAGGAGGAAATGGAAAACTGTCTGTGTGTTTGTCTCTGCTGGCTTTGCCCACAGCGTGTATACATTAAAGAGATCGCGAGCAGAGCGAAGAGGGGTTTTTCCAAACTTTGGTAGTGTTGGCGTTAATTATTACAATCGTCTCGTTCTTACTAGTGAGAAATGTCCGAATTATTACAAATTTTAGTGTTAAAGTTAACATATTACGTTAGTTCAAACTTTTTCCGCCGTTTCGTGCAGCAGATCGGCGAGATGTTAAAATGTTTATTGTACGTTTCTAAACCGAAACTAAAAGCGTGTTAGATTTTTACGGCGGGTCATTTTTTTAAGCATTTCCACTGCACAAAAGGCAGCGCTCTACTGGCGTTGAAGATGAAAATAGTCAGACACCTGAGGGCGGGTGTATTTATTATCATAGGACTACAATCTTACTGAAATAAGCGATTATCTCACAGATTTCGCTACATGTAACTAATAATGTTTAAATTAGTGGCGCACGGAAGAGCACATATTTGGTGCGTTGGAATTGAGGTTGTTGCTAATCACTGCATGACGCAGAAAAAAAAATGCCGGTTGAATAGGACAGACGTTGGTCTGGTCCAAGAGCCCCATATTGTGGGAATATTATTATGATAGTGATTTAGCTACCTTCGATACTTCCAGGAGGAAGTTTTAGCAGTAAATATATATGTAAGTATCAAATATTGATACGTGCTACCCGTATGATCTAGTTAGGGCTTCGACGTGGTCATTGAGAACCCGCTGCAAGTGAGAACTGATCCTCTGCTGGTATATATTTGGTTTTAAAATACACGGAAGTTTTTGCCAGTGAATTATCCGGCGTCCCATGTATATACAGATGATTTGTAAAGGGATCTTCTAGCCATAAGTGTCGTTTAGGAGGTCCATCAAATTTAAATGTCCTTGAACGGTCGGCAGTTGTATAAATCGACCAAGTTATTGACTGATTTCCTATATTAACTACGCCATACCTACTATGAAAGTATCTGTATGATTCGACACTGCCATTTGTATGATTGATGACTATTTACTATAATGTCTACGTCCTCGTTATCTTGAAAAATAAACAGTTGCCAATTTATAATCAAGACATGGGTCCGGTTACCTTACTTGCCACCAACACAGTGGAGGTTTGTTCCAGTTTGCCATTGACTCATCTACATCCAACTATTATAACATTCGCGTTACATATTGCAAGTCGGAAATAGATAGACTCTAAGCCCGAGGTTTACAGACATCGCCCTTGCCTGTGGTGTCAGTCCGTTACATCAATGTAGCAGTCCGTGATGTTGGGAGTTTGCAATATCTAGTGAGGCTCCAACATCTGGAAGATTTGTATCTACAACAGCTACAACAGAAACTTGCAGATACAACATCTGGTGGGCCAAGTCTAAGGGGAGCAAAATGAATTTCCAATGAAAAATCGGTTGAAAATTTCAAGGTATCCAGTTCTTTCAAGGCGACATCATCACGTACTTGGGATCCAAGATACTTTCATTCAAGGTCAAGGTCAACGCTGGACTTCGTCTACCACAGTCAACGTTGGACGGCGTCACGTTTTTACCTCAACATGTTTATTGTGGCTCAGTCATGCAGCATCCGAGTTCCAAAACCGCAAGCTCTGCGAGGGCCGGGAAATTTTTTTCTGTTGATACAGATAAGTTGAACTGTTGTTCTGTACACCGTTGCATGTCTAGTTGAGCCTTTTCTTTAATATGTCCACATTCATTTTATTCTATGTTATATGTTCCATGTTCTTCGTGGGCAGTTAGGAGGTCGATCTGACAAACGAGATTCATCTCGAAGCTGATTAGGGCTCTTGTCAGATGTTCTATAGGATTTAGTTTGTGAGTTTCAATTGAGCGGTAATTCCGGTTCAAGGCTAAAAACCTTGCTGAAGTTCTGATCGCTACTTGTCTCTTACAACTGTAATTGTTTAGCTGTGACGTCACGTTTTTCTTATTGTTGTTATCGTATTAATTTCTTATATGTACCTTATTTTTATGATGTATTTTGTTTGTGACCGTCCGTCTCAATCTGGCTATCGCTTATTTGCATACACCCTTTATGTTTATACATTGTATTGTTGCTTGTCTTGTCATTGTTATCGCAGTGTCATTGCATTCTTTGCAATATTTTTTTTAGTTCTACTTTATTGTTCAGTTGATTCTGCGAACGTTGTCATTTGTTCTTTAATATCTTGTCTTTGTCTCTACTGTTTGCATTGTCTACTTCTGTTTTGCTCTTGTGATATTATAATGCATATTTTATGATTAATTAATAACATTATTAGATAAGTAGGAAGTAATTGTACAAGTTCTATGGACAGGAACGTATTGCACTTGTAAGGGATAAATAAATTTTAAATTATTTGGAAAATAATCTTTCTAAGGAAGTAAGATTGCTCATACACATTTGTCATAATGGCATCGTTGGATTACTTCATTAAACAAGGTAAATCCCTTGGTATGACTACTGAAGAAGTAAAACAATTCGCACTTGTCGAATATGAAAAGGTTCAGAAGCTAGAAGCAAATAAATTAGAGGCGGAAAACAAAAGACTTCAATTGGAACTTGAGAATAGGAAATTTGCCGCTGAAGAAAACGAGAGAAAACTTCAGATGGAACTTGAGAATAGGAAATTAGCTGCTGCAGAAAATGAAAAGAGATTTCTTCTTGAGGCTG
The DNA here is from genome assembly GCA_024509875.1 of Oreohelix idahoensis. Taxonomy (NCBI): domain Eukaryota; kingdom Metazoa; phylum Mollusca; class Gastropoda; order Stylommatophora; family Oreohelicidae; genus Oreohelix; species Oreohelix idahoensis. The sequence continues at coordinate 202,909 of JAMPIV010022706.1, forward strand.
CAGAAAATGAAAAGAGATTTCTTCTTGAGGCTGCAGAAAATGAAAAGAGATTTCAGCTTGAGGCTGCTGAAAATGAAAATAAAAGACAACATGAACAAAAATTGATGTCATTAGAGCTTGAAAAAATTAAATTAATGAATGAAGGCAATTCTCACAATGCTCATGTTGGTCAAGCTTCCTCTAACAGGGAAAAATGTGAGGCCAATAAGATTGAAAAATCACAGTATTGCGCACATTTGTTACAGCTACTTACAGGCGAAGAATTGACAACAGTTAATCTGTTGAAAGAAACTGACAAGAATAACTATGATGCTGTCAGAGCTGCTTTGCTTAGAAAATTTCAATTGGACGAGGATGGCTACCGGCTCCGTTTTAAATCACTGTTGCCGGAAAACGGAAAAGATTTCAGTGATTAATCTCACACATACGCTTCACATTTGACAGATGGGTTGAATTATCTAAGACAGAACGTTCATATGACGCTCTTGTAGATTTATTACTACGTGACAAGGTTATGTCTTCAGTTAACCCGTCATTTCTTTCGTTCTTGCATGAACGTAAGCCAGCAAATTTAAATGATATGGAGCAAAAGTGTAGTCAATATTGTACCGCACATCCAAACATAGTAGTTAGCAATTCTGATGTTAGAGATGAATTGCCTGTTGCATTTACCATGCAACACGGAAGCCATTTCCGAAATCGCTCTCTCAGTAATGATAGAAACTTTAAAAAGGGAGATAATAAGAATTTCAATTCTTTTAAAGGGACATCATTTCGAAATGTCTCTCCATATCAACATAAGTGGGCTCAATCTCATATGTCACGTGATTCTAATATGAATAATTTTGGTAATTATCAAGGTAATAACCACAACAATCATTGGCAATCAAAATCAAATTTTTCTAACAGTCGACATAATTCTCCAAACAAACAGTATGGTCAAAGGGATAATAGTTACAACAATAATTGGAGATCAAATCAAAATGGTAATCCCAATAGACAGAATAATTATAACAATTTCCGAGACAATAGTCAGAATCGATCTAGAGGTAGAGATAGATCTTCCAACGGTAGATCGCATCACCAGGCAAATTCTGCTCAGCATGATACACAAGTTAATTTAGATCAGGATACAAATGTTAATCCTCATAATGCATCTTCTTGTTCTCTTGATTTCGAGAAGGCTAAACTTTGCCATGAATGCACGACTTTGTTCCAGCCTAAGGCGATCACTACGTTGAGTTGCGGCCATGTCTTACCAAGCCTTCCTGCGATGTCCACCGCCATGTCGGCATCTACACACGATGGAAAAGGGTCTCTTACCTTACATAGAGGATTCGCTAATAAAATTATTGTTTCTATTCTTTTTGACACAGGTTGTTCCACCGTCGGCATCAGACATTCGTTAGTCTACCCGTCATGTGCAACGGGGAAAAGTGTGAAGTGTGTAACAGTTGGAGGCACAGTTGAGACATTCCCAACGGCTGTTATAGAATTAGATACACCATTTTTCACAGGAAAAATCCATGCCTGTCTACTTCCTTCACCAGTTAATGATCTGATAATCGGTCGTATACATGGTGTTAAAGAGTGTACCCCACAACAGATTGCTACTTGGGAAAAGCAGCATATGCATTCTGCTTATGCAGTTGTCATTAGAGCGCAAGCTAAGAATATGTTGCAAGTTACACCAACAATATATCCTAACAATAATAATGATGATCTTGACTCCACTGTATCACGAGTCATTTATAGAATTACAACATAATGATGTTTCATTACAGAAATTTTTTCTGTTGGCTAATAATAATAATAGTGTAACCAATGATACACACCCTAAACATAGTTTTGTACTGAAAAATGGCGTGTTAGTTAGAATGGTACGTGATACTACTTCATCGTTACGTTCACAAATTTTGGTACCTACTAACATGAGAGCTCGTTTATTACATCATGCTCACGACTCCCAATGTGCTGGTCACATGGGTTTTTCACGCACTAAATCCAGGGTGCTATCTTCATTTTACTGGCCAGGTGTCCATAGAGATGTAAATATATATTGCCGTTCTTGCATAACATGTCAAGAGGTTAACGTACGTGGTCCACGTCACGCAGCTCCTATTCAAACTGCTGACATTCCTATTCGACCTTTTGAAAAAATGGCTATCGATATTATTGGACCTATACAACCTTCTGCCAGAGGGCACACACATATTCTCACATGTATTGACATGTGTACTCGTTGGCCTGAGGCTATTCCACTTAAGAGCACTTCATCTGCCGATGTTGCGGATGCACTATGGTTGATTTTTTCTCGTCTAGGTTTTCCGAGAAAAATCTTATCTGACCATGGTGTACAATTTATATCTGAATCCATGTCCCAGGTCATGGCCATGCTACACATCGATAGATCACTTAGTAGCATATATCACGCTATGTCAAATGGCTTAATTGAGCGCCAAAATAGGACACTAAAACAATTGTTAGGTAAAGTTACTAATGATCATCCTCAAGATTGGGACAGAGTTTTACCTGATGCTCTCTTCGCTTATCGCAAAAAGCAAAATGAAATTACATGTTTTTCACCGTTTGAGCTAGTCTTCGGTGCTCAACCTCGTGGTCCCATGTCGTTGCTTCACGACCTTCTCACTGAAGAGGATATTACAGATGACACCCAATCCTCTTATGAATATGTAATTTCTTTGAGGAAAAAAACTATTGATGCATGCAGGTTAGCTACCACATCATCTGAATTAGCAAAAGAAAAAGCTAGACTCTTTGCTAATAGATATCGACGTCTTCGCCAGCTTTTTCCTGGTGACGAGGCCTATGTTTTACTCCCTCGTAAGGACAATCGTCTACTCATTGCCTGGAAAGGCCCTTTTAAAATCATTTCTAGAATTTCCGATGTCGATTACATTGTTGATATCATGGGTAAACATAAAACCTTTCACATAAATATGTTGAAAGAATTTCATTCCCGTCCTGACTATCTTCAGTCAGTGTTTCAGGCGACTGACGACCCTACACCTTGTCGCCACCATTATACCGCTTTGTCGGTTATTCAGGAAGATGAGTCTTCTTTTCCTGAGGTACCATTACCTATCCCGGTAGTCTCACTTCATTCTACAGAAACTTGGAGTGACGTGTCCATCTCTCCTTACCTTTCTGCTGATAAGCGTCAGCAAATCTCTTCTCTTCTCCTATCTTATCAAGATGTCCTCACTGACATCCCTGGTCGTACTTCAGTCATTCATCATGACATTTTACTGACCGACGACACACCTATTCGAGTCCGCCCCTATCCCATTCCTCTTCACTTTCGGACTCAGGTTGATAAGGAATTGGATGAGATGATTCGATTGAATATAATTGAACCATCCACTTCTCCGTATTCTTCATCTATGGTTATTATTCGTAAGAAAGATAATAACATCCGTCTTTGTGTCGACTATCGAAAATTAAATAAAGTTACCCAATTTGATGCGGAACCTTTACCACTATTGGAAGATTTGCTTGTCAAACTTTCTAAGTCTATCTTTTTCACTAAGCTGGATTTGTCTAAGGGCTATTGGCAAGTCCCATTGACAGATCATGCCAAGCCACTCACTGCTTTTTCTACCCCACGTGGTCTATTTCAATGGAACTTTATGCCATTTGGACTTGTTAACGCTCCGGCTACTTTCGTACGCATGATGCGTCGTATTTTATCTCATCGCCTCAATGTCATTGCCTATATCGATGACATTTGTCTTTTTAGTGACTCCTGGGATGATCATTTTCGTGGATTAAACTCATTATTATACACTCAACGTTCTTATAATCTGACGGCTAAACCATCAAAGGCATATGTTGGTTTCCATGATATATCCTTTTTGGGTCATCGTGTTGGCCACGGTCTTTTACACACTGAAGACAATAATGTTTCAAAAATCCTTAATATCACTGCACCTAAGACTAAGAAACAGGTTAGAAGTCTTTTGGGGTTAATTCAATTTTATGGGAGATTTATTCCACACTTATCTACCATCACTGCACCTTTCTCTACATTGTTAAAAAAGGGCTCAGCTAACATGATTCGGTGGTCGCCAGAACATCAAATCACGTTAGATATTATTAAATCACTTTTTTCTGCCGCACCTGTTTTACTGTTACCTAATGCAGACCTAACTTTTGTGCTCCGCAGCGACGCGTCAAATTTTGGAATCGGCGCAGCATTACTACAGGAGTACTCAGGTACATTGCACCCAGTGATGTACGTTTCAAGAAAATTAACGCCTACAGAACGCAATTACTCAGTCTTGGATAAAGAGTTGTTGGCTATGGTTTGGTCAATAACCAAGCTGCAACGCTTCTTGTTAGGTGCTCATTTTTTCGTTGAGTCTGATCAGCGCGCACTTACAGCTCTCAACAACAGAGATGTGAAGTCATCGAAATCTACAAGGTACGCAATTGCTTTACAGCCGTACCATTTTACGATCCGAGCAATCCCTGGTTCGGAAAACGTACTTGCTGATGTTCTCTCCCGTTGTCCTCATGAGTCGAGCGAGCCTATGCGCCCTACAAAGAGTAACGCCTCTACACTGACAATTCCTCGATTGTAACGTGCTACTTAAGGAACATGAACATTTCTTCGTTCAGTGATATTATTTTACTACTAAATATCACCGTCAATGCATTTACATTACCTTTTTATGCTATCTTTGCGTCAACAATGACATTACAGTGATTTTATATATACATTATTCCAGAGATAAGTTTAGATAACTTGAACGTAGAAATAACGTGCTATAATGTGAACTTATCATTTCAACATAATAACAGTTACACTCAAACATGACATGGTGAAATTATTGACAGTCTTCACATCTAACATTACGACTTCATGACACGTTAAAAAAAAAAAAAAAATTACTCCAGTTCGGATTACTAGCATTTTTAATGCCGTGAACTCTATGCTACAATTATTACAATTCAGTTAACTTAATTAAGTTAGATAGTTACTATAGCAAGATTACAAATTTATTGATTGCTATTTCATAGCGCTTATAATTTTCGCGCATAACATATCTCATGTAGCATATTAGCATTCGTACTTTATTAGTATCGCTAATTATTTCTACGCCATTTTAGGAGTGTTGCTTGATTCGCGTATTTTATTTTCATCCTTCATCATTCCTAACTCATGATTTTATGCATTCATATTCCATTTATTTGAGTTCATTTATTGACATTTTTGTTTATTTATTATCACCCGTATTCCCTTATTTTCTCTATTGTTCCTACATTTACCACATTTTTGTTGATAGTGGTTATACAGTTTCTTACATTACCTTTCATTTATTTTAGTTGAATTAAGTTTCAAATCTCTTCCTTCACTATTATTACGTTCTTCATGATAATTATGTTTATATAATGGATAATATAATTTGATTGACCTCTACGCGATAATTAAAGTAAAAAAATAAATTTTTTTTTCCGGGGGTTGAGGTAAACTGTTACGTCCTTTTTCACCCTGGGTGTTTAAGGGTGTGGGACTTAACAGTATTGAAGTTGACATAAGTCTAACTTTTGTTAAAAGGGTACGCATCTGTGTAAGTTATAATGGCTTATGTGTAAGTAATAATGTTTAAATTAGTGGCGCACGGAAGAGCACATATTTGGTGCGTTGGAATTGAGGTTGTTGCTAATCACTGCATGACGCAGAAAAAAAAATGCCGGTTGAATAGGACAGACGTTGGTCTGGTCCAAGAGCCCCATATTGTGGGAATATTATTATGATAGTGATTTAGCTACCTTCCAGGAGAAAGTTTTAGCAGTAAATGTATATGTAAGTATCAAATATTGATACGTGCTACCCGTATGATCTAGTTAGGGCTTCGACGTGGTCATTGAGAACCCGCTGCAAGTGAGAACTGATCCTCTGCTGGTATATATTTGGTTTTAGAATACACTGAAGTTTTTGCCAGTGAATTATCCGGCGTCTCATGTATATACAGATGATTTGTAAAGGGATCTTCTAGCCATAAGTGTCGTTTAGGAGGTCCATCAAATTTAGATGTCCTTGAACGGTCGGCAATTGTATAAATCGACCAAGTTATTGACTGATTTCCTATATTAACTACGCCATACCTACTATGAAAGTATCTGTATGATTCGACACAGCCATTTGTATGATTGATGACTATTTACTATAATGTCTACGTCCTGGTTATCTTGAAAAATAAACAGTTGTCAATTTATAATCAAGACATGGGTCCGGTTACCTTACTTGCCACCAACACAGTGGACGTTTGTTCCAGTTTGCCATTGACTCATCTACATCCCACTATTATAACATTCGAGTTAAATATTGCAAGTCGGAAATAGATAGACTCTAAGCCCGACGTTTACAGACATCGCCCTTGCCTGTGGTGTCAGTCCGTTACATCAATGTAGCAAGCAGTCCGTGATGTTGGGAGTTTGCAATATCTAGTGAGGCTCCAACATCTGGAATATTTGTATCTACAACAGCTACAACAGAAACTTGCAGATACAAGAGCCACCATACCATGAAGTCAAACTATCCAGCAACCTTCTCAGTGATTTCCCTTTTTCCGTCAGTCGTTCATGTTATCGCAATGTAATTTAACTTTCTTATAAAATGCCCAAAGAAAGTGAATGGCTTCCTTCTAATATGACTACTAAGTTTTCTTTTAACATAAGTAATGAGCTTACGTTGTACACTGTCTTCTTCCACGACATCTGCATTACTCTTTTTTTTAGCTGTCCACTGTATTTTTAGCTGTCCACTATATTCTTAGCACTCTTCTGTAAAACCACATCTCTGTGGCGTCAAGGACTTTTTCTCTTTGTTTACTAACTGTCCATGGCTCACTTCCTCATGTTAAGCTCAATATCATAATGAAGAGCTCTATTTTCTTACTTCTGTTGGCAAAAAATTGTTGCATAAAATGCTTTCTTTTTTACAGAACGCTCTTTTTGCTTAGACTGTTCTACTCTTCGCCTATATACTTGTAGGCAAGTCATTTTCTTTGAGATGACCAATACTTCCATCTTTAAGAAGGTAATGATTGTCTCATCACAGATACTTCCGTAGGGGAGTGGAGCGTTTGAGTCGTCACCATACAAGTTCCAGCTTAATGAGATAGGGTGACCAGTTTTTATCCTCACTGCCTTTGCCTTCCCTAACTTGGTAAATGTGCCACGAGAGGAAGGCGCGTTTACCTCTTAGTCAGTTTGACGCTAACTTCCATCTTTACAAGTCACAAAATATTAATAAGAAGAAAAACTAAAGAACAACCAGAAATTGTTGCCAGAAACCAAAAGCAGTAATACATTTTGAAAGCACGAGAGGCTTAGCGGGCAAGAACATGTGTAAGTTATCAAAGAGATATGAACATTTAAACTAAACACACTATGCTCATATCCTGCCTTCAATCACCACACTAACAATGCCCACAAACACAAGTGTTGCTTGTCTGTACTGCTCTAGACCTTCGCAGCTAGATGATGACTGAATAATACAAAACTGACAGACTTGGAAGCTTAAATGTATGTCAGTCTCCATGAGACCATGTGGATATAAACAACAATACGGTAAGCAACATATTTAAGTAAAAGAAAATATATGACAAATCTGATAATGTGACACGATTGTACTACACTAACTGTGACAGAGACCATGAAGTTACAAAAATGCCATCAGAAAGGTGTCACATTAAATTTACATGCGCAATAGCTTGTTATGATTGATCGTGATAACCCGTCGCTAAAAATTTTCGAAAATCAATATGGCCTAAACTACCAGACCAGGCACACAGCTGACAACCATTGCAGAGACTGAAGAGGAGAGCATCATTCGACAGTGAACACTTGAAAATGGCAGTCTAGCAGCTGATTTGAATAGCTAGCTAGAAGTTGAAAACATAGCCCTCATACAGAGTAAGGGGCTGGCGTCAGGACGGATTTGCTGTTTAATTCTAGGCAATACTAAAATACCCAAATATTATCTGTTTAATAGATATTGTACAAAAACTACAGACTTTTATAAATGGATGCATGCATGGAATAGAAGGATTCAAGTGGTATTACAAGATCACGTATATAGAACTGATGACAACAACTAGACAAGCGCAGTGGAACAAGAAATGAGGAGAAAACGCTGGAGATGAATAGGACACACATTGAGAAAGCCTGATGATAACATTATCAGACATTCCCTGTTCGGGAATCTCCAGGGTAAGAGAGGGTAGAGGAAGACCAAATAACACATGGAGAAGAGAACTGGAGACGGACACAAAGGGGATGAAGAAGGCACGTGAAGACCTTGAGCTGATGCACGGCACAGGAAGACTTGGCATATGTTTATTGAAGGCGTATGCTCCTTGGGGAGGTCAAAGGTGAATGAAGAAGACACACTGTACACTTGACAGACTTGTCAGGTTCGAGTTTGATGAAACACGGATTTTTATTTCAAATAGAAGTAAGTCTTCGACAGAGTATGAAAGAACAAGGTCTGATACCATTTCACAGATTATGGAATGAAAGGACAGTTGTTGGATACTATAGTACAGTTTCGTACCACAAAAGTCAAAACTTAGGGATGAATGTTTGAGATCAATATAGGAGCTCGCCAAGACGTGTACCATAGCCTTAGTGTTTAATATTTATATGCTTCAAAGTAACAATTTGAATATGGCACCATTAATTAAGTTATGTTTGCTTATGACTAAAGCTGATTTGTCACTTTAAATATGAAAGCCTACTTCTCACATGACTAAAGCCAACTTCTCACTTTACCTATGATCAAAGCCTATTTCTCACAGACAACAAGACTCCAAGAAATCACACACGCTGGGACTACAAAACGTACGAAATTTAATATGGAGACCAGTACGTCTAACACAGAAGTAATAAAGGTCAGCAGAAATCCAGGCTCACTCAACTACCATGTCAAAAAGAAATTGATTATAAAAGTTGGACAGGAAGTAGTAGGAGATATCTATAATGGCTAACACATGGTGCTTGCCAACTGACATCAGCCCTCTGGTGCCCATTTCAAAAAATAGCATACTCATACCCCCTCTTTGCTGTCAATGTCAAAAATGGTCACTATCTAACGCAAGGGAAAAGAAGATCAAACATTCGAGACGAGATGCGAATTCCACTATAAATGTTATAAGAGACAAATTAAGTAATCAGAAAGTTCCGGGAACCATATTATGCATCAGTTACATAGAACATCCCCAACCCCCTTTTTTCCCAAAGAAGGGGGGGGGGAATAAAAAATATAGACATATTGTAAGAACGTAACTAGATCAGTTGCCAGCACAAGTCTTCAACAGCCAAATAGACTACCAGGATAGGCAATCTTAAAAAAACCCTGAAGATGACGGTATGGATTTAGCCAAAGTAACAAACCTTGCGCTCGAAGGAATCTGCTTTTCCTCACTACGATTCACAAGAGATATTGGCAAAAAAAGTGCAACATTCCCTATAGCCGGTCGTGCTTCTCAAAGACTGGCGTAAGGGTGAACGAAGTTAGAGGATCTTGAAGAAAACTGACCATTAACAACGTGTTGTTATGGATAAATGCCAATAGTCTCTGAATTTACATTCCGTTGTGAAAAACAAGATCTTTTTGAGTTGAAAATATTGTATTTTTTTAAAACAGGAAAAGAAACAAATCAGAAAAATAGACTCGTTTTTTTACTTTACCATATTGTATATAATACACATTTTAAACATGGATTAAAGTTTGTTACAGTTTTCGTCAAATCTGACGCTGTAGATGATATGTGAACAAATAAATTTACTCTGTGTACTTCATCTAAACATTAAATAGAAACTCCATCCCTAACAGTAACTTTTGAACATCTGGATGTAGATGACAGTTACACTCCTGGCATATGCTAGTGTGAATTCAAACGAATGTTCATTTCTATATTTGCTCAGGCGGTGAAAGAAGTAGAAAACGTTAAAAAGACAAATCTGACAAGTACCGAAACATCTACTCTGATATCCCAGGGGCGGGGCCTACGCATAGAATACTGAGTTAATAAACAAAATAGTTCACCTAGCTAAAATCACTTTTAACCTTCTACTCCCAAAGAGAACATTAAGCAAAAACTAGATATAACTTTATTATTAGCAATAGATCAGGAGCTAATAGTACCTTAAGTGATAGTACTACTTTCAGTTTGAGAAAAAATTGCACTTTTAGTGTTTCTCCTGGTTTTAAAAGTAAAGTTCAGTGCTTATTAAAAATTATGTGCTAAGTGTAGATCTAGTGCTCGAATTGCAACGTTAATTGTGGTAGGAAACAGAGCAGAAATTAAGCCATGGAGAATAATGCATTCAAGCCATCCCCAGTGGTCATTGTACGGGCTATTAAAAAATACTTTTTGGGAAGATCATTGGAACGTGTGCCTAGCTGGATCCCTTATTTGTGCGGAGCAAAGTTGATAAAATAACCACACATAATACGAAGATAACACCTACATATAAAGCTGAGGGAAGAAACTTCATAACATAACTGTCTAAACCAAGCTGTCATGAGACGATGACAGACAACGCACCAACTACATATAAGTGCCAATGAGACCAAATCGATATAGCGAAGTCCTACAAAAATGAAATCCAACTTCATTACTATGTCATTACTCAATCAATAAAAATTTTGAAAGTGTATTAAACAACTGTAAATGAGGAAAAACATACTCATTATAATATAAAGGAATTTGATCTTCTCTCTGAGTAAATGTATTTGTTATCAACTTTCGTTAACTTGTATTAATTTGTTATAACTTTGAATCTTTAGTTAACTCTTGCCAGTTGTTAAACTGTTAACGTTGCATTACTCTCTATTTATTTCCTTAAATAAATATCTACGTTTTATATTTGTAAATATAAAATAGTTGTTAGATTAGAGTGGTACAACATCACGGCTTACATTTGCTTTTTTCTTATTTAACAAGCCGTGTGGCGGCTTTCGATCTATCATATTTTGATCTATTTCTATTATCTTTCGTTCTCAGAATGGTGACGGGGAAAGAAAGCTTGATCTAGTTACTTCGGTATTCTTCAAGCTAATAGCGGTTTCTTTACCTTTAATGGTCAGTAGTTGTCTATCAGAAAATACTCTTTTTATATACGAGAAAACCCTATTCTAAGACATATTTATGGAGAAAATTAGAATATCAAACTTATCGATAAACTTATCTGAATTTTACCAATTCGTCATAGCAAGCACACATTTATCTTGTTTGTTTTTTCTCTCCATATTTAAGGGCAATACGATAGTACTGACATGAGCAATACGATAGGACTGACATGGGCAATACGATAGGACTGACATGATCAATACGATAGGACTGACATGGGCAATACGATAGGACTGACATGAGCAATACGATAGGACTGACATGAGCAATACGATAGGACTGACATGAAATGTTAATTGAAGAATCTTATTTTTGCATTGGGCTTGATTTCTTTTAATCTCCAAATATTTCCTAATGCAACGAAAACTGCTTTGGCCTTTAGTATTTTTTTTTTTTTTTGGTATCACTGTTGCTCCTAGATATACATGCATGTATATTTCTACACAGTCGAAGGTAAACGGAGAAGAGGAAGGCAGAGAAAATCCTGGGCTGATAACATCAAAGAATGGGCAGGACACGGTTTTTCCACACTTGTACGCATTGCTGAGGATAGAGAGCAGTGGAGGACCCTGTCTGCTGATGCTTCCATCATGGCACCCCTACGACCCATGACGGGTTACGGGCTGAGATGAGATGATATTTCTACATTTTGTTGAAATGTTTCGTCAAGTACAATCTTGTTACTGTTTCCTGCACTTATTCTCATTCTCTTTTTGTTTTCCCAGTGTATTTTCAGACACATTTGCTGTAACCTCTCAGCAAGTTCCTCCATTGTGTCTTACATGTGGTTACGGTTACGGGACAGAAGAGCAAGACAGTCGGTATAAAATATACATAATAACTGACTGGGAAACATTCAATACAAGAAATTTATTGTTTGAAAAGCTGTAACAAACAAGTTTTGTCTTGAAAAGAGCTCATCACGTCTACGTTTAAATTATTCAATTCTTTTTTCTTTAAACTCTGAATTATTGGTCTCAAAATGACGCCGCAACTTAACTGGCACCATAATACTATTTGAAAATGTTCTTTTACATAAGATACAATACGGTAAATTATTAACAGCAATAAAGCTGAGGGAAATATAGCTTTCGTTTAATTTCGTTTCTTATTTACAGTTTAGTCCAGTATCTTTGGAGTAAATTCCATCCTTCCACGAGTTAGAGTGTTAGAGAACTCTCTGATGTGTCAGTTTCATCTTTTTCAGCAGCTTTAGACGTAGATCATACAGCCAGAGGCATCCCTAAAATATTTTGCACCCGGGCCGGATCTTACCTTTGGCACCCTCCTGCGATAAAGAAAAACTCTTGCAAGCATATTTTTAATAGTAAGTTCTATCATAATAGTGTCCAATGGCACCCCTTTCTTGGCTGTCACCCGGGGCAGACTGCCACCCTCGCACCCCCCCCCCCCATTAGTATGCCACTGCGTACAGCTGTAGGTTAGGAAAGCGAGTCTCCTAATCTCCTTTTTTAAAGACAACGATCTTAAATTTAAGCAAAAATATTGTAAATAATTTTTCTGTTATTTTATAATAAAATGTTATTAAATTCTAAAATATACTACTCGTCAAAAGTCAAGGGCCACTTAGAAAAACCTTGGTTGAAACTATAAAACAAATCTGATATAAACGTAATTGGTATCAGTCAAAACGGCATTTATTGAATACCAAATTGACATGTCACGTAAAGAAATGGAAACACACATTCAAACGCAATGAAGCTGTGAAGTGTGTCACCCACCTTTTCAAAAGTCACACAATAGATATTGGACAAATAGACATTTCAAAATCGGGTATGACCACCGTTTGCAGCAAGGCATTCAAGACAGCGTAGACGCATCGAGTCCACAAGGGTCCGAAGAGTATACTGAGGCACAGCTTGCCATTCCTGAAGCAGAAATGCAGTCAGCTGTGCAACATCCATTGGCAGGGGGTGATTTGTTGACAATCTTCGACCAAGGACATCCCAGAGGTGCTCAATCGGAGAAAGGTCAGGTGAATGAGCTGGCCACGCCATCCTGGTGATCCCATGTTGATAAATAAACTAATTCACCACACGAGCTCGATGGGGTCGAGCGTTATCATCTTGGAGGATGGCATTACCACCTATCGCCTCCAGAGCAGGCTGAACAAATGGTCTCAAGATTTTGTTCTGGTATCTTGGGCCGGTCAAGTTGCCTTGGATGATGTAGAGTGGGGTCCTGCCGTGTCTGCAGAAGCCTCCCCAGCCCATGACAGAACCCCTACCATAACGATCCACCTCTCGAATTGTGTTATCAGTTGTAGTGAAATTGACCGAGATACAACGGTAAAATACTCCAAAGATAACATTTAAGGATAAAAAACATAATGCGTAAGCTGCTGATGTACATGATCGCCTAGACCGCGGGTCATCATCCTCTATAAATTTTGCCTTGCTAGACAGGAGGGGAACGGCGGATCAAAAGAAAAAAAATATGACTGGAAAGGCTAAGGAGACGCAATGGGGGGGGGATGGAGGAAAGTAAAAATTCACGTCCCCCAAATTGACACGAGGTACGGAATGGACGCTTTTGCGATACTAAGATTTTGATTTGAATTGAGCGGCAGAACGCGGATGGTAGGAAAATTACAAAAATTTAAAAAGTAATTTTTCTTAATATTAATGTTAGGAATATAAAAATTAGCTGGCCGGATGGCCTATTCTGAGCAGTGAACTAATATGTTCTTAAATTTACAAACGGATAGATAATATTGAAGATAATGACAAAAGACAGTGTAGTTTACATCATCGACAGACTGCCTTGAATAAAAAGTGTCGTTATTTGCACACAAAAACACGACCTTGGGAACAGGTGTTCAAAGTTACTTATTATGGAGGAGAGGGTTTTTGAGCGGTAGCTGTGTCTAAATATAACTTTTTACGACAAAATTTTAAGGGGAGAGAAAGGTTGCTTCAAAAATCAAGCACATTTTTTTTAGAAAACACAAGTAGAGACGGACAGACTAACAGATAACCATCCATACTTGACTGAAGCATGACTGAAATGACTTTAGTGTAGAAATTTGAAATTTAAAGTACAACTAGGCAGTGATTGGCCACAGACAATCATATCATTAGCGCTCAGACGCGAAAGTGGGGTCATTCTTCAATAATTGTTCAGTGTTAGACACAGATTTTAAAGTGTGGTGTTTTCCCATATGAAAGACAGTGAATAAATTTAGGGACGCCATACTATAGCCAGCAGCTCAGCTGAGTTTTGCTAGCAATTCTGTGTTATGTATTCATAATCTGGTAAGATTGAAATTATTTCTTTATATATTTTGAATATTGTTTCATGTTCGAGTGATTTGATACTGCCATATCAAAATCTAGCCTTACAAACAAGTAGGGAGTTGCTCTAGACCCCCCGCCCAAGTCAGGGTCTAGGGACCAACAAGGTACATAAACTACAGCAAGGATTATGCAAGATATATCAAGCGTTGAAACAGATTACCTATCTTCTTTTAGGGCCGACAACTAATAAATATTTTTCAGAATCTATAGTCTGGGAGGATCTATCTGATGTAAACCCACCATGGTAACTGTGCTGTTTGGTCAGAGAGATCTGACCTGTCTGTATGATGTGGTTGTTGTGTCAGTGTGGTGTCCAGACGTGGGTATAGAATAGATTTTGACACATAGCCCATACTTTGATTGCAGAGCTGTGAGTTTCTATCGACAACAAAGCAGAGTCTATTCGGTGGGTGACTTTACTCGAGTGTATCTGTGCAGTTCTTGTGACAGAGACCACCATTATTGTCCGCCAGCACGGAGAGGTGGGACCGCAAGTTTTCAGCACCAGAGCTACAAAAAGATGAGTGAGCCTCTGGTCTGCTGGACATTCACCAACTATTGGTAGTGACTAATATCCCCATAAAAATTCCCACCATTTTCTGGACACGGTGTAGTCAATATAGACAGGTGTGATGAGACCACCCCAACAGCACAGACAATAAATATCCTCCCTAGTAGCTGACTACCAGAACATTTTAATAAAACTAACTATTCTAGTACTTAAATATGTACACTTTTGCATTTATTATGTAACATTCCATGCATAATTTTCATAATTTTTAAATCCTTCTTTTAAAACAAGTTCTGGTCAAAATAAAACTTGATCCAGAACAAATAAATGTAATATAATTATATCAAAAACTTTACACACGTGAGTTAGTTCAGTGTATTTTAACACTTGTTAATCTTATTAGTCTTGTTAAATATCTATGGGTGTATTTATAACTAACACACCACATTACACATCATTACCCTAGACACTTTACGTAGCCACAGTCATTAAGAAAAAAAAAAAATTAAGTGTGAGGTCGTAGTGGTAGCAAGAAAGGCCTTCTGACAATTCTCAACTACATTTTATCTCAGGAGCCTTCACAGCTGGCCTCATACAATGTACATGTAGTAATAACACCATCATACAATACCATCAACACCACTACATAAATTGGGGTCTTGTCCAGGGATAATTAGCCAATATTAATATTAAGATCTCCTGGTGGGAGAAATAAAAGTAGGGAAATAAATTGTAAAATTTCCTTTAAAATTAAAAGTGTCCCTGCAGATAAAAGTTGGTGAATCTTCACAGCCAGTAATAATTAAGTAGTTAACTGGTTAGTTAGATTATAGTCATAAGAATTACTTAGTGTATTTACTGGTTAGAGATTTAGCTTGTATATTATTATATTGTCTGAAAAGTATGGCTGAGCTAGCAAAGTTCCGATCAGCTGCTGTGCTCACGGCGAAGGAGATGGGAATGGATGGTCAAATTTTAATTCAATACGTAACGGCTGAATGTGATAAATATATTGAACGGGAAGAAAGGAGGTTAGCTGAAGAGAAGAGGTTAGAGGCTGATAGAGACATTAAGAGGCTGCAGATTGAGGCAGAAGAAAAACGACAGCAAAGGGAGGCAGAAGATAAAAAGGCCGAAAGGGAGGCAGAAGATAAAAAGGCCGAAAGGGAGGCAGAGGAAAAAAGGTTGACTGCCGAAAGGGAGGCTGAAGATAGAAGGTTGCAGAGGGAGCACGAATTACGACTAAGGGAGCTGGAATTACAAGGCCCGGCCCCTGAAAATGGTGCCAGCCCTTTTGCCTCAGATGCTACGCCCAGTATGGGAGCCTCAAACTCAGCTATGGGGTTTCATTTAGACCATTTTGTTGAGAAAGACGATGACATAGAGGGGTACCTGGGACGTTTTGAGTTATTAGCTACTACATATGGGTTAGAGAGAGAGAGGTGGAGTTTAAAGCTATCACAGGGATTGAGGGGTGCTTCTTATGAAGTATTTGCCAAAATGAACAGGGAAGACCAAGACAATTATGACATGTTAAAGCAGGCTTTGTTATTAAGGTACGAGAAGAATGGTGAATTTTATCGTAAGAGATTTAGAAATGCCAAACTGTTGTCTGGGGAGACATACCACCAATTCTCTGCCAGACTAGAAACCTATTTGGAGAAATGGACGGCTCTGGGGAAGACCCAAGATCTTAAAGAAATGATCATGATTGAGCAATTGAGAGAGTCCATGGCTCCAGACATGAGAAAATTTCTCATGGAACAAGGTGCAGAGAAGTTGGGGGAAATTTTAAATGTTGCTGAGAGGTATCAGGCAGCTCAGGCAGAGGTAAGTGGTGCTAAGAAGAAGCACATAGACAATTTTAAAGCTCCACAGCAATTTAATAAATTTGATAATAGAGAGCAGGGAAATAAGGGTAGGACAAATTTTGAGCGGCCAAGAAATGACTATCGCGACAGAAACTCACAGTTCAATGACCAAAAGTTCAATGAAAGAAAACCGTTGAACCAAGGAAAAAGATGGTGCAAATGGTGCAAGAAGGATAACCATAACACCGAATTTTGTAGAAGGAAACCTTCAAACATTGCTGCAATGAAGTCGGGGACGCAAAGATTAAAGGTTAATCCTAAGGGACAACAGGAACCTTATCACCCCCCAGTTTGTGAGGATGTTATTTGTAATGGGGTCACCATAAGGTGCCTTTATGATACAGGTTTGGATTATGATTCAGTTGTGAAGTCTAGCCTAGTGGACCCAAGTCAGTATACCACAGAAACAGTGGAAATACAAGGGGCGACTAAGGACATACCACTCATGACACTTCCCATCGCAAGGATAACGGTGAAAACTCGCTATGTGGAAGGAGAAATCAGAGCAGCAGTGATAGATGAACCAATCTACCCTCTGATATTGGGGTGTAGATACGTCTTCTTGGGGAATCCCGAGAAACCTGTGATCATGGCGACAGTGCAGACCAGGTCACAGAAGAAGGAGGAAGAAGGTGAACCTATAAATGCTCATCCAGAGGAGATGAGGAAGGCGCAGGCTGAGGATAGGACACTCCAGCCATGTTTTAAAAAATTACCCAAATGCCACACACCTCCGAGCAAGGGGGAATATTTCATGAAGAACAAACTCTTATACAGGAAGACAGGAACTAGATCCACTGGTCACGGACAGTTAGTTCTTCCCAAGATATATAGGGCAAACTTAATAAGGAGCTTACATGTTGGAACAGATGGTGACCATGAGAAAGTCGGTATCATCTGCCAAAAGATTGCTCGAAAATACTATTGGCCCGACGTAAATGTCGATGTTGAAAACTTTGTAGAAGCATGTGGCGTATTTCATGAGGGAACACCCACAAAGGGAAAATATGTGCAGGACCTAGAACCGCCACGGGGCAACTTTAGGCCTGAAAGGAAAACTAATTATACACGGGTAGACAAAGTGGAATGGGAGCCCCCTTTTCACACCCAGTCTTCACTTGAATGGATTAACATGGCCGCTATGCGAAGAGTACAAAGAAGAAATTTAACCCAGGATAGGATGACAATCCCTCGGTCAGACTTATATAAACTGGAGGAACAGACAAGAGAGCGAAGATCTCTCATAAACAATCTTAAGTGGGGAGACAAACCCCAGAGAAAAATTGGTAGTGGTCGATTTGTGAGTGATGATTCTAGGAAGAAAAGTCCTCATTATAGAGCTTCTAAGGGACGGGACCCGATGGGTTCCATGAAAAATAAGTATGGTAAATTAAAGATCCAGATGTAACTCTATTAAGGACCTGGACAGATGAGAAGGCGGAAGAGACTGTTACCTCATCGTATCAATACGTGAACGAACTGACCACTCGTTTGAAAGCTGGATGGAAACTGGCAAATGATAATTTGAAACAAGCCAGGAAGAAACATGCAGCATATTTTAATAGGAAGGCAAAGGACAGGGAACTGGCAGTCGGAGAGAAGGTGCTGCTTTTACTACCCGGAAGCCAGAATAAATTACAAATTGGTTGGCAAGGTCCATATACGGTTCTAGAGAAGGTGTCTAGAACAAACTATAAAATTGACAAAAAGGGGAAGGAAAAAGTTTATCATGTAAACCTGTTAAAGAAGTATCTGGACAGACCACTCCAGGAAAGCACCCCCTTATTGACCTTAGCTATTGCAACCCAGATGCAAAAGGAAACACTCACCTCACATGAATACCCATTACATCCTTGTGAAACCGCAGCACAGGTAAAAGTCAGTAAGCACCTGACTAAAAATCAGAGGGAGAGAGTTCAACAAGTTCTGGAGGAACATACAGATGTATTAACAGATAAACCAGGCCATACAAATTTGCTACAGTATGACATGAAACTGGTAGACTCAAACCCAATCTGTATGAGAGCCTATTCTATTCCGTTCGCGAAGGAGAAGGCATTAAAGGAAGAAATAGATTATTTATTGAAGGAGGGGATTATTTCGCACAGTGAATCATCTTTTAGTTCTAGTGTCGTTTTGTTGAGGAAACCGTCTGGGGAACACAGACTGTGCATAGATTACAGGAAACTGAATGCTGTCACAGAAGGACAAGTGGATCCATTACCAGACACAAAACAGTTATTTGCCAGACTGAACAAGGCAAAATACTTTTCAAAAGTGGATCTTAGTAAAGGCTATTACCAGATCCCAGTGAAGCCTGAAGTGAGACCTTATTTGGCTTTTAGCACTTCGGATGGACATTATGAATTCAATATGCTACCATTCGGACTGAAAAATGCTCCGAGTGTGTTTTCAAGGATGATGCGAAAATTGTTGGACCCCCTGAATAACCCATGTATCACGAATTTCATGGATGATATACTCGTCGCCACAGAGACATTTGAAGAACACATTGAAGCTCTGGAGATGTTGTTTGATAGACTTCGGGAGGCGAACTTAACTGCTAGGCCAACAAAATGTTGTATTGGATGCAAAGAGTTGGAATTCTTGGGACACACTGTATATCAGGGTAATATGACCCCTGATCCTAAGAACTTGGAAAAACTGCAGAGAGCACCTAGGCCGCAAACCAAAAAGGACGTGCGATCATTCGTGTCGTTATGCGGATTTTATCAGAAATACATCAAAAATTTTAACGCCATTTGTGCTCCTCTGACTGATCTGACTCGCAAGGGACTTCCAGATAAAATTATTTGGACTGCACAATGTGAATTAGCGTTCCAAGAGTTAAAGGAAAAACTCACTAGCAAGCCTATTCTCAAACTGCCTGATTTGACACAGGACTTTGTCTTAAGAACCGATGCCAGTAATGTAGGACTTGGAGGGGCTTTGTTGCAAAGATCATCTTCACCTGATGGGGAACTGAAACCAGTCGCTTATGCAAGCCGCAAATTGAATAAGGCGGAACAAGGATACTCCACAAGCGAAAAAGAATGTTTAGCATTAATCTGGGCAATAAAGAAGTTTCAAATCTATCTGTATGGTAGGACTTTTGTGGTGGAGACGGATCATCAGCCTCTCGTGTTCTTGTCTCAGGCTAAGCATGAAAACGCAAGATTGCTGAGGTGGTCTTTATTGCTTCAACCGTATCAGTTCAGTATCCACAATATATCCCAGGCAAATTGAATGTCGGTGCAGATTTCCTCAGTCGGCACCCCTGTGATCAAAATTAGAGTAGTGGCAGACGTGAGGAGTAATTTTACCTATGTGTATCGCTGGTTTTGGAACTTGCCATAGGCATGTTTTCAAGTGGGGAGATGTGTAGTGAAATTGACCGAGATACAACGGTAAAATACTCCAAAGATAACATTTAAGGATAAAAAACATAATGCGTAAGCTGCTGATGTACATGATCGCCTAGACCGCGGGTCATCATCCTCTATAAATTTTGCCTTGCTAGACAGGAGGGGAACGGCGGATCAAAAGAAAAAAAATATGACTGGAAAGGCTAAGGAGACGCAATTGGGGGGGATGGAGGAAAGTAAAAAATTCACGTCCCCCAAATTGACACGAGGTACGGAATGGACGCTTTTGCGATACTAAGATTTTGATTTGAATTGAGCGGCAGAACGCGGATGGTAGGAAAATTACAAAAATTTAAAAAGTAATTTTTCTTAATATTAATGTTAGGAATATAAAAATTAGCTGGCCGGATGGCCTATTCTGAGCAGTGAACTAATATGTTCTTAAATTTACAAACGGATAGATAATATTGAAGATAATGACAAAAGACAGTGTAGTTTACATCATCGACAGACTGCCTTGAATAAAAAGTGTCGTTATTTGCACACAAAAACACGACCTTGGGAACAGGTGTTCAAAGTTACTTATTATGGAGGAGAGGGTTTTTGAGCGGTAGCTGTGTCTAAATATAACTTTTTACGACAAAATTTTAAGGGGAGAGAAAGGTTGCTTCAAAAATCAAGCACATTTTTTTTTAGAAACACAAGTAGAGACGGACAGACTAACAGATAACCATCCATACTTGACTGAAGCATGACTGAAATGACTTTAGTGTAGAAATTTGAAATTTAAAGTACAACTAGGCAGTGATTGGCCACAGACAATCATATCATTAGCGCTCAGACGCGAAAGTGGGGTCATTCTTCAATAATTGTTCAGTGTTAGACACAGATTTTAAAGTGTGGTGTTTTCCCATATGAAAGACAGTGAATAAATTTAGGGACGCCATACTATAGCCAGCAGCTCAGCTGAGTTTTGCTAGCAATTCTGTGTTATGTATTCATAATCTGGTAAGATTGAAATTATTTCTTTATATATTTTGAATATTGTTTCATGTTCGAGTGATTTGATACTGCCATATCAAAATCTAGCCTTACAAACAAGTAGGGAGTTGCTCTAGACCCCCCGCCCAAGTCAGGGTCTAGGGACCAACAAGGTACATAAACTACAGCAAGGATTATGCAAGATATATCAAGCGTTGAAACAGATTACCTATCTTCTTTTAGGGCCGACAACTAATAAATATTTTTCAGAATCTATAGTCTGGGAGGATCTATCTGATGTAAACCCACCATGGTAACTGTGCTGTTTGGTCAGAGAGATCTGACCTGTCTGTATGATGTGGTTGTTGTGTCAGTGTGGTGTCCAGACGTGGGTAGAGAATAGATTTTGACACATAGCCCATACTTTGATTGCAGAGCTGTGAGTTTCTATCGACAACAAAGCAGAGTCTATTCGGTGGGTGACTTTACTCGAGTGTATCTGTGCAGTTCTTGTGACAGAGACCACCATTATTGCCCGCCAGCACGGAGAGGTGGGACCGCAAGTTTTCAGCACCAGAGCTACAAAAAGATGAGTGAGCCTCTGGTCTGCTGGACATTCACCAACTATTGGTAGTGACTAATATCCCCATAAAAATTCCCACCATTTTCTGGACACGGTGTAGTCAATATAGACAGGTGTGATGAGACCACCCCAACAGCACAGACAATAAATATCCTTCCTAGTAGCTGACTACCAGAACATTTTAATAAAACTAACTATTCTAGTACTTAAATATGTACACTTTTGCATTTATTATGTAACATTCCATGCATAATTTTCATAATTTTTTAAATCCTTCTTTTAAAACAAGTTCTGGTCAAAATAAAACTTGATCCAGAACAAATAAATGTAATATAATTATATCAAAAACTTTACACACGTGAGTTAGTTCAGTGTATTTTAACACTTGTTAATCTTATTAGTCTTGTTAAATATCTATGGGTGTATTTATAACTAACACACCACATTACACATCATTACCCTAGACACTTTACGTAGCCACAGTCATTAAGAAAAAAAAAATTAAGTGTGAGGTCGTAGTGGTAGCAAGAAAGGCCTTCTGACAATTCTCAACTACATTTTATCTCAGGAGCCTTCACAGCTGGCCTCATACAATGTACATGTAGTAATAACACCATCATACAATACCATCGCGACACCAAGCAACACGGGCTCTGCGATGAGCAGGAGTAAGGGGGATTCTGACTGCAGGACGTCGAACAGCCAGTCCAAATTCATGTAAACGTCTGCGAATGGTGCTTTGACTGACATTAACGTTTGCAGTTTGTCTCAGCTGACATCTTAGAGTGGAACAAGTCACTGTTTGATGGCGCAGGGCTGACAACAAGAGGTACCGGTCATCATGTCTATTGGTGCATCTAGGGCGATCTGGCCGGTGGCGATCCTCCACACTTCCTGTGGCCTGAAATCTCTCCAAAATTCTTTGGATAATAAAGTGTGACACTGCAAGCCATCTAGCAACCTCACGGACAGATAAACCACTTTCAACCCACACTATAGCCCTCATTGTTTGTAAGGTGTCAAGACTTCTTCTCGGTGGCATGGTTTTTGCAAGTGATGAAACTACCCTAAGTCTGCTGATTGTAAAACAAATTAAGAGTGAACTCTGTTTGCGAAAAGTCGCCATTGCACGTGGAATGTCAATCAGCACGATTACTTCACCTGTTTGGTTGTACGGAAGTTTGAAAAAACAGATTAAAAATGTGAATTTATGGTCAGCAAACCAAATTGCACGTGATCACCATGGTTGTCGGTGAGTTGTTTTTATGCTTAACGTGCATAGAGGACTGTCAGAGGAAGATATTGCACCCATTTCTACTAAAAACTTCCTTCATTTAATCATTCTATGCGCTTATATAAAAGTGTATTGAAAATAATAGGGTGGCCCTTGACTTTTGACGAGTAGTATAATTCAATTCTAAAATAATAACAGTTTCTTTTATTAAATTTAAAACATTTGCAAAGTTTCCGGAAAAAAAAAATAAAAAAATATTACTGCGAAATAAGACAACAGAGTGTACTTACTTCTTGTCGTGTTTCCGCGTAGCAGCAAAGAAAACTTATGGATTTCAAAATAACAATTTATTGAACGATAATGAGGTTACAGAGGTTATAACGGGTATAAACGAAGATAGCTAGTAAGAGCACAGTAGAAGTACTGAGAACAAACTGAGTTAATCTCTGAAAACGCACATACAGTACTTGTACTTGTACTTGTACTTGTACTTGTACTTGTACTTGTACTCCAAACCTACTACCTTAAAAACCTCTAGAAAAAAAAAAAAAAGAATACACAAGCACACATTCCATTAACCGTCAGAGCGACGACGTCATCACACGTCATGTAGCCTCTGAAAAACTTCACTGTACACTCGTGAGAGAATGAGAGTGCAAAAGGCAAATAACGTCTTAAATTATTTTGAAAATAGTTTTGACCTCGCGGATCCCCTGAAAGGGTCTCGGGGACACTGGGGGGTCAGCGGACAACACTTTTGAGAACCGCTGCAGTAGAGGAAGTAGAAGTAATTAATAAAAAATCGAACTCAGTGTCAGGACAAGACATTCTAAGCTACGAAATCCTATTTTAAAAAAATACCCAAATATACCATAGAAAGGGAGCCGCGGTAGCATAGTGGTTAGTGCACTGGCTTACTTGCTCAGTGGTCTATGGTTCAATCCCCAGATGAGGTGGGATTTTTTTAGGCCGCAAACGGCTCCTGGGTCGACCCAGCCCCAATTGGGTACCAGAGCAACTCTGGGGGAAGGTTAAGGCGGCCGGCGTGATGCTGACCACATCATCCCCAGTGTGCCGATGGTCAAGAAAATATGGGCCTAACACCATATTCCCAATATGCCTCAATGGGCGTGTAACGGGGGTGTTTAGATACCATAGAAATAATTACTTCTCTTTACAACAATATATGGAACACAGAAAATATACACAAGGCATGGAAATAAGCAGTAGTTATACTAGTACTAAAACCATGGTACGAGTTCCTACAGACCAATAGCATTAACATCCCAACTACAGAAAATAATGGAAACCGTGGTGGACTTAAATACCACATGGAAAAGAACAATCTTTACAGCCCAGCCCGATCCAGGTTTAGGAAAAACAGAAGCACTATGGACCAACTTATCAGATTAGAACATGAGATAAAATCAGGATTTAAAAGGAATGAAAAAAAAAAACAATAGCGAATTCTTAGATGTGACAAGGGCATACGATGAATGCTGGAGTGAAAGTATAAGATCAATAAGATAGGGCATAACAGGAAAAATGTACAATTCTCCATAGAAAAATTTATTACACACGACACACATACGTTACAGTACAGGTAAACAATGACAAATAAGACCTATATAAACAAGAGAATAAAATTCTACAAGGATCACTACTGTCTCTTTCCTTATTTTCTATAATGGTCAATGACCTAGCACAGAAATTCAGTGACAACAAAAAAATAAACTGTCACAATTTGCAGAAGATGCAGCTATTTGGAGGACGAGGAAAATCCTGCCCCAGACTATATAAAGATCTACAAGCCCGAGAAAATAATGTCGCAGAATAGATGACTATGTGTGGCTTCCAAATAAATGCTAAAAATAAAACCAGTTGAAATGATATTCAATAGAGTTAGAGTACAAAAAAAATTAAACAATTGAAATAAAGATTAAGGAGCACATAATAAAAACAGAGTAAACTTGATGAGCATGTGAAAGTTATATTCCTGCCTCCAATGAAGTTTAGAACTTAGCATGAGATCTAATTTTTAAAGCGTAACACATTCAATTGGCACAAAATAAAAGCAGCGTTATATCGAAAAAGGGCTAATTGAAGTGCGTAAGACCGGGGGATTGCCGTATATGTTTGTGTTGCTTTATTTATAACTTTCTTATATATATTTTTAAGACATGATTTTCTGTTGATTCTCTGCCGGTATACTTTTAGCGTGTTGTGTTAATTAGACACTTGAACAAGGAATGAAAGCTCACGTATGAAGAAATGATGACAGCATGCATGGGCGACTTAGTTGCGAAGTTTAAGTTTGAATTTGCATAGAAAAGGACAGAGTCCATCATGAGAAAATAATTGAATGCCTCGAAGACATAGGTATTGATGGAAAAGATATAAGAATACTCAGTAACCTTTATTGGGAGCAAACTGCCACAGTAAGATCTGGAAGGAATTATTCACCATACATAGACATAAAAAGAGGTGTCAGACAAGGTTGTGTGCTGTCCCCCTGCCTATTTAATCTGTACACCGAAAAAATTTTCAAACAAATACAGGAAATACCAGGACTGAACATCAGCGGAAGGTCAATAAACAACCTTAGATATACAGATGATACCGTGTTGTTAGCTGAAAGCGAACGAACAGGAGTTACAAGAACTAGTGAAGCAAGTGAACAGTATAAGTCATGAATATGGACTCGACATTAATATCGAGAAAACAAAAACTATGATAATTAGCAAAACAGACGATAAACCCACATTAAAGATAAGCGTAAATGGGAAAATCCTGGAACAAGTCAAGAGCTACGTATATCTTGGTCATATAATAACAGAAGATGGCAGATGTGAACAGAAATCAAGAAGAGAATAGAAATGGCCAAAGCTACATTCAACAACATGAAACATATACTGACATCTAAACAGTTATCTCACAAATTAAAACTGAGAATCATAAAGTGTTATATATATTCTGCATTTCTGTATGGTGTAGAAACATGGACGACGAATAAGCATTTGAAAGAAAGAATTGAGCATCTTGAAATGTGGATATATAGAAGAATGGGGCGTATCTCATGGAAAGAGAAGAAAACAAATAAGGAGGTCCTAGAAAATCTAGGTATGAAAAGAGAGCTAATGAGGGAGATCAAAGTTCGGCAGCTAAAATACTTTGGCCACACAAAAAGGCATAACACCTTGCAGAAGACCATAATAGAAGGGAGTTGAAGGCAAACGTGCAAGGGGAAGACAGCGCTATAAGTGGGAAGATAACATCAAGAGATGGACAGGAAAGAGTCTATCAGAGTGCACCACCAAGACAAGAGACAGAAGACGTTGGAGATCCATTACAGCCAACCTTCGTTGTGGAGATGGCAGCTGATGATGATGATAAAAGGCATAAAGATGGCAAAATACGTTTAAATAGAATAAATCAGCATAAAGGTTGGCATTTTGCTGAAAATTCATCTCTGTGAACATGAAAGGAGGAACATTACTTTCCTAACTGAATCTCGCCAATTTCGATTTGTAAGACGAACAGGCATAAGGATGCCGGAAGGGATGCAACACTCTTTTCTAACAACCATTTCAAGTTGCTGGTTGCATGCCCTTTGATGCAGACATCTTGTTTCACGCCAAAAGCGTTCTCACGTCATAGCTGCCCAGGGACAGGTGAGGGCTCCTAAGGAGTCACAAGCAAAGGAAATTGAAAAAGCCGCGTTTGAGACATGTCGAATAAATTATCACGATAGTTACATATTCTCTCATACGATTTAGGACAAATCAAAAACGTGTTGTTTGTGTAGTGTGTAAGCTGATGCATTCTTCGATTTGTGAAAGAAAACGTTCTTGTAAAACCCTGAAATCCCGGAGTAGATCTGGAGTGGAGAAAATGGGTGCAAATCTGACGTGGTGACACTTTCTCGTATTGCGTCGTAATATTTACGTTCTCAGCACTTGTTGCAATGATTCTCACTTTCTGTCTCCAAATGATAAAATAGGACAGACATGACAAGAGCAAGTCAAATACCAGTGAAACAAGTTGTGAGGAGAAAAAGCTAGCGTGGGATACGACACATTTTGAGAAGACCAGCTGATAGCATAACAGTGCCGTCATAATTATTCTGAAATCACCAAAGTAACAGAAATAAAGGGAGAAAAAAAAAAGCATTCAGAAATGTTGGGGAAGAGAATTGGGGACATACTTGACATGGTAAAAGATAGACACGATGACACAAGGCAGGAAGGCTTGGCCTGAACTGATCAAAGATCATTGTTCCACAGGGATCTGACAGATAATGATGATGATTTGTGCACACAGAATGAGACATATCATCTAAATAAAGTGCTCTGGACCGATGACCTGTGTGTACATATTTTACAGAGACGGAGTATAAATATCGCAACAAACAAATCTGCATAGATCATAGATTACAAACCTGTGTGCCGCAGACGATCTCAGTGAGTGTCGCGACTTTTCGATTTTACCTTCAGTTTTAATAGTATACACCTAGGCGCAGGGTCGCGAAATTTAAAAAGAAATAGCATGCTGTCAGTTCCATGATTATTTAATAGAAAATCTTGAAATTTTGCACACACACACAAAAAAGATGTATATGTGTGTGTGTGTTTGTGTGTTAAACGTTTTAATAACATGCATTTGTAAGGACATTTTATTTCTATTCTTTTAACCCTTTTAAACCATGATTTTAAACTGATAGAGACTGAGCACATATAGGTTTGCCCGGAGTGCAATGATCTCAATTCTGTATAACAATAACCCTTTTAAAACTAATTCTAGTAATTATAATACCATTATAAATTCTAGTCATAAATACCATCGCAATAAGGAAGTTGAAATTTTTCGGTCATATAAAAAGACATAATAGTCTGGAAAAATTAGTAAAGGAAGGAATGGTCCCTGGAAAAAGGGGAAGGGGACGACCTAGACGACGGTGGACCCAGGACATCACAGAGAGTCTGAACTTGTCTTCGGATGATGCAGGTCGACTTGCCCAGAATTGTGATGCGTTCAGAGAAGCTGTAATGGAGACAACGTTCTGGAGAGAATACGTCACATGATGATGATGAAATCATTATAATAATGCATTATAAGATTGAAATTAATAGGTCCTGTATTTTGTCCTCGGTTTTCATTTGTATATTTTTTTGTCAGAAAGTCATAAAATGTCCTCTGTTTGTGAAAAAAAAAAAACGATATGGCCACACTAAGAATCGGTCGTGGGACTGACTACCTTTACCTTATAATGTAGAAATTAATACATTCCTTTTATTTTACTTCACTTCTTAGTATAAGATTGTACAAATCATTATCAGACAATGGCAACATTTACCATAGAATATGTTTGTGTTAATGCAGTCTATATTTTAAAATATGAAATGGGCCGGGCCTTATCTAAGCTCTTGGAGGACATGCATGTGCCCTTTGCAGAATATAGGCCTATCCCCTGCCTAAATAAATTGATTGTTCACTGTGGACCGAAATTTGTGGAGACATGAACGCCGACCTTTACACCATTCAGCCCTCTTTTATTGATGAGAACTCCAAAAAGTGGAACTAGAAACGAAACAAAACAAACGAACATACCAGTAATGTATTTTTATGTTAGGAGAGTTTGACATGGCACCAACACTTGAGGTAAGTTATAGATAGAATAACTCAGAAATGTGGATTTAGAGTCAAAAGTTAGCAATAAAATTAAAAAGAATCAAAGGTGACTATAGGCCTACTGCATCAGTTAAGATGCTTTGACGTTTTATACGATTTTGTACCGGTTGTTTCGCACCAAAGATATCAAAGACCAAGTCGCTCTTCGAGTAATTTTAGTTTGGGATGCTGACACTATTTAGTCTTGTGGATAGGCACAGCCTTCTTTTTTAATATTTTACCAGGTAGTATTGACAAATAGCCCGTAAGAAAGGCAAAATTTGCACCTGGGGGAGCTGTTTCGCTTGTCCCTTGAACTTAATAATATAAACACTATTGTAGCCTGTCCTTCACCCAGGCCACACTTTGTAGGCTACTCTTGGCTGCAGCCCACACATCCGCCCCACCCCGCCGACTCCATCTTGACGGACCTGTACAAATTTTGTTGTCTGCTTTATGAGGTCATCTAGGTCTCCGTTGTTAAAATTCTGTGACTGAATCGCAAAATAATATAGGCCTACAGACTTGGCTATGTCTCCTAGATGGCTATTGGTACGTTTACCATCTCAGATCCTTCCTTTGACACCACACCCTCCTGCCCCCATAAATCGCATGGAAAAATATATTATTCTTGCATGTACATTTTTAAACAGTACAGTGCATTTTGAAAAGGCTTTTGTCAGTATACGTAAGGACAGTTTATGGGAAATACTGAGGGCTTATGGAATTCCAAGCTGCATAGTGTCAATCATAAAAAGCCTCTATGCCAACTTTACGTGTAGCGTTGGGCAGAGCAACCTAACCTTTGAGGTGATGACAGGAGTACAACAGGCATGCCCCTTATCAACCACTCTATTTTTAACAGTCATAGACTGGGTGATGCGCCAGACAACATAGGGCAGTCCAAGAGGAATAAGATGGACTACATTTTCTACATTGGAAGATCTGGAATATGCAGATGACATTGCACTACTAGCACATTCACATCAACACATCCAGGAAAAAACAGATAGACTTAATAAGTATAGCCAGCAGGTAGGCTTGAACATCAACCTAAAGAAGACAGAGGTCATGACGCTCAATGTGAGCAACCCTGAGCCCATATCAGTAATGAATCAGCAACTGGAACAGACAGACACCTTCACATACCTAGGATGCATAGTAACACCAGACCGCGGAGCAAGCAAAGACATCAACAACAGAATGAACAAAGCAAGAACAGCCGTTTTTAGTCTAAACAACATCTGGAAGTCCTCTCAGTACAGCACAAGCACAAAATTAAGATTATACCAGAGCTGTGTGCTTCTCTATGGTGTGGAATGCTGGAGAGTTACAGAGAAGGAAATGTCGAAATTGTCCTCTTTTCACACAACATGCCTGAGAAAAATTCTCCGAATCTTTTGGCCGAATACCATCACCAACCAAGATCTGCTTACTCGGAGCAAGCAAGAGGACATGTACACCATCATAGCTGGCAGACGCTGGAGCTGGGTTGGCCATGTCCTCAGAAGAGACCTCGATGCCATCACAAGAACAGCTATGTTATGGACCCCTGAATGAAAACGAAAGAGAGGCCGACCAAAAACAACTTGGCGGAAGACTGTGGAGGCTGAGATGCAAAGAATGAACCAGAGTTGGAGCACTGTACGAAGGATGGCCACTGACCGAGCAAAGTGGAATCAATTTGTTGTTGCCCTACAAGACGCCACCAGGCGTGATGGCCACTGACTGCTTTCACGGTCAGTGGCTAAGGATCAAAGAAGAAGAAGACAGTGCATCCATGATAGTGTCTGATGACCAACCAACACACACACACCCCCCCCCCCCCCCCCCACTTGCTGCAACACAGTGCAGATGACAACCCTCGCAACCCCCTTAGTGTGTCACTGGCTTTACGTGATTACAATATCAGCAAGTATTTAATTACGGATCATTATGACTGTCGAGAATGTTAGAGAAGTATGAGTCTGGTTGAATGGAAGCACATCAGCCATGGCTTTATATGGATTTGCAGAGTTCATGGGCGGGAAGCTAATATTTTCTTGTTTTTTTTTTTAATGTATGGCCTAAATGTTTGTCACAAAAAGCTTGAAACAGGTTTAAGGTTATGGTTAGGTTAGTGGTAATCGCTATGTTTTGATAATTGCAAACTATAATAATAATAATAAATTCTTTAAGCGCCAAACACGGCGCATAAGGCAGAAACCAGTGCTCTCCAGGTTGTTCGTTGTGACGCCACTCCTCTTAGCTCTTGCACATTATTTAGGCCCAACGTTCTTCCTTCATCTTATTATTGTTTCTTCTGAGTGTTTCTTTTGGTCTTCCTTTTTTTCCCGCTTACCCTCAGGAAACCCAAGTGAGCGCCTGTAGTGGTATTCTGTTGTTTTGCATTCGTAGGACATGACCGATATATGACCATCGTCTTTTCCTTATATAGTCGGAGACATATTTCTGCCTAGAGTCTTCTCTTATTTGTCGATTAGTCTTGAATTCTTTCCAACTGATGTTCATGAGTTTTCTAAGACATTTGTTCTCGAATGTATTCAGCTTGTTCTCCAATGATTTTGTTATTTTCCAACTCTCACAGCCGTATGTTAACACTGAGATAACATTTGAATTAAACAGACGAAGCTTGGTATGTATATTCAATGATCGTAATTTCCAAATGTTAGATAATCTATTGAAGGCGCTAGCTGCCAAAGCAATTCTAGTATGGATTTCTCTTGTTGTGTCACCATCCTGAGTCATTTTACTGCCTAAATAATTGAAACTTTCAACTTTCTGTAGTTTTTCCCCGTTCAAGATGATATCAAAGGTCTCGTTAGAAAAGTTCATAGCTTTAGTTTTAGAGGCATTTATTTGGAGACCAATTTTAACCGAGAGATGACACAAATTATTTATTGCTTCTTGGGATTGTCCTGGTGTTGAACTTAAGAATGCTACATCATCTGCGAAATCCAGGTCCCCCAGGAATTTTCCATTTGTCCATTTTATACCCATTTGTTGCTTGTGGGTATAGTTTTCTCATAACCCAATCAATAGCTATTCCAAAAAGTAGTGGTGACATAATACAGCCTTGTTTCACCCCTGTTTCTACTGTAAACCATTCTGTATTCCCTTTATTTGTTCTAACACAACATCTTGCATTGTCATATAGCGCTTTGATTATATTCACATATTTTTGTTGGAAAACCATAGATTGTAAGTATCTTCCACAATGATGGGCGGTGTAGACTATCAAAGGCTTTTTGAAAATCGACGAAGGTGATAATAAGTGGCGATTGCCTTTCCACTGATTCTTCTATAATTGTTCTTAGTGTGAATATTTGATCAATACATGATCGTTTCGGCCTGAAACCCGCTTGTTCTTCTCTGATCTTTTCGTCAGCATGCAATTTAAGTCTTTCTAACATCATGCAACATAATAATTTTCCAGGTACTGATAATAGAGATATACCACGCCAGTTATTACAGTCTGATAGATCACCTTTCTTCGGTAACTTTACAATAATACTGTCTTTCCATTGTTTGTGGTGGTTGTTCTTCTCTCCATACTTCATTTATAATATCTAAAATTCTCAAGAGGTTGTTGTCATTAACTGCTTTAATCATTTCCCCTGAAATTTCGTCAACTCCAGCAGCTTTAAAATTTTTTTAATCTTTTAACGGCTTGTTTGATCTCGTCCAGCGTGAATTCATCGCAAGTTATTGGCAAAGTGGTTGTGGATGTTTCATTATTAAAATCAGGTGTTACTGTTGGTGGTGGTCTGTTTAGCACCTCCATGAAGTGCTCAGCCCATCTCTTCATTTGTTCTTTTTCTGTTGGTATTGAATTCCCTAATTTACCTTTAACAGGTGTTTCCATAGCAGTAGGCTGGTGACATAGTTGTTTTGTAATTTGATAAAGGCACCTACTATTACCAGTTCTTGCAGCATTTTCAGCTTCTACGGCCAGTTCATTGATGAAATGTCTTTTATCTCTTCGAGTTTTTGTCTTCACTTCTTTATTTAACAAGTTATAAGTTAGTTTGCAAGATTCAACTGCATGTACTTGCCGCTAGTAGTTTAAGTTTTGCTGTTTTCCTTTCTTGTATTTTATCCCAAGTATCTTCTCTCATCCATTTTTTCTTTTTTATGTACTAGGTATCCGGTGGTCGCTACAGCTGCTTCTGTCATTGTTGTTCTCAGTTGTTCCCATTTAGTATCGATTGTCTTGGTGGTGATATCGTTGTCAATTTTGCCTAAAGCATCGAACTAGTTGTTCATTTTGACATTATATTCCTTCTTTATATCATTTGATTGCAGTCTGTGTACATCTATTCTTCTATTTTTATTCGGTTGGTATAACTTCTTCAGTTTAATTCTCATTTTAGCTATGCAGAGGTTATGATCGCTTCCGATCTCTGCACCTCTGTATGCTCTGACGTCTTGAACTGATGAGCGAAATTTAGCGCTTATGCAGAAGTGATCTATCTGGTTCTTAGTTCTGCCATCAGGTGAATTCCATGTTATCTTGTGGATATTCTTATGTGGAAAGATGGTGTCTGCCACAACGAGGTTTGATATTTCACAAAGTTCTAGAAGTCTTTCGCCATTTTGATTCATACAGCCTATGCCATGAGTACCGAGATATCTTTGTACTCCATCGTTGTTGTCACCTACTTTGGCGTTAAAATCACCCATGACTGCTATTATGTCATGCTTGGGTATTGTGTTGATGGTACTTAGAAGTGCTTCATAGAAGCTGACATATTGATAGCCAGTTAACTGACATGGTGCCATCTGTCTATTATTCTGTGATTCTACCATTTTTGTCTCTGTTTCTGTATCAGGTAATTTTCTTTTTGTGGTGTTTGTCTGTAAAGTTGATGGCCTTATACCCAAATCAGATATAGTGGAACACATATTTCTCGCTAATAGATACTAATATACCAGAGAAGGTTCAATTTCTATAGTGTGGGTACTTTGACATGTTGGCCTAGTGGGAAATGAAAAGGCAAATAATGCTAAAGGTGGTAGATCTTCTTCAAACCAAATAGACATAGGCATAGGCATAGGGATATGTGGAACAATAACAAGCTTTCATTCCAAAATAAGCATATTTATTAAATTCTACTTCTGATAGTCTGTAGCTTGTTGTACACAATTTGGTAGCCTAAAACATCTTTTGAAAATAGGTAATTATGCATACACTTTTCTTCATACAGAAAATATTAAAATGCCATATGATGTCACACAATTTTGGCTGTATAACCCCCCCACCACATTTCATCACTGAACCCCCCACCCCCGTATGTGACATCACAAATCTCTTAGCCTCCTCCCCTTTCCCCCTGCAAGTGTTTTTGTAGTACTGAAAAGAAAGAATGTAAATTTATTAACTAGTGCAGACAAAATAAAAAATTTTCAAGTAAAATAGTTTATTTAATCAGACTTTTTGCAATAACATTTTTGCTGGTCAGATGTTGCTGAATTGATTAAAATAACTTCAGTTCTTACTTATGTTAAAGTTTTATAAAATAAAGTTAATTTTATGAGAAAATCCGCACCAATTCAAGGATTCAAAACTGAATGAAAGATTTCTTTTTGTTATAATTATCCCACGGCAAAGTAAGATGCTCTCTATTGAATGAATTAGAAATCCTTTTGCTTCCAGATCAACATTGTTTATTGGAAAGGTCTGTATTACATTATATTTAAAAAAGAAATGTATAATTTAAAAAAAACAAAAAATTTAACACTATTAAAGGTTATAACAGTTATCCGACATTTAAGCTGAGATTATTATATTAATGTAAGTTGTCGCTGAGGAAGTTGTTAGCTGTTGCGGATAAAAGTAGACTATGAGGATGGAGGTTACAAAATCTATTTGTTCCAACATCATTTATGAAAGAAGTGAACGTTTTTCTTCTTTCTTTGATCCTTAGCCGCCGTCTGTCAAAGCAGTCAGTGGCCATCACGCCTGGTGGCGTCTTGTGGTGCAGCAACAAACTGTTTCCACTTTGTTCAGTCAGCAGCCAACTTTCATACAGTGCCCTAGCTCTGGTTCTTTCTTTGCATCTCGGCCTCAACAGTTCTCCGCCAAGTTGTTTTCGCTTTCCTTCAGGGGTCCATAGAATAGCTGTTCTTCTGATGGCATCAGGGTCTCTTCTGTTGTAGAATCGATTACTTCAATGCGATGGTGTCTCTAAAAATATGACGCAATCATGGCGCGGCGAGCGAGAAGGGTCACAATGCATAACAATATGGCCACCTTGTTGTTAAAGTGATCTGTGTTTTAGTTCCAACTTCTGAATGATGGTATAACGACCAGGATGGATGAAAAGCAGAAAGACTTACATGTCTCGATTTTGGAAGATTGCCTCTATATTCACATATATGTATTATGGCTGGAATGGTTTTGGAACGGAAGATAATGTAAGTTGCATGCATAAAATTGTGAGTTGATAGGGTCACTACACACTTTTGAACGATGTAGGAAAATGTTAAATGGTCGAACGAATAAGAAAGTTAGATGGAATGGTAGCTCTGGACTGTCCGGTTCTAACGAGATCTAAATGGACAGAATCGGATGGACAGCAGACTAGAACAACGAAGGAAGAGGTTGGAACAGTTTGTACAGAAGTCAAAATTTCATTCATCTTGTGAACAAATTAAGAAGACCTAACACGCCTGTCACGTCATGCTCTCTCTGTGGAATGCATTGGCCAATAAAAAGAGAGAGCACAGTTTGAACAAGGGACACTGAAAAAAGTTTGAAACAGACTGGACGCAGGACAGAGTTTGCCACTATGCCTATGCCATCTGCAGATGTATGCAGCCTGCCAAGCTATTAATGTCCAGTGTGATTTCTGAAGTTTGAGGGTAAGCTGAATTATAAAAACTATCATGTATATATTTCATTTATTGCAGATTATTATGTGATGTATATTATTTGTGTGTAGATGCTAGGAATTGCATCAGTTTCTTTAAATTTGTACCTGATGTGAAGGATCAAGCACATTCAGGAAAAATATAAGACCTGTGATTAATATTCGGAAGGATCAAGCTTTAAAATATTTAAGGATGTACAGGAGTGGATAAAACAAGATGATTGTTAGTACATATAACTAATTGAAATGTTTATGCTAGTTTTATGTTACTGAAATGATGTCCTTGCTTACTATGACTTTATAACCTCGACATCTGATGACTGACTGGTCTGACATCTGTGCTAGTCACCTAAAAATCTAGCCAGATGCTAGCCAAGACCGATATGTTGTTTCAGGTTCATTTGACAATTCGATCATACTGTCAAGTATCAGAAGCCTGCGTATGTTCATCAGTGGCAATCTCACATAAGTGAAGGAACCCAACTTGTGAACTACAGCTGGTTCTTCTTGGTACCCCTGCTGTTGGGTCTGCCAAGACTGATAAACTCCAGTGACAGTACAGTGTCATGAGTATCCAGGAACCAAGATAAGTGTTCTTTAAAGGAACTGACAGAAGCTTATATGAAACATGGGACCCAAGACGCATGAAAAGTGAGGAATGCAGTAAGCGACCCATAGCTTGACTGCTTGCGTCAGGGTCAGCGAACCAGAGCTGACCAAGACCCTACTCCACCTCCACGTGGTGGTCCTGGAAACAGGCTGCATCACTGCAGTCTGGCTGAGAGAGTAAGGATCAAAGAGGGAAGGCAAACCCGGTTTCAAAAAATGCCGTGCTGAAGTAGGATGTGTCGGCCAAAAGGCGCAGATATCGCAGCTCTGGTGTAAACAGACACAATGCAACCAACGTCCTTTTCAGGACGAACGAGGAAGAAGAAGAAGATATGAAACATCAGCTAAAACAGCTATAACAGCTATCATATGTATTTCAAGTAGCACGTCAGATGATGACAATCTTGTGATAAAGTCCAAGGACTTAAAGAACAGTAATAATAGTAAAGTAAAGCAAGTGTTTATTAACTTTGCTAACCAAGAGAATAGTAATCCAGATCCTGAATTGAAAAAGACAGTACTACTGATTAAAGGCACTTCCGCTTTCCGGTTTAGTGGCAGCCATCTTTGCTCCAACATGTGACAACACTTAAGGGAGTATTTTTCTCTTATTTCTGTAGTTTCATGTTCTCCACTTAATTCTCACTTTCTTTCCCTCCTGTCTCTTGTTTGTCTGCCCCTGACAAAGGCCTTGTGGCCGCAATGTAGGTTTTTCTTGTCCTTTCTCTTTGTAAGACGTATTACTATTTGTGTGTTTTTGTAATTTTTTTTCATTCTACTGATTAAAGTGACATTTTTGTAATACTATTTCTCCAAAGAGGAAAGAACATTCCTACAATTACTCTAGATAAGAGATAACATTAATTTTGTGAATATTTTGTGAATATTTTTATTACTCTTTTCCTAACAGCAGAAAAAGAAAACCAATATAAATATTAAATGATTCATTAATTGTACCTGAGGACTTGTTTACTTTTCGTTGATGTGAATGTGCGAGTAGTGCAATGTCATCTGCATAATCCAGATCTTCCTGTGTAAAAAACGTTGTCCATCTAATTCCTCTTGGACTGCCCTCTGTTGTCTGGCACATCACCCAGTCTATGACTGTCAAAAATAAAGTTGTTGATAAGAGGCATCCCTGTCATACTCCTGTCTTCACTTCAAAAGCTAGGTTGCTCAACCCAACATGGCATACAAAGTTAGCATAGAGGCTTTTTATGATGGAAACAATGCAGCTGGGAATTCCATAAGCCCTCAGTATTTTCCATAGGCTGTCCCTGTGTATGCTGTCAAAAGCCTTTTCAAAATCAACAAAGTTAATGTATAGCTGTCTCTGCCATTCTGAGCACTGCTCTATAATATTCCTGAGGGTGAATATATGATCTGCATATCTTCTGTTCTTTCTGAATCCTGCTTGTTATTTCCTCAGTTTATGGTCTATTGCTTTTGAAATTCTCTGGATATTTATCCTGCCTAGTATTTTACTGGGAACTGAGAGGAGACTAATTCCTCTCCAGTTATTGCAGTCTGCACAGTCGCCCTTCTTGGGCAGTTTGACAATTACTCCCTTATTCCACTCGGTTGGTGTTGTCTCTGTTTTCCAGACTTGTGCAAATAGTGGTTCTAATAGTTTTGCTGCTAGTTCAGGGTCTGTCTTAAATAACTCAGCATTTAAATTGTCGTGACCAGGAGTTTTTCCATTCTTTAACCCTTTGATGGCTGTGATGATTTCTTCTCCTTGTGGAGTGACTGTATTTACGTCTAGATCATTTTCAGCCTCAGGAACATTCAGCTGCGTATCTGGTAGTTCCTTATTCAATGTTTCACTGAAGTACTCTGCCTATCTTGTTTCCTGCCCTTGTGCTTTGGGGATAAGATTTCCTTGCTTGTCTCTTACTAACGTAATATTGTTTGCACCCCATTTTCCGCTGATAGTTTTAATTATTTTATGTACTGTTCTTTATTCATTTCTCAGTGCTGCCTCTTCTGCCTGTCTTGCAAGATCGTCCAGGAATTTCCTTTTGTTGGCTCGGGTTTGACATTTTACTTTCTTCTTCAGCTGACTGTCAATCAATACCCTTTAGCTCCCTGTGGTGAAATTACAGTGATGCAACGTTAAAATTCCTCCATTTATAAAGATAATAGGTAAAATAACATGTAGGGATAAAAATATAAGTAAGGTACGATGATACATTCTCGCCCACGCCAGCGTTTTCTAGCGCCATTGAAACCAACTAGTTAGAACATGCAGACTAAACGACCTATCCTTTTAGACGGGGTAGAAACGGAGATAAAAGAAAAAAATTATGACAGTCTGAACACGTGTTTGAATCTAAAGTCTAAAAGACAAATTTCAGAACTAACCTTGAAAAAGTAGGTTTTTTCTTAATAAGTTTAGGAGAATAAAAACTAGCTAGTTTGATAGCCCATCTTAATCTGAGAAGTAATATACTTTTAATTACACAGACAGTCGCAGCTCTCAATTTTTTGGAGGATGATATCAACTCAATCACAGAGAACATGAAAGACGTGCTCATTGAATCAGCAACAGAAATACTTGGTAAAAGAAAGAAAATAAACAAACCATGGGTTACAGATGACATTCTGAAGTTATGTGATACACGGCGGGAAATGAAAAAGGTTAAGAAAGAGGTTCCTGAAGCAGCATGGCAATACAGTATGGTGAATAAAAATATTAGGAAGAAAATGAAACAGGCCAAAGAAAAATGGGTAGCTGATCAATGTGAGTCCATTAATACGGGGCTAATAAAAGGTAACAGCAAGGCAGCTTTTGACACATTAAGAAAACTATCAAAACCCCAACAGCCCAGGGTAACTGTCATAGAAGATAGCAATGGGGCTCTGCTCAATGAAAAAACAGCTGTAATGAGAAGGTGGACAGAATATTGTAAAGAATTATATAACTGTAAACTTGATACTGACTTAGGCATATTAAACAACATTAAGTGCGAAAACAGGGAACTCGGAAATGCAGCAATATTACGGGAAGAAGTGGAAGAGGCTATATGTTCGATGAAAGGAGGGAAGTCACCGGGTGTGGATAATATCCCAGCAGAGCTCTTGAAATATGGAGGACCAGATATAGTAAAAATCATGACAACAATTTGCCAGAAGATATGGAGTACAAAAAAATGGCCAAAAGAATGGACGCAGTCATTAGTAATACCGCTTCCAAAGAAAGGAAATCTAAAAATGTGCAAGAACTACAGAACCATTAGCCTTATTAGTCATCCAAGTAAGGTGATGTTAAGGATACTTTTGAACAGAATAAAACAGAAATCAGAAGAAATCTTGTCAGAGGAACAGGCTGGCTTTAGACCAAAAAGAAGTACCTCAGAACAAATCTTCAGTATTAGAGTACTTATCGAAAAACATCTCCAACATCAACACGATTTATACCATAACTTCATCGATTTCACAAAAGCCTTCGATCGAGTCTGGCATGAAGGCTTATGGCAAGTAATGAGAAAATTCAATTTTGATACCAACATCATAGATATCATTGAAGCACTATACAAGGACGCAAGCAGTGCTGTTTTTGCAAGCAACGACATTGGAGAATTTTTCAAAACAACTGTAGGAGTTCGGCAGGGATGTATCCTGTCCCCAGTGCTCTTTAATATTTATCTAGAACATATTATGCAGGAGGCTCTCTACGATTATAAATCAACCATATCGATTGGAGGCCGACCTCTGTGTGTAACCTACGTTTTGCTGATGATATTGATCTGATAGCTGGATCAGAATCAGAACTTCAAGACCTTACCTCTAGACTGGAGAAAGTAACAAGAACGTATGGGATGGAAATTAATGTAGAAAAAAGCAAGATATTGGTGAATAGCCATAAGAAACATGTTCCGACCAACATTACGTTAAATGGGCAAACGTTAGAAGAAGTTAACACCTTTAAATATCTCGGGTCCACTATATGTAGTGATGGAAGATCAAGTAAAGAAATCAAGACAAGACTTGAGATGGCCTCAGCTGCCATGACAAAGTTGAATGTGATCTGGAAAAGTAACATCAGTTTTCCTGTGAAGATCAAATTATACAAATCACTTGTATTATCTATTCTCTTGTATGGGTGTGAGAGCTGGACACTCACTGCAGATACGGAGCGAAGGATTCAGGCTTTCGAGCATAAATGTTATAGAAGAATTTTGCGCATTTGCTATAAAGAGCACAAAACAAATGTCTATGTTAGAGAGAAGATAAACACCTATGCAGGCCACCAAGAACCACTTTTGTCAATAGTGAAACATCGAAAGCTTGCCTGGTTTGGGCATGTAACTCGTCATGACTCCCTTTCGAAAACGATCCTTCAGGGGACAGTCGAAGGTAAACGGAGAAGAGGAAGGCAAAGAAAATCCTGGGCTGATAACATCAAAGAATGGGCAGGACACGGTTTTTCCACACTTGTACGCATTGCTGAGGATAGAGAGCAGTGGAGGACCCTGTCTGCTGATGCTTCCACCATGGCACCCCTACGACCCATGACGGGTTACGGGCTGAGATGATGATGACACAGACGGACAGATAACACGGAAGATATTGACGAAAGACTGTATTGTTCACTACAGACTAGCAGACAGTTTTTTGTGCATATTTTCACTAAAGTTACATTTTGACGTCCTTGAGACTAAAAATGCAAAAACAAACTGCAGGTGGACTAGGGGCAGGGTAGGAGGATAGTAGCTAAAAATAACTTAGCAGAGAATCTTAGAAGTAGGGGGAGACAAAATTTGTGTAGTTTTTTCTTGTAGTTTCGTCCAAAAACAAGTGTAATTTTGGGAAAAACCAAGTTGGGACGGACAGACCGACAGAAAAATACTACACACTAGACTGAGACTGGACCGAAATTGGACATTTGTAGTTTGAATATTTGAAAGGTAGAGGGGAAGTCCGCTGATTGGACAGAAGCTTTCATATTATAGAAAGAAAGACGCCCGCTAGTGCCATTTTATAGAAGACTGTCCATTGACACAGTACGTTAATGCTAGAGGTGTGATTTCCAGGAAATATTAAATATTATCAGTGGGACGCCCTAACCTAGCCAGCAGCTCAGCTGAGTTTTGCTAATACAACGTAATTGTGTTCTCAATTTTGAATTGTGAGTTTCTGGTCTGGCACTACACTAGTGTCAGATGCTTGTGAAGAGATCTATGAGTGGATGATTTGGAAACCCACCATTTTACTCCAGCTACTGTGAGGAGTGGGCCACTTGAATTCTTTACGGCATCGTCATTGGCCAGATAAGTGAAAACCTGGCCTGCTGTGGATTCATCAAACTTGTCCACAATAAATAAAGAAATAAAATCTTGTTGTATAAACACTATAACTCAGTCTATATTTCAGGGACAATGAACATTATAAACAGAGATTGGGCATGATGACACCACCCGACTAGACATCCAGTGCTAGTTTTCCAAAGACACTGTAGTTAGTATTAATATTAACCAATGTAACAATATAATTATGTATAAAATTTTCATTTGATTATTCAATATATGTATGCACTTTTATTGATAAATACATATTGTTTCATACGTCCTGACCAGAAGAAACATTTGGTTCAGGACTAAATAAATTCAAAAAATTGTAAAATCTAAACTTCTAAAGCCAGTGTTAGTTAATTTGATCATAGAGCTTATTATTATTATTAGACTTAGTATTTACATGTGTGTGTCTGTGTATTCAATTACCTACACATCACATTTCATTACCCTAGACATTAAACGTAGCTAACATACATAATAAGAGAATAAGTCTGTTTGAGGTCGTAAGTGGTAGCAGAAAGGCATTCTGTAACTCACATAAACTTTTATCTTCAGGAGCCTTCACAGCTGACCTCATCCAGTACACTAGGTAACATAACAACCATACAATAACATCAAAACCACTACACTCCCCAAGGAGCATAGGCCTTCAACAAACACATGCCAAGTCTTCCTGTCCTGTGCCATCCGCTCAAGTTCTTTCCATGTTTTCCTCATCATTTTCACCTCTGTTTCCAGTTCTCTTCTCCTTGTGTTTTTTGGTCTACCTCCGCCTCTCTTTCCCTGTGGATTCCAGAACAAAGACTGCCTTGTAATGCTATCAACAGGTTTCCTCATTGTGTGTCCTATCTATCGCCAGCATCTTCTTCTCAACTCTTGTTCCACTGGCACTTGTCTGGTTCTTGTCATCAATTCCACATTTGTGACTTTGTCTGACTGTACTGTTCGCTATATATTTCCTTTAACCTGGGGGACTTTGCTTCTATTTCTTTTCATTTCTGTTCTCATCGCTATGGTGTTTAATGTTTCTGATGTTATCCAATCTTGTCTCTTCCTTTCCTGGAATCCCATGCATGATTCGCTGCTTTCCTTATA
Source organism: Oreohelix idahoensis (assembly GCA_024509875.1). Taxonomy (NCBI): domain Eukaryota; kingdom Metazoa; phylum Mollusca; class Gastropoda; order Stylommatophora; family Oreohelicidae; genus Oreohelix; species Oreohelix idahoensis. The sequence goes on from JAMPIV010022706.1 coordinate 245,476, forward strand.
TAGTGTTGAAATGGTGTTTAATTTCTGGTCAACGTCATCCGTCGCTGTCTTTTCTTGGCTATTGGCAATTAACCACAAAAGCTTTTCTGGTGAGGGTGACCTTAAGTTTGATGATGTTATACCTTTTCTGTTTAGCAGCTCTGAGTTTCACCTTCACTCTTGCTACTACTAGGTGCTAGGTGGTGATCACTTCCCACATCTGCACCTCTTCTTACTTTCAAGTCTTGTAATGAATGCCTTCATCTACCATTGATCATAATGAGGTCTATCTGGTTTCTGTCCTGGCTGTTTGGTGATTCCCAATATTAATTTGTGAATTTCTTTGTGTGGAAAAGGTGTTCCTCCAATGACCAGGTTGTTAATGCTGCAGAAGTTTATTAGTTTATCCCTATTCTCGTTTGCTGTGCCGCTGTCGCATTTCCCCATTACTATTTCATTATATGTATTGTGTGTTCCAACTTTCACATTGAGGTCTACCATTACTATGATAAGATTGTATTTAGGTGTGGTTTCCATTTTCTTTTGTAGCTGTTGATAGAATTTGTCCTTGACCTCTTCACCTCCGTCATTAGTTGGTACATAATATTGTATTATTGTGGTTTTTGTGAATCTCCCTCTCAGTCTTGCTCTTATCAGTCTGTTGTTGATGGGTTTCCATTCCAGTAATGACCTTTCTGTTCCTTTCTTTAGGATAATGTGCCTTCATTGTGAGGTCCATCCTCTCTACCAGAATAAAGTACTGTTTCTCCTGTTGCTGTCTTTATTCTCCTCATCTCTGTTGTGATCTTCCTCAGTTTTCCTGCCTTATTCATAGTTCTGACATTCCAGAATCCAATTCTTGTTTCATGTTTTGCGATCGGGTCATCTGTTTTCATGCCAGTGGCTTCCTTTCGGCTTTCACCACTGACAGTCATACGAACCTCAGACTCTGGATGTCCATCCCGCATCAGAGTTTTTTTATTGCTGTTTCCGTAATGATTAAACTTTTTTACATAGACAGGAGTGTTGGCCCTGTGCTAAAACCCCAACCTGGAGGACCAGGGTACCAGCTTTTGTCTGACCCCTACCCACGCAGACCTGTCCAGCTTGGTTGAACCTGCCAGGAGTAAAACTCCCACTGTCATAGCTCTGGGGGTTGTTAGGGTACACAAGCCGCCATACCGCTACAAGGTACAAGTACCACTGATGGCAGAAGTGAACCTTACTCGTAATTTTTGTGTGACATCACATTTCTTCAAACCTCCCACCCCTCTGCGTGACAACATATGTGGCTGTTTTGCAGCAATGATCTGTGCATTGTCTTATTGGGAACTTGCTCATTCACTTTAGTTGCTTTATTTCCAGTTATCTTGTGTGGTTTACTGGCAAAGTCATAATCATTGATACTGTGAGGTATTTTGCAATTTTGGCATGAAAGGGCTGATAAAACACTTTACTTATAATTTTCTTAAAAGCATATTTTAGTGCTGAATAGTTTTGTAAGCATTCTTTGAAAAATTAAATATAATTGTTCCAGGATATCCGCACACTTAGTCTTCAGGCAACCTTGGCAGCTGAAGAATTTTCTAAGCTCTATTATGAAACATTTGACAAACGGAGACAAGTAAGTAGTTATGTTGTAGAAAAAGTTGTAGAATGAAAGAACACTAAAAAATGTTTTCGTATGTGTGAATTGTATCATTCCAATATTGCCCATTTTCTCAGATGTTAATGCCTTAGATGTCCATTAGCCATTCTGTTCATTTTGTGTTGTGTATTTTTTACATACTTTCTTTTATTGCTGCATGAGTGCAGATGTTATTCAGTACATGAATTAAGTTACATAAACTGAAAAGTGGTCCTGGAGCAGGTTGACCACTTTAAATACCTCGGAACTGTTATAGACTGGAAGGGAGGCGTCAAAGAAGAGTTGTCAACTCGAAAAGCAGCAGCTGGGAGACTTTTTCAGGCCATAAATCAAGGATTCCTCAGCAAGAGAGAAGTTGGTAAGAAAACGAAGATGGCTGTATACCGCTCCACTTATGTCTCAGTCTTGACGTATGGATGTGAGTCATGGGCAATGACTACAACCCACAAAAGCCAGATCCAGACCTCAGAAATGAGGTATTTGAGGAAGGTGGTTGAAGTAAGAAGAAGAAGAGACATGGTCCGCAACCAGACGATACGTCAAGGCCTAAAATCCCACCCCCTGCAGACCCAAGTAGAACAGTCCCAGCTAAGATTTATTTGGCCATGTCTGCAGAATGGGAGAAGATCGGCTACCACGACAAGCATGGGAAACTAAGAGCCAGGGATCCGGACGACCCAGATATCGCTGGGAGGACAACATTAGACAATCTTTGAAGCACCGAGGACTAGAATGGAACTAGGCCAGGAGGAAGACAGCCGATAGGATAGTCTGGCACTCTCTCTTCCAAACCTCTACACCTCACGGTAGAAGGGGAATGACTAAGTAAGTAAGTAGTGTATGGAGAGGTCAGGGAGGGGTAGTAACTCTGGTGAAGGGGCAGTCGCACTTCCTTCGGAAGTGGCTCTTCCACAATTGGTCCCCACCTACCTCTCAGCTCTCCCCTGTGGCTCCAAGTAGCTGGTGCATGCACAGCGGCCACACCCCGGCACACCGCCTTGACTGGCGGGCTAAACCAGGTGAGAGTAGCCGAGGGGCATTAAAACCCTCGGTGAAAAACAGGGCGTGTCTACCTAGCATGTGAAGACTGGATTTGGCGGAGTATGCGGACGAAGCCACCAGCTGGCTCAACGGATATGAAGGCAACTACCAGCAGCGCGAAGTGGAATGCAAAGAGCATGGCGAGACACTTAGAATGCCCTGGTCATCCACTGCATCCTGTGTTGTCTCCAGTCGTCTTGATAATATCTTGCCACTGGACCAGATAATTCAGGACGAGAGAGTGAGGATGATGATTAGCGCAACTCTTCCTCACTTAAATCCAATTACAGCGCAAATCACAGCTTCAGACAGAAACATACAGACACTACACTCAAAGACCTGTGGCGATGGAGGAGTGGTGAAGCAGAAAGTGTGGATATACTCAAGCTGCAGCCACAATCCTGCACACAGGCGGCTCAGGCCATAGGGTCGTTTCTCGCTGGAACTTTGAAGCAGCGGCGAGATCCGGCAGCCCCCTGAGTGACTGAGCAGCCCTCTTTAGGATCACTCTGCTCACCTACATGGCATGAGGAGGGGGCTAGAAAAGGTGCCCTGAACATAGCCTGCTTCAACCTACTCTGACCAGCTTGACGCGGCTGGAGGGTATCCCAATCATGCGTTCGAACAAAAAAAAAACAAAAAAAATGAAGGTGCTTACCTTCGGCACGTGGAACGTGCGAACACTACTCGACAATACCCTGGCCGACAGACCTGAAAGACGGACTGCACTTGTGGCCAAAGAACTGGCGCGCTATAATGTCGATATAGCAGCCCTAAGTGAGACGCGACTACCAGAAGAAGGTCAGATTACTGAAATTGGAGGTGGCTACACATTTTATTGGAGTGGCCGGGACAGCAAGGAATGGCATGAGGCTGGCGTTGGATTTGCCATTAAATCTCATATCGTACGTAAACTTGTCAAATTTCCTAAGGGCATTAATGATCGCCTAATGACCCTTCATGTCCCACTAGGAAGCAACAGAAGTGCCACACTGATCAGTGCATATGCCCCAACAATGACAAACCCGGAGGAAACAAAAGAAAAGTTCTATGACGAACTTAACTCTATTATCTCATCAGTTCCTAAATCTGAGAAACTTATTATTTTTGGCGACTTCAATGCCAGAGTAGGCACTGACCACAACACCTGGGAAGGAATACTTGGAAAACATGGCATAGGCAAATGTAATAGTAATGGGCTCCTATTACTCAGCCTGTGTGCCACACATGATTTGTCCATCACGAACACCATGTTTCGCCTACCCACTCAAAATAAAACAACATGGATGCACCCCCGCTCCAAACAGTGGCATCTCATTGATTATGTCATCACGAGAAGGAGCGACAAACGTGACGTGAGAGTGACCAAGGCCATGTGTGGTGCCGAATGCTGGACTGACCACAGGCTGATTGTATCAAAACTCAACCTTAACATACAGCCCAAGCGAAGACATTAGAGTCAGAAACCCATGAAGAGGCTCAACATCACAAAACTTAAAAGCGAAGCAACCGCAGAGAGCTTCTCAAGGGACTTGGACAGCCGTCTGAGAGAGGTTGAGCTCGGTCAAACCACTATAGAGGAAAAATGGGCCACTCTAAAGAACATTGTGTACTCTGTAGCCTCTGAGAGCTTGGGATGTACAACACGCAAGAACCCTGACTGGTTTGATGAGAATGATGAAAATATTAAAACACTGCTGGCTGAAAAATATCGCTTGCACAGAGACTATCAAAGCAACCCTTCCTCAACATCCAAAAAGGCAGCCTTTAACAATATACGCAGTTGTCCAGAATAAGCTCAGGAAGATGCATCTTCTTCTTCTTCTTTGATCCTTAGCCGCCGACCGTCAAAGCAGTCAGTGGCCATTACGCCTGGTGGCGTCTTGTAAAGCAACAACAAATTGATTCCACTTTGCTCGGTCGGCGGCCATCCTTCGTACAGTGCCCCAACTCTGGTCATTCTTTGCATCTCAGCCTCCACAGTCCTCCGCCAAGTTGTTTTTGGTCAGCCTCTCTTTTGTTTTCCTTCAGGGGTCCATAGCATAGCTGTTCTTGTGATGGCATCGGGGTCTCTTCTGAGGACATGGCCAACCCAGCTCCAGCGTCTGCCAGCTATGATGGTGTGCATGTCCTCTTGCTTGCTCCGAGTAAGCAGATCTTGGTTGGTGATGGTATTCGGCCAAAAAATTCGGAGAATTTTTCTTAGGCATGATGCATGGCTCAGCAATAAAGCAGACTAGATACAGAGATATGCAGACAAATGACTCAGAGCGCTTTTATGATGCCCTGAAAGCAATTTATGGCCCTCAATCGAATCAATCATCACCAGTCCTAAATGCTGATGGCATGGCATTGCTCACTGATAAAACGCAGATTTTGGAACTCTGGGCACAACACTTCAATGCCATCTTAAATTATCCATCAACCGTCAATGACCAGGCCATTGCAAGTATACCGCAAGTTACAGTCAATGTCAGACTTGACCTTCCACCCAGCGTGGAAGAGGTCAAGAAAGCAGCCAGTCTACTGTCCAGCGGCAAAGCCCCTGGATCAGATGCTATTCCTGCTGAGATTTATAAAGCTGGAGGCAGCATGCTGCTGCAGAGACTAACAGACCTCTTCCACTCAGTCTGGGATGAAGAACAGATACCACAGGAATTGAAAGATGCCACCATCGTTCACATATACAAGCGAAAGGGAAATCACCAATCATGTGATAACCATAGGGGAATCTCCCTATTATCTGTTGCGGGCAAAATCCTGGCTCGAGTCCTGCTCAATCACTTGACTGTGCATCTCGAATCGCAGGACTTACTTCCAGAGAGTCAGTGTGGTTTCCGAGCAGGCCGCGGGACCGTCGATATGATATTTGCCACTCGCCAACTTCAGAAGAAATGCCAGGAACAGTACAATGACCTATACACAACATTTATTGACTTGACCAAGGCCTTTGACACTGTCAATAGGGACGGACTATGGAAAATTATGGCAAAATTTGGCTGTCCCGATAAGTTCATCTGAATTGTCCGCCAGTTTCATGAAGGTATGATGGCTCGCGTATTGAATGATGGAGAACCTTCTGAACCCTTTCCCGTCACAAACGGTGTCAAACAGGGATGTGTGCTCACCCCGACACTATTCAGTATGATATTTGCTGCCATGCTGTCTAACGTTACGCATGGCAGTAGTGACGGCGTACACATCAGATACAGGACAGATGGGAAGCTGTTCAATTTGAGACGATTACAGTCCTTTACGAAGGTGAAGGAAACAATGATCTCTGACCTCATCTTTGCGGACGACTGTGCCCTCAACACCTGCACAGAACTGGACATGCAGAACAATATGAGATTTTCTGTAGCGTGTGATGACTTTGGTCTTACCATCAGTACGAAGAAATCTGAAGTAATGTTGCAACCTGCTCCTGGGAAACCTTACTGTGAACCAAATATCACAGTAAAGAACCAACGTCTCCAAGTGGTGGACAGCTTCACTTATCTAGGCAGTACCCTTACCAAAGATGCGAATATCGACTCCGAGGTCAACAACAGAATTGCAAAGGCAAGTGCAGCTTTTGGAAGAGTAAATGTCTGGGATCGACAAGGAATTGGTGCCGCCACCAAAATAAAAGTATATCATGCAATAGTGCTCACTACCCTCCTGTATGCCTGTGAAACATGGACAGTGTATAGCAGACACGCCAAGAAGCTTAATCATTTCCACATGAGCTGTCTTCGCAGGATTCTCACGATCAAGTGGCATGATAGAGTATCTAATTCTGAGGTCCTCAACAGAGCACATATCTCAAGCATCTACACATTGCTGCAGAGGGCCCAAATTAGATGGGCCGGACATGTTGTTCGCATGCCCGAAAAACGCCTCCCAAAGCAGTTGATGTACAGCGAACTCTCCATGGGTAAGCAAACAGTAGGGGGACAAAAGAAACGCTTCAAAGACACACTGAAAGCATCGTTGAGCAGCTTCAAAACTGATGTCTCCTCCTGGGAGACTATCGCACAAGATCGCTGTGCCTGGCGGACAAACATTACTCAAGGCGCTCGCATTGCAGAACAGAATTTAGCTGATAAGACAGAAGGCAAGCGTGCTGCAAGAAAGGTCAGAATGCACAGCAACACTACTATCGACTCTAACCATGTGTGCCCCGTATGTGGCAGGGCCTGTAGGGCCAAAATAGGACTAATTAGCCACATGAGATCACGGCACAGATGTGTCACAACTCAAGTCTGAAGCTGTCGCCATCTTCGCTTGCGATGGGCAACTATTATCAAGTAGTAAACTGAAAAGTAATGAATTTATATTAATCTAGCAAGCAGTTGGCCAAATGTGTCTGTAAACTCTTGTACTTTTCAAATTCTTCTTAGCAGTGTGGATTGTGTTTTGTCTTTAAACATTTTGTGTGTGTTAACAAGAACAGTATACGCACACAAGAACTGCATAGTAGTCAGATCAGTGTCTTGCATTATTTGAATCATAACAATAATATCTAGCATATTTTTGCATTTAGTATACATCTGAAATTTACAGAGAGAGGTGAATCAAGATCATCATCATCATCAGCTGCCATCTCCACAATGAAGGTTGGCTGTAATGGATCTCCAACGTCTTCTGTCTCTTGTCTTGGTGGTGCACTCTGATAGACTCTTTCCTGTCCATCTCTTGATGTTATCTTCCCACTTATAGCGCTGTCTTCCCCTTGCACGTTTGCCTTCACCTCTCCCTTCTATTATGGTCTTCTGCAAGGTGTTATGCCTTTTTATGTGGCCAAAGTATTTTAGCTGCCGAACTTTGATCTCCCTCATTAGTTCTCTTTTCATACCTAGATTTTCTAGGACCTCCTTATTTGTTTTCTTCTCTTTCCATGAGATACGCCCCATTCTTCTATATATCCACATTTCAAGAGCTTCAATTCTTTCTTCCAAATGCTTATTCATCGTCCATGTCTCTGCACCATACAGAAATGCAGAATATATATAACACTTTATGATTCTCAGTTTTAATTTGTGAGATAACTGTTTAGATGTCAGTATATGTTTCATGTTGTTGAATGTAGCTTTGGCCATTTCTATTCTCTTCTTGATTTCTGTTCACATCTGCCATCTTCTGTTATTATATGACCAAGATATACGTAGCTCTTGACTTGTTCCAGGATTTTCCCATTTACGCTTATCTTTAATGTGGGTTTATCGTCTGTTTTGCTAATTATCATAGTTTTTGTTTTCTCGATATTAATGTCGAGTCCATATTCATGACTTATACTGTTCACTTGCTTCACTAGTTCTTGTAACTCCTGTTCGTTCGCTTTCAGCTAACAACACGGTATCATCTGTATATCTAAGGTTGTTTATTGACCTTCCGCTGATGTTCAGTCCTGGTATTTCCTGTATTTGTTTGAAAATTTTTTCGGTGTACAGATTAAATAGGCAGGGGGACAGCACACAACCTTGTCTGACACCTCTTTTTATGTCTATGTATGGTGAATAATTCCTTCCAGATCTTACTGTGGCAGTTTGCTCCCAATAAAGGTTACTGAGTATTCTTATATCTTTTCCATCAATACCTATGTCTTCGAGGCATTCAATTATTTTCCCATGATGGACTCTGTCAAAAGCCTTCTTATAGTCAATGAAGCACATGTACATACTTTTTTGGACCTCTGTATATTTTTCTGCTAATATTCTTAGGCAAAATATTGCCTCTCTTGTTCCACTGTTCCGTCTAAAACCAAACTGTTCTTCTTGGATTTCGCTGTCTACCTTACTTTTTATTCTTTCCTGTATGATTTTGAGCAGTATCTTAAATGCATGACTCATCAGGCTGATTGTTCTGAAGTCTGAACATTCTGTTGCATTAAGTTTTTTGGGCAATGTTATAAAAACTGATGTCTTCATGTCGTGTGGTATATATCCTGTATTGTATATATCGTTGCATAGATCAGTGATTGTATCTATACCAAAGCTCTCCAGGCTTCTATCATTTCAATTTTTATGTTATCCATGCCTGCTGATTTTCCTTTTTGTATCATATGTATGGCATTCTCTACTTCTGATCTGAGAATGTTTGGGCCTTCATTAGAATCTGTTGATGGTTTTTTACCTCTGTTGTCCTCAAATAGTTCTTTTACGTATTCTGCCCATCTGTTTGATATGTCTTTCTCATCAAGTAAGATTACACCATTTTTGTTCTTGATACAGCTTCCTCCTTGTGCAAACTGCGACCTATTTGATAATTTCTTTATTTCTTCATGCGTATCTCTTGTCATGTGCTTTGCTTCCAAGTCTTCTATTTCCTTGCATTTTGTTTCTATCCACCGTTCTTTTGCTTGTCTACACATAGTACGTATGTCATTGTCTATTGTTTTGTATTCTGGAGTGTTTTTTGCTTTCTTTCTTTCTGCTATTTTACTCAAGATGTCATCTGTCATCCAAAGTTGATTTTTCTTAGGCTCCTTTTTAGGTAAATTTGCATTTGCTGATTATATGCTTGTTTTTAAGCATTCCCATTTTGTGGTTACTTTTTCTTCTGCGTTTTCTCTTCTATACTGCTCCATGCTTTCTGTCAGTAACTGTTGATATTTATTTTTGACATCGATTAGATATTTTTGTTTTATATCTGGTTGTTTCAGTGCTGATATTTCTATCTGGGGTTCCTCCTGTCTTCTGTTTCCTGTTCTTTTCAGCTTTATATTTACTTTGATGACGACCGGATTGTGATCTGAGTTAATGTTGGCGCCAGGATGTGTCTTTGCACTTGTGACACTGTTCTTAAATCTATGTTTTATCATGATATAGTCAATTTGATTTCTTGTTACATCTCCTGGGCTTTTCCATGTGTATAATTTCCTTGGGTGGTGTTCAAAAAAGGTGTTACATATGACCAGCTGGTCTTCTTCACAGAACTGGATAAGTCTGTCTCCTCTATCATTTCTTGTCCCTAATCCATACTGTCCTACTATTTTCTTGTATTTTCCTTTTCCTATTTTTGCATTCATATCACCCATTACTATCAACACATCTGTAGATTTTACTGGTTTAAGTGTGTGTTGTAGCTCTTCATAGTATTCTTCTATTTCTTCCTCGCTGTGATCTTTAGTTGGTGCATAAGTTTGTAAGATTGATATGTCAAATGGCTTTGCTCTCATCTTTAGTAACATCATTCTGTCATTGTGTGTCCAGTATCCACATACGTATTTTTCTAACTCCTTCTTTGTCAACATTCTTACCCCTCTTTCATGTTTTTCTCCTGAGTGTATAAGCGTGTATTGGTCTCTTTTTATGTAGCCTGTATCCAATAGTCTTGCCTCTGCAACTCCCAGTATATCGAGTTTCATGTCAAGATACTTTAGGACAAAAATTATTTGAAAGACACATGTACATAATGTATTATTCTGGCAGGCTATTTCTAAAATATATCAAGACAAGGCCAGCCTTGTTTGGAATGGACATATTTCATCTGGTTCAGGCGCCATATTAAAATTCTTTGATGGACTTCCTCCATCAGAGCATGTGGTTGAAGGAATGGACACCCAGCCAATAGCTGCAGGTAAAGTTTGGATATTGTAACATTTCTTTAATGAAAGTCATTTAAATACCTTGTATAGTTTAATCAAGAAAAACAAAACAATGAACAGTTTTCAACAATAAAATAATCATTTCAGTTAATTTATCATTATACTGAAAATTATGGTTCTTAAATGTTTCATGGATATTGTTCCACTGTTTATGAATGGTTTCTTCCCCGTTGTTCCTTATGTTTCATATCTGTTTCTGAAATTTAGTTTGAATGCAATCCTTTTATCTTTGTTAGATTGTGTGTGTTATGTTTGTGACTTGTTTTCCCACTGCATCTCTGAATACTTCTGATTCTATATGTAGAGTCCCTAGGAGAAGGTGGTGAGCCAGTGTCTGCTTCTCTGTTTACCTTCCAGCCTCTAGACAGTGCCATTACTTTCTGTCTGTATTGAAATGGTCAATTTATTTTCTGTGCACCCATCTGGTGAACTCCAACTCAATATGGCCTTGTATGGAAATATGGTTCCAGCAGTGACCAGTTAATTAAACTCACAGAAGCTGACAAAGGTTTCTCCACTTTCATTCCTGTCTCCTGTACCATTCTTCTCCAAAGTCATTTCATAGTTGCTGTTGTCTGTTCTGACATTGGCATTTGTATCTCCCATGTCCTAATGTTCCATGGCCTCACCTGGATGCTTTGTCTAAGGCACCTTTGTTTGCTTGTGGTGGTATATTAAAGGCAGCCTTCTTTTTGTGTCCATGGACGTGCCTTAAATAGATATTTTATCTGATATTCAGTTTGGTGTATCAAGCTCAATTTCATTTTGTCTCTGCTTGTCCCAAGAGTTTTATATTGTAGCATCTAATTTCCTTGACCATTTCTGCTGTTTTTCTAGCTTTACACAGCATTTATACATTCCATGCAGCTATTCTAGATTTTGCATTCGACAATAGAAGATTAGTCCATAGCCTGACTTCCAGTATCTGGCTTTCATCAGGTCGTGTCATACACCTGTTTCACTTGTGAGGATTTTTCTTAACTCTGACTAGTAGTAAGCACAGTCACAGAGTTTCTGTAACATTATTTGCTAGGTTGGATTGTTGGTCCTAGCCCAGCCGCCAAACCTGGAAGGCCAGTTATGTTCTCTTTATTTGGTTTCACTCCATGAACTTGTTAATTATAAATGCCTCCTAAATTCTATTGGAAAGTATTCTGAGAAAGGCCTTAAAAACTGAGAGGAGAAACCTCCAAATAGGAACGTGGGATGTCAGAACATTAAAACAGAAATTAGACAACTTAATTGTAGAATCAAGTGTTATGAAACTTGATATACTTGCAAGTGGCAGAAGCAAGACTGACAGACGTTGGGTGCATAACAAGAGAAATAAAAATTCATTCACACATGCAGAACAGCTTGGACATGGAGTAGATATTGAGAAAAAAGAACTAGAAAAATATTTATGCTGGTGCTGGATACATAGGAGGACTTGGCATGTGTTTGTTGAAGGCCTATGCTCCTTGGGGAGCTAAAGGGTATTGATTGATTGGATACATAATGAAGAGAATGTTATTGAAAAGGAGCGCAAAAGCATCTGACTTAGCAATTTTACAAACATATGTCCTAGTCCAAGAACATAGCAAAGAGGAAATCAAGGAATACTGTGACTGAAGAGCACAACACACACATCATGATAAAAAACAGATTTTAAAATAACGATCCCATTTGCCTTGATTAAAGTACAATAGTCACATTTCATGCAGATTTGAATGATGCGAATTTGAAATAGTGTGACATAAAATATATTAATAAAGTCCCACTTTATGTGCACAATTTTAAATAATGTGAATGCCGAAAAATTTGGCAGGAATCACTTATGTATTTTAAAACTGGTGAGCTGCATGTGTTTATGCTCTTATCACATCACGGCGCCACTTTAGTTAAACTGAAATATCCACCATCCTTTATTGGTGTCGTGTGTACCAAACCATGGTTCACAATGCATTGGAAATTCAGCGAGTGATTTTGCTGACTATTTTATTGCTATTTTTAATTCACTGTTATTATAGATTAACGTCTGTTTTAAATCCCATAACAATATCATCAGAACATTCATTAAGTGGTGATGCTAGTGCTAATGCTGAAAAGCTTGTCAGAAAGTCTGTGCAACAATGGTTGTAAATTTATATTCTGTGAATATTTTTTCCTGTGAGAAAACTAGTCATGAATTTTGCGAGTGTTGAAATACACGAGGTCCTCAGGAATGCATCTCTCACATAAAATGTGACTGCACTGAAATTATAAAGCTGAACACTACAGAAAGCAGAAAAAAAAAAAAAAGGAACCTAAGATAGAAGTATCATCACTGAAGCAGCCAGACATAAAACAGAAATATCTTAGCAAAGTCAAAAATAATATGGCAGCTAACTGACAGAAAGCTTGGAGCAACAGAGAAAAGAAAGCCCAAAAGAGAAGGTAAGCATAAAATGGGACTGTGAAAGAATAAATATACAATCAGTTAATAAAAGTTTACAACAAAAAATGAGCTCAAGGAAAGTCATGTATTATAACAGAAGATGTCATAAGTAAAATGGCAGGAAGAGAGCAAACAAACACTCCAGGATACTGAACAGTAGCCAAAACCAAAGAAATATGTATCGTGTTGAAAAGTAAAGGATCAGTGACTAAAAACAAAATACAAGACGTGCAGGACATGGAAATAAAGCGCAACACAAAAGACATGCATGAAAAAATTAAGAAAACAATTAAAATAGATATACATGAATAAAAAAAGAAAAAGCTCGCACAAGGAGGCTGTATCATGAACAATAATGGGAAAATCTTGTTTGATGAGGATATGCAAGAAAGATTGGGCAGAATATTTAATAGAACTAACCAAGGACAATCAAGGCAACAAACCATCACCACATATTAATGAATACCCAAACATTCTGACATCAGAAGCAGAGAAAGCAACATGACATCATCAAATCCCCTCAATTCCACAAAGAGTTTAGGCCTTCAGCAAACTCATGCCAAGTCCACGACTGCCATTTACTCAACATTTTTCCATGTCTTCCTCATCATTTTCATTCCTGTTTCATGTTTCTTTCTCCATATGAGGCAACATATGAGGCAATATATGAGGCAACATATGTAATTAGAAAAAAGATTAAGTAGGCATGGGACAGCATAAAATAACAATGGACATTATAGAAGCCAGAGTAATCTCTCATTATTCATTACCCTTCAGCTGCATGCAGAGTGCAGGCCTTCAACAAATTCATGTCAAACATTTCTGTCCTGTGACGTGTTCAAGGTTGTTCTGCTTATTTTGTAATATCTTTTATGTCAGTCTCTAATTCCTTTCTCTTGTGCAACAATGGTTGTAAATTTATATTCTGTGAACATTTTATATTTTTTCCTGTGAGAAAACTAGTCATGAATTTTGCGAGTGTTGAAATACACGAGGTCCTCAGGAATGCATCTCTCACATAAAATGTGACTGCACTGAAATTATAAAGCTGAACACTACAGAAAGCAAAAAAAAAAAAAAAAAAAAGGAACCTAAGATAGAAGTATCATCACTGAAGCAGCCAGACATAAAACAGAAATATGTCAGTCTCTAATTCCTTTCTCTGGTTCCAAAGGTTGTTACAGCCGGGAATTGTAGTGAGGATAAGCTCTCACTGCAGATAAAATACTTCTATGGCACGCGCCTCAAGCAGCCTCTGACAACCAAGTCCAGCTCCCGGCCTTCACGTGTGGCTCAATTTGAGCCTGGCGGAACTGTTTCCACTGACGGGAGAAGGGGCAAAGGCGAGCGACTGGCACCTTAAAACCAGCAGCTTCGGGCAGATAGGGCTCATGATCCTTGGTTGGTAGCTTATCTAAGAGAAGGAACTCTGAATTCAAACCACTGCTGCCTTGCGGGAATATCCATTTATGGAATTGGCTTCGGGAGTAAACCCTGAGGATAAATCCGGAGTCGGAGTCCCTAAGGCAGTCTAATGTCGATTTGACATTATTCTGGCAACTCCTGCGACGTGGCTGGTACCAAACTGTATCGGCTACTGCCGTTCCTTTGGATCTACCAGCTGTGTGGAGAGGGGGAACATGCTGCATGGGCAACAGCTTGATCTCCATATAACTGTGCCCAAGCTCGCGCCCTGGAGAGGACACTCCAGCTTCACCCTATAGGTGTCGGCAAAACACGGGAAGTAGCAGTTACCGGTTATAAGCATTTTGCCCAATTGGCGTAGGGCATGGCGCCAGGGGCTACTTCCGACAGTGGGAGAGGTTCTAGGATCTCACTGGACAGCTACCGCCCGCTTCAAGCTGGGCAGCCCCCAGTCAATAAGGTGTTGTCCCGCCACTGTCTGCTTTCCCCATTGGGTGCATGGGGATTAGGGTCAAACCCGAACTGTGGACAGAAAATTTTGCACCAAGCAATTATCAGAATAATAGAAATAAGCAAACTCTCAGATTGGGATGCTGGAACGTCCGGACTATGTTGACTGGACTATCCGAAAACCTACAGTACGTAAACGATGTAAGGAAGACAGCCATAATTAATGATGAGCTTAAACGACTCCAGGTGGATATAGTTGCACTTCAGAAAACGCGCCTGGCGGGCTCTGGAACGGTGAGCGAGAAGGACTACACATTTTATTGGCAAGGGAAAGATCTTAATAAAATTAGAGAACACGGAGTAGGTTTTGCGGTCAAAAAATCGCTAACTAAAATGGTTGAACCAGGCGAGAATGGATCAGAACGCCTGTTAACGCTCCGTCTGCAAACTAGCACAGATCCCATCACCCTTGTCAGTGTGTGTGCTCCTACTCTGTACTCTGCCTCAGAAGCTAAAGATGAGTTCTACGAGAATCTAGCAGCAGTCATCAAAAGCATACCCAGGCAAGAACAGCTTGTTCTCCTTGGTGACTTTAACGCTAGAGTGGGTGCCGATAATGTTTCATGGCCTTCATGTCTGGGCAGGTTTGGTATTGGCAAGATGAATGAAAATGGACAACGGCTCTTAGTGTTGTGTGTCCACTATGACCTCTGCGTGACCAACACCTACTTTCAGACAAAACCCCAGCATAAGGTGTCATGGAGACACCCACGATCCAAGCACTGGCACCAACTGGACCTGATTCTCGTCAGAAGGCCACTTCTAAGGTCTGTGCTCTCCACGCGCTCGTACCATAGTGCAGACTGTGATACAGATCACTCCTTGGTTTGCTGCAAAATCAGAGCACAACCAAGAAAACTCTATCGTGTCAGACATGAAGGGAAACCACGCATTGATACCAGCAAGATGTCAGACCCTGTCATGATCGCTGAATTTACTGCGACCTTCAAGAAAGTGCTCAGCAGCCCTCAGCATGGTGATACTATTACAGAGAACTGGGAGCATCTACGGAACACCATCCAAAGTACTGCACTTGCCACCTTTGGTAAGAAAACGGCAAAGTCAAATGACTGGTTTGATGCTTCATCAGATGTGATGGCACCTGTCATTGAAGCTAAGCGCAGTGCTATGAATGAATACAAACGTTCACCAAGTGCTAGAACCCTACAGATCCTGAAGGCTACGAGAAGCAAAGTTCAACAAACTGCTCGACGCTGTGCAAATGACTATTGGCTCCAGCTCAGTGAGAGCATCCAGATCGCAGCGCAAACAGGCAACATTAAACAAATGTATGACAGTATAAAGAAAGCACTTGGCCCCCAAAAAAGTAAGATGGCACCGCTAAAAACCATCAGCGGAGAGAAGCTAACCGATAAGGGTAAGCAGATGGAGAGGTGGGTCGAGCACTACTCTGAGCTTTACGCTAGGGAAAATACCGTTACGCCTGCAGCCCTTGATGCTGTCAAATGTCTGCCAACTATGGAGGAGCTGGATGCCGAACCAACATTAGAGGAACTCAGCAAGGCCATTGATAGCTTGGCCTCTGGCAAAGCACCAGGCAGTGATGGGATTCCTCCTGATTTAATCAAATGCTGTAAGAGCACGCTATTACATCCCCTGCATAGGATGCTGTGCCAGTGCTGGGAAGAGACAACTATTCCTCAAGACATGCAAGATGCCAAGATTGTAACACTGTATAAAAATAAAGGAGACAGAAGTGATTGCAATACTACAGAGGCATCTCTCTTCTTAGTATTGTTGGTAAGGTTTTTGCCAAAGTCATCTTAATGCGACTACACAAATTAGCTGAGCGCATATATCCATAGTCACAGTGTGGATTCCGAGCTGGTAGATCAACAACAGACATGATCTTCTCTGTCCGCCAGCTTCAGGAAAAATCAAGAGAGCAGAAAAGGCCTTTATATATCGCCTTTATAGACCTCACAAAAGCATTTGACCTGGTTAGTAGGGATGGACTCTTCAAAATCGTCCTGAAAATAGGCTGCCCTTCTAAAATGCTGGAAATGATAAAGTCATTCCATGACGACATGAAGGGAACAGTCCAATATGCTGGAAGCATGTCACAGCCCTTTGACATACGAAGTGGCGTTAAACAAGGCTGTGTTCTGGCTCCGACCCTCTTCGGGATCTTCTTTGCCTTACTCTTGAAACATGCATTCAGAGATGTAACTGAAGGAATATGCCTTCACACTAGGTCAGATGGCCGTCTGTTTAATCTTTCAAGGCTGAAGGCAAAAACAAAAATCAGAAGGGTCACTATAAGAGACTTGTTGTTCGCTGATGATGCTGCAGTCGTCACTCAAAGCCAACAGGAGCTTCAGAACTTGATGAATCGCTTCACTAAAGCATGCAAGGACTTTGGCCTCACAATAAGTCTAAAGAAAGCGAATGTGCTGCACCAGTTATCACTATCGATAACTATGAATTGGCAGTGGTGCACCACTTCACATACCTAGGGTCTACCATCAATGACAAACTCTCACTGGATACAGAAATTGCTGCAGCTACCTTTGCCCGCCTCACATCGCGTGTTTGGGGAAACTCCAAACTCACAATGAAGACCAAAGCTGTGGTATATAATGCCTGCGTCACCAGCACTCACCTATATGGCAGCGAGACCTGGACGACCTATGCTAAGCAAGAAAGAAGGCTCAATACCTTCCATTTACGGTGTCTACGACGCATCCTCGGCATCTCGTGGAAAGATAAAGTGACAAATGTCGAGGTGTTGTCACGTGCTGGCCTTCAAAGTATGTATACACTGCTTAGACAACGCAGACTTCGCTGGCTTGGCCATGTTCGCCGCATGGAAGATGGCCGGAACCCTAAAAGATATCTTCTACGGACAATTAGCAGATGGCAAGAGAACAGTTGGACGACCACAGCTGAGGTTCAAAGATGTGTGCAAGAGAGATATGAGGGCACTGGACATGGATCCAGCAACATGGGAGGATGAAGCTGCCGATCGCACTAAGTGGCGATGCTATTTACGGCGCCACCTCAGATTGGGCGAAGAGAGGCTCACACAACAAGCAGAGGAGGGGAGAAAACGTCGGAAGGAGCACCAGGAAAATAAGCAGCTGAGGGCTGTCACCTCAGGGGCGCATTCCCATAGTCAGTTATGACTGAAGGGGCTATTATTATTATTATTATAATTCCTTTCTCTGTAGATCTTTTCTATTTCTCTTACCCTGGTGGTTCCATAACATGGATTGCCTTGTAATGCTGTCAGCTGGTTTCCTCAATATTTTCCCTGTCCAGTGCCAGCATCTTCTCTTCATTTCTTTTTCACTGGTATCTCAGTGCAGCTTTGCCATATTCGTTATATGTTTAAATGTTATAGATAGCCAGAACTAGGAGATTTTCCTACAAGACAAAAGGCATGTCAACAGCCCAGATTTCTGCATTCTCTGGGCTGCTTTATTAATAGAGGGTTTTCTTCCCACTTGAATGGCTGAATTGAATTATTTGAATTACTTGCCTTCGATGACTTGCTCATGATGTTGCTAGAGTTCTCTTAGCTTAAAGTTTCTACAGGCTGGGGTAGCTAACCCCATGTTGAACCTTCCTAAGTCATCTTCTATGATGTATGCATGCCTGCTATGATACATTGTTACCATTTCTGTATTCTACAGTACATTGTTACTATTTCTATGTTCTCCTTTAGGGGCCTGTTAACATACAGGTGTGCTAGAAGACTTTGATTGAGATACAGTTACAAATCATATAACAGCATAAAGAAGAGAGGATACATTACCACATGATCAGAAGATATTTATCTTTATAACTTTGCCCTAAACACCTGGTACAACAGAGTGTTTAGACCAATCTGTTTGATAAGTCAGTTAAAATACTGCTCAAGATCATCCAGGAACGATTAAAATGTAAAGTAGGAAACAAAGTTTATGTGTTTGGTTTTTTACACAATATTGGAACAAGAGAAGCAGTAGTTTGTATATTAATTAATACTAGCAGAAAAATATAAATATATCAGTAAATAGATAAATGTAGGGTAATTAACTGGCACTCGCTGGACAGGAAGGGGGACACCAGACAATAGTGATAGGCTTACCTGGCAATAAAACTGAGAACCATCCAAATGGCGCCATTGCCTTGCTGTGAAGGTAAATTGTGAAAGGGCGCAAAATTGGCTCTGCATCCTTTCACGATTTACTTAGGCGATGGAGCCGTTTGGTCAGCCTATCACTTAAATTTCTTTTCTGTTGTCTGGTGTACTCCTTACTGTCAAACGAGTGCCTGTATTTATTTATTTACTTATTTATTTATAACTGACTGGACTCAGGTTTCCTGCATTATTGACATAAAAATATGAGGGCTAAAAAAACAAGTATTTGTATATGTACTGTATAGATGATGACAAGAAAGGCTTTCAACACAGCTCATCATCATCATATATTTATGAATGCTTGAAGAAATAGGCCTTCATAGACAAGACATATAACCTGTACTGGAAACTGGTATAGTAACATCTGGCAAGAAGTACTTACTATACATTGATATAATAAAGAGGAATGAGACAGTCATGCTTATTGTCCCCTTACCGGTTTGACTTAAACACATATCCTTCCTCCCAGTCTACGGGTATTTATCCTGTCTACCAAACTTGACCAAGTAATTTGTCTAATATTTATGTAGAAGTGTCAGTGTATGCTTTGGTGGCCATTGCTGAACTAGCATCTGGGTCTACAGTTGTGCTACCTCTTAGAAGCTTATTAGTTTTCTTTATTTATTCCTTATTTAGTTTTTTTTACAGTTAACTCCCTTTCTGCTCAGCCAACAGAAAAGAAATTAAATGCTCTGAGTCAAAAGGCCCTTGCATAAAACGATAAGCTTGGGGCTGTGGGAAAGCAGAGCTGGAAATTAAATCAGCTGCTAAAAGATCATGCTGGGGGTGATGATGCCATAGTGTACACTGATGGGTCTGTACTCTGAGGTGAGAAATCAGGATGGGGCTTCTCAGCTAGGGTAAAGGGCAGGGTTGTCGCTGAACAGAGCGGAGCTTACATGACACCAACTCCAGCATGAGAATGCTACTGCAGCCCTGAAGTGGCTGTCTAAAATTCCACCAACATGGCCAGTTATTGTGTCAGACTCTGAGTCCATGCATCTGAAGGTAAAAAAAGAATGGCTATGGCATGAATGGAAAACGTCCATAAAAGCCTCAGATCTTCTGGAACTGGCGTGGATCTACTGTCCTGGTCATGCAGGGGTATGCAGCAATGACAGCTGACAACCTGCTCAGGCCTGCTCATGGATAGTTCGAGTTACTTGTTAAGCCAGTCCAAGTGGCTTTGAGTAGATATAAGTTTGGTGTGGAGTTCAGTGATGCAGTATATTTATCCAAAATATAGTTATTGAAATATTTGGAGAATATGCTTTTATTTTTATTTTTTATCCACAGGCACAGTAAATGACGAGGTCAGCAACTCCATTGTTGTGACATTTTTGGGGAAAGTTAAATTTAAGGGATCAGATTCCAAAGCTTTTACACAGACTTTCATACTCTGTTCACATGAGAACAAGTGGAAGATTGTCAGTGATACATTTAGATTCATTGAATAAACTTATAAGCTTTAACATCTTGTTATACTTTACGACATTATTTATCATCATTATTTATTTTTGTGTTGCTTGCTCCTGAACACTTTGATGAACACACAGACGAGTAAAATATTGGGTAGGTTCAATTTTTTAAAAACAAAATAAATGGATGTCTTAAAATAAATTATGAATCACATTTAGTGAGGCTCACATCTGTTTCATGATTTGGTTGTGTAGGACGAAAGAGATGTGCATTGTTGAAAAAATATGATATCTTAAAACAAACACTATATTTAAAATATTTGAGAGCTGCATAATTTCTGTACAGTGCAGAATGCTGGAGAATAACAGAAAAGGAAATGTTCAAATTGTTCTCTTTCCACACAACCTGCCTAAGGAAAACTCTTCAAATTTTCTGACCGAACACCATCACCAAGCAAGAACTGCTAACTTGGAGCCACCAAGAAGACATGCGCACCATCATAGCGGGTAGATGCTAGAACTGGGTAGGCCACATGCTCAGAAGAGACCCAGACACCATCATCAGAACAGCTATGCTATGGACTCCAGAAGGAAAGCAAAAGCAAGGACGGCCAAAAGCCACCTGACGGAGAACTATGGAGGCAGAGATGCTAAGCATGAACTTGAGCTGTGGCATCACACGAAGAATGGCTGCCGACCGGGCAGAGTGGAGACAGTTTGTTGCTGCCATAAAAGATGCCACCAGGCATGATGGCCACTGATTGCTTTGTCAGTCAGCAGCCAAGTGCCAAAAAAGATGTATATATATATATATATATATATATATATATATATATATATATATATATATATATATATATATATATATATATATATATATATATATATATATATATATATATACCCACTAACAAAAGAAACCTGTCAGGTATAGCGAATTTATTACGGTTGTTGTATGAGTAGGACGAGTCTGTCTTATGGATATCTGTTTCAAGTCGAAAACTGTTGAAAAGGTCAAAGGCTATGCAGCGGAAGTATCGCTAGCAAAGGGTGTGATCCATGGCTGTCATCCTGTGCGGATGCCGAGTTTTGTTGTAGCAGGCTTTTTGCCGAAATAGTGATCTATATATGGATGGGGAAAAGTGATAATCATTTAGACATGTTGTATGTACTTTACCCCAGTGTTTATTCTCTTTTTGCCAAGGAATGGCAAAGTTATATTTCGCATAAAAAGGTAAAACCACAATTTATTATGAACTTGGGCTTCGCCATCGTTGTTGATAAGCAGATGCACAGTGGTACTTTTAAAAAGAATATCCATTCAAAGGAAGAAGACATTCCTATGTATCAGCACTGGATTGTATGATATTATTCAATTACCTCTATGAGAGAACCTATGAAGAAATGAGGACATTTAATGAATGACTAATTTTGGTCTATATTCTATAGTGAGTGAAGCTCACGAGAGAGAGAACAGCCATGTTGAAATTCATATACTTTGTATTTATCGAGTGAGAAAAAGGGATGCCTGTACTATCGCTCGATGAACCAAGAGATCACTGCTACATGTGAGAACCCATGTCTGGGATTCCTATATTATGAAATATATATATATTGAACTTTACGTGAAGGAATATTCGCTAGACGAGGTTAGGTCTAGGAGCCTTCCTATGTATTGGTTATGGTCTGACGTGCCCAGTCAGTAAAGCCAGATGATTTACATGATGGAACGCTGAATGCTTATTTACGAATGCTCCATTATGATATTTGCCAAGCATGAATGCTAACTTAAGATGATATTCCTGTGATCAACATTATGCTGTCTATGTCGACATTTGTTCCTGTAACCATACACGTACTGTCCAAGTGTGCGTCCCATTAAATGTTATAAAAAGACCACCGTAGTTCCAGTACTTCTTGAATTCGAACAGTGTGAGTATGAGTGATGTACTACCAACCTGTCAACTCTATCGAATCATTCTACCATTCGCGTACTGACATTCAGATACACACTCATTGTTTACACTCACATTCTTGTCGGAGCCTCATCACGTTCCAGGACAAGATGACCTGTATGACCAAAACTGTGCTGGGTTTGATGAGTTGACAATCGTTACACTTTACTACACCAGTCCCAACATCTACATTTATCCACTGGTGGACATTCACATCATTTAGCAAATAAAGCATGATTCAACAACTAGTAGCCAGTATGAGTTAACAACTACACACAAAGAAAGAGTTTTAACAACTGGTGGCCAGCTTCCTGGGTCAACCTGCACAGTGACCATATTGAGAAGTAAACTACTGAGACCAGACGTTCCTTGGGGTCTGTTACGACACACAAATACATCAACAGTACAACTCTACAGTGATGTCAGCGTGACCTGTCCTGTCGAGAGTATGCAGTAACTAGGTCAGGGTTTGTTGACATTTGGTTCATTGGACATTTGCCATACAACTGACAGTGTTACACAGCGAGCTTGGTTGAAACATAGAACATTACACATCAGGACTGGAGAATATTTGACAGTGTTTGCGAAAGAAAATGTTATTGAACTGAGAAGTCCTACATTGATTGTTATCATTCAAATCAACGATGGAGCTTCTATTTCTGTGTTGAATTTAAATAATTAGACCAGAAGTATTTGTTTAATAAAGTACCACAGTACTGTACTATTAGGCAGTGTAACTGAGCCTTCATTCCAACACATTCTTTCTGCAACACTCTATTTACATCATATTGCCATACTATTTATGCATTTATGTATTTATGTTTAACTATTTATATGTGATATTTGTTTGTATCCAGCGGGTTGTTGTTTCGGTTGGGCGGTGTCACACAGCAGAGTATCCCACGTAATAGAGGGTCTGATGTGTGCGTTTCTATAGGTGCAATTTTCTTCATTGGAAATTTGCTGCGACAGCTGTTGCTATTAGTGTTAGCTGTGAAGTCTGTACTCATTGTTGTTTTTGTAATATTCCTCTGTTCTTTAGTTTGTTTTGATTTGTTTGTAATTTGTTGGTCTACCCTATTCTATCTTTCAGTTCTATTCTCAATTTATATTTATATACTGTGGCGTTATTTGTATTTGTTATCCTCTTGCGGTTTATCTTTTATTGTTTTTCCAATTTTATTTATTTCATTTCCGCAAATGTTTTCATGTTTTTCTGTATAACTGTTTTGTTTTGTGCCTGATCGACATACACTATTTAAAATATAGTTGATCATATAAATTGATGTACAAGAATCAACTGACAGTTAATTGCTATTACTAAAGGTACACAGTTGATGATATAAAACACTATTTCTGGTGCACTGCACTTATATTATAGAGTGAACCAGCAACTTATAGCTGTTATTATATAAGGATTTATACAAGACCTTTGTAAGGCTTGTTTCCCACAGTGATTGGGATAGTTAAGTACTATTTTTCACAGGTTACAAAGTTATCATACAAAGTCTTTGATTAAGACTAAGAAAGTAAATTTATTTACTTTTGCAAATTACTGATCTTATTAGACAAGATGTCTACCTTGGATTATTTTATCACACAAGGCAGGGCTCTTGATAAGACTGGTCAGCAGTTAGAAGAATGGGCAGTTGCTCAATATGACAAAGCATTGGCTGCTGAAGAAAGAAAAGCATTGATTGAAGAAAAGAAATTAGAAGCTGAGGAAAGAAAATTACAAAGAGAGGATGAGCAAAAGAAATTGCAGATACAGACTGATGAAAAAAGATTCCAGATGGAAATGGAAAAAGAGAAAAGAAAAGATGAGGCTGCTGCTGAAGAGAAAAAATTACAAGCTGCTACAGAAGAGAGAAGATTACAAGCTGAAGCTCAAGAAAAAAAAGCAATAAGAGAACATGAACACCAAAAAGAACTTTTAGCATTTGAGTTAGAAAAGTTAAAGTTAACAAACATAAGTAATGTTAATCAAGCATCTAGTGGTAATGGTAAACCCTTTACTTACAAGGTCAGGGTACCAGCGTTCAACCCTTCCAGTGATGACATAACATTCTGGCTAAACAGATTTGAACGCTCGTGTCGAGCACATAATGTGGACAAATCACAATATGCTAACCAGTTATCAGAAAATCTGAAAGGTGATTCTCTGACTAGTTTAAGTTTGGTTGAAGAGGCTGACAAAGATAACTATGATGTTATTAGGGCAGCCTTATTAAAGAAGTATCAGTTGTCTGAAGAGGGTTATCGGAAGTTGTTTAAGACAATGGTGCCTGAGGCAGGTGTAGAATTCTCAGAATTCATTGCAAGGACACGACTTACATTTGATCGTTGGATTGAGCTATCCAAAACAGAAAAGACTTATGAAGCCCTTATGGACTTGATACTCAGAGACAAGATTATGTCAAGTATAAATAAACCTTTCCTCGAATTCTTACATGAGCGTAAACCTAAGTCTCTAAAAGAAATGGAACAGTATTGTACCCAATACGTCACTGCACATCCGGACGTAGCCATTAGCAACAGTAAGGTTAAAGAAGGTATGCCAGTTGCTTCTGCAACACCATACAACCCTAATCACTCTCACAAATTCCAAGGACCTCAAAATAGGTTTAATAAAAAAGGTAACTATTACAGTTATCAGAACCAAGGTAACCAATCATTTCAGGGTTCTTCTTCGAATACCTGGAGAAGAGCTGACAGCCCTCGATTCAGGGGTGGTCATAATTACAGGAACTTTCGCAAAGGAAGTCATTCTAGAAACTATCCAAGTTTTCCTTCATGGAGACATCAGGATCATAATTACCGAGATACTCATTATAATGAATATGATGATAGTAACCAAAGGAGCTATGATTCAAACCCGAGTAGAGGTTATAATAGTGGAAACAATGATAAGTACAGAGGCAATAATAACAGAGGTAGAGCACAATTCAAAAAACATAAAGCTCATTACCAGGCGAACTCTGCACAGCAAGAGTCCCACGAAGCCTATAAACAAAATAAAGATAATGATGACTCTAATAATATGGCATGTGCCGCTTTTGATTTTGGAGAGCATCTCAGTGCCCCCAATGCAAAACATTATTTGAGCCAACCACAGTGTCTACTTTAAGCTGTGGCCATCCTCTTCCCGCTCTTCCTGCGTCAATCGCGCATGATGGGAGAGGTTCTCTTGTCTTACACAAAGGTTTAGTAAATGACAATCCAGTCTCAGTACTTTTTGATTCTGGATGCACAACTATTGGGGTTAGGCAGTCACTCATAGATCCTTCTCATTCTACAGGCAAAGTAGTCAAATGCGTAACATTTGGCGGCACCATAGAGAAATACTCTACCGCTATCATTAGGATTGCTACTCCTTTCTTCACAGGAGATGTACACGCATGTCTTTTGCCGGATCCGATCGCTGATCTTATCATCGGTCGCATTCACGGAGTCAAAGAATGCACTCCGGAGCAAATTTCCGTTTGGGAAAATCAAAATATGCAATCTGCTAATGCAGTAGTCACTAGAGCTCAAGCTCTCAATTTGCCTGAAACTTCATCTGTTGAAGATAATGAAGTGCATAACCAAGATGATCCCTTGGTAATTTCTCGTGACTCGTTTATAAAACAACAAGAAGAAGATCCGACTCTTAAGAAATTCTTCACTCTTGTAACAAAAGGTGATCCGAATAAAGATTCAAATTGTAAATCTTGGATTACAATGAAGAATGGCGTACTTGTACGTATGGTGCAAGACTCCACTAAGTCAAGTCATTCTCAGATTCTTGTACCCAAGAATTTGAGAGTTAAGATCTTACAACATGCACACGACTCTCAGTGTGCTGGTCACATGGGTTTTTCCCCGTACAAAGTCAAGAGTTCTTGCGGCTTTCTTTTGGCCTTTTGTGAACAAGGACATACGGATCTATTGTCGATCCTGTAAAGTATGTCAAGAAGTCAAATCCAAAGGTCCTCGTCATGCTGCGCCTATTCAGGCTGCAGATATTCCTATTCGTCCATTCCAGAAAATGGCGATAGACATCATTGGTCCATTCAAGATCAAATCTGCTAGAGGACATCAGTTTATCTTAACGTGTGTAGACATGTGCACACGTTGGCCAGAGGCTATCCCTCTAAAGAGCATTACTACCGCTGACATTGCAGATGCTCTTTGGCTTATATTTTCTCGGCTGGGATTCCCCGGAGAAATATTATCAGATCATGGCACCCAACTGATATCGGATACCATGTCTCAAGTAATGTCTACTCTACAGATAGAGAGATCTTTGAGTAGCATCTATCATCCTATGTCCAATGGGATGGTCGAGCGACTAAATAGAACACTTAAGAACTTATTAGGGAAGATAACTGAGGATCATCCTCAGGATTGGGATAGGGTTTTACCCGCGGCCCTCTTCGCGTACAGAGAGGTCCCAATGAACATACAGGGTTTTCGCCCTTTGAACTTGTCTTTGGCGCGCGACCGCGCGGCCCAATGTCTTTGCTGCATGATCTTATAACAGCTGACAATATTGACGATGACACAAAATCTTCTTACGAGTATGTCATCGCGCTGAGACAAAAGATTATCGAAGCATGCAAATTGGCAACGTCCTCTTCTGAGTTTGCTAAGCAGAAGGCAAGACAATTTGCTAATAAGAAGAGAACTTTACGACAACTTTGTCCTGGTGACAAAGCATTTGTTTTGCTACCTTGTCGTGAAAATAGACTCCTTATTAGTTGGAAAGGTCCGTACGATATAATATCGAAAATTTCAGATGTTGACTACATCGTCGATATTAACGGGAAGCATAAAACCTTCCACATCAATATGCTTACGGAGTTCCATGAACGTCCTGACTATCTACAGCCTATTTTCCAGGCAACGGACGATTCTCATGTCAAACATGGTCATTACTCATCACTGTCTGTAATACAGGATGAGGAAACAAGTTTTTTCGGATGTTAATCTCCCGCTTCCAATGATCCCACTTCATTCTAGTGAATCATGGAAAGACGTTACTGTTTCTCCTGATTTGTCTCTAGGAGAACGGCGACAAGTTTCGTCTATGTTACAAACATTTCAGGATGTCCTCACTGACATCCCTGGACAAACTCATGTCATTGAGCATGACATTGTTCTAACTGAACATACTCCAATTAGGGTTAGGCCTTATCCTATCCCTATACATTTCCAAACACAGGTTGAAAAGGAGTTGGATGAAATGATAGATTTACAAATAATCGAACCATCCACTTCTGCATATTCTTCGCCGATGGTTATTGTTCGAAAAAAAGACAATAACATACGTCTTTGCGTTGACTATCGCAAATTGAATCAAGTTACGAAGTTCGATGCTGAACCTATGCCTTTACTAGAAGAGTTACTTACTCGTCTTTCTAAATCGCATTTTTTCACTAAACTTGATTTGTCTAAAGGATATTGGCAAGTTCCATTATCCGAACGCGCCAAACCTCTTACCGCTTTCTCTACTCCCAGAGGCCTTTTCCAATGGAATTTTATGCCTTTCGGCCTTATGAACGCACCAGCTACATTTGTACGCATGATGCGTCGAATCCTATCGTATCGGTCAGATGTCATTGCTTATCTAGACGACATCTGTCTTTTCAGCGATACTTGGGAAGATCACTATTCAGGATTAGTTGAATTATTATCAACTCTGCGTGAGTATAACCTGACAGCAAAACCATCTAAAGCTTGTATTGGCTTTAGCGAAATTGCTTTCTTAGGCCATCGAGTAGGTCACGGTTTCTTGAAGACAGAAGACCATAATATCACTAAGATACTTAACATCTCTATCCCTAGGACTAAAAAGCAAGTGCGAAGTCTTTTAGGTCTCATACAATTTTATGGACGTTTCATTCCGAATCTGTCCTCTATCATGGCACCTCTCTCTACACTATTAAAGAAAGGGTCGCCTAACATGGTTCACTGGTCTCATGAATGCCAATCTTCACTAGAGAAGATCAAAACTATGTTTTCATCACCACCTATTTTTAGTGTTACCTACAACAGATAAGACATTTGTTCTTCGTAGTGACGCTTCATCCACTGGGATTGGAGCGGCACTAATGCAAGAGTACTCTGGAACTCTGCATCCTGTAATGTACATATCCAGAAAACTTAATGCTGCAGAAAGGAATTACTCGGTTTTAGACCGTGAATTATTGGCAATGGTTTGGTCAATTCTCAAACTCCAAAGATTCCTTCTGGGCGCGCATTTCGTAGTGGAAACTGACCAAAAAGCTCTTACGGCTATCCAAAGTAAAAACTTGAAGAGCTCGAGATCAACTCGATACGCAATCGCTCTTCAACCTTTTCATTTTTCGGTACGAGCTATCCGTGGTTCAGAAAATGTGATGGCGGACATTCTGTCCAGATGCCCACATGATGCCACTTAACTGTTAAATATTGGATCTTTTTAATATGTATAACTTTACAACAGTTATTTTTTGTTTCTTTACTAAGATACACATTTGTAATTTAATAATAGAATGATGGTATCGCTACTTAGCGGTTTATTGATGTTAATTCACCGCTGTTCTTTGATGATTGTTTCTTCATAAATCATAAATTTAAGATTGTAGTGTGAATTTTTGGTATGCATTGTATAATTACCAGAATTGTATTATACGTACATCACACCTTCCTGGAAACATTTATTCGTAGGGAAACAATTTCTCTCAGATTTTGAGATATATATTCTCACCAGTCATATTAGGAATTATAGTTATTCCTGATATTTTCATCTGCGCAGTATTCTTGCGTTGTGAGCCTATTCTACGGTGCTCCTAGATGTATTTAAAAAAAAAAAATTTTTTTTTTTTTTTCCCGGGAGGTGTGGTAAGACTGTAAAGGGCAATTTTTACTATCTTGCAATATAATACATTTATATTCTTATTATGTTCGCAAATATTTTGTAAGCAAAGTATTTCCTTTTTAAGTGCTTAAGGAGAAGTCATTTTTGGGTTGCTTCCCTTGAAAATAGTTCTGTCATCTTCGATCGGACTCCGCAGACGACTCTAGGCCTACTGCGATTTATTCTGTGGCTGGGTAGGAATAGATTGTTCTTGCTTCAGTATATCTATGGCCTGAATTTATACGTAGTGTTTGTATGAGTAGGACGAGTCTGTCTTATATATGGATATCTTTGCATTTCTAAGTCGAACTAATTTGGTTGTCGCTAGAAAAGGTCAAAGGCTATGCAGCGGAAGTATCGCTAGCAAAGGGTGTGATCCATGGCTGTCATCCTGTGAGGATGCCGAGTTTTGTTGTAGCAGGCTTTTTGCCGAAATAGTGATCTATATATGGATGGGGAAAAGTGATAATCATTTAGACATGTTGTATGTACTTTACCCCAGTGTTTATTCTCTTTTGCCAAGGAATGGCAAAGTTATATTTCGCATAAAAAGGTAAAACCACAATTTATTATGAACTTGGGCTTCGCCATCGTTGTTGATAAGCAGATGCACAGTGGTACTTTTAAAAAGAATATCCATTCAAAGGAAGAAGACATTCCTATGTATCAGCACTGGATTGTATGATATTATTCAATTACCTCTATGAGAGAACCTATGAAGAAATGAGGACATTTAATGAATGACTAATTTTGGTCTATATTCTATAGTGAGTGAAGCTCACGAGAGAGAGAACAGCCATGTTGAAATTCATATACTTTGTATTTATCGAGTGAGAAAAAGGGATGCCTGTACTATCGCTCGATGAACCAAGAGATCACTGCTACATGTGAGAACCCATGTCTGGGATTCCTATATTATGAAATATATATATATTGAACTTTACGTGAAGGAATATTCGCTAGACGAGGTTAGGTCTAGGAGCCTTCCTATGTATTGGTTATGGTCTGACGTGCCCAGTCAGTAAAGCCAGATGATTTACATGATGGAACGCTGAATGCTTATTTACGAATGCTCCATTATGATATTTGCCAAGCATGAATGCTAACTTAAGATGATATTCCTGTGATCAACATTATGCTGTCTATGTCGACATTTGTTCCTGTAACCATACACGTACTGTCCAAGTGTGCGTCCCATTAAATGTTATAAAAAGACCACCGTAGTTCCAGTACTTCTTGAATTCGAACAGTGTGAGTATGAGTGATGTACTACCAACCTGTCAACTCTATCGAATCATTCTACCATTCGCGTACTGACATTCAGATACACACTCATTGTTTACACTCACATTCTTGTCGGAGCCTCATCACGTTCCAGGACAAGATGACCTGTATGACCAAAACTGTGCTGGGTTTGATGAGTTGACAATCGTTACACTTTACTACACCAGTCCCAACATCTACATTTATCCACTGGTGGACATTCACATCATTTAGCAAATAAAGCATGATTCAACAACAACCGGTGCATGCAGCATGTGCGACACATGCAATATGCGTTTTTCGAGTACCATGCGCCCCACATATGTGATATGTGGGTTTTAACGACTGATTCCTCTGCTTTGGCAGTCGCACTTGCCAGAAAACAACATTTAGTGTTGACTGTACCTAAATTTCACCATGCCATGATTATCTGAAGGATAGCGCATCCAAGCCATCTGACAATCAGTTGCAGCATCATCCGTTAGTGACTTTGCTCGCTACTTCGGTGCATGCTGAGACACAACTAGGAACTTGCACACACGATGGCACACCACAGGGACAACTCAAGACAGGCCCAGAAGTGGTATACCAAGGGTAACAACAGTGGCTGAGGACCGTTACATACGGACGGTACATCTGCGCAACCACTTCTAATATGGTCAGACAACATCATGTACGTTCCCAGGCTTCAGGACTATCAGTAACTTGACAGTCCTCAGACACCTTCGAGCAACAAACATAAGTGTTTACAGAACAGCACAAAGGTCGCACCTGTTTCCGTGACACAGCGCAGCAAGATACTAATGGGTCAGACAGCACCTCAGATGGACTAATAACCTGTGACGTGCTGTCGCATGATCTGATGAATCCAGGCTTCTTCTTAAATGGCAGGATAGCAGGATTTGGGTACATCACAGGATGGGTGAAAGGTTTTCTTCTAGCTGCATTCAGGAGGCAGCCAGTTTCGGCAGAGGAAGCGTTATGGTTGGGGGGCGGGGGCTATTACCACTGAGCACAGAACCAATCTTGTCAGAATTGAAGGAACCCTGATCACCAGTCGCTACATCCGTGACGCACTGCAGCCGCGCGCTTTGCCGTTCCTTCACCAACATGTACCAGGCCTAATTTACATGTAGGACAATACAACGGCTCACAAAGCAATAACAGCCCTAGACTACCTCAATGCAGCTAAGGTAAACATCCTAGACCCTTGGCCAGCTCTGTTCCCTGACTGAATCCCACTGAACATCTCTGGGACTATGTGGACAGAAGGATGCCCACCCTATATTATGAGCCAGAGACCTTGGACCAGTTGTATACAGCGCTTACTGAGGCATAGAACAACATTCCAGAAGACCAGATCAGACGTTTGGAACTCTCCATGAGACGCTGCTGCAGTACAGTGGTGCATGTTCATGGTGGTCACTTTCGTTACTGAGTTTGTGATTTTTGTTTTGGACACCGCACTTCTTTAAGGTACGACCACGTGACACTCGATTATTACATTTTTGTTTTCTAACCTAATTTCTTTCAGGACATAAATCCCTTATCGAACTGCCATGTTTGCTTTATCAATTTCTCGATGCACATTTATTGAGAACAAAATACAAGGTGTGACAGGTTTCTTTTGTTAGACAGTATATATATATATATATATATATATATATATATATATATATATATATATATATATATATGCTTGTTTCCACCATCAGGTGTTTACTATGCTTGTTCCTACCATCAGAAAAATGTTACTATGCTTGTTCCACCCATCAGGTGTTACTATGCTTGTTCCACCATCAGGTGTTACTATGCTTGTTCCACCATCAGGTGTTACTATGCTTGTTCCACCATCAGGTGTTACTATGCTTGTTCCACCATCAGGTGTTACTATGCTTGTTCCACCATCAGGTGTTACTATGCTTGTTCCACCATCAGGTGTTACTATGCTTGTTCCACCATCAGGTGTTACTATGCTTGTTCCACCATCAGGTGTTACTATGCTTGTTCCACCATCAGGTGTTCATCAGGTGTTACTATGCTTGTTCCACCATCAAGTGTTACTATGCTTGTTCCACCATCAGGTGTTACTATGCTTGTTCCACCATCAGGTGTTACTATGCTTGTTCCACCATCAGGTGTTACTATGCTTGTTCCACCATCAGGTGTTACTATGCTTGTTCCACCATCAGGTGTTACTATGCTTGTTTCACCATCAGGTGTTACTATGCTTGTTCCACCATCAGGTGTTACTATGCTTGTTCCACCATCAGGTGTTACTATGCTTGTTCCACCATCAGGTGTTACTATGTTTGTTCCACCATCAGGTGTTACTATGCTTGTTCCACCATCAGGTGTTACTATGCTTGTTCCACCATCAAGTGTTACTATGTGTCTTAGATATGTAAATGTATTTGTCTGTTCCAGCTCTTGGTTCCTTGTTCAAATCTACTCAGGATTTATTACATTGAGTGTCATGATTTTTGTCTTCTTCAGATTGATGTTCAGTCCCACTTGTTGGTTGTATTTAATTTTATTTTAATAAAGTTTTGCCGACACGCGTCGCTTTCACCCTAGTCAGTTATATTAGGGCGCATGTCCAAATATAAAAGACCCTCAGGTCTGAGTGTTACTGTATTTATTCAAGTCTGTCTGATATCTCTTGGATGTGCTGATGTGAATGTATGAGTAGTGCAATTTCATCTGCATATTCTAGATCTTCCAGTGTGGTGAATGCTGTCATCTTATTCCTCTAAGGGTAACCTCTGTTGTCTGGTGCATCACCCAGTCAATGATAGTTAAAAAGAGAATGGTTGACAAGGAATAGTTCACCTCGACAACAAGGTTGCTTTGCTGAACACTACATATAAAATTAGCATAGAGGCTTTTGATGATGGAAACATTGCAGCTAGGGATCCCATAAGCCTTCAGTATTTCCCATAAGCTGTCCCTATGTATGCTGTCAAAAGCATTTTTAAAATCGCCAAAGTTTATATGTATTTGTCTATGAAATTCTGAGGACTCTTCTGTTATGTTCCTGAGGGTGAAGATATGGTCTGCACATCTTCTGTTCTTTCTGAATCCTGCTTGTTTCTTCTTCAGTTTATGATCTACTACTTTTGAGATTCTGTGAATAATTATACTGCCCAATATTTTGCTGGGAACTGAGAGGGGGATAATTCCTCTAAAGTTGTTGCAGTCTGTGAGATCGTCCTTTCGTCTTTTTTTTTTTTTTTTTTTTTTGTAATTTGATAACTGTTCCCTTCATTCGAGTGACATTGTCTCTGTTTGCCAGATGTGTGCAAAGTGGTTCTGAAAGTTCTGCTGATAATTCAGGGTCTACTTTAAATAGCTCTGCGCTTTAGTTGTGACCAGGAGCTTTTCCATTCTTCAGCCCTTTGATATCTGTCATAATTTCCTCCTTTCTTGGAATGTCTTTACTGATATCTAGCTCATTTTCAACCTCAGGAATGTTCAGCTGCATCTCTGGTGTTGTCTTATTGAGTGTTTCTCTTTTAAATGCTCAGCCCATCTTGCTTCTTGCCTCTGTTCTGTGCTGATGAGATTTCCGTGCTTGTCTCTAACTAGTGTAATATTGTTTGCACCCCATTTTCCACTGAGGGTTTTTGTTATTTTTTTCTCTCTATGCCTGCTGATTTTCCTTTTCGTAACATATTTATTGCTTTCTCTACTTCTGATCTGAGAATGTTTGGGCATTCATTGGAATCTGGTGATGATTTATTCCCAGCATTGTTCTTGAAGCACCATGAAGGTGTAGCCATTATTCTATAGAAAGGTCATTACTGGAATGGAAACCGATCAATAATAGACTGATAAAAATAAGATTGAGAGGGAGATTCACCAACACTACAATAATACAATGCTATGCACCAACAAATGACAGCGACGAAGAGGTTAAGGACGAATTCAATCAACAGCTGCAAAAAAGAAATGGAAGCTGCACCTAGATACGATCTTACCGTAGTAATGGGAGACCTCAGTGCGACAGTTGGAACACACAATACATATAATGAAAGAGTAATGGGGAAATGCGGCAGCAGAACAGTAAACGAGAATGTGGATAAAGTAATACGTTTCTGTAGCATTAACAACCTGGTCATTGGAGGAACGCTTTTCCCACACAAAGAAATTCACAAATTAATATGGGAATCACCAAATGGCCGGGACAGAAACCAGATAGACCACACGATTAATGGTAGATGGAGTCATTCATTACAAGATGTGAAAGTAATCACCACTTAGTAGTAGCAAAACTGAAGGTGAAACTCAGAACTGCTGGACCAATTGTAACTACACAGAAAAGGTATGACATCAGCAAATTGAAGGACCCTCTTACCAGAAAAGCATTTGTGGCTGATATAAAGAAACAATATCAAATTGCCAAAAGCCAGGACAAGACATCGACTGATGATATTGACCAGAAATTCAACACCATTTCAACAAATGTAAGGAAAGCAGCAAATCATGCTTGGGATTTCAGGAAAGGAAGAAGCAAGATTGGTTAACACCAGAAACATTAAACACCGTAGCGATGAGAAAGGAAATGAAAAGAAAGAAAACAGAAGTGAAGTCCCCCAGGTTAAAGCAGTTATATAGCGAACAGTACAGTCAGCACCCATGTGTTACCGGGGCCCAAAAGGGAAACAAAGAATAGTAGCACTGTACCCTACCATTCATGTTGTAAAAAGCGACTAAGGATGGTTGGGCATGTGGCTGGTTTACCCTATCCTGGAAAAAAACATTTTACCAAAAAACTTTAACAAACTTGGACAGTCAGCTGGACAAGGAAGTTAAACGCCAGACCCGAGTCAACAAAAGGAAATCCTAGACGATCTCGCAAGACAGGCAGAAGAGGCAGCACTGAGAAATGAACAAAGCACAGTCTATAAAATAACTAAAACCATCAGCGGAAAATGAGGTGCAAACAATATTAAATTAGTAAGAGATAATCAAGGAAATCTCATCACCACAGGAAACAAGATGGGCAGAGCATTTCAGAGAAACTCTGAACAAGGAACCACCAGAGAAACAGTTGAATGTTCCGGAGGCTGAAAATGATCTAGATGTTAATACAAACACTCAACGAAAGGAAGAAATCATCACGGCAATCAAAGGGTTAAAGAATGGAAAAGCTCCTCCTGGTCACGATAACTTAAATGCAGAGCTATTTAAGACAGACCCTGAGCTAGCAGCAGAACTACGAGAAAGCCACTATTTGCACAAGTCTGGAAAACAGGGCCAACACCAACGGAGTGGAACAAAGGAATAAGTGTAAAATTGCCCAAGAATGGCGACCTTGCAGACTGCAACAATTGGAGAAGAATCACTCTTCTCTCAGTTCCCAGCAAAATACTAAGCAGGATAATTATACAGAGAATATCAAAAGCAATAGACTACAAACTGAGGAAAGAACAGAAGATGTGCAGATCATATATTTACACTTAGGAACATTATAGAGCAGTGCTCAGAATGGCAGAGACAGCCGTACATTAATTTAGTTGATTTTGAAAAGGCTTTTGACAGTATACATAGGGACAGTCTGGAAAATACTGAGGGCTTATGTAATTCCAAGCTGCACAGTGCCTATCATAAAAAGCCTCTATGCCAACTTTACATGTAACGTTGGGCAGAGCAACCTAACTTGAAGTGAAGACAGGAGTTCGACAGGGTTGCCCCTTATCAACCACTTTATGTTTAACAGTCATAGACTGGGTGATCCGTCAGACAACAGAGGGCAGTCCAAGAGGAATACGATGGACTACGTTTTCTACATTGGTAGATTTGGAATATGCAGATGACATTGCACAACTCGCACTTTCTCATCAGCACATCCAGGAAAAAACGGATAGACTTAATAAGTATAGCCAGCAGGTGAATCTGAACATCAGTCTAAAGAAGACAGAGGTCATGATACTCAATGTGTACAACCCTGACCCCATAACAGTAAGGAATCAGAAACTGGAAAAGACAGTCACCTTCACATACCTAGGATGTATAGTAACACCAGACGGCGGAGCAAGCAAAGATATCAATAACAGAATGAACAAAGCAAGAACAGCCTTTGTTAGTCTAAACAACATCTGTTAAGTCCTTTCAGTACAGCACAAACACAAAATTAAGATTATAAGAGAGCTGTGTACTTTCTGTGCGTCTCTATGGTGCGGAAAGCTGGAGAGTAACAGTGAAGGAAATGTTGAAATTGTCCTCTTTCCACACAACATGCCTAAGAAAAATTCTCCGAATTTTTTGGCCGAATACCATCACCAATTTAATTGGAAGGCACAGGACAGCAAGACTTGGCATGTGTTTGTTGAAGGCCTATGCTCCTTGATGAGCTAAAGGGTATTGATTGATTGACCATCACCAACCAAGAACTGCTTACTCGGAGCAACCAAGAGGACATGCACACTGTCATTACTGGCAGACGCTTTAGTTGGGTTGGCCATGTCTTCAGAAGAGACCCCGATGCCATCACAAGAACAGCTATATGTCACGAGTGGTGTACAGAGTTTATCTGAGACAAGACAACTAGTCTGAGTAAAGTCTGAGACAAGACAAAAATCTGAGTGAGAACTGAGAAGATAGATGAGTTTTAGTGTTGGATGTGAAATGGCGTGAATTATAACTATCAGGAGTAAAAGCTCATGTGATAGGCTGGGCGAGATGATGATGATGATTATATTGTGATATGTTTGATCACTCTCTTGTCACACTCGCACCGACCCGAACAACAATAAAACTCTTGATTCTAGAGGCAGGGGCTGTATTTATTTTTACAACCCATTCAGGGACTAAGCAAACATTAAACAAATAAACTAGCGAACATAACAAAACAAAACACCCAGCATGTGCCCGATTGCTACTCTGAGGACGTAAACAAAGCAACGGCTGGTTAAAATCATAGTTAAATAATGATACTCTCATCCTTCCACGCCACCTGACACCCTCAACTATCACACACGCACACACTCATGCGTGTCGTCCAGTGCGACTAGTATGGTGTTGTGCATGAGACTGGCAACCTCACCATGTAACACAGATTGCTACCGAAACCACTACTGCAAGGGCACACTCTCAGCTATCACACACACACACACACACTCATGCATGTCGTCCAATGAGACTAGTATGGTGTTGTGCATGAGGCTGGCAACCTCACCGTGTAACACAGATTGCTACCAAAACTACTACTGCACGAGCATCTGAATGCTTCATACGGATGAAACCACACTGGTGGCCCCATGCTCCCACAGGAGCGGAGAAGAGAAATATATATCTCCAAGTGAGCCCACGTGCTCTCACAAACCATTCTTCACATAACCGTAATTAAATAATAATAAAATGGACATAAAATAGTCTTCTTCAACTACATGTACATCAAATACTCTCAGTAATAAGAGTAAACCACCACCTCGAACTGATCCATCTCAATATTCGTCACTGCCCTCTGAACATGTCGTAAGTGAGAACTCATCACATGAAACACATCGTTACCGTCACCGAAACAACCACAGCAATAGCATAAAAATGCTTATTGTGGGCCTGTAATGGACACCAGCTGCATTGGTGTTTCCATGCTCCGCCGGGAGCAACCAGAGAAACACATGTCTCAACAAAGGAGTGGCCTCGCGCTCTCCCGAAATCTAAATGCATATTCTCACTTCAAAGTAACCCATAAATATATACAGTAGAATAATCAATAATCGTGAAATACACTCAATTACTTTTACACTAAAGAAATAAAATATAATTACTCTTGACTTTAACAAAGCTGGAACTAAATACATCACTCAAAGGAAATTTAACACGACAACTCTCTTCTATACTGGGGAAAATTACATTTAACCTACTTTCACCCACGTGTCTGCCATCTTGATATTTTTGCCACCAGGTTGATATTATCTAAATTCACGTGAAATAGCTTCATACCATATTTGCCTTTCTGATAAATAAAATACTCGCTCTTAAACTTTCACATCTATCTATCTATCTTTTTATCTCATTAAACATTAAAATAGCCACATCGATATAATTTCAGAATTATAGAAAACTAATTCTAATTTAAATTAACTCACGTGCTCAATGCATTTACAGCTTGGCTCTGTGTGTCTTACTTCGTCTGTTCTCTCTGGGCGACTGTGGCAAAGTAGGCCCGCTTGTCGGCCGCTATCTCTTTTATAAGCCCAGGTCGAATCACTCAATTTACTGCGCGCTAGGCGTATTGATTTGGCCGCATACATAACACTCGCGATTTTCGCGTTAGAAGGCCCAAAAACAGAAATATACACAACTATTTCTAGAGCAAAAACACAATTCTACACCACAACTTAATTTTTAGGCATTATTATGGCCTTAGTAATATATCTTCTTGAAGACATTTTTACATCCCAGCATGCTTCGCGCACATCGAAAATACATGGGCGATAAATCTGCCCAAAAACAGGAAGGGGGCGGGCGTCTCCTTTTCGGCCCCATCACATATCTCCCTTCGTCATTTTGTTGTCGTCCCGACAACATCACTCCCTCTGGCGCTTCAGTCGAAATCTCTCGGATCGTTGGTGCTGCGCCTGATTATTTCTCAGCGGCGATGTTTTCGGCTCAGATTCTGTATTCGGTACAACCCGGCTGGGGACTCTCTTGGTCGTCATGTCCCCAGTTGTACGTTGTCGGGCTGTCAGCCGCTGTGGTCTTGAAGACTCGCTCACCTGTGCCGCGTCGCTGTCTGCCCGTGACATCTGCCTGTCAGTGCTTGCAGCTGTCGACTTTGAAGGGAGATCGCTCTTGACGTGTTTTCCACTCATTTTGTGTGGACGGTGGCTTACGTTCCCCACAATCTGCCTTTGATGAGTCTCCTCTGCTGAACCTTGATTTGCACTCCCTCCTATCTGCTTAGGACGGGTTTCCTCCCCTAGACGACGGCCAATTTTGTCGGCGCCCTTAGTGTGACAGTTGTCGCGGCCATCTCTTGGCTTGCGCCCTAAAGGCAACCTGGTTGTGACAGTACGCTTCGGGAAAGAGCTCCTTGAGGGACAGGTAGATATCAAGTGTTCAGTGGACTTGCATCGAAAACATCTCTTCGGAAGCGGGCCTTGAGGGCACTTGGCTGCCATGTGGTCTGACAGGTCTCCACAACTGTAGCATCTTATCTTTCTGGGCTTCCTCTGTGCCATGGGTCGCTTCCTGCTGCCCGTACACTCTTGACCACCAATGCCGCATACATAAATTGCTTCCATGCCCTGGACTGATGGTTTGCTGTCAAACTCTACTCGTTCATTCTTCGCCAGACTCCGGAATCCCTTTCTGTAGATCTTGGTCTGATGTACGAATACATCAATACCTCCATCATCTGGCGTGATGAACCCCCACCCCCTGTGGACACTATACCACTTGCACATCCCTTTTCGCCTTGTCGGTGCAACTGCGTTTGTTGGTGCTGTTAGCTCACAACTTTCCTTGACAACAGCCTGACTCTCACATACAAGAAGGGCTAGTTGCGGTTCCTGCGGACACACCTCCTCGTCTTGCGTTGCCTGTTCCCGCGGCTGGCATGGTGCTCTCTTTCTCTGCACCTCCTCTTGTGCTGGCGAACTGGACTGTGACATCTGTGTTAGCTGGGTCTTTAGGAGAGATAATTCTGCTTTAAGTGCCTCCTTTTCATTCTGATCTTCTGCACTTGCTATCTGCACCAGTGTCTCTGGCTTCTTGACTTCACAGAAAACAGCACATTCCCTAGACCCCTGACTCCCGGCCTGGAAATTCCTGGTCGTCTCACTGACTGGTGGCTGCTCGCTGTAGGCTCTTTCTATTATCTTGAGTAACTGCTCAGGGCTGGCCTTGGCTCCGCCATGTATCCGTAATTCTCTAGATACCCATGGTGTAACGTTGTTCCAGATCATGTCTAGCTTGTCTTCTGCCCAAAAAGGCGCCACCTTCCACGCGGCTTCTACATCTTCCACAAACTCTTGCCAAGTGGGACTCCCCTCTCCACTAAATAACCTTATCTCTGGCCCCTTCACGTACACTACCTTCACAGGCGCATTGGTCGAAGCCATCTTGATGCAAGACTGCACTGCTGGGTGTTTACAATATTTGTTCGTTTGCTGTTTGCTCAGTGTCACTGTCTGCCTGATCCTGCCGACGACGCCAATTGTGATAGGGTGGGCGAGATGATGATGATGATTATATTGTGATATGTTTGATCACTCTCTTGTCACACTCGCACCGACCCGAACAACAATAAAACTCTTGATTCTAGAGGCAGGGGCTGTATTTATTTTTACAACCCATTCAGGGACTAAGCAAACATTAAACAAATAAACTAGCGAACATAACAAAACAAAACACCCAGCATGTGCCCGATTGCTACTCTGAAGACGTAAACAAAGCAACGGCTGGTTAAAATCATAGTTAAATAATGATACTCTCATCCTTCCACGCCACCTGACACCCTCAACTATCACACACGCACACACTCATGCGTGTCGTCCAGTGCGACTAGTATGGTGTTGTGCATGAGGCTGGCAACCTCACCATGTAACACAGATTGCTACCGAAACCACTACTGCAAGGACACACTCTCAGCTATCACACACACACACACACACACTCATGCATGTCGTCCAATGAGACTAGTATGGTGTTGTGCATGAGGCTGGCAACCTCACCGTGTAACACAGATTGCTACCAAAACTACTACTGCACGAGCATCTGAATGCTTCATACGGATGAAACCACACTGGTGGCCCCATGCTCCCACAGGAGCGGAGAAGAGAAATATATATCTCCAAGTGAGCCCACGTGCTCTCACAAACCATTCTTCACATAACCATAATTAAATAATAATAAAATGGACATAAAATAGTCTTCTTCAACTACATGTACATCAAATACTCTCAGTAATAAGAGTAAACCACCACCTCGAACTGATCCATCTCAATATTCGTCACTGCCCTCTGAACATGTCGTAAGTGGCGCCTGGTAACAAGCGTGTCGTATACGACCCCTGATGAGACTGAGAACTCATCACATGAAACACATCGTTACCGTCACCGAAACAACCACAGCAATAGCATAAAAATGCTTATTGTGGGCCTGTAATGGACACCAGCTGCATTGGTGTTTCCATGCTCCGCCGGGAGCAACCAGAGAAACACATGTCTCAACAAAGGAGTGGCCTCGCGCTCTCCCGAAATCTAAATGCATATTCTCACTTCAAAGTAACCCATAAATATATACAGTAGAATAATCAATAATCGTGAAATACACTCAATTACTTTTACACTAAAGAAATAAAATATAATTACTCTTGACTTTAACAAAGCTGGAACTAAATACATCACTCAAAGGAAATTTAACACGACAACTCTCTCTCTTCTATACTGGGGAAAATTACATTTAACCTACTTTCACCCACGTGTCTGCCATCTTGATATTTTTGCCACCAGGTTGATATTATCTAAATTCACGTGAAATAGCTTCATACCATATTTGCCTTTCTGATAAATAAAATACTCGCTCTTAAACTTTCACATCTATCTATCTATCTTTTTATCTCATTAAACATTAAAATAGCCACATCGATATAATTTCAGAATTATAGAAAACTAATTCTAATTTAAATTAACTCACGTGCTCAAGGCATTTACAGCTTGGCTCTGTGTGTCTTACTTCGTCTGTTCTCTCTGGGCGGCTGTGGCAACCGCTTGTTGTTGTTGTTGTTGTTTTGATGGGTGTAGATCGGCATTTAACATCTGATCGTTATTGCCTCTTTACGTTCCATCTTGGTCTACCCTGTTCAACCTGAAAGTTGGTTATAATTGGGGTATTTAGTGTCATTTTATTTACTAATTTGCATTCAATTTAATTA
Organism: Oreohelix idahoensis; assembly: GCA_024509875.1. NCBI lineage: Eukaryota > Metazoa > Mollusca > Gastropoda > Stylommatophora > Oreohelicidae > Oreohelix > Oreohelix idahoensis. Next base: position 287,633 of record JAMPIV010022706.1, read on the forward strand.
ACTATTGTCTTTTGCAGTTGCTGATTTTTGTTTATATTAGTATTTGTCAATTTTATTTATTTATTTGTATTGTTTATAGATATCTATTGTCCTTTACGCTTGGTTTTAATTTGTATTAGTATTTATTCGTTTTGAGTTGTTGCCCTTTTTTTTTTCCTTGTTGTCTTTCCTTGTCCTATGAGTAGTTAGGTTTTTGTTAATGCTTTGTTAGTTCTTGCTGCTTAATTTCTATTTAGTTGGATGGTTTTCCTGAGTTACTAATCTTATATGTTTTCCTTTGTTTTATGTATATATCTTTTAAGTATTGATTGGGCATCTCTTGGGGCATCTATACTTAAAACCTTATCACCTGTTAAGTCTATATTGTGATTTCTATAGTAAGTTTTTAATTCAAGCCTTCGTTGTTCATATTTTTTACAGTGGATCAGGTAGTGGTCTATGTCATTCTCTTCCTGACATTCTTGGCAGTGTGGTTCTTCTACCATAAAGTATGCTGCACCGAGACGGAGACGCCACAATTTTTTGTTTGATGGTATCTTTAATTCTTCTCTGACCTGGCACGTCCTTGTTGGTTCTTTCAGCAGTTTGAACGCGTGTCTGCCTTTTCTACTTTTCTTCCATGTTGTCTTCCATTCCTCGTTTATAGTTATCTTCACTTGGCTCTTGATCTCCGATCTTCCTAGTCCTGCTTTTATATTATTTTTACTTGTTCTTCCATTCTTGGCGTTCTGGTCTGCCAACTCGTTGCCAGCAATACCTATGTGTGCTGGAACCCACACTAGCCTCACACTACATCCTCTGTGTCCTAGTGATGTGTTAATTGCTAGAATTTCTTCCTTTATGTCTGGCCGGCTACATTTACCTGGGTGTTCTAGTGCTTGTAGTGATGATAGTGAGTCTGTAAATATCGTAACAGCTTTTGGTGGGTTATCTTCGATTATTTCTAAACTTTTAAGAATTGCTACCATCTCTGCGGTAAAAATTGAAGCCCCTTCTGTTACACTGTTGTTAAGGACAAAAAGGGAGGTGATCCGTACTATGCTGATTATACAGTGTGAATTCAGGGTTGTGGCACTTGTCGGCTTGTTTAATTGGGAGTTGTTTAAACATTTATATGTTAGAAAACAGAGTGTACAGAAAGCGTGTGAGCGCTAGTCATTTAGTTATTCTGTACTGGTTTCGGCCGGCTGTGAATAGCTCACGGCTAGTCCGTGAACAGCCGGGTCCGGTGACTGTTTGGCGGGAGATGTGTGTTCCCGTGGCAGTCTGAGAGGAGTCTAAGTTTGGGGCGTTGACTGGAGTCAGCCCTGTGTCTTGTGTGTGTTCCCAAGGGTAGTGTACGGGAACGATGTTTGGCCATTTTTCGAGGTGTACCATTATTTGCCTATTTTAGGTGTGATTATCTGCAGATAAGAGAAGATAAGGTGTACTTTATGTTAAGGACATGTTCTGGGGCCTTAGTGTCTACAGGCCGATGTTTTGAATCATATTTACCTCCCTGATAGATTTCTATTGTGCAGGAACGGCGCTAGGAGATGGTAAGGCCATTGTTCCTTATGGAGGGAGAGTTTTCTGGTGAATGTACTTTATTTAAAGAGATTATAAGGCCAGGATTTGTGCAGGCCAGATTACTTGTAGACTGCAGAGCGGACAGTCTTTTGAGTATATATAGATTTAAGGATCCATGAACAGATATCAGAGTTATTGAAGAGATTATAAGGCCAGGATTTGTGTAGGCCAGATTATTTGTAAACTGCAGAGCGGACAGTCTTTTGAGTATGTAAGCATGTGTGGCGTTTTTGTAACTGCAGTATCAGCAGTCGTTCTGGTGGAACATTAGAACTGCAAGTATATATAGATTTAAGCCTGTGTGGCGTTTTGGTAATTGCAGTGTATACAGTCGTTGAAGTATTCCTATAGATTTAAGCCTGTGTGGCGTTTTGTAACTGCAGTATCAGCAGTCGTTCTGGTGGATTTACTGATGTAACATTAGAACTGCGATGTAAAGAGGGTTTACATCATACTGAACAGCTGTGACATTCTGCGCAATTGATTATTATTGATTTTGTGTATCCTGTTGTACCTGTGTAGTGTATCGTACCGGATTGATGTTGCTGTGTGAATAAATTATGTGCTGTCAATTGGAAATGAACACTAGTCTGATTCGTTGATCTATGCTTGACAGTACAGGGTGAGTGACTGTACCCTTCATACCACTCACTACAGACTTTATACACAGTGACAATACAGTGCTAATCTATTTATCATCTGCTCTGTGTTGGCGCATGTACTACAACAGTCTAATCACTTGAAGAGAGATATACTTTACCAAATATACATTAACAGTACCAATTACCCTGGGATATCTTTATCAGAATAGTTAACAACCATACTTTATCAACTGTAGCTTTTTTTTATTCCCCATTTTGGTATTACAACTCCGGCACCTAGTTGGCCACTATCACCCTTGGATCCATCAGTGTATACGGCCAGACTTTGTTTAGTTAGTTGATCTATGAACTCTCTACTTATCATTTTGGCTTCCTTATCTTCTATGTTTTGTTTGATCTTTTCTGTAAGTGAGTAGTCTATGATTGGTGTTTTTAGTTCCCAGGGTGGTATTTAGCATCTGTATTTATTACTATTTTCAATTGTGTTTGATAGTTCTTTGAACTGCGTTAGGTCTTCTATCGTTCTCCACCCTGTTGGATATCTATCTTTATTTAAGGGGACGTCCCATACACTTGGTTGGTTTTTGACAAATGCTTTATGTGCTGGGTGGGTCACTTCTTGTGTTACTTTACTCCAATAATTTATTCTCAGTTCTTTCCGTCTTAGATCAAGGGGAGGTATGCCAAGAGCTACTTCTAGCGCTTCTACTGGTGTCGATATAAATGCACCTGTAATGGTTCTCATGGCTGCATTTTGAATCCTGTCCAGTTTTGCTTTGTTAGAAGCTGCAGTTAAGTCATAGACTATGCTGGCATAATCCAGTTTCCCCCTGATGAAAGACTTGTAGAACATAAGCATTATTTTATTGACAATCCTTAGTATATTTAGGGGTCCCCTACAGCTTTCTACCAAATTGTCTATATGTTTATTATAATTTAGTTGTTTATCTAAAGTTACGCCCAGAAATCTTGTTGTTGAGGAGGTACATATTTTCTGTCCTTTAATGGTTATATTGATTTTGTTATTTTTTTTTTAAATTTCCTTAACTGAAAATCATACCTACTGTTTTGTTTACATTAATTTGGAAGCCCCAATTTTTCATCCACTCTGAAACTTTGTCTATTTGATTTTGAAGTTTTTTGAAAACATGGTCCAAGTTTTTTCCAGATCGCCAAATGGCACAGTCACCTGCAAATTGAGATACTGCATTCTTAATGTCGTTAAGTTCATCTGCTAAGTCATTTACAGCTATAGTGAAAATTGTTGGTGAAATCACTGATCCCTGAGGAATCCCATTCTGTTGTTCATATATATCTGACTTATCATTGTTTACCTGTACCGCAAAATACCTGTTCTGTAAAAAGTTTTCTATAAACCTATAGGTTTTACCAGTAATGCCAATCTTTTTCATTTTGTAAAGAGCTCCATCTCGCCAGCATTCATCATATGCTCTTGCGACATCTAGAAAATCTGCTACTGTTTTCTCTTTTCTCTTGAACCCTAGCTTTACATCGTGTTCTAATCTTACAAGCTGGTCTACTGTACTTCTATCTGCTCTAAACCCTGACTGGTTTGGGCTATATAACTGATTTTTTTCCAGGTAGAATTTTAATCTTTTGTTAACAACAGTTTCCAGTATTTTACCTAGTTGTGATGTTAAGGAGATAGGCCTATATGAACTTACATCATGGGCTTCCTTATTTGGTTTTAGGATGGGTACTATCATAGCTACTTTCCATGCTTTTGGTATCTTTCCTACGCTCCAGATTTTATTATAAAGGGAAGTTATTATGTTTATAGTTCTTTTGGGTACTTTCTTAAGGATTTCATAACTAAGTATATCTTGCCCTGAGGCCGTATTAGATTTATCTTTTATTGCATTAGTTACTTCTTCTTCTGTTATATCAGCATCTAAATAGTTTGTTTCGTCTACCTGATCTGGTAGTTCTTTTGAAAACTGTATCCTAAGTCTTTCTCTTCTCTCATTTTCTTCCTGTCCAAGACTACTTTTTGCACTGACTTTATAGAAATACTCGGCAAGGGCATTAGCTTTTTCTTTATCTGTTTCTGCTCTCTTTGGTAGTTTGATTGTTGGCATTATTGGTGAGTGAGGCGGAGGAATCTGAGAAGATCAACGGCTCGCAAAGCGAAACAGCAAAGTGTGTGGCGCACTAGAGGCATGTCGGACATAGAAAAAGACAATGGCTAGCCACCGTGGAAGAGATTGGGGCCTTACCACGTACTTCCTACAGAAAGTAATGGAATCACAACAACAAGATAAGAACCGATATGTAGAGAACTCTCTGTCCCCTGGGGAAGAATCTACTGTACAAATTAACAGGGAAGAGGCAACTCCTCTAATGAGTAAGGAAGTACATAATGACGAGTGTTCCTTAAATTCTGTTGAAAGGGAGCATTCTGAGAAAGACCACCTAAAAACTAGTAGGAGAAGCCTAAAAATAGGAACATGGAATGTTAGAACTTTAAACGGAGAAGGAAAGCTGGACAATCTTATATTAGAGGCAACCGACATGAAACTCGATATACTGGGAGTTGCAGAGGCAAGACTTTTGGATACAGGCTACATAACAAGAGACCAGTACACGCTTATACACTCAGGAGGAGAAAAACACGAAAGAGGGGTAGGAATGTTGATAAAGAAGGAGTTAGAAAAATACGTATGTGGATACTGGACACACAATGACAGAATGATGTTACTAAAGATGAGAGCAAAGCCATTCGACATATCAATCTTACAAACTTATGCACCAACTAAAGATTACAGCGAGGAAGAAATAGAAGAATACTATGAAGAGCTACAACACACACTTAAACCAGTCAAATCTACAGATGTGTTGATAGTAATGGGTGATATGAATGCAAAAGTAGGAAAAGGAAAATACAAGAAAATAGTAGGACAGTATGGATTAGGGACAAGAAATGATAGAGGAGACAGACTTATCCAGTTCTGTGAAGAAAACCAGCTGGTCATATGTAACACCTTTTTTGAACATCACCCAAGGAAATTATACACATGGAAAAGCCCAGGAGATGTAACACGTAATCAAATCGACTATATCATGATAAAACATAGATTTGATTAAGTGCAAAGACACATCCTGGCGCCGACATAAATTCAGATCACAATCCAGTTGTCATCAAAGTAAATATAAAGCTGAAAAGAGCAGGAAACAGAAGACAGGAGGAACCCCAGATAGAAATATCAGCGCTGAAACAACCAGATATAAAACAGAAATATTTAATCGAAGTCAAAAATAAATACCAACAGTTATTGACAGAAAGCATGGAGCAGTATAGAAGAGAAAACCCAGAAGAAAAAGCAACCGCAAAATGGGAATGCTTAAAAACAAGCAAACAATCAGCAAATGCAAATTTACCTAAAAAGGAGTCTAAGAAAAATCAAATTTGGATGACAGATGACATCTTGAATAAAATGGCAGAAAGAAAGAAAGCAAAAAATACTCCAGAATATAAAACAATAGACAATGACATACGTACTATGTGTAGAGAGGCAAAAGAACGGTGGATAGAAACAAAATGTAAGGAAATAGAAGACTTGGAAGCGAAGCACATGACAAGAGATATGCATGAAGAAATAAAGAAATTATCAAATCGGTCGCGGTTTGCACAAGGAGGAAGCTGTATCAAGAACAAAAATGGTGTAATATTACTTGATGAGAAAGACATATCAAACAGATGGGCAGAATACGTAAAAGAACTATTCGAGGACAACAGAGGTAAAAAACCATCACCAGATTCTAATGAAGGCCCACACATTCTCAGATCAGAAGTAGAGAATGCCATTCATATGATACAAAAAGGAAGATCAGCAGGCATGGATAACATAAACATTGAAATGATAGAAGCTCTGGAGAGCTTTGGTATAGATACAATCACAGAAATATGCAATGATATATACAATACAGGATATTTACCACACGACATGAAGACATCAGTTTTTATAACATTGCCCAAAAAACCAAATGCAACAGAATGTTCAGACTTCAGAACAATCAGCCTGATGAGTCATGCAATTAAGATACTGCTCAAAATCATACAGGAAAGAATAAAAAGTAAAGTAGACAGCGAAATCCAAGAAGAACAGTTTGGTTTTAGACGGAACAGTGGAACAAGAGAGGCAATATTTTGCCTAAGAAGATTAGCAGAAAAATATACAGAGGTCCAAAAAAGTATGTATATGTGCTTCATTGACTATAAGAAGGCTTTTGACAGAATCCATCATGAGAAAATAATTGAATGCCTCAAAGACATAGGTATTGATGGAAAAGATATAAGAATACTCAGTAACCTTTATTGGGAGCAAACTGCCACAGTAAGATCGGGAAGGAATTATTCACCATACATAGACATAAAAAGAGGTGTCAGACAAGGTTGTGTGCTGTCCCCCTGCCTATTTAATTTATACACCGAAAAAATTTTCAAACAGATACAGGAAATACCAGGACTGAACATCAGTGGAAGATCAATAAACAACCTTAGATATGCAGATGATACCGTGTTGTTAGCTGAAAGCGAACAGGAGTTACAAGAACTAGTGAAGCAAGTGAACAGTATAAGTCATGAATATGGACTCGACATTAATATTGAGAAAACTAAAACTATGATAATTAGCAAAACAGACGATAAACCCACATTAAACATAAGCGTAAATGGGAAAATCCTGGAACAAGTCAAGAGCTACGTATATCTTGGTCATATAATAACAGAAGATGGCAGATGTGAAACAGAAATCAAGAAGAGAATAGGAATGGCCAAAGCTACATTCAACAACATGAAACATATACTGACATCCAAACAGTTATCTCATAAATTAAAACTGAGAATCATAAAGTGTTATATATAGTCTGCATTTCTGTATGGTGCAGAAACATGGACGATGAATAAGCATTTGGAAGAAAGAATTGAGGCTCTTGAAATGTGGATATATAGAAGAATGGGGCGTATCTCATGGAAAGAGATGAAAACAAATAAGGAGGTCCTAGAAAATCTAGGTATGAAAAGAGAACTAATGAGAGAGGTCAAAGTTCGACAGCTAAAATACTTTGGCCACATAAAAAGGCATAACACCTTGCAGAAGACCATAACAGAAGGGAGAGTTGAAGGTAAACGTGCAAGGGGAAGACAGCGCTATAAGTGGGAAGATAACATCAAGAGATGGACGGGAAAGAGTCTATCAGAGTGTACCACCAAGACAAGAGACAGAAGACGTTGGAGATCCATTACAGCCAACCTCCGTTGTGGAGATGGCAACTGATGATGATTATTGTTTTCTTATTGTTCCCTTTGATTGCCTTAAGCTTTTTCCATACTTCTTTAATTTGAGTGCTAGGTTTAAGTGACTGGCAAAACTCCTTCCAGTTAGTTTCTTTGGCTTTAAATATTATTCTGTTAGATTCATTCCTAATAAGTTTATACTCATCATAGTTTTCTTCTGTTTTGTTATTTCTATATTTTTGTAATGCCCTTTTTCTTCTCTCATGAATTTGCTGTACAGCTTTTTTTCCACCAGGCAACTGGTTCTTTATTCCACTGAGTTTTTCTTTTCTTGGTAATGTTATTTATTGGTTTAAGGTGCTGAGGCATATTTTTATTTGGTATATATTTTATTGCTATTTTCAGAATTTCATTGGTCAGTGTTTCTGCCCACAAGTCAGTATCATCTGATTCCATGTCTTTATATTCCATCACCTCCAGCTCTGATTGGAAAGCTTCCCAGTTTGCTTTTTTATAGTTGAAGGTAGGTTTCTCTGGTTCTGGGTTTGGAATGACATTTTCATGCATAGTTATTATAATGGGCAGATGATCTGAGTTTGTGTCTTGTAGCACTTCCCAATTTACATTCGCTAGGTTGTTAGTTGCTATACTTATGTCTATTGCTGAGTCTGCCCTATTAGCTTGTGGATTAATTCTTGTTGCATATCCATCATTTAGTATTAGTAGTTCATTGTTTTCTATGAAGTCAAGTAGGCATTTTCCTGCATTATCTGCATGTTGTCCACCCCAAGCACAATGATGGGAATTAAAATCGCCTACTATGATTGTTTTGGGGCCTAGTCTGGTGCTTATGGCTAGTATTTCTTCATCTTTAATTGTGCCATCAAGTTCTCAAGAAAATCCCTATTTATACTTGTCATTATATCCCTAACTTCTTCCGCTAAGTGTGGTAAAAGTGCCTCAAAATGTTTTTTGATAGTTTCTTTGATAGTTTCTTCTAGGTTGCTTTTGTTTTCCTGTTGCCTTTTGTTCTTTTTGACCACTTTCCTATTTTCATCCAATGCTACATTCCCTTCTCTCCCTATGTTAATCTCCTTTTTTTTCACTTTCCATTCTTTTTAGTATTATTTCACTTTCTTCTTTTAGTTCAGACAGTTTGACTAGTATCATTTCATTTTCTTCTTTCAGTACAGTCACTTTAGCTATATCCTGGGAAATTTGGTGCTGTATGGCTTTCACTTCTTGAAGCAATGTCTCTGCACTTTTCAGTGCACTTGTGTCATCCGAGGATGTAGTTGAATCATCTGACTGGTTTTTTTGGTACTATTTTACTACTTTCTAACTTGTTCTTACTTTCTTTTGCCATCTGTGACTTAATCATTTTGACATCTTCTTGCACACTCTTAATTTCTGTTATAACTTTATTGCTCGTATAAGTATCATTTTCCTTTAATTCTTTAATGACCGTTTTGAAAGGGGTTTGGGTTGTTATAGCTTCCCTCAATGCTTTTTTGGTCTGCTGATATACTGGGCAGCCCTGGAATCTGGCGCTATGGTTTCCTTTGCAATTAATGCATTTTCTGTTTGCATTTTCCTTTTTATAGTCAGTATCTGACTTTGCCTTTTCGCATTGTGTGAAAGGGTGTGCCCCCGCACAAAACCTACATACTGCCTTCCCCCTGCAACTTTGTCAGCCATGGCCAAACTTCATGCAGTTGGAGCACTGCAGCACTGGTGGAATGAAGGCTTCTGTGTTTTTTTGTGCTTTCCCAAATAGTACCGTCTTGGGGGGTTCCCTACCTTCTGTTGTAATCACTATCACTGGGGTTACTATACTCACTTTCACTTTTATACGTTCAACGTGCACCAGCTTTAAATCTGGGTTAAGTTTGGACAGATTGTTTAACACTTCCTCCCCTGTCAGGGTTGGGTTTATGCCTTTTATCACACTTTTTCTGGTTTCTTTTAACATCTCTATTTGTATTTTGATGTTGTGGGCCAGTTGAATCATCCTTGGTCTGTCCCACAGTTCTTGCAGTAAATTTTTGTTTTTTTCTGTTACATTTAGTGTGAGTATTATCCCACTGTTATGTTTCTGCAATTTGGCAATGGATTTTTTGTCGATGATTTTTTTCTAGGATCACCAGAATTTTGTCGTCCGCGAGAGATCGAAGCGTGGCTTCCGTTCCAGCTATTTATGTTATTTTCACTTTTTGGGGGGTTCCCTTTCGGCTGGAGTCTTCTTTGTCCTCTCCTCTGGTTTCATGACTTGTTTTGTCCGCGTTTACCTGGCTGTCCTGATTATCCTTTTCCCTGGGTCCTTTCTTTCCGTTCGCTGTGCTGGTTCCTGATCTTTCTCCTTTGTTGATTCTGCTTTTTGTTGTTTTTCCTTCCGCGCCTCATTCTCGATTTTCCATTATTGTTTCACTCGTGTCCTTTAGTTCTGTTTTTCTGCTTTCAGGGTTCGTGGTCCTGTTTCTTTCTGTCCGGTTTAAAGTTTTGTCTTTTTCTGGAGTTTTGGCCATCGCTTTTCCTTCCCCGGACTGTTTTCTGGTGAATACTACCATTGGTTATTTTCCATGTCTTTTAGTATGCTACTATTTGTTGTCTTTGAATTATATTCTGATGATTGAATATTATTATATGTAATCTTTGGCTTTTGGCTTATTTTGTTATATATATCTTTACCCCACTACGATTCTTAAATTAAATAGTCCCCTAATACTTAACCTTAACTACAATAGGCCTACTCTAATACTAACAACAAAAGTATAAATTATTCACCACTTAAATATGTCTTTCAAGATGGCTGCCTGATCTCACTCAAAGAATTGCCACGTGGCGCTATTTAATTTCTATTATTTTTAATTTCTAAAATTAACTGCAATAAGCTAACACTGAAGATGGATAAAAAATATCAACTTATCTGAGAACTTGTGTAGTTCGAAGGATGTCTTCACTGTGTCTCGTCCTAAAAAGGACGTATCAGGCTTGTGTGGTTTGAGGTAAGCAAAAATGCGTGTTACCCCTGTAGTAGACGGAAGTGGTCTCCCTGAGTAGGCCCGCTTGTCGGCCGCTATCTCTTTTATAAGCCCAGGTCGAATCACTCAATTTACTGCGCGCTAGGCGTATTGATTTGGCCGCATACATAACACTCGCGATTTTCGCTTTAGAAGGCCCAAAAACAGAAATATACACAACTATTTCTAGAGCAAAAACACAATTCTACACCACAACTTAATTTTTAGGCATTATTATGGCCTTAGTAATATATCTTCTTGAAGACATTTTTACATCCCAGCATGCTTCGCGCACATCGAAAATACATGGGCGATAAATCTGCCCAAAAACAGGAAGGGGGCGGGCGTCTCCTTTTCGGCCCCATCACACTCAGATGATGACTCTCACCTCCTGCCACTATTTGACTATGATTCAAAGCTACTTTCACTCTGTCTTCTTGGAGTAAGGACAAGTACACGTTATCGACTCCACAATCAATCAAATACAAGTACAGATAGGAAAGACGTCTGATCCGTAGTTTGGTTGTCTAATTTATTAACAACAAAAAAAACACAATATTATGGCGAACAGACATTTCAATCACACAATGACAACAAGTCATACAGTGCTATATTACCAAAATCTAGAGATAAATAAAATGATAAGAATAATATTAGTAATAAACCTAGCTGGAGTCAAAGAACGTGGTTCTCACGCCTGAAAACACCCACTAATTTTTGGCTAGCTAACATACTAAGTATCCTGCATAGAAAATCCTTAAAATAAAGAAACCAGCTGACTCCGTTTGGCCAGCAACACAGCTGTTCTGCACCACCTAACTGGCATTATGCAGCTATTTCTCCAGCTTTCCCCTCACTATTACTTTATCGGAGTCCACCTCCCAAAAGTACTTCTTTGTCGGCACACCGGTGTGAAATTTCGCCTGTTGTCGCCGTTGTCGTCAGGTCGCCGGCTTAGATATGTTAACCCTTTCCTGTAAGTCGCTGACAATCCCTGGAATAACTACATCCACTAAGGATGAAATTATCTTCCAGGTCTAATATAAATTCCAATGCTGCACCGATGTGCTTTAAATCCCGGATCTCAAAGGGTGGCTATGAATGCACTCACGATTAAATGTGATGGAGGCACTAAATCCACTATTTGACGCAGGCCCGTCAAACCTGTGACGGCGCATAGTACTATTTATGAAATTGAGCTGATGATGGCTACAAGGTGACAGAGCGGGCGATAATGTGTAGCTCTTTGACATTGATGCCGGTGGAGCATGGGCGCTCCACGTATTTGGTGGGGGTGGCGTAAAATTCCCAGCCATGGAAATCACCCGAACGCACACGTAGTAGGGTGTCGGGAAAATAAAACACCTTAGTAGGTGGGAATACCCTTATGTAAAGGGTTTGAAGATTTATCCTGCCTTTCCAGGAAGACAAAGCGGGCAAGGGATCCCGCGGGTCTGTCAGATGAAGTCAGCTATCGCTGAAATGGTACATGTCAAAAGTCTCATAGCCGCTATCCTCGTCAATGTTACAACAGCGATAATAAACAAAGTGTATACATGAAGTGCTTTAAGTTTCTCAGCCCTTCCCACCCCTCAAGTGGTCATCACTGCGTGTCTGTAATTTACCTTTCACTCCCCGTCACTAATCCAGCTCTCGAGTAGGTGCTTAGCGCGGGCCTTCTGGTGAAGAATGCAAACGGGTGTATGCAGTTATGCCCGTCGGAGGAAAGGTGGGGGTGGGGGTATGTAAACAATTCCCGCACAGCTGACCTCAACGTGAATGAGTCAGGTGACTAACAGCTCAAGTTGCTAGGTGTGTAGCTGGTTATACCAGCTGGCTGATCTAACAAATATACATACAAACAAAGACGTATAAGGCTACTTATCAGTGAACCTCTAATGAGAAGAAAAAAACTACATCCAAATAATTATAGTTATACTTATTGTTAAGGACAAAAACCAAACTCTCTGACTCAACACAAGAGTCCAGTAAAATTTGTTTACATTAAACTCTGGGTTAAAAAGGTCCCATTTAGTGAAACAATTCAGATATATGTACATTTTATGATGGAGACAATTCGTCTAGGTGGGCTTTTCATGAGCCTCTAAAGTTACCGTACAGTTGGCTTTAAAAAAATCTTAAGTGGCAAAGAAACAGTTTCCTTCAGAAAAAAAAAAAAAAAAAAAACTATCTGCAGCGACTTAGTGTTTCTTGGGTAATGGCCGCCCTTTAAATAAATGCTAGAACCCACTATAAATGAACTTGCACTGACTACGTCTAAGTCCCAAGAAAAAATCAGAATTCTTAAGAATTCTTACATAGATGTGAAGAATTTCCCACACTTAAAGTAACGGCATACTGCACACAGATCTCTGCCTTCTCACGACAAAAGTTCCAGGGACTAAAAGCAGTTAGAGACAGAAAGGGACTCAATATATACAAAAAATCGGCCATAGGTGTCCAAGCGTGGGTTAACATCTGCACAGAGGCTGAAGAAAACAGCGTAACAATTCTAGGAGACTTTCCTGCCAGTGCCGCAGACTACAAACGTAAGAGAGTGACCGCCCTTGAGCTACAAGCTTACCAGACTTTCCTTGGAATAAAAAAACCATGGGGAAAATTGTACTGCCCAGCGAGGAGCGTTGCGGACGCGTCACAAAAACACTCTTACCATCTTAAAACTACTTTCATCTCAGCGGGCCACTTTCGCGGGAGCAAAGGGGAGTTAACTTGTCAGATCAAAGTGACATGCTAGCAGCGACCGAAAAGTAGAAAAAAGAGGAAAAATGGGCGTGCCCAAAATCAAGAAGACATTGGGGGGTGGGGGGTAGCTCCACCCTAGGGCCAACGTTCTGAACCCAACATCACAATATGCTATGGACTCCGGAAGGAAAACGAAAGAGAGGCCGACCAAAAATAACTTGGCGGAGAACTGTGGAGGCTGAGATGCAAAGAGTGAGAGCTGGGACACTGTACGAAGGATGGCTGCCGACCGAACAGAGTGAAAGCAGTTTGTTGCCGCCCTACAAGATGCCACCAGGCGTGATGGCCACTGACTGCTTTGACGTTCGGCGGCTAATGATCAAGGAAGAAGATTGTTCTTGAAAAGTTATTTGACTTACTCTGCCCATTTGTGTCGTCATATGGTCTTTCTCATTAAGTAAGATTATACTATTCTTATTCTTGATGCACCCTAACACCTTGGGCCAAGCCTTGACTTACTTGTGACCATTTCTTTATTTCTTCGTGCATATCCCTTGACATGTGCTTACTTCCATGTCTTCTATTTACTTGCACTTTATTTCTATCCACTGTTCTATTGCTTGTCTACACATAGTATGTATTTGTTTGTTTATTGTTTTATATGTTAAACTCCTTTATGGGTGGATTTTTATTTACTGTTTGTATGCTTAGTTTTAAACATTCCCATTTAGTGGTTACATTTTCTTCTGGATTTTCTCTTCTGTATTATTCCATGCTTTCTGTCAGTAAATGTTGATACTTATTTTTGACCTCATTAAGATATTTATGTTTTATGTCTGGCTGTTTCAGTGCTGATATTTCTATCTAGGGTTCCTCATTTCTTCTGTTTTCCTGTTATATTCAGATGATTTTAATTACCACTGGATTGTGATCTGAATTTATATCTGTTTCTAGATACGTCTTTGTACTTGCAGCACTGTTTTTTTAAAATATGTTTGATCATGATAAAGTTAATTTGGTTTCTTTTTATATCTCCTAGGTTTTACTATATGTATAGTTTCCTTAAATGGTGTTCAAAAAAGGTGTTACGTATAACCAGTTGATTTTCTTCACAGAAACGTATAAGTCTGTCATTTCTTTTCCCCAATCCATGGTGTCCTACTATTTTCTTATATCACCCAGAGTTGTCATCAAGTCTTTCCTAACGAGTCTCAAGTCTCTTAGTTTAAGTCTCGAGTCAAGTCGTCATGGTGACTTAAGTCCCACTCGAGTACGAGTCGATTGACCCGAGTCAACAACACTGGAAACACCTGTGTGCTAAGAGGATCCGAAAGGGGAGTAAAGAACTGAAATTTACCACACGTTATATAAGAAGCAATTAAGGAGGGCCAACTACCCCATCATGCAGAAATTTAAAGTCACAAACAACTTTGCATTATTCATCAAGAGCAGCTGTGTTAAAAGGTTATGGATTTGAAACAGGTGATGGAACATGTTGCTGCAGTCAAAAGCATACGATCAAAGTGACTAAATCACAGACAGTTTCAACCTTTTAATGACGAGGTAGGATCTGATCATAATGATCTCATTTATTTTAGTAAAGTTCGTTAACTAAGAGCTGCAACACTCGCCAGATTCTGGTCTCTCCTTCATGAAATCAAAGAATTCATGACAGAGAAAAGTAGGGTGTTCGTTTAGCTAAGTAAACGAACAGGAGAAATAAGCATTAAGACCTACAAGCTGAGAGAGCCAGAAGTTAAGACCAGATATCAGGGCCTTATTGCTAGAGCAGTGAGAAACACAGAACAACAACCTGGTGATCTGGAAAACATCTGGCTCAAATTCAAGGACATTATAAAGACAGCTGCAGCAGAAGCATGTGGTAAACGAACGAACGAACTTTATTTTCAAAGGGTTGAGGTCCTCGGTCCTTCAAAGCTTGTTTAATCGTGTCTTCCCAGCGGACTCTGGAAAGAGGACACCTTGGTGGACAAAGGAAGTTAAAGAGAAAATAAGAGACAAGAAAAAAGCATGGATCAATACTTAAGAGCTAAAAGCACAGCAGGAAAAAACAAAGAAATATAGAGACTATGTGATACTCGGAACATAAACAAAGAACAGGGTGCTAGCATCAAAACAGAAATCCTGGAAAGAATTTGGAGAAAAGCTAGAAAAAGATGCTTAAGAAAACCAGAAATTGTTATACAAGACCTCGAGAAAGAAAAAACAGTGCCCTCTTAAATTTATAAAGGACAAGCAAGACAAATTGCTTACTGCCCCAAAGGAAGTAATAGAAAGATGGAAAGAATATTTCTCATAACACCTTGAAGGTGAGCAAGGTCAAACATCAGAAATTATAACCACTAGCACAGAAGAGGAAACCAATGGTGGCAAAGATGGCATCAAGATGGAAGAACTGAAGGTAGCACTGAGAAAGTCAAGATGGACAAAGCAGCAGGGCATGATGGTACAACACCATACATTGTTATGTACATGGGAGCAGCAGGCGACCTAGCGCTCCTAAGGGTCCTACAGGCAGCTTGGTGCAACAAAATCATACCAAAGGATTTGGAGATTGCCATCATAACACCCATTTTCAAAAAGGGTGACAACCGAAAATGTGGAAATCGTAGAGGCATATACCTTCTCGGTGTTCCTGGTAAAATCTACTCTAGAATCCTGCAGCAGACTCAGGCGCCTAGCTAAGCCATAAATGGATGAGGTTCAATGTGGCTTCCGAGCAATCCGAAGTACTCAAAACCTGATCTTCACATTCAGACAGCTAAGTGAAAAGGCCCTTGAGTAGAAAGATGAGTATAAAGGTGAGATGCAAATTTTTTGGATCTGGAAAAGGTATTTGACTAGGTCACCTGGAGCAAACTTTGACACTGCTTGGCAAGGAAAGCATTCCAGCACATCTGATGCGTGCTATACAGAGCTTCTACAAGTCTTGCAGAAATTATGTGAGGACGGCAAACTATAAGTCAGAAGAGGTCAGGACCACCACTGGTGTAAGACATGGTAATATCCTGTCACCATATCTGTTCAAACTCCTCATGGACGATGTCATCAAAACTTTGTAAGGAGAGGACACGAAAATATTCAGTGGGGTACTGGAAGATGAGACAGGTTTGTATTTCAGAGCTGGCATTTGCCAATGATGTTGCCCTGATTGCTAAATCAGAGGCACATCTTCAATCCAACCTGCAAGTCTGGAAGGAAGAGCTGAAGAAGAGAAGGATGGTCATCTGCTCTAAAATAAAAACCACGGTGATATCACGAGAAGAGAGAAGGCATCAGATTAAGCTGGGAGAACAGGTCCCGGAGCAGCTCGACCACTTTAAATACCTCGGAGCTGTCATAGACTGCAAGGGAGGCGTCAAAGAAGATTTGGCTACCCGTAGAGCAGCAGCAGGGAGATTTTTTTCAGGCCATAAATAGAGGATTTCACAGAAAAAGAGAAGTTGACAAGAAAACGAAGTTGGCCATATACAGCTCCACCTATGTCTCAGTCTTGACGTATGGATGCAATTCATGGGCAATGACTACAACCCACAAAAGTCAGATCCAAACCTCAGAAGTGAGGCATATGAGAAAGGTGTTTGAAGTAACAAGAGGAAACATGATTCGCAACCAGACGAAACGTAAAGGCCTAAAAACCCCTGCAGACCCAAGAAGAACAGTACCAACTAAGATGGTCTGGCCATGTCTGCAGAATGGGAGAAAATCGGCTGCCACGGCAGGTATGGGAGGCTAAGAGCCAGGAATCCAGACCTCCAGGACGACACAGAGTCCGCTGGGAAGACACGATTAGACAAGCTTTGAAGGACCGAGGACTGGAATGGAACCAGGCCAGGAGGAAAACAGCCGAAAGGATAGTATGGCGCTTTTTCTTCCAAACCTCTACACCTCGCGATAGAAGAGGAACGACTAAGTTAGTAAGTATGACTTTAAACCAACAACTATACTGAAAAAAACAAACATATAGACAAGGTGGTTTAAAGCTGCAGAGGACTCGCAAATATGATGAGATACCTAAAAGGCAATGGATGGGAAGCAAGCACCGTCACTTCTCATGTTCTACAGGTCATTTGTAATGGGAAAAAATGGACTGTGCGAGCATAAAATATGACTCTGTGGCTCACTGCAATAAGAAAAAAATGGACTAAATAAAACACCAGGCACTAAGTACAGTAGCTGAAGCCTAAAAATCAACATAATTTGAAGCAATAGAGGTAGCTCTAGGAATAATACCCCTCAAGCTAAGAAGAAAAGAAGTTAGACTGAATTACATGGACCAAATACTAATAGACAAAAACCACCCACCCCATGCAATGTTTGAAAAGAATCTCCCTACGACCTGGGATACCCCACTCGATCCTACAAGATACCCAATAGGATGGAAGTGCTTGGAGGAATTAGAATAACACAATATTATAACAAATTCATTACAAATGTAGTAGTAAATGCACACCAGTGATTCCACCTTTGGAGCTAAAGTAATCAAACATTGACTGTCATCTTGCAGACATAATACATAAAAAAGCAGAAAAAACGACATTAAAAACATAGACAGAGAATATATAGAACAGATAACTAAGGGTAGCTTAACAGTATACACTGATGGATCAAAAATAGAAAATGCAGAACTCGGAATAGGAATACGCATTCCAGCCTGGAAGCTGAAGAAAAATGTTAGGATTACTGAAAACGCATCGATATTCCCAGCAGAAATGGTGGCAATAGCAAAAGCCCTAGAAATAATTACTGACAAGCCCTTCAAAAAACTAACAATCTTAACCGACTCACTGTCAACTCTCCAAGCACTAAGAAATGCACATTAATGTAGCCGACCAAACATAGCAGAAGAAATATTGCAACTTAGTACACACTTAAATAATAGGGCCTGCACAAGTATTATTAACACAGATACCATCGCATGTGGGAATAGAAAGAAACTAGGTGGACGAAAAAGAAGTAAAAACAGGAAGAAGCAGTCCAAACCACATAAACTCAGGGTTATGCACAAAAGAGATCAAAAGTATAATTAAAAATATAATAACAAAGGAATGGACAGAAAACTGGAAACAAAGTCAGAAAGGCAGACACGCCTATAAAGTGCTAAAAGATCCAACACGGACATGTCAGATATCTAGAGAACTAAAAATACCATGCAAAAGAAAACTGGTTAGACTTCAACTTGGAACACGCAATTTCATGGTAGAGGAATCTGTGGCGGGGTGAATATTTAAATGTGATTTTGGAACACACAGGCTTCTAGATTGAGTGCAAAAATTAAAGTGAGTTGCAAAAAGAATAGAATAGACAGAATCAGTGATGATGATTCTCTATGGGTGACGCTTAACAACCAAGATAACAGGCTACTAAGAGACCTCAATCTTGATTTCCACTTCTGCTCTTGTTTTATTCGAAGGCACGCCTTCCCTCTATGTCTTGTTCATACAGATACAGAGATGACATAGAAAACTTACGAAAACTGTTTCTCTGGTATCAATCTTTTGTCTCGACTTAATAAATATCTAAATCGTACAACTTAAAAGATAAATAACCAGTGCAAACATCTATCAAGGTATCAAAATAGTACATCCAACAAATCAAAGGAGACGATTAACTTAACTAAGCTGTATGGCATCCAATATGAAAAAAACAACAATGTGATTGAGAGGGAAAAACAGTGTAAAGTTAAATCCTTAGACGGTGATAAACAAAGTCCAATCCCGATCCTACTCCGCTGTGACTTCTGTCAACTTTCCTGAAGCTCTGACAAAAATTAAACCCTGTCTATTGTGATAGGGCCGGAAAGACACCCGGCTTACCCCTTCACGGGAAGACACCCCAGCTTCCCCCTTCATTGTGAGTGGCACATTTATCGCCCATATTTTCGATGTGCGCGAAGCATGCTGGGATGTAAATTCTTCAAGATTGATGAAAAGGCCATAATAACGCCTAAAAATTAGTTTTGGTGCATAGTTGTGTGTTATATTTGATAGTGGTGTTTTTGCTCTAGAAATAGTTGTGTATATCTGTGTTTTCATGCCTGGTAGAGCAATAATCGCGAGTGTTGTTTATGCGGCTAAATTAATACGCCTAGCGCGCAGTAAGTTGAGTGATTCGACCTGGGCTTATAAAAGAAATAGCGAACCAGCAGCGGCCCTTCTTAAGTATCAGTCCAGACAAGAGAGAACGAAACGAGGCGCCCTGTGTACCCACACAGAAGAACACAAAGACATGACACGTGAGTTAATTTAAATTAGCATTCGTGTTCTATAAGTCTGAAATTATATTCAGCACGAGTCTGTTTTAATGTTTAGTGAATTAGGTCTAAATAGATAGATAGATGTGAAAGTTTAAGAGCGATTATTTTATTTACCAGAAAGGCAAATATGGTATGAAGCTATTTCACGTGAATTTAGATTATATCAAGCCTATAATGTTACACAGTTTTATATCGTGTGAATTGACACGTGGGTGAAAGTAAGTTAAATGTAATTTTCCCCAGTAGTAGAAAAGAGAGTTTTCGTCGTAAATTTCCTTTATGTGATGGCTAGTTCTAGTTGTTAAGTCAAGAATAATTATATTTTATTCTTTGGTATTTCACGTTTATTGATTATTCTACTGTATATATTTATGGGTTACTTTGAAGTGAGAAAATGTATTTAGATTTCTGGAGAGCGTGCGTAAGGCGTAAGGCACGTTGAGACAGGTGTTTCTCTGTTTGCTCCCGGCGGAGCATGGAAACACCAATGCAGCTGGTGTCCATTACAGGCCCACAATAAGCATTTTGATGCTATTGCTGTGGTTGTTTCGGTGACGGTAACGACGTGTTTCGTGTGATGAGTTGCCAATCTCATCAGGGGTCATATACGACACGCTGTTACCAGGCGCACCAGTCGCCACTTACGACATGTTCAGAGGGCAGTGACGAATATTGAGATGGACCAGTTGCGAGGTGGTGGTTTATTCTCATTAAGGAGAGTATTTGATGTACATATAGAAGAATATTATTTTATGTCCAGTTGATTATTATTTAATTATGGTTATGTGAAGGATGGTTTGTGAGAGCCCGTGGGCTCACTTTGAGATATATATTTCTCTTCTCCGCTCCTGTGGGAGCATGGAGCCACCAGTGTGGTTTCATCCGTATGAAGCGTTCAGATGCTCGTGCAGTAGTAGTTTCGGTAGCAATCTGTGTTACACGGTGAGGTTGCCAGCCTCATGCACAACACCATACTAGTCTCATTGGACGACATGCATGAGTGTGTGTGTGTGTGATAGCTGAGTGTGTGCTCTTGCAGCAGTGGTTTCGGTAGCAATCTGTGTTACATGGTGAGATTGCCAGCCTCATGCACAACACCATACTAGTGTCATCGACGACATGCATGAGTATGTGTGTGGGATAGTTGAGTGTGCCCTTGCAGTAGTGGTTTCGGTAGCAATCTGTGTTACATGGTAAGGTTGCCAGCTTCATGCACAACACCTTACTAGTCGCATTGGACGACACGCATGAGTGTGTGCGTGTGTGATAGTTGAGGGTGTCAGGTAGTATACGTGGAAGGACTGTTTGGCAGGTGAGAGTATCATTATTTAACTATGATTTTAACCAGTTGTTGCTTTGTTTGCGTCTTCAGATTAGCAATCGGGCACATGCTGGGTGTTTTGTTTTGTTATGTTCGCTAGTTTATTTGTTTAATGTTTGCTTAGTCCCTGAATGGGTTGTTAAAATAAATACAGCCCCTGCCTCTAGAATCAAGAGTTTTATTGTTGATTAGGGTCGGTTGCGAGTGTGAAAAGAGAGTGATCACACATCACAATATAATCATCATCATCATCTCGCCCACCCTATCACAATTGGCGTCGTCGACAGGATCAGGCAGACAGTGACACCGAGCAAACAGCAAACGAACAAATAGTGTAAACACCCAGCAGTGCGGTCTGGCAGCAAGATGGCCACGAGGAGCACACGTGCTACGAGCAGAGGGGAGCACGAGGATGTAGATCCAATACAAGTGGTCGGTGCATCAGTGCTGCAAAGTGAGGGATCAGTAGCAGTCCACTGCCCCAGCCAGAACACATGCGGTGCATAATGGTGCCCACCCACAAGAAAGTGAGAACTTTTGGAGAACGCACAGGGCCAAATGCGGAGGACTATGCAAGGGAGGTTAGAGCTGCATGGAGGTCCGGCTACATGAGTAAGGAGGACCAAACCGATGTGATCCTCGATAGTGTGACCCCAGTTGTCCGCAGGGAGCTGCGGATACAAGTAAGAGACAATGACCCGGAGGCAATGCTTCAGGCCATACTCAGGGTGTATGGAGAATCGAGGAGCACCCAAAAACTAATGGCGCTATTTTATTCAGCGTACCAAGGGCCACGGGAATCGGTGCATGAGTTTGCCCATAGACTGCATGAGATATTTGAGCAGGCAGCAGGGGCGCAGGAGAAAGCCAATGGTGTCAAGCTTGACGAAACAGTGCTAAGGGACCAGTTTGTTGCCAGTCTAAGGGACGACTTGACGCGGAGAATGATGGAGGACAGGGTCCGGCACGAGCCTGCAGTATCATTTGTGTCTGTGGGGAAATTACAGTGATGCAACGTTAAAATTCCTCCAATTATAAAGATAACGGGTAAAATAACACGTAGGGATAAAAATATAGGCAAGATATGCCGAGGCTTTTTCACCTACGCCAGCGCTTTCTAGCGCCATTGAAACTAACTAGTTGGAACATGCAGACAAACAGTTTATCCTTTTAGACGGGGTAGAAACGGAGATAAAAGAAAAAAAAAATATGACGGTCTGAACACGTGTTTGAATCTAAAATTCAAAAAGACGCAATTTGTAGTTTGAAAGAAAAAAATTACGCCACTAGTTGACACAATGTAAGGAAATGGACAAAAAAAGACCTTAGCTCTTGTTAGAAACAGACGTATCTTAGACGGTTTACGGTAATTGGTCGTTTTAATTTGAATATAGCGGCAAACGCCGTACACGAAGGTTCAAAAACAAATTTCAAAACTAACCTTGAAAAAGTAGTTTTTTTCCTTAATAATAAGTTTATGAAAATAAAAACTAGCTAGTTTGATAGCCCATCTTAATCTGAGAAATAATATACTTTTAATTACACAGACGGGCAGATAACACGGAAGATATTGACGAAAGACTGTATTGTTCAATACAGACTAGCGAACAGTTTTTTGTGCATATTTTCACTAAAGTTACATTTTGACGCGTCCTTGAGCCTAACGCAAAAAACCAACTGCCGATGAACTAGGGGCAAAGTCGGAGGATAGTAGCTAAAAATAACTTTGCATAGGATCTTAGAAGTAGGGGGAGACAAAAATTTGTGTAGTTTTTTTCTTGTAGTTTCGTCCAAAAACAAGTGTAATTTTGGGAAAAGCCAAGTTGAGACGGACAGACCGACAGAAAAATACTACATACTAGACTGAGACTGGACTGCAATTGGACATTTATATTTTGAATATTTGAAAAGTTAGAGGGGAAGTCCGTTGATTGGACAGAAGCTTTTATATTACTGAAAGACAGACGCTCGCTAGTGCCATTTTATAGAAGACTGTCCATTGACACAGTTCGTTAATGCTAGAGGTGATTTCCAGGAAATATTAAATAAAAATCAGTGGGACGCCCTAATCTAGCCAGCAGCTCAGCTGAGTTTTGCTAGTACTACGTAACTGTGTTCTCAATTCTGAATTGTGAGTTTCTGGTCTGGCACTACGCTAGTGCCAGATGCTGTGTAGAAGTACACGAGTAGATGTCTAAGCAGCCTAACATTTTACTCCAGCTACTGTGAGGAGTGGGCTACTAGAATTCTGTACTGCATCGTCACAGGCCAGATAAGTGAAAACCTGGCCTGCTGTAGATTCATCAACCGGGTCCACCATAAATAAGAAATAAAATCTTGTTGTATAAACACTAATATCAGTCCATATTTCAAGGACAATGAACTTTATAAACATAGATTGGGCATGATGACGCCACCCCAACTAAACATCCAGTGCTAGTTTTCCCAGGACACTGTAGATATTATTAATATTAACCAATGTAACAATATATCTATGTACAAAAATTTCATTTGATTATTCAATATATATATGCACTTTTATTGATAAATACATATTGTTTCATATGTCCTGACCAAAAGAAACAATTGGTTCAGGACTAATAAATTAAAAAAATTTTCAAACTTAAATTCTAAAAGCCAGTGTTAGTTCAGTTTATCATAGAGTTTATTATTATTATTAGATTTATTATTTACATGTGTGTGTCTGTGTATTTTATTACCTACACATATCTGTTGCGCACATATTCTTTTGTATGGAATTATGCGACGCACGGATTACTGTAGGTAGGTAGGCATACAAATGTATTGTATGACTATTTGATATGAACAGTATTTATTTTGAAATGCTCTCATAGTCAAAGTTATATCACCCATGATTAATTCATACTTTTGTTGTATGGGTGATCTCTCTTGAATATCGATTTGGCGGATGGATCTAGACTCCGTTGATCTATTCTCTGTTCGGTCAGAAACAGATTATTCTTGCTTAGGTTTATGCAGGGATGTTTATGGTCCGAGTCTATGTTTACTCAGTGTCTGTTGGAGACGATTCGGTCTTATATCGGGTTATCTTTGTATGTCTATGTCGGACTATTTTCCTTGTACTGTATTTTGGGGTCAGGTGCTTTCGGCGCATGAAGATACGTTAGGGAGTTCTTCGGTGATGGAGAAGCCTGGCGGGAAGTCATGTCTGAGACCTGCCCACAGTTTGTGATCTCTTTTTTGATTATGGGAACGAAGATAGTTTCTTCTGGGATGGTTAAATCCATGAGTTCCCTAGTGTTCATTCCATAACGCGAGGAGAAGAGCGTTTCTGTGTTTGCTAGTGGTTTTTTCCTATGACAAGGTAAAAAACTGTTTACCGAACTTTTTCCCATTCCTAGGCCTAATATGGGCGGACAGCTACATGAATTGAACCATGTCAGTATGTCGGAACGACATGTTATCTAGCAGCATTGATTATGTATATATGCAGCAACTATGAGGAAAGAATATGCTGAATGTTATAGAAACAGTTATGTTCATGAACTGAATCTTTATTGAAGCTTCATTGTGCATCGTTATCGTGAGCGAGGCTCACAAGACTAGAAGCCATTTTGAAATGCTATTTGTTGTTGATCATTTACCAGAGAACAGGGACGCCCTTATTATCTGGTGATGATAAAGAGATCATACTTATGCAAGGAAAACCTACTATTGGTAGTTTAACGTTTTCTCAGGAAATAATGGCTGAACTGTATTTAACGGAATCTTTGCTAGAGTGCAAGTTACGTTTATGCTAAAGAGGTTCGGTCTAGGAATCAGGTTGGAACCTGGTATATTAACTGACATGATTAGTCAGTAAGGCCTGATGAATATTTATATAAGATATGGAACTCTGAATGCTTGTATACTGACGTTCCATTGTGATTTCCTTCTACATGAATGCCAATTTATTATTGTACACCGTGGGTCAACAATATGCTATTGATGTCGACCTGTGTTCCTGTAACTGTACCCGTTCTGTCCAAGTGTGTGCGTCAAATTAAACTATTGAAACGTCTACAGTAGTCTGCATCAGTAACTTCTAGATACGTATGAATGAGTGTTTGAACCTTCAGTCAACTCCACAGAACAGTCTACACATTCGCGTATTAACATTTATTGCAACACTCATTGTCAACAATGCATTCTTGTCGGGGGCCTCATTGTGTTCCAGGACAAGGTGACCTGTATACCTGACACTGTGCCCGGTTATTAGAGTTGACCAGTTACACCAATACACCTTTACAACGTGCTCTGATATATACACAGTTACGGTGTGAGAGAAACAGCGTCTTATCAATGTGGTAGGCCATATTTCTGGGCTTAACCTGCACAGTAGACATTGCCGGAAGTTAACAGCTACTGATACCAGTTCGTTTCCCTGACGCCTGATACGACACACCTGCAGTGATAGTCTACACTTGATTGACAGTTCCTCACGTGACCTATGAAACGAATACTGAATCTAGGTCAGCGCTTGTTGACATTTGTCGTTGGACATCACAGCAAGTTTCAAGCATACATTTAACTTTTTGTAACAAGTACAGTACAGGTGAAAGCAGAAGTCCTACACTCGATGGACCTTCTTATGTTCTGCTATTGTGTTGAACTTTAATATTTAAGGCCAGAATTTGTAATTCAATAAAGTGGCAGTTTATTTATTGTGATTAGAATAACTGTGCCATTAATCAAAACTGAGCCTTCTCTACAACACTCTATCCACAACACATTCTATTCATGATATATATATATATATATATATATATATATATATATATATATATATATATATATATATATATATATATATATATATATATATATATATATATATATATATATTGTATGCTATATGTATTTATGTTTACATGTTATCTGTTTATATGTAATAGTTGTCTATATGTCTGCGGGACTGGTTGGGAGGTGACTAGTATAAGGTATACCGAGTAATATTGGTCTTATATTAGCGTTCTGTAGGGGCAATTTTCTTAATTGAAAATTTGCAGGCAACATCTGTTGCTATTTTTGTTAGTTGTGATGAGGTGTTCTTTTCTTCGTTGTTTTTGTTAATAATTTTGTGTTCCTTAGTTTTGTTTGATCTGTTTGTATTTGTAGATCTCCCCTTTTCTGTCATTTATTTCTATACACCAGTATGTCTATACACTGTGGCGTTATTTGTCTTGTTGATTCCATTGCAGTTGTCGTCACAGATTCTGTGATTATTTTCATTGATTTCTCTATTTGACTTAGTTGATTTCTGCAATTGTTTTCATATTGTCTTTTATGCTTGTCCTTTGTTAATGTCTTTGGTTGACATATGATTTGAGGTATAGTTGAGTACACGTATGTTATATTATAGACCAGTACTTTATTATTATTATTGTTGTACAAGGAAATATACAAGACCTTTGTAAGGCTTGTCTCCCACAGAGATTGGGATAGTGAGCTAATTAATCAAGTTCATTGAGAACTTGTTCCTGTTTACTTGGAAATAGATTACATTTTTGTGTCAACTGATTGCTATCATTATTAGACATCATGTCTACATTGGAATACTTTATTGCACAAGGGAAATCCCTTGATAAGTCTGGTAAGGAATTAGAGGAGTTTGCAACTGCTCAATTTGCCATGGTATTAAAATCAGAAGAAAGAGGCAAAAAGAGGAAAATAAATGGAAAGCAGAAGTTGAACAAAAGAAGATAGATGCTGAGAATTTAAGATTGCAGATGCAAGCTGAGGAGAGAAAAGCTGCTGCTGAGGAGAAAAAAGCTGCTGCTGAGGAGAGAAAGCTTCAAATAGAAGAAAAGAGATTAGACAGAGAAGCTGAACAAAAAAGATTAGAAAGAGAAGCTGAGGCTGAACAAAAGAGATTAGACAGAGAAGCTGAACAAAAAAGATTAGAAAAAGAAGCTGAACAAAAGAGATTAGACAGAGAAGCTGAGGCTGAACAAAAGAGATTAGACAGAGAAGCTGAACAAAAGAGATTGGACAGAGAATTTGAAGAAAGAAAAGAAAAAGCGAAAAGAGAACATGAAGAAAAACTGTTAGCATTTGAGTTAGAAAAGATGAAAGTGACAAATATGAGTAATGTTAATCAGTCAAATGGTAATAGTGGTAAACCCTTTACTTATAAGGTCAAGGTACCAGCGTTCAATCCTTCCAGTGACGATATTACATTCTGGCTGGATAGATTTGAACGCTCTTGTCGAGCTCATAATGTGGATAAATCACAATATGCTAATCAGTTGTCAGAAAATTTGAAAGGTGATTCTCTGACTAGTTTAAGTTTGGTTGAAGAGGCTGACAAGGATAATTATGATGTTATTAGGGCAGCCTTATTAAAAAAATATCCATTAACTGAGGAAGGTTACCGTATGTTGTTTAAGAGAATGGTACCTGAATCAGGGGTAGAGTTCTCAGAGTTCATTGCAATGACACGTCTTACATTTAATCGTTGGATTGAGCTGTCCAAAACAGAAAAGACATATGAATCAACTTATGGACTTATTGCTCAGAGACAAGATTATGTCAAGCATAAGTAAACCATTCCTTAAATTCTTACATGAGCGTAAACCCAAGACACTAAAAGAAATGGAAGAATATTGTACCCAATACGTCACGGCACATCCGGACGTAGCTTTTAGCAATGCTAAGGTTAAGGAAAGTATGCCAGTTGCTTCAGCAACACCATACAACCCTAATTATTCACACAAATTTCAGGGACCACAAAACAGGTTTGATAAAAAAGGTAACCATAATAGTTATCAAAACCAAGGTAACCAGTCATTTCATGGTTCTTCTTCGAAGAAGTGGAGACGAGCCGACAGCCCTCGATTTAGAGGTGGTCATAATTATAGGAATTTCCACAGAGGAAGTCATTATAGGAACTATCCAAGTCATCCATCATGGAGACAACAAGACCATAAATTTAGAGATACTCATTATAATCAATATGATGATGGTAACCATGAGAACTATGACTCAAACCCAAATAGGGGTTACAAGAGAGGAAACAATACTGATTACAGAGGCAATAATAATTGAGGTAGATCACCATACAAAAAACATAAATCATATTATCATGGAAACTATGCACAGCAAGAGTCACATGAAACCTATAAGCAGACTAAAGATAATAATGATGCTAATAATATGGCTTGTTCCGCTTTTGATTTTGGGAGAGCATCTCAGTGCCCCCAATGCAAAACATTATTTGAACCAACTACGGTGTCCACTTTAAGTTGTGGCCATCCTCTTCCCGCTCTTCCTGCGTCAGTCGCGCATGATGGAAGAGGTTCTCTTGTCTTACATAAAGGTTTAGTAAATGACAATCCAGTCTCAGTTCTTTTTGATTCTGGATGCACCACAATTGGTGTTAGGCAGTCGCTTGTAGATCCTTCTTGTGCCACTGGAAAAATAGTCAAATGTGTGACATTTGGCGGCACCTTAGAGAAATACTCTACTGCTATTAGGATTGCTGCTCCTTTCTTTACAGGAGATGTACACACATGTCTTCTGCCGAATCCGATCGCTGATCTTATCATCGGTCGTATTCACGGAGTCAAAGAATGCACTAGGCAACAAATTTCCGTTTGGGAAAAACAAAATATGCAAACTGCTAATGCGGTAGTCACTAGAGCTCAAGCTCTTAATGTGCCTCAATCTTCACCTACTGAAGATAATGAAGTGCATAACCAAGATGATCCCTTGGTAATTTCTCGTGAATCGTTTATAAAACAGCAAGAAGATGATCCGACTCTAAAGAAATTCTTCACTCTTGCAACAAAAGGTGATCCGAATAAAGATACAAAGCGTAAATCTTGGATTACAATGAAGAATGACGTACTTGTACGTATGGTGCAAGACTCCGCTAAGTTAAGTCATTCTCCGATTCTTGTTCCCAAGAATTTGAGAGTTAAAATTTTGCAACACGCACACGACTCTCAGTGTGCTGGACATATGGGTTTTTCCCGTACAAAGTCAAGAGTTCTTGCGGCTTTCTTTTGGCCTTTTGTGAACAAAGACATACGGATTTATTGTCGATCTTGTATAGTATGTCAAGAAGTTAAATCCAAAGGTCCACGCCATGCTGCACCTATTCAGGCTGCAGACATTCCTATTCGACCATTTCAGAAAATGGCGATAGACATAATTGGTCCAT
This sequence comes from Oreohelix idahoensis, assembly GCA_024509875.1. Classification (NCBI taxonomy): domain Eukaryota; kingdom Metazoa; phylum Mollusca; class Gastropoda; order Stylommatophora; family Oreohelicidae; genus Oreohelix; species Oreohelix idahoensis. The sequence continues at coordinate 316,567 of JAMPIV010022706.1, forward strand.
TTAAGATCAAATCTGCTAGAGGACATCAGTTTATCTTAACGTGTGTGGACATGTGCACACGTTGGCCAGAGGCTATTCCTCTGAAGAGCATTACTACTGCTGATATTGCAGATGCTCTTTGGCTTATATTTTCTCGTCTGGGATTCCCCGGAGAAATATTATCAGATCATGGCACCCAACTAATATCGGATACCATGTCTCAAGTAATGTCTACTCTACAGATAGAAAGATCTTTGAGTAGTATCTATCATCCTATGTCCAATGGGATGGTCGAACGGCTAAATAGAACACTTAAGAACTTACTAGGGAAGATAACTGAGGATCATCCTCAAGATTGGGACAGGGTTTTACCCGCGGCCCTCTTTGCTTACAGAGAGGTCCCAATGAACATACCGGATTTTCTCCCTTTGAACTTGTCTTTGGCGCGCGACCGCGCCGCCCTATGTCTTTGCTTCATGATCTCATAACCGCTGATAATATTACCGATGACACAAAATCTTCTTACGAATATGTCATCGCGCTGAGACAAAAGATTATCGAAGCATGCAAATTGGCAACTTCTTCTTCTGAATTTGCTAAACAGAAGGCAAGGCAATTTGCCAATAAGAAAAGAACCTTACGACAACTTTGTCCTGGTGACAAAGCATTTGTTTTGCTACCTTGTAGGGAAAACAGACTTCTTATTTCTTGGAAAGGTCCGTACGATATAATCTCGAAAATTTCCGATGTTGACTACATTGTCGATATTGATGGAAAGCATAAAACCTTCCACATCAATATGCTTACGGAATTCCATGAACGTCCGGATTATTTACAGCCGATTTTCCAGGCAACGGACGATTCACCAGTCCAACATGGTCATTACTCATCACTGTCTGTAATACAGGATGAGGAAACAAGTTTTTCGGATGTTAATCTTCCGCTTCCGATGATCCCACTACATTCTAGTGAATCCTGGAAAAATGTTACTGTTTCTCCCGATTTATCTCTAGGAGAACAGCGACAAGTTTCGGTTATGTTACAAACATTTCAGGATGTCCTTACTGACATTCCTGGACAAACTCATGTCATTGAACATGACATTATTCTAACTGACCATAATCCTATTAGAGTCAGACCTTATCCTATTCCTATACATTTTCAAGCACAGGTTGAGAAGGAATTGGATGAAATGATAGATTTAAAAATAATTGAACCATCCACTTCCGCATATTCTTCGCCGATGGTTATTGTTCGGAAAAAAAGACAATAACATACGTCTTTGCGTTGACTATCGCAAATTGAATCAAGTTACGAAGTTTGATGCTGAACCTATGCCTTTACTAGAAGAGCTACTTACTAGGCTTTCTAAATCTCATTTTTTCACTAAACTTGATTTGTCTAAAGGATATTGGCAAGTCCCTCTATCTGAACGCGCCAAACCTTTTACTGCTTTTTTCTACGCCTAGAGGCCTTTTTCAATGGAATTTCATGCCTTTCGGCCTTATGAACGCACCAGCTACATTCGTACGCATGATGCGTCGAATCCTATCTTATCGGTCAGATGTCATTGCGTACCTAGACGACATCTGTCTTTTCAGCGATACTTGGGAAGATCACTATTCGGGGTTAGTTGAATTACTATCTACTCTACGCGAGTATAACCTGACAGCGAAACCCTCTAAAGCCTGTATTGGTTTTAGCGAAATTGCTTTCTTAGGTCACCGTGTCGGTCATGGTTTCCTAAAGACAGAGGACCATAATACAAGTAAAATACTTAACATTTCTATTCCTAAGACTAAAAAGCAAGTGCGAAGTCTCTTAGGTCTCATACAATTTTATGGACGATTCATTCCGAATCTGTCCTCGATCATGGCACCTCTTTCTTCCTTGCTAAAGAAAGGGTCTCCTAATATAGTCCATTGGACTCAAGAATGTCAATCCTCTTTGGATAAGATCAAAACTATGTTTTCTACTGCACCTATTTTAGTGTTACCTACTAAAGATAAGACATTTGTTCTTCGTAGTGACGCTTCATCCACAGGGATTGGAGCGGCACTAATGCAAGAGTACTCTGGAACTCTGCATCCTGTGATGTATATTTCTCGAAAACTAAATGCCGCAGAGAAGAATTACTCGGTCCTAGACCGTGAATTATTGGCTATGGTTTGGTCAATTCTTAAACTTCAAAGATTTCTTCTTGGCGCGCATTTTATTGTAGAAACTGACCAGAAAGCTCTTACAGCTATTCAAAGTAAAAATCTGAAGAGCGCGAGATCAACGCGATACGCGATTGCTCTTCAGCCTTTTCATTTTTCGGTGCGAGCTATCCGTGGCTCAGAAAATGTGATGGCAGACATTTTGTCTAGATGCCCACATGATTCCACCTAAATGTTAGATCCTCAGGTTTAACTCTACTAGTTTTTTTTTCTCTCTATATTAAAATATGTACACATATGTAATGTATGATATATTGATTGTATCACTACTTAGCGGTTCATTGATGTATATTCACCGCCAGGTCTTTTTAATGTTTTCTTCTTTGGTAATCATGAACTTAAGATATCTAATATGAAATTATTGGATAAACTATTGTATAAATTGTGGCAGTGCCAGTAGTGTAGTAGGCGTTGGTGACACCTCTCTGGAAATATTTATACTTAGAGAAATACTTTCTCTGAGATCTTGAGATATATTCTCACTTGTCGTTTCATATGACGACTTAGCCTCACATTAGGCGTTATATTTGTTTGGAATGCTTATCATCTGCGCATTGTTATTCGTGCGTTGTGAGCCAATTGTATGTTGCTCTTAGATGTATTTTTTTAAAAAATGTTCCATTTTTTTCCCCGGGGGGTGTGGTAATCTGTTGCGCACATATTCTTTTGTATGGAATTATGCGACGCACGGATTACTGTAGGTAGGTAGGCATACAAATGTATTGTATGACTATTTGATATGAACAGTATTTATTTTGAAATGCTCTCATAGTCAAAGTTATATCACCCATGATTAATTCATACTTTTGTTGTATGGGTGATCTCTCTTGAATATCGATTTGGCGGATGGATCTAGACTCCGTTGATCTATTCTCTGTTCGGTCAGAAACAGATTATTCTTGCTTAGGTTTATGCAGGGATGTTTATGGTCCGAGTCTATGTTTACTCAGTGTCTGTTGGAGACGATTCGGTCTTATATCGGGTTATCTTTGTATGTCTATGTCGGACTATTTTCCTTGTACTGTATTTTGGGGTCAGGTGCTTTCGGCGCATGAAGATACGTTAGGGAGTTCTTCGGTGATGGAGAAGCCTGGCGGGAAGTCATGTCTGAGACCTGCCCAAAGTTTGTGATCTCTTTTTTGATTATGGGAACGAAGATAGTTTCTTCTGGGATGGTTAAATCCATGAGTTCCCTAGTGTTCATTCCATAACGCGAGGAGAAGAGCGTTTCTGTGTTTGCTAGTGGTTTTTTTCCTATGACAAGGTAAAAAAAAACTGTTTACCGAACTTTTTCCATTCCTAGGCCTAATATGGGCGGACAGCTACATGAATTGAACCATGTCAGTATGTCGGAACGACATGTTATCTAGCAGCATTGATTATGTATATATTCAGCAACTATGAGGAAAGAATATGCTGAATGTTATAGAAACAGTTATGTTCATGAACTGAATCTTTATTTAAGCTTCATTGTGCATCGTTATCGTGAGCGAGGCTCACAAGACTAGAAGCCATTTTGGAATGCTATTTGTTGTTGATCATTTACCAGAGAACAGGGACGCCCTTATTATCAGGTGATGATAAAGAGATCATACTTATGCAAGGAAAACCTACTATTGGTAGTTTAACGTTTTCTCAGGAAATAATGGCTGAACTGTATTTAACGGAATCTTCGCTAGAGTGCAAGTTACGTTTATGCTAAAGAGGTTCGGTCTAGGAATCAGGTTGGAACCTTGTATATTAACTGACATGATTAGTCAGTAAGGCCTGATGAATATTTATATAAGATATGGAACTCTGAATGCTTGTATACTGACGTTCCATTGTGATTTCCTTCTACATGAATGCCAATTTATTATTGTACACCGTGGGTCAACAATATGCTATTGATGTCGACCTGTGTTCCTGTAACTGTACCCGTTCTGTCCAAGTGTGTGCGTCAAATTAAACTATTGAAACGTCTACAGTAGTCTGCATCAGTAACTTCTAGATACGTATGAATGAGTGTTTGAACCTTCAGTCAACTCCACAGAGCAGTCTACACATTCGCGTATTAACATTTATTGCAACACTCATTGTCAACAATGCATTCTTGTCGGGGGCCTCATTGTGTTCCAGGACAAGGTGACCTGTATACCTGACACTGTGCCCGGTTATTAGAGTTGACCAGTTACACCAATACACCTTTACAACGTGCTCTGATATATACACGGTTACGGTGTGAGAGAAACAGCGTTTATCAATCACCATTCAGTACCCTAGACATTTAACGTAGCTAACATACATTATAGTAGAATAGGTCTGTTTGAGGTCGTAAGTGGTAGCAGAAAGGCATTCTGTAACTCACATAAACTTTTATCTCAGGAGCTTTCACAGCTGACCTCATCCAGTACACTAGGTAACATAACAACCATACAATAACATCAAAAACCACTACAAATATTGGGGTCCTGTCCGGGATTTGAACCCTCTCCCACTACAGATATTAGGGTCTCCTGGTCCGGGAATTAAGCTATTGGGGGCATAAGTTGAATAAATTTAACAGTGTCCCTAAAATAAAAAGTGGAAAGTAAAAGTTGATGAATCTTCACAGCCAGTGGTAATTAATTAATTAATATATTACCTTGGTAATTACACTTTGTTGTTTACCTTAGTCATTGTTAAATTGTGTGATTTAGTATGGCAGATCTAGCAAAATTTAGATCGGCTGCTGTGCTGACGGCGAAGGAAATGAACATGGAGGGTCAAGTTTTAATCCAGTATGTAACTTCAGAATGTGACAAGTATATTGAAAGGGAAGATAGGAGGTTAGCTGAAGAGAAGAGGTTACAAATTGAGGCTGATAAAGAACTTAAGAGGCTGCAGATTGAGGCTGACAAAGAGGCTAAGGCATTGGAGGCAGATAGGGAGGCTGAAATAAAGAGGCTCCAATTAGAAGAAAAAAAGGCTGAAAGGGAAGCCGAGGAAAGAAGATTAGCTACAGAAAGAGAAGAAAAGAGATTGACTGCTGAAAGGGAGGCAGAAGATAAGAGATTTACTGCCGAAAATGAAGCAGAAGATATGAGATTACAAAGGGAGCACGAATTACGACTAAGTGAGCTGGAATTACAAGGCCATGCTCCTGAAAATGGTGCAAGCCCCTTTCCATCAGATGCCACGCCTAGTCAGGGAGCCTCAACCTCAGCTATGGGGTTTCATTTAGACCATTTTGTTGAGAAAGACGATGACATAGAGGGGTACCTCAGTAGATTCGAACTATTAGCTACTACGTATGGGTTGGAAAGAGAGAGGTGGAGTCTTAAGTTATCCCAGGGGCTTAGAGGTACTTCTTATGAAGTTTTTGCTAAGATGAATAGAGACGACCAAGACATTTATGACATGCTAAAGCAGGCTTTGTTATTGAGATATGAAAAGAATGGTGAATTTTATCGTAAGAAGTTTAGAAATGCCAAACTGTTGTCTGGGGAGACATACCACCAATTCTCTGCCAGATTGGAAACCTATTTGGAGAAATGGACTGCTCTGGGGAAGACCCAAGATCTCAAAGAGATGATCATGATAGAGCAATTAAGAGAGTCCATGGCTCCAGACCTGAGAAAATTTCTCATGGAACAAGGTGCAGAGAGGTTGGGGGAGGTTTTGAATGTCGATGAGAGGTATCAGGCAGCCCAGGCAGAGGTAAGTGGCACAAAAAAGAAGCATATAGAAAGTTTTAAAGCTCCACAGCACTTTAGTAAATTTGATACCAGAGAACAAGGTAATAAAGGCAGGACAAATTTTGATAGGCCCAGAAATGATTATCGTGATAGAAACTCACAGTTCAGTGACCAAAAATTTAATGAAAGAAAACCTTTTAACCAAGGAAAAAGATGGTGCAAATGGTGTAAGAAAGACAACCATAACACCGAATTTTGTAAAAGGAAACCTTCAAACATTGCTGCAATGAAATCGGGGAACCAGAGATTAAAGGTTAATCCTAATGGACAGCAGGAACCTTATCACCCCCCAGTTTGTGAGGATGTTATTTGTAATGGGGTCACCATAAGGTGCCTATATGATACAGGTTTGGATTATGATTCAGTTGTGAAGGCTAGCCTAGTGGACCCAAGTCAGTATACCACAGAAACAGTGGAAATACAGGGGGCGACTAAGGACATACCACTCATGACACTTCCCATCGCAAGGATAACGGTGAAAACTCGCTATGTGGAAGGAGAAATCAGAGCAGCAGTGATAGATGAACTAATCTACCCTCTGATATTGGGGTGTAGATACGTCTTCTTGGGGAATCCCGAGAGACCTGTGATCATAGCGACAGTGCAGACCAGGTCACAGAAAAAGGAGGAAGAAGGTGAACCTATAAATGCTCATCCAGAAGAGATGAGGAAGGCGCAGGCTGAGGATAGGACACTCAAGCCATTTTTTAAGAAATTGATCAAATGCCACACCCCTCCAAGCAAGGGAGAGTACTTTATGAAGAACAAATTGATATACAGGAAGGCCGGAATTGGAACAAATGGTCACAACCAGCTGGTTCTTCCCGCTTCATATAGGGATAAAGTGATGGAACTAGCGCATGCGATTCCCTTCAGTGGTCACATGGGGATCTTAGCAAAGGCTATTACCAGATTCCAGTGAAGCCTGAAGTTAGACCTTATTTAGCTTTTAGCACCTCGGAAGGACATTATGAATTCAACATGCTACCATTCGGATTGAAAAATGCTCCGAGTGTATTTTCTATGCGCAAATTGTTGGATCCTCTGAATAATCCATGTATCACAAATTTCATGGATGATATTCTTGTCGCCACAGAAACATTTGAAGAACACATTAACTCTCTGAATATGTTATTTGATAGGCTCAGAGAAGCAAACTTAACTGCTAGACCAACAAAATGTATTGGATGCAATGAGTTGGAATTCTTGGGACATACTGTATATCAGGGTAACATGACCCCTGACCCCAAGAACTTGGAAAAACTGCAGAGAGCACCTCGACCGCAAACAAAAAAAGACGTGCGATCATTCGTGTCGTTATGTGGGTTTTACCAAAAATATATCAACAATTTTAACTCTATATGTGCTCCTCTGACTGATCTGACTCGCAAGGGAAATCCATATAAAATTGTTTGGTCCGCGCAATGTGAATTGGCATTTCAAGAGTTAAAGGAAAAACTCACTAGCAAGCCTATTCTCTAATTGTTTGATTTGACTCAGGACTATTGTGGTCCAGACAGATCACCAGCCACTTGTGTTCTTATCTCAGGCCAAGCATGAAAATGCAAGATTGTTAAGATGGTCTTTATTGTTGCAACCATATCAGTTTAATATTGAATATATCCCGGGGTCACTGAATGTCGGTGAAGATTTCCTCAGTAGGCACCCCTGTGATCAAAATTAGAATAGTTAGTAGGCGGGAGGAGTTAATTTTATCTATGTGTATCACTGGTTTTGGAACTTGCATTAGTGCATGTTCTCAGGTGGGGAGATGTGTGGTGAAATTACAGTGATGCAACGTTAAAATTCCTCCAATTATAAAGATAACGGGTAAAATAACACGTAGGGATAAAAATATAGGCAAGATATGCCGAGTCTTTTTCACCTACGCCAGCGCTTTCTAGCGCCATTGAAACTAACTAGTTGGAACATGCAGACAAACGGTTTATCCTTTTAGACGGGGTAGAAACGGAGATAAAAGAAAAAAAAATATGACGGTCTGAACACGTGTTTGAATCTAAAATGCAAAAAGACGCAATTTGTAGTTTTAAAGAAACAATTACGCCACTAGTTGACACAATGTAAGGAAATGGACAAAAAAAGACCTTAGCTTTTGTTAGAAACAGACGTATCTTAGACGGTTTACGGTAATTGGTCGTTTTAATTTGAATATAGCGGCAAACGCCGTACACGAAGGTTCAAAAACAAATTTCAAAACTAACCTTGAAAAAGTAGTTTTTTTCTTAATAATAAGTTTATGAAAATAAAAACTAGCTAGTTTGATAGCCCATCTTAATCTGAGAAATAATATACTTTTAATTACACAGACGGACAGATAACACGGAATATATTGACGAAAGACTGTATTGTTCAATACAGATTAGCGAACAGTTTTTTGTGCATATTTTCACTAAAGTTACATTTTGACGCGTCCTTGAGCCTAACGCAAAAAACCAACTGCCGATGAACTAGGGGCAAAGTCGGAGGATAGTAGCTAAAAATAACTTTGCATAGGATCTTAGAAGTAGGGGAGACAAAAATTTGTGTAGTTTTTTTCTTGTAGTTTCGTCCAAAAACAAGTGTAATTTTGGGAAAAGCCAAGTTGAGACGGACAGACCGACAGAAAAATACTACATACTAGACTGAGACTGGACTGAAATTGGACATTTATATTTTGAATATTTGAAAAGTTAGAGGGGAAGTCCGTTGATTGGACAGAAGCTTTTATATTACTGAAAGACAGACGCTCGCTAGTGCCATTTTATAGAAGACTGTCCATTGACACAGTTCGTTAATGCTAGAGGTGATTTCCAGGAAATATTAAATAAAAATCAGTGGGACGCCCTAATCTAGCCAGCAGCTCAGCTGAGGTTTGCTAGTACTACGTAACTGTGTTCTCAATTCTGAATTGTGAGTTTCTGGTCTGGCACTACGCTAGTGCCAGATGCTGTGTAGAAGTACACGAGTGGATGTCTAAGCAGCCTAACATTTTACTCCAGCTACTGTGAGGAGTGGGCTACTAGAATTCTGTACTGCATCGTCACAGGCCAGATACGTGAAAACCTGGCCTGCTGCAGATTCATCAACCGGGTCCACCATATATAAGAAATAAAATCTTGTTGTATAAACACTAATATCAGTCCATATTTCAAGGACAATGAACTTTATAAACATAGATTGGGCATGATGACGCCACCCCAACTAAACATCCAGTGCTAGTTTTCCCAGGACACTGTAGATATTATTAATATTAACCAATGTAACAATATATCTATGTACAAAAATTTCATTTGATTATTCAATATATATTTGCACTTTTATTGATAAATACATATTGTTTCATATGTCCTGACCAAAAGAAACAATTGGTTCAGGACTAATAAATTCAAAAAAATTTCAAACTTAAATTCTAAAAGCCAGTGTTAGTTCAGTTTATCATAGAGTTTATTATTATTATTAGACTTATTATTTACATGTGTGTGTCTGTGTATTTTATTACCTACACATCACCATTCAGTACCTAGACATTTAACGTAGCTACCATACATTATAGTAGAATAGGTCTGTTTGAGGTCGTAAGTGGTAGCAGAAAGGCATTCTGTAACTCACATAAACTTTTATCTCAGGAGCCTTCACAGCTGACCTCATCCAGTACACTAGGTAACATAACAACCATACAATAACATCAAAAACCACTACAGTGTCCATAAGAGATGATGCTCTGAGATGGACTGGGAGTGGTCAAACAGCAAGAGCTGGGATAGCCACAGTCACAGCATCCGACGAAGAAATGGCACCCAGATCACATGAAGGAGACGCCGAAGTGGAGCAACTCAGAGCAGAGGTCGCACAGCTGAAGCGCCAGATGGCTGAAATGCAAGACTGGCAGAGAAGGCTGGCGAGGACCATCCGATGCTTTTGGTGCAAAAATTTAGGGCATATACAGAGGGAATGCCCACAACAGGCACTAAACTAGACCCCTCTGTGGCTGGGAGTCAGGCTGTGGAAGGGGAGCTTTGTGACTCAAATAGAAAGAGTACAGGTAGAGGTGGCAGACAATTACAGGTTGGCATGAGGAAGAATGTAAATGGAAGGGAAGGGCCTGTTTCTCCAGGTAATAGGGAGACTGAGATGTTGGTGCGGCAAGTGGGGGTTATTAACAGGAGGACCATCTCTAGGCGCCACGGGAACAGTCGCAGGTACAGAAGCAGAAAGAAACCTCATGTATGGAATGGCCCCCGGAGAATCAGGTGCTATAACTGTGCTGTTTTTGGGGATCATATAGCTGCCAGGTGTCCATGTGGTCCTCTACCTAGAAGATGTTTCCAATGCAAGTCAGCACAACATTTAGTAGCGAGCTGTCCGTTTAGTAACTCTGCGGCTAGAGCATCACACAAAGTGGAGCGCAGGCAGAAGGACTGCCACTCAGAAGGAAGGTTAGAGATTCAACCATCACAGGAAATGTCGACCAGCAGTGGACCAAATCCCCAGGAGTTTAAAAAAAGATATGTGAAGGGAGAGCACCAAGAAGACCGGATCAAGATGGTAGGAGGTCGGCCTGAAGGAGTAGTACTGATGGAAGGGAAAGAGATAAATTGTGTGTTTGACACAGGTTCACAGGTGTCTACCATCACAGAGCAATGTTTCAGGGAGATGTTTGGAGGGCTCCCCTTGGATGAGGGTAGATGGGTGCGCCTGACAGCAGCAAATGGTGCCACCATTCCATATATTGGTCACTTAGTGGTGGACATACAAGTTGGGTGCACAGTAGTGAAAAACTGTGGGGTTTATGTTGTCATGGAAGTACAAGGACCTAGAAACCAGAAGAAAACACCAGGGATTATAGGTACTAATGTCCTTGTGGAAATCCCAAACATACAGAACATACTAAAATGGAACCCTCCAAGGGATCAGGAGATGACGCAGAAATCAGACTCTATAAAAGTATGGGTAGCTGGGAGAAAGCAAACCCACATACCTGCTCGATCGATCAGGGCCATAACAGTCAAATGCAGGGGAAGAGGCCAGTCAGAAAGTACTTTTCTCTTTGAGCCAAACAGAGACTTAGAACACAGAGGGCTGATTATGAGTCATACATTGACTGTTCTTAGAAGTGGGTCCTGTGATATTCAGGCCATAAATTTGGGAGATGAGGACTTGTTTTTAGTTCCCGGGACACAAGTAGGAATACTGACAGAAGCTGGGGTGGACTATAGCACATATTTCAGAGTTGTAGGAGCTCAAGAGGTAGAAATGTCAGCAAGTCCACCATACACGAATCTAGAGCAAGAGATGTGCCCAATTGACCTGACCGGGTTTGAGGGCAGTGAGACTGAAGAGCAGGAAGTAAGAGCATTGTTGAGACGCTATGCCGATCTTTTTGCCACAGATGAGACAGATGTAGGGCACACGGACAGGGTAAAGCACACCATCCCATTAACAGATGACACCCCAGTTAAGCAGCTTTACAGGAGAATACCTCCTGCTTTCTATAAAGAGGTACAGGATCACCTACAAGGATTGCTTGACAAACAAATAATCAAGGAGAGTTGCAGTCCTTGGGCCTCCCCAATAGTTTTGGTCCGGAAGAAAGATGGTCGGCTTAGACTCTGCGTAGACTTCAGGGCACTCAACAGCAAGACGAAGAGGGATGCATACCCTCTACCCCGAGTAGATGAGTACCTGGATGCGTTAGGAGGAGCAAAGATATTCTCATCGCTTGATCTGGCAAGTGGTTACTATCAAGTAGCAATGGATGAGAAAGACCAAGAGAAAACGGCCTTCACTACCCCTTTTGGACTTTATGAATACACCAGGATGCCTATGGGCTTAGCCAACTCGGCCAGCACCTTTCAACGATTAATGCAGAGCAGTATGCATGATTTAGTGTTCCAGCTGATACTAGTATACCTTGATGACATTTTGGTGTACTCTGCTGACTTCACTAACCATTTGAGCCGACTGGAGAAAGTATTCTCTAAGATACGCCAGCTAGGGCTGAAGTTGAATGGAGGAACGTGTAAGCTGTTTAGGACGACGATTGAATTCTTGGGGCAAACTATATCAGCAGATGGAATAGGAGATATGGAAGACAAGGTGAAGGCTGTTCAAGACGCCCCTGTACCACGTTCCCAGACTGAGTTGCGGTCATTCCTGGGATTGGCCAGTTATTACCGCAGATTTGTGCTGGGCTTTGCAAAGATAGCCAAACCGCTACATGATTTAGTAGCTGCGCTCAATCAAGGCATGCAGGCTAAAAGACGAAGTAAGTCACCCATAGGAGAGTTGTGGACAGAAGAGTGTGCTGTAGCCTTTGAGACACTGAAAAAGGCACTAACCTCCACACCGCTACTAGGGTTCCCTAGCTTCTCGCTACCATTTATCCTGGAGGTAGATGCATCATTTGAAGGATTGGGAGCAATTCTCTCGCAAGTGCAAGATGGAACAAAGAAAGTCCTGGCATATGCAAGTCGCACACTTCGACCCTCTGAAAGAAACTCAAAAAGCAGTATGAGGCTGGAACTGCTAGGTCTTAAGTGGGCCATGACTGAGAAGTTCAGAGGTTACCTGCTAGGATCACAAGTAGAGGTATTTACAGACAATAGGGGTCTGGCCTTCTGGGAGAAAGCTAAACTGGGAGCTATAGAGCAGAGATGGATGGCCCAGATGGCGATGTTTAACTACACAATCCGACATCGGGCAGCGAGAGCCAATGGAAATGCAGATTATTTGTCCCGTTTTCCAATTGAAACCGCAGGCGAAGAACTGGAGGATGACGCAGATGTTGCAATAAGTGGCTCAACAGCTGAGGTTATCAGAGAGTTTACCCAGATACCATATGAGATAGGGTTGATGGCAGCAACAAGCCAGAAATATATCAGTGAAAGGGTACCGGCCGAATCAACCACAGCACCAGCAACCACTCAAGCATTTCCCACCTATTCGCGTGAGGAATGGATAAATCTCCAGGGAGCTGATGATGTGGTAGCGATGGTTAGGAAGATGGTAAAGGATGGCACCAGACCTGCAGGAAAAGATGCTCGAAAGATCCCCTTGGCTGCAAGGAAACTACTTAATCAGGGTAACCGGCTCGAAGTGACAGATGGGTTGTTATACCGGACAGTGAAGGGATCAGATGGATCCAGCATGAGACAACTGGTAATACCTGAGTCCATGAAACCACGGATACTAGACTCTGCTCACAGGGTGGGCCATCAGGGAAGAGAGCGCATGCTGCAGTTGCTGAGAAGTAGGTGCTTCTGGGTAGGCATCACAGCTGATGTTGACGTCTTTTGTCGCAGATACAACCGATGTAACGTTGCCAAGGCACCTCAACTGAAGTTTCATGGGCTATCGGGAAACTTGATTGCCTCCAGACCACTTGAGGTGGTAGCGATGGATTTCACACTGCTGGAGCGGGATTCCAAAGGGTTTGAGAATGTATTAGTGCTGACAGATGTGTTCAGCAAGTACACCATTGCTATACCAACAAGAGACCAAAGAGCAACAACAGTCACCAAGGCCCTGGTGGAAAAGTGGTTCCAGTATCTCGGAGCTCCTCAGAGGATACACTCTGATCAGGGTCGGAACTTCGAGTCAGCGATAGTCGCAGAGCTGTGCAAGGTTTATGGAGTCCACAAGAGCCGCACTACAGCTTACAATCCTAAAGGCAACGGGCAGTGCGAGCGCTTCAACAAGACGTTGCACGATTTGCTGAGACCCACGACAGCCGACCAGAAGCGAAGGTGGTCTGAGCATCTAGCGGAGGTGGTTATGGTCTACAACTCCACCCCCCATTCTTCGACAGGGTACTCATCATACTACCTCCTCTTCGGCAGAGAACCAAAGCTTCCTCTAGACTTCATGATAGGCACGCGCCCAGATGAAGAGCCGGAGACAACTGATGAGTGGCTGCAAGGTCACCTAGAGAGGTTGCACATAGCACACCAAAAAGCTGCAGAGAGAATGCAGAAAATGGCCGCTGACAGGAGGGAGAGAAGTAATCAGCTTCCAGGTCCCACACCATTGCGAGTGGGTGAAAGAGTGCGGAAAAGAGTGCACTACACTGACAGGGCCAAAATACAAGACGTGTGGTCCAACGACGAATTCATTGTATCATCAATTCCAGAAGCAAGCGGTGGTCCTTATGTGATAACGCCAGCAGGCAACGAAGATCTGAAGATGAGGGTTGCGGCGCACGAACTGAGACGAAGTGAGGACAAAGATGATTCTCCGAATCTGGTAGATGCTACACTAGGCCTACCTGAGGCACCAGCTTCGCCAGATGAGACAGATCCTGGGGAGGACGTGCATGGTCTAATGCCCGAACCAGGCTGGTATGCCCTGCAGCCGATAGAGGGTCCTGCCCCGAGACGATCTGAGAGGTTACAACTGAAGCGGTTGTCGGGACGACAACAAAATCAGGAGGAAGATATGTGATAGGGCCGGAAAGACACCCGGCTTACCCCTTCACGGGAAGACACCCCAGCTTCCCCCTTCATTGTGAGTGGCACATTTATCGCCCATATTTTCGATGTGCGCGAAGCATGCTGGGATGTAAATTCTTCAAGATTGATGAAAAGGCCATAATAACGCCTAAAAATTAGTTTTGGTGCATAGTTGTGTGTTATATTTGATAGTGGTGTTTTTGCTCTAGAAATAGTTGTGTATATCTGTGTTTTCATGCCTGGTAGAGCAATAATCCACCCGTGTGTTGCCGGGGCCCGAAAGGGGAGCAAAGAATAGTAACACTGCACCCTACCACGCATGTCGTAAAAAGCGACTAAGGAGGGTTGGGCATGGGGCTGTTTACCCCATCCCGTAAAAACTTCGCACAGTGGGCTGATCACCTGCTTGCCAACCAATCTGATTACGGAAACAACGATAGATTGTTTGGTCTGTTTCTGTTCCACAAAGACGCCACTAGGCGTGGTGGAAACAGCGATAGATTGATCAATTTGTTGTTGCCCTAAGACGCCACTAGGCGTACTGGCCACATACTGCTTTGCCGGTTGGTGGCTAAGGATGGAAGAAGAAGAAGAAGAGCAATAATCGCGAGTGTTGTTTATGCGGCTAAATTAATACGCCTAGCGCGCAGTAAGTTGAGTGATTCGACCTGGGCTTATAAAAGAAATAGCGAACCAGCAGCGGCCCTTCTTAAGTATCAGTCCAGACAAGAGAGAACGAAACGAGGCGCCCTGTGTACCCACACAGAAGAACACAAAGACATGACACGTGAGTTAATTTAAATTAGCATTCGTGTTCTATAAGTCTGAAATTATATTCAGCACGAGTCTGTTTTAATATTTAGTGAATTAGGTCTAAATAGATAGATAGATGTGAAAGTTTAAGAGCGATTATTTTATTTACCAGAAAGGCAAATATGGTATGAAGCTATTTCACGTGAATTTAGATTATATCAAGCCTATAATGTTACACAGTTTTATATCGTGTGAATTGACACGTGGGTGAAAGTAAGTTAAATGTAATTTTCCCCAGTAGTAGAAAAGAGAGTTTTCGTGGTAAATTTCCTTTATGTGATGGCTAGTTCTAGTTGTTAAGTCAAGAATAATTATATTTTATTCTTTGGTATTTCACGTTTATTGATTATTCTACTGTATATATTTATGGGTTACTTTGAAGTGAGAAAATGTATTTAGATTTCTGGAGAGCATGCGTAAGGCGTAAGGCACGTTGAGACAGGTGTTTCTCTGTTTGCTCCCGGCGGAGCATGGAAACACCAATGCAGCTGGTGTCCATTACAGGCCCACAATAAGCATTTTGATGCTATTGCTGTGGTTGTTTCGGTGACGGTAACGATGTGTTTCGTGTGATGAGTTGCCAATCTCATCAGGGGTCATATACGACATGCTTGTAACCAGGCGCACCAGTCGCCACTTACGACATGTTCAGAGGGCAGTGACGAATATTGAGATGGACCAGTTGCGAGGTGGTGGTTTATTCTCATTAAGGAGAGTATTTGATGTACATATAGAAGAATATTATTTTATGTCCAGTTGATTATTATTTAATTATGGTTATGTGAAGGATGGTTTGTGAGAGCACGTGGGCTCACTTGGAGATATATATTTCTCTTCTCCGCTCCTGTGGGAGCATGAGGCCACCAGTGTGGTTTCATCCGTATGAAGCATTCAGATGCTCGTGCAGTAGTAGTTTCGGTAGCAATCTATGTTACACGGTGAGGTTGCCAGCCTCATACACAACACCATACTAGTCTCATTGGACGACATGCATGAGTGTGTGTGTGTGTGTGATAGCTGAGTGTGTGCTCTTGCAGTAGTGGTTTCGGTAGCAATCTGTGTTACATGGTGAGATTGCCAGCCTCATGCACAACACCATACTAGTCTCATCGACGACATGGATGAGTATGTGTGTGTGATAGTTGAGTGTGCCCTTGCAGTAGTGGTTTCGGTAGCAATCTGTGTTACATGGTGAGGTTGCCAGCTTCATGCACAACACCTTACTAGTCGCATTGGACGACACGCATGAGTGTGTGCGTGTGTGATAGTTGAGGGTGTCAGGTAGTATACGTGGAAGGACTGTTTGGCAGGTGAGAGTATCATTATTTAACTATGATTTTAACTCGTTGTTGCTTTGTTTGCGTCTTCAGATTAGCAATCGGGCACATGCTGGGTGTTTTGTTTTGTTATGTTCGCTAGTTTATTTGTTTAATGTTTGCTTAGTCCCTGAATGGGTTGTAAAAATAAATACAGCCCCTGCCTCTAGAATCAAGAGTTTTATTGTTGATTAGGGTCGGTTGCGAGTGTGAAAAGAGAGTGATCACACATCACAATATAATCATCATCATCATCATCTCGCCCACCCTATCACACTATGATCGATAGCTGGAAGTTACTGGGGTTGTCTGGCGAGGGGGCCAGGAAGAATTCTAAATATATCCAAGGACAGTTGATTGATACCACACAGGCTTGTTCTCCAGAGACAGATAAGATCTGTCCTCTACGGGTCTAGTCTAGTTGTGACTGAAAACCCATGCTATTGTCATAAAACTGAGCATTTATCCAGCTAATTGAAAGAATGAACGGTGCGATTACAGTTGGAACCATTGGCTGTGTGGAAGGTTGGGTACTGCTTGTTTGGGCTCCTGTTATCCATAAAGACGATGCTAGCTATTTGTGTGATTAGCTGGCTTTACGGGCTGTCGTCCAAACATAATTGATTCCACTGGAATTATCTCTCCGAGAAAGTGTCAGAGGTATGTATGCGACTGTATAACCAGAAAATAGTAACCCACTTCGCGGGACCGGTGTTCGTTGCTGCAAGTACGGATGAATTTAAATAACTCCCTTATATACCCCAAATTAGGCCCCAACTATGCTTCTGAAGTTGGGAAGGTGTACAGAAAGAGCGATAAACTTTACCCGTGACAAAGTCGCAGCACGTTCGCTTCTTACTCTATTGCGACAGGATGAAATAGGTCATGTCTTTGCTTTGAAAGACAGATTCTCCTGCGCGTCCGGATATCAAAAGGTTACCCCGCGCGAGTCAGCGGACAGGAACAGCGTTGCGCGACCAGTGATCTTATTTCTTTCGTTGATTTCAAACGAACAAGGGGACTATTAGCCGACCGACAACACAGAATCTTTTTTGTCGGCTAATGTAGAAGAAATAACGTTACACGTGTGGGGAGTCCTTTAACGCTGTCAGAACTAAGACTGACACGTAGATAAATGCGTGACAATGCGCCAAAGTATCAATAAAATTAAAATAGGGCGTGGACAAAAACGGGGGTAGGCAAATCATGTAGCTGACAGACTGGTCGGTCACAAAATTCAAATCAACTCATCACAGAAACCTACGGTGTAACATGTCTGGAGAAGAACACCATAGCACATTATGTGCTTACATGCAAAAAAAATAAAATAAATATGAACGCACAGAAAATCACTCATGGAATACTTGAGAACACAAAATTCTCCATCACTATCACTAGGAACTGTACTAAAAATTGACCTACCCAGGGAGTTACACAACAACATACAATTTTATATTACCACAAGAACAAACATATAACAACCAGAGCAAATGAGAATGACAAGGACAAACAAAAACAAAAAAAATTAAACAAAAAACATGTCCATTCAATATCAGTACACGAATAAAATATAAACAAAAAAAAACAAACAAACAAAACACTACCAATTCAAAAACCAACAAACGCCCAGCAGGTACATTTAAAACAGATATTAATAGCAAGAGAGAGAGAGAGCAATATAGTATCATGGAAGAAGAAACATTACAAACACCACAGACATTAAACAATACCACAACAAACGGCAGATACATTACAGCCTGGAAGAGCCAACACACAAGAAAATCAACAATGTAATGCGCTATATAGAATGATGAACACTATATAACCTAATTATAACCCATATGGGGTTGAACTGCATATCCTTTGCACATGACAAACACCAGTTTGCAGGGTTCAAAAACCAAACCAAACTTATCTGGCCTTGAAGGAAGGAGCATTTTCCTAACATCATCGACTGCTGGGCATTCAAAGAGTCAAAAGGGTCAACAGTTTCGTAAGGGGGAAGATGCATCTCAGAAATGATGAGTAGAATAGCCCAAACAAAAAAATCAGCATTCCATAAAATGAAAAGTATTTTATGCAACTCGTTGTCAATGGAAGTAACAAAGAGAGTTCTTCAGTGTTATATAGAACCTATCCTGATTTTCGGAAGTGAGTCATAGACAATAGGTAAACAAGTTGATGAAACACTAAAGGCCACAGAGATGTGGTTATACAGAAGAATTTTAAAAACGCTTTGGGCAGCTAAAATGAGTAATGATGATGCCCTGAATGAGGCTAATGAGCACAGGAAGCACTTCCCTCATGTTAGAAGGATGACACAACTTTCTTTGGGCATGTTATTAGAAAAGAAAGTTGAGGTATATCGTAACAACAGGAAAGATTGTAAGACAAAAATAGGTGGACGACGACGTATAGAGAAGACACTGGGCAGTTTGACATGATTGTGTAGAAAGAAGTCAACAACAGAAGTCAACAACAGAAGTCAACAACAGAAGTCAACAACAGAAGTCAACAACAGAAGTCAACAACAGAAGTCAACAACAGAATTGATCAGCAGCACTAGAAACAGGAAATTGTGTTGAGGCATGATCGTCTACGCCATCAGGCATGGCACTTGAAGCTATTTATGTTAAGAGTTGTAAGAAAGGTTTATTCGAATCTCCCCTTGATTAATCTTCTTCAGGATCCATCACCATTTTCTTGTTGTTTGTTTACTGAATTTACACGCGTGTTTTATGCGTTGGTCTGAATTTATCTTTACAGTTTTGTTTTGACCATCGTATCCCGATATTCTGATACTGTCTATCTATTTTGTTGTTCAAACAACCTCTCCGGTATTTTCATTTGTTATTAGGTCTCTTGGTATTATCAGCCTTATTCCTCGGCCATATTATTTTCGTTATTTATTGATATTTTTTGTTTCTGTTCATAGGCTAATGCCTGGTGTGCCATTTTGGCACATAAATGTGTCAGTAATCTACCTTAACACACAACTCTAAATATTTAATCAACACTACCAGCATTGGACACTTAATATTACTCATCTCAATATCAATGTTAGAAACGTTTAATAAAGTAAGTTATGTCCTGCAAACTTTGTCATGATGTTGCTATCTTTACTATTTCATTTTATACTTTTTGCGAGCACATCTCGTTCTAGTTACGTGAGTCAGTTTCCCCACCTACATTTCAGCTCTCTCTCCCAGAAAACACGGCAGAAGCACCCCTCCATATATGGAGCAGCCGATATCTTTTTTTTCCTTCTACCTTCTATTCTTATACGAGTGCTCACACGTGCACAGGCGCACGCGCGCTCTTCCAATTCGCTCACTACACTAACTGGTAATTGGGTTATATATATATATATATATATATATATATATATATATATATATATATATATATATATATATATATATTATATATATATATATATATATATATATAAGAAACGCACAAGCTTTAGTCCTAGCCCCCAAATAACATTATACTGAAAACAACAGCTGATGACTAAAGAAAACATAATCTGTTTCGTTCGCCTAGCGCAGAACTAGATAATAGAGCATGTAGTGAGAAACGCTGAAATAGGAAAATTAGAAATATCCGAGTGCTGTGAAAAGCCGAGTATGCTAAATAGAAAAAATGCAATATAGCATCACGGAAGAAGATACATTACAAACACCATAGAAGTGAAAAGCAACAAAATCATCAGTTTCCCAGAATCCCCCTCCACTCGTGTTTTGTTTTGTTTAAACAGCCAGGTTAACGAAATCTGTAAGCAAGCTCCCATCTTTGACTCATTCTGAAGCTTATGTTTTCAGGGGAACTCACTCTCGCGCATGTGCCTGCGCAAGAACGAAGTATATATAGAAGGTAAGGGTATTTTAAGGAATTTGTTGTGGAGGCTACCCCTTCAGTCTTACCTGCGTGACGTCTGCAGATCCTTTCACATCCGAGTGGCGACTTGCAAAGGGAACAGTAGAAGATAATTCTACTAAAGGGGCTGTAAGAGAACACGTTCCTCCACTCCTTTTCGAAGTTTCTTTTAGCCTATAATTGTAACACAGGCTCGCCAGATCTGAAGTCCTAAACAGTTTTCAGTGCCTTCATATCTTTCAAAGTTAACCAGAACCGATCATATCCTTCGGATCTCGATCTACAGCCGTCATGGACTACGACTCAGACGTAGTGGTCAGAAGCAGCAAGGTGTCAAGAACATACAATGTTTACCGAGGTGCTTCTCCAACAACACAAAACAGATTGGAGGTAAGTTGACTGAAGTTGCTGCTGGTGCAGTTTGCTATTAATAATTTGAGCCACGAGCTATCTGGCGGCAGTTCTTTCTCATATACATTTCTAAATCTCACCAGCTGCTTTAACGTGATACAACATAGCAACATTACTTAAGTTTTATAACAGTTAACACTATTAAGTGTTGGTTTTATTGAAAACGGAAATGATACAGTGTTTCAAACTAATTAGTTCTACGTAAAGTAAACTAAACCATGGCTTTAGTTGTCGATGTAGCTGAGCTTGATATAAATGCCGGCTTTTATTGTTGCATGTCAGAAAAGTGTCTAATTATAACGGCTGTTACATTAATAAATTAAAAGTTTCAAATTTATAATGCCAAATATACCCATACCTGTGCTTAAAAAGCAGTGAATTCACTAAACGAGACATTTAAAAGCTTTGAAAACTTTTCATACTGAAGCTAGGGTTAACAGTAGTATTTAATTTCCTAGTTTAGCTTGAATGGGTGTAAATAATTTGTGTATTGCTCCAAACACCATTCACTAACCGTAAATATGTACTGTGCTTTTTAAAGTACAGAAATACATATATAATATTATTATATTAAAACGTTTGTTCAGTGCTGGCTTTAAACTGATTCTAGTAATCGTTTGACTAAAGCGACACTGAGTGAGTTCATCATCATAATTTTTCTTTGTGCTCCCTACGAATCATGGAGTCACAACTGTAGCTGTCTCCTTGTAGCCGGCACTAATCAGTCACATGTTCTTACAGAGGGGGTTTCTCTGGCAATTGCTTTACATGATGAGGTTGCCAGTCCCATGCACAACCTCATAAGAGTCTTCTTGCACGACATTCGTGAGTTTACAAAAGTCCTATTCTTTATTTGACTCTTAATAAGTCTTAAAAATTAATAAATCTGTACTTTATGCTATAACATGTTTTCTGGTACCTATGGCTTTTAATCACAGTCTGCAGGGAAGCTGTACCTCACATGTTACAAATGAGACACTTTACTCTGTCTGGTATGTAAAACTTATATACTTTCAATTGCAATACAGAAGATGGAAAAATACGTTTAAATCAAAGCCTATAAATCCCTCAAAAACGCAACAAGGTAAATGGAGATATACTTAAGAACATGGAAGTTGATACACCATACACACTACGGACATTTAAGAAACACCACACCAAACTCTAGAGAATTTACAGTCTGGAAAAACAACAAATGTAATGCACCTATATAGAATAAGGAGCACTATATAACCAAATGATAGTCCAGATGGGGTTGAAACGGATATTCTAAGCACAAAATAAACACGTTTTATATGCATGGCCCAAAATTCAATCACTCAGTCAAGAAACTTCACTAATAACTTGGAAGATGCCGAATACAAAAGTGATTTCATCCCTAAACAAACGAGCAAAGCAACAATGTGTTTAGTGTATTTGATATGATATGTTATGTATTAATATGTTATGTATACTTACAGCATTTCTTATAACCTGAGCGTGCTAGGTTTTTTTTTAAATTTTAACTTGCACGATTTTATCTTATTTGAATTTATAGCAATATAAATATCGTAGACTTTGTTCTTTTAAAAAAAAATCAGTTTAATTGCTTCAGAGTAAATTTATGTGAAAACCTGCATCTCATCTCTCTCTACTGCTTGAGCATGGTAGATAGTCTGGCGTGTGCATGCACTTTGGGACCTGATCGACCGTACTAGTCAGTTTTTTTTTTCTTAGCATGCTCACTGACAAATAATATTGTAATGAAACAGTACTTGTAAATGATCCAAAGTGATATTTATAAAGTATTAAGTCAGAGAGAGAGAGAGAGAGAGAGAGAGAGAGAGAGAGAGAGAGAGAGAGAGAGAGAGAGAGAGAGAGAGAGAGAGAGAGAAAGAAAGAGAGAAAGAGAGAGAGAGAGAGAAAAAACAAAAACGTGATGACAAATGTTTATAATGACCGTTTTTCAGTAATGTTTAAGATGACCACCAGGCCAAGCTGCAGACTTTCAGTTGGGCAAGAAGGCGTAGCGTAGATATTCAGCGATAAGATAAAGTGCGCAAATGAGGAACTAGGAAAGCGCAGGGAAACCATACAGTCTGAACAGTCAGCAGAAGAGAATTAGAAGTATTGGGCAAAAATTCGGGAGGAAATCTGCATTTAACACTATGCTACTCACTACAGCATAATCCTGAGAGCTAACCTGACACCGGTAGAATGCGAACAGAAGAAAAAGTCACTAAAGACCATTTTTAAAAAAAGTAAAGGCAACAGCTAGAACAGTATCCACGAAAACAATATCCACAGACAGCAATGTTGTCGACTCGAGTCGATCGTTTACAACAACTCGACTTCAGATTTTTTGTTATTAGCGACTCGACTCGAATGGGACTTGACTATTTCAGTATTGTCGACTCCAGCCTATCGACTCGAATTCGAGTTGGACTTAAGTCACGACATAAACTGGACTCGAGAGTTGTTACTTTGACTTGTATAGAAAGACTTGATGACTGCTAGACATGATGGAGGATTCCTCGAGTCAGTTTAGTTCATTATAGAGTAGGCCTATACCTATCACGCCAATTGAAATAATCACCACTGTGAGAAGGTCTTCCGTTGTTGCGATCATGTCTCTGGTGCGCTTTGTCTTGTTCGCACTTCCTGAGGAGAAACGAGGATGGCTTTTGAGACGAGAGTGATTGAAGAGGATTAGCTAATGGATCCGAGAATGGGGAAGTGGTGGAGAAAGTTGTAATGCTTTGTTTTTAATCCCCATAAGCCAGTGTTTGCTACCACACATTTTCCATCGTGTTTTGACTTACTCATTGCAGTTCTTTTTTTTTTTTTAACATTTCCCCATCAATAGCTCAGCTTAAATGAGGAATAGACTTTCCCTTATATAAGGTTTGAGTTGTTTGATCAATACCTCTATTTGTTTGTTTCTTTGTTTTCCCATGATATATGCGCCCTGTTCTCCTGCACAGTGAAATCAGAATATGAAGGATTTTGAGATATTTTAACCCTAAATTGAGATGGTGTATTTGGATTATTCGGTATATGGAATATTCCTTCAAACAGCGTTTTAAAAATGCCCGGGACATTGACAGATTGTTACTTTAAACTGTGCGCGGCGACATATGATTCTCGCCTGAATTTGTATTTATTTATTCATAACCCTCCACTCCCAAAGGGGCACAGGCCTTCAACAAACACATGCCAAGTCCTCCCGTCACGTGCTATCATCTCAAGTTCTTTCCCCGTTCTCCATTTTCACCTCTGTTTCCAGCTCTCTTCTCCATGTGCTTCTTGGTCTACCTCTGCCTCTCTTGCCCTGGGGGTTCCAGAACAAGGACTGCCTTGTATGGCTTTCAACAGCTTTCATCAGTGTGTGTCCTATCCATCGCCATCGTCTTCTTCTCATTGTCATGAGAGGGTTGATTATTATTGAAATTATAAGAGATCCTGGACAAAAAGTTGTATCAGGTGATTCCAGGATAGTGTCAGATAAGAGTCTGGTCTTATAAGAAATACCCCCTTTTCTGAAAAGAATAAGGGTGTATAGACATCTAAGGTAGGATCAAGATGTATAAGTTTCTAGGTATGATGATATTATATTTTCCTAGATTC
Organism: Oreohelix idahoensis; assembly: GCA_024509875.1. Classification (NCBI taxonomy): domain Eukaryota; kingdom Metazoa; phylum Mollusca; class Gastropoda; order Stylommatophora; family Oreohelicidae; genus Oreohelix; species Oreohelix idahoensis. Next base: position 340,953 of record JAMPIV010022706.1, read on the forward strand.
CTATGGGGTCCCTCTCCAGATCCTCCTCTGATTTTATTATTAATTCTGCTAGGGGTATTCTACTAAATTATCTACCAACAAAACTTGAACTCAACTTAAATAATTTAAGTAAGTCTGCTGGTAAATATTTACAATTTATTTATACAGTTTCTCTTTTCTTTTTGAAAAAGCTTTAAAGGAAATCAAATTCAATTACATTAAATCGATAAAACATTGGAAAATAGTTAAAAGGTATCAAAACACATTAAATTTGATGAGAGTTTTCACTTTGGTAAATTATCTCTGCTGGAATAATATTTATATGTTTCTAACAATGTTCTTTCACGGTCACTTGAATGTGAAGCTATCACTGGCTATATTTAGGCCCGCACTTTTCATCATAACTGATTGTCTTTAATTGTGGTGTAACTTGGATACTCTACAGTTGCCTTGTTTTGCACTTATCTGTAGAATGCAGCTGGTTCCACTTTTGTCTTGGCAGGAAAATTTATTTGAACTTCCTCCAGGCAGTAGGCATTTGGTAACTGGCCCTCTGAACTCAAAGGCGCTTGCAGCAGTAGTGCCTTCAGTAGTGGCTGACTCTTATGAGCAGTTGGGTTGACAGGATAAAACCCTGAAACATAATAAATGTAACCCCTATATGGTCCATCACTATCCCACTATCACAAAGGTTGGGGATGATAGACAGTTTCAGACAGTGCTAGCAGATGCACAGGACATATTATACCAGTAACACACACAGCCAGTTCATTGTGACTACAATTCTCCTCTAAAACCTTAGTTAGAGCCATTTGTCCATGATTCGCCTCCCTACAATGATTAAGTCTTGTATAAACAACTAAGTAATAGCTTAAACAATCCAGTAAAACAATCGCTTTCATTCTTCCTTACGTTCCTGGTGTGCGTGTCCATTCCATCAAGAAATAATTCTTTAAATGCTTTTCTAAACCTACCGACACACTTTTACCACCATTCTCAATTATTTGAATATATATCTTGTCAGTGTTTTGCCTCCAGAAATTTTACAATGGTTCTAACACATCTACATTCTTCCTAACGCACAAGTGAATTAATCAATAGAAATACATATATTTATATACTTGTATATATAGATTCTTTCTTACCCTCAGGCACATACAGTCGAGCTGTTAATGGTTGTAATGGTCTGCTCTCAGTTACAAAAGGCAAAGGCACTATTCACCAACACTTTTTGCGCTCGCTGTAATTTTCAAAATATGACTGGCCTATTTCCGTTTAGAACACACTCTATATATAGACCAAGGTCGGACGTCCGAGGGGGTTTCCTGCTCAACTAGTATTTTGCGTTCCGAAAATGTATGTAAGATCTGCCTATGTGTACAAATAAGTAAAACTAAGATTTTAGTTATCTACGTTATTCCTGGAGCGATTTTCTTCATCTAAAGCTTAAAACACGCCCTCTATTATTCTACATCTTCCTAACTAATAGTCTTTTACTTTCCTACGTGCATTTTATTCTATGCGTACTCTAAACAGCAAAATTATGGACTAACCTGAGGCTTCGATGCATTCAACCAGAGATTTCTCTCTTAATATACTACTGGTTGTAAAAGTCTCTGCACAGACGTGTAGAGCAACATCTCCAATATCGTATTGGTGACCTCTTCCAGGTGGTACTTCTTTCCTAAGTCTGTAATTAATTGTCATCCTCCACTCGTTTGCACAGATTAGTCCTGGCCATTTTGACTGTACAATGCTTTAGTGAACAAGGCATAAAGGTACCTTCTGATTGGTCCGTGTATCAAGCAGTTCTTACAAAGTATGGCGCGCGGTTTGGTTAGAGTTGCTTAGAATAACTTGTTGTGAATCAGACGACTTCATGACACTCATCTCTTGTTCCACTGGCACTTGTCCAGTTCTTGTCCTCAGTTCCACTTTGGTAACCTTGTCATACCATCTCAATTCCTCTATTCTACGCAAGCACCCATTTATGAAAGTCTGTAGCTTTTTGGTTGTTGTCTTTGTTGTTCTCCATGTCTCAGAGCTATACAATAGGACTGACTTCACATTTGAGTTGAAGATTCTTATTTTCGTGTTGGATCCGATTTCTCTTGATCTTCATATATTTCCCAATGCAATGAAAGCTCCTCTTGCTTTTTGTATTTGTCGTGGTTGAGTAAAGTGTAGAGTATTTGTCGAGTTGGACAATAGTAGTGAAATCGACAAGGGATAGTGGACTGACAGAGTTATAGATTACACACACAGAAAGGTGTAAATAGGAGATGGACTTGAGACAACCTGGAAGAAGATTTATCAAAATGATCTCTCTCTCCAAGCCTCAACTCACTTTACTGTCTAAGCACCTCCTGCTCTCACTCTTTTCTCTTATCAAACATAGAGATTCTAGTAAAAGAACTAAAACAAGGTTATTATGGATGAAAGGGTCGTGAACAGCGCATTAATAAAAGTGTAAACTTTATTAAATGAAGAAGCATGTATGAAAATAATGCATTTCATCACCAACAACATAAAATTACATCAATAATCAAAATAATCATCAATAGTCATCAATAATCATTAATAATCACCAATAATGCAAATACACACCCACAAACACACACACCACCAGCCATAAAACCTGTAGAACACAGAGAAATGAAATAAACTGTCTGACAGTCTGTCCGTTTTCGTGGGACCAAGTACAATGCTTCCGACAGAGTCTTTTCTATGTAAAGATATACTCCATGGGTGATGGACTTGACCTATATAAATCCACTGTAGTCGCTATTGTTGGTGGCACCCCTGATTTTGCGATGGGGACTGGAAGACTGTCTATCTCCTGCTGACCAAATAAACTAACTGAGCTACAGTCCGTCCGCTTTTGTGGGACCAAATGGAATAGCTCCAATGTCTTTCAAGTAAATATCCTTCAAGATGAATGAAGTGAAATACAAAACTTTCCTTGGTGGTGCTAAACGTTGGTGACCTCGAATTGCGTGAGGGGCTGGAAGACGCTGTTTAGTTCTCTTGCTGGCAGCTCCTACGTGCGAAGTTCTACATAAACCCAGAAATACACCAGACGAAGTTACTTGAGGACAAGGAGTCCCAGGCGCTCTTATCTGGCGCTATTGCTTGCTTGGCTGTAAATCCTGTTTAAACTGGTTTGGCTGTGGTTTGCTGAGTGCCCCGTTTAGGCACACAAAGTCGGGTGATATCAGATTCTGCTATAGACATGCTGGGCGGTTTTGATATTCTGGAAGCCGAAATGCTCTGACTGGTAATCCAATAGGCGAGTGGAGAACTACTACTGCATTTGGTGGTTCCAGATTTAGCGTTGGCTCGTTGCACTGCGTGAGCTTTACTTGGCGTTGACAAAAGGGGTTTTGATTCAAGAACGGGGTTTGACGACTCGTGACGCTAGCGGTATTCCGAAACCCTCTAGATCGAAGAGAACATGACGTTCTTCGCCTGACTGGAGTCTGCTCTAGCGATTCGGTCTCCCTGAAACTGAGACCCAAAAAAGACACCCTTTACATCAAGCAACAACAAAATCAATCTAATGGTTTATAACCTAGTTCCTTCCATTCTATCAATTATAGCATGTGCCCGCATAGGCATAATATCTTTTGTACACTAATGTACTTGTCAGTAATCGTTCTGACAGCAACAATCTACTCCTCTTCTTCCAACTAAACATACAGGAAACCTAACCTTGCATTTACAGTTGAATCAATATGCTTATTCATCTTACAACATTAAATGAATTTACATAAACAGATTACAGCATGTGACATTACACAAATAAATCATATGTCCCCTTGGGGAAATATATTAACATTCCACAAATGAGTACATAGAAAATGCAATGTTCTTGCTATAATAATACAGTTGTGGCTGAATCATAAGATATAATTATATCTATGCCTGGTGACTGCTTTCTGTAAAAGTTATAGACTAGTGCCTAGCCACACAAGTAAGCATAAAATGATTCTCCCTTGCCACTAAAAATATCTATCAAAAAGGAATAGTGACTTTCTCCTATAATTCAGAGTTATTGCCTGCATCTCACTATTCAGTTTTAAGTGAACAATCCGCCCCTGACATTATCTTACAGAAATGACAGTTAATTAGCCTATTCTTAACCCATGATAAGCATCTGTGGACTGATTCTACGCCTAGTATCTGTTATTGTAAGTTTATCATGTCCCATTATAAACCGTAACAGTTTAAGCACCGCTTAACTAAGGCCGTAGACAGCGCTGCCTTATCACTGAATAAAATTACTAGGAGAAGTCCTCAGAAATGAATTCCCGTCACTTTCCTATCAGATATATAAAAAGCTAACATGAATATATCATATTATAATTATAAGATATGTCAACTCACCCCGAAAATGACTAGAACATAGGCAAACACATTCTAGTACTGCCGTGCTAACTCTGCCTAAGTCTCAAAGGTCATCTACGGGCCAGGAATATTCACGAGTGTGTTGGCTTATTAAACCCGTCTACTCTTATAGATTACAAAGGACGCTCCCCCCGGACACTTGGCCTGCATATTTCTACAGATGTTCGGCGAAAGACGTAATCGAGAGTAAGACAAAAGGTTTCAGAAGCAACAACTTTGAGAAAATTCCCCCCGATAGACATAATATTATGGTTTCTGACTCGTTTAAAGGCAAAACCACACAGACCGCAGCGGATCGTTATCTTCCCTGAATCGAAGATCAGAACATGTTTACCGACCGCAGAAGATTTGATCCCTGCTAACGAGCCGTGTCTTCACAGAAACCGTCTTTCGCTCGTTCAAACACTTTAAGCGTAACAGACGTTCTTCTGATCAGGCAAACGCCAGGTGCAGTTTAGATAACATTACGTTATATGACCGTCTGCTGATCCAGTGGGAATTTCTACTCTGAAGGCCAGCCAAACGTAACCAACCGTCAGGTGGGGTTTGAAAAGGTGAAAAAAAAAATGTTTATTCTCATTATTTCTGTCTTTTTCCTGTGTATTTTCAGTATTTATTTATAACTGCTAGATATGGCCTGCAGCACTAAAACCTGTGGTTAGGTTTCATCTTCATTATTTTACATGTTTAGATGGCCAAAAAAATAATTTTTTTTTTAAAGCGGTGACGTAATTCATTAACACTATAGGCTGTTAAAGGTTCAACATAAATTACTGATGTTCTTTATGTTACACCTCGCCAGTCCTAGATGGAATGTTGTGTTTATTTGGGAACACAGTTTCTCAACTGTAGAAAGGTTCATTTCCAGCGTCACTTCTTCACCCTTCATAGTTACCTGGACATCGGGTATTAGTTAAGGTCGTCTTCGGTGATATATATCCGACTCGAAGATTATTTCGATGATGATTAGTTTCTTGTCCGCTGCAGTACTTCAACTCTCCCGTTGATAACATCCCATACATTTTGTCTGTGTTATCTTAATGTTCTTCTTTCACTTCTTTTCTTTCTGTACCTATATTCAGAGTGGTACATTTGTTTCCGGTTTCATTAATGCCACTCGTGTGGTATATTAGCTTTAATACCACAAAGGTCGTATTAGCTGAGCTTAATATTCAATTTTTATAATTGTCCTTCCCGGGGATGCAAAGAACGGAACCTCTGTTTTAATTATATACATGTTTTAATAGACCACTAAAAACGGTCCGGGGTAATGTGCCTTGTTAAAAGCATTATATGCAACAGAGATTTGAAGAAAAAGAAAACTACTAGACATTTTTTTAAAAATTGGTAACAGCGGACATTTCCCGCACTACAACAATTTAATTCTACACTAACTCCAAAAGGAGACCTAGATAAAATAGCGCTCTAACTTGTGGGGAACGACCCTCCCATCAACACGTTTAAGAGACAAACAACTGAAGCAAAACTAAATGAGAATCAGCGGGGCTTTAGAAATAGATAAGTTGTAACGATCACATTATCCACATATTTACATGAAATATGATCATTGAGCAGTTGCTAGAATGGAATGCAGCACTGTTTCAGGACTCTATGGATTTCGCGAATGCAGCAAAAACAGTGTGAAAAATTTTAAGAACGTTTGGCACCTAAAAGAGCCTTTTGATCATAAAATGTAATTTGCACGGTTGGTATCAATATTACTCCGTGATATGAAGTTTAATACTTTCATTATGACATCAGATGTCAGCTACAATTGTATTTATCCTCTTTTCTTGTCTAACTGTGATGATCTTTCTTGTGGAAAAAAGGGCCACTGCTGGACGACATAGAGACATAGTGTGGAATTTAACAGAACGCATGGCCTTTGCCAATGATACATGAGCAAAGACCACATACAAGATAGAACCAACAATGTTGAGAAAACAAACAAGAAAAAAGGCCAGAAATCGAAGGTGATGCAGTGAAAAGAAGCAGTTAAAAAGAAAAATATACACGCCAGAAATAAAAACATTGAAACGATTACGGCAATAAGTTGTCCTTGGTAATGCAGTATACTTCACTCTAAAATATCAAAATTTTAAAGGGGAAAAAAAGTTGAAGGGATTCTAAACTGTCTTGTGTGAAATATTTCAGCAAAAAATAGTCTGATCGTCAGTAGCATTCGCTCCTTTATTCATTCAAGTCTTTGGTAATCCTGACATTTCTCACGAGTCATATAATCATCCTCTTTATTGTTTGATCTTGCTCTCTTGAAATGTGATAAAGAACAACCACACAATTCTCTGTGAAGGGCTTGAAAAAGAAAATAGGGCTAAGCTGAAGCGGTGCTAAAACGAATCCGTTGCTATGGAGAAAGTTATAGTTCCTCTGGTCTCGTTACCCTGAGTCACAGTAATGAATGTGAAGTGCCCCATATAAAAAAAATGAATGAATAAAATCAATTACAATGTGGAATGGAGACAATGTCGTTGACTCTTTATTACAACAAATACAGATTTCTTCGTATTTTTGCCTACACCCGAGGAAGCTGTTTTCTTCCAACAGTGAATACCTTGATTTATCAAGTCTGGAGAAATTCACATATATCAGTGGTTTCTTTGATGTCTCTATGCTTCCCTGAATGATATATATCTGATGAAGATCCAGGTTGATACGACTGGCTTACGTATTTTACTTGTTTTGGTAAATCTAATTTCTATTTACTTTACACTAGATCACCCAATTGGCAAAGTGCACTCTTTCCGGCGGAACGCGGCGAAGTTGGGAGTGTCACGCTCCAGTCTACCCTCTCTTGAGTTTGGGAAAGGCAAAGTTTGGATTGCTATGGGGACTGCCTTTAACTTCCACCGTCGGCACTGGTTCCTTCTGCTAAATATTAACCAGGCATTTTCCCCATTTCAGCAAAATTTCTACTGCCTGGTAAACTTGTACTTCCTAAAAAAAAATAAAAAAAAAACAGCACCGAGTCATCACTGCAGCTGACCCCTTTGCAGGAAAACTGTCCCAAACATTCCATACACTCAGATCTAGCGGTTATTTCGGTAATAATCTGTTTTACATGTCCCAAACATTCCATACACTCAGATCTAGTGGTTATTTCGGTAATAATCTGTTTTACATGTCCCAAACATTCCATACACTCAGATCTAGTGGTAATTTCGGTAATAATCTGTTTTACATGTCCCAAACATTCCATACACTCAGATCTAGTGGTTATTTCGGTAATAATCTGTTTTACATGTCCCAAACATTCCATACACTCAGATCTAGTGGTTATTTCAGTAATAATCTGTTTTATATGTCCCAAACATTCCATACACTCAGATCTAGTGGTTATTTCGGTAATAATCTGTTTTACATGTCCCAAACATTCCATACACTCAGATCTAGTGGTTATTTCGGTAATAATCTGTTTTACATGTCCCAAACATTCCATACACTCAGATCTAGTGGTAATTTCGGTAATAATTTGTTTTACATGTCCCAAACATTCCATACACTCAGATCTAGTGGTAATTTCGGTAATAATCTGTTTTACATGTCCCAAACATTCCATACACTCAGATCTAGTGGTTATTTCGGTAATAATCTGTTTTACATGTCCCAAACATTCCATACACTCAGATCTAGTGGTTAGATCTAGTGGTTATTTCGGTAATAATCTGTTTTACATGTCCCAAACATTCCATACACTCAGATCTAGTGGTTATTTCGGTAATAATCTGTTTTACATGTCCCAAACATTCCATACACTCAGATCTAGTGGTTATTTCGGTAATAATCAGTTTTGCATGTCCCAAACATTCCATTCACTCAGATCTAGTGGTAATTTCAGTAATAATCTGTTTTACATGTCCCAAACATTCCATACACTCAGATCTAGTGGTTATTTCGGTAATAATCTGTTTTACATGTCCCAAACATTCCATACACTCAGATCTAGTGGTAATTTCGGTAATAATCTGTTTTACATGTCCCAAACATTCCATACACTCAGATCTAGTGGTAAATTCGGTAATAATCTGTTTTACATGTCCCAAACATTCCATACACTCAGATCTAGTGGTTATTTTGGTAATAATCTGTTTTACATGTCCCAAACATTCCATACACTCAGATCTAGTGGTTATTTCGGTAATAATCTGTTTTACATGTCCCAAACATTCCATACACTCAGATCTAGTGGTTATTTCGGTAATAATCTGTTTTGCATGTCCCAAACATTCCATACACTCAGATCTAGTGGTAATTTCGGTAATAATCTATTTTACATGTCCCAAACATTCCATACACTCAGATCTAGTGGTTATTTCGGTAATAATCTGTTTTACATGTCCCAAACATTCCATACACTCAGATCTAGTGGTAATTTCGGTAATAATCTGTTTTACATGTCCCAAACGTTCCATTCACTCAGATCTAGTGGTTATTTCGGTAATAATCTGTTTTACATGTCCCAAACGTTCCATACACTCAGATCTAGTGGTTATTTCGGTAATAATCATTTTTACATGTCCCAAACATTCCATACACTCAGATCTAGTGGTTATTTCGGTAGTAATCTGTTTTACATGTCCCAAACATTCCATACACTCAGATCTAGTGGTAATTTCGGTAATAATCTATTTTACATGTCCCAAACATTCCCTACACTCAGATCTAGTGGTTATTTCGGTAATAATCTGTTTTACATGTCCCAAACATTCCATACACTCAGATCTATTGGTTATTTCGGTAATAATCTGTTTTACATGTCCCAAACATTCCATACACTCAGATCTAGTGGTTACATGTCCCAAACATTCCATACACTCAGATCTAGTGGTTATTTCGGTAATAATCTGTTTTACATGTCCCAAACATTCCATACACTCAGATCTAGTGGTTACATGTCCCAAACATTCCATACACTCAGATCTAGTGGTTATTTCGGTAATAATCTGTTTTACATGTCCCAAACGTTCCATACACTCAGATCTAGTGGTTATTTCGGTAATAATCTGTTTTACATGTCCCAAACATTCCATACACTCAGATCTAGTGGTTATTTCGGTAATAATCTGTTTTACATGCCCCAAACATTCTATACACTCAGATCTAGTGGTTATTTCAGTAATAATCTGTTTTATATGTCCCAAACATTCCATAAACTCAGATCTAGTGGTTATTTCGGTAGTAATCTATTTTACATGTCCCAAACATTCCATACACTCAGATCTAGTGGTAATTTCGGTAATAATCTATTTTACATGTCCCAAACATTCCCTACACTCAGATCTAGTGGTTATTTCGGTAATAATCTGTTTTACATGTCCCAAACATTCCATACACTCAGATCTAGTGGTAATTTCGGTAATAATCCGTTTTACATGTCCCAAACGTTCCATACACTCAGATCTGGTGGTTATTTCGGTAATAATCTGTTTTACATGTCCCAAACATTCCATACACTCAGATCTAGTGGTTACATGTCCCAAACATTCCATACACTCAGATCTAGTGGTTATTTCGGTAATAATCTGTTTTACATGTCCCAAACGTTCCATACACTCAGATCTAGTGGTTATTTCGGTAATAATCTGTTTTACATGTCCCAAACGTTCCATACACTCAGATCTAGTGGCTATTTCGGTAATAATCTGTTTTACATGCCCCAAACATTCTATACACTCAGATCTAGTGGTTATTTCAGTAATAATCTGTTTTATATGTCCCAAACATTCCATACACTCAGATCTAGTGGTTATTTCGGTAATAATCTGTTTTACATGTCCCAAACATTCCATACACTCAGATCTAGTGGTTATTTCGGTAATAATCTGTTTTACATGTCCCAAACATTCCATACACTCAGATCTAGTGGTTATTTCGGTAATAATCTGTTTTACATGTCCCAAACATTCCATACACTCAGATCTAGTGGTTTTTTCGGTAATAATCTGTTTTACATGTCCCAAACATTCCATACACTCAGATCTAGTGGTAATTTCGGTAATAATCTGTTTTACATGTCCCAAACATTCCATACACTCAGATCTAGTGGTAATTTCGGTAATAATCTGTTTTACATGTCCCAAACATTCCATACACTCAGATCTAGTGGTAATTTCAGTAATAATCTGTTTTACATGTCCCAAACATTCCATTCACTCAGATCTAGTGGTAATTTCGGTAATAATCTGTTTTACATGTCCCAAACATTCCATACACTCAGATCTAGTGGTTATTTCGGTAATAATCTGTTTTACATGTCCCAAACATTCCATACACTCAGATCTAGTGGTAATTTCGGTAATAATCTGTTTTACATGTCCCAAACATTCCATACACTCAGATCTAGTGGTTATTTCGGTAATAATCTATTTTTACATGTCACAAACATTCCATACACTCTGTTTAGTGGTTATTTCGATAATAATCTGTTTTACATGTCCCAAACATTCCATACACTCTATTTAGTGGTTAATTCGATAATAATCAGTTTTACATGTTGAGGTTTCTATCCTCATGAACAGTCCTCGTTTGTTGCATTTAGGAAATGAATGGTCGGTTGCAGTGCTTGCATTTTTTGCTTCCCAGTATCGACCCTGCACCTAGCCGTTTAACAGAAACGTCGCTTGATAGTCATGGTTAGGTTTTGTGCGTATCATACATAAATTATTTTCTATATGAGCTACATAACTATACATTTCAAGCACTTAATTTACTATATGGCCACGGAAGAAATTAAAATTCAAACTGTACTTGAAATATAACTTAAAAGAACATAAAGATTTCACTAGACAAAAAAAAAAAAAAAAAAAAAAAAAAAAAAAAAAACTAGCGTGTATTAATTAATTACATTGCATAACCGTCCTATTATTTTGCATTTAATTTCATCTTAGGTGGAATTTCCAGAATAACGCTGGGCGAGTTTTATCGATTCTCCTTTCATTAATTTATAGATGCTGATTTTTAATTAGCTCCATTGCGCACCTTAGTCCTTCTGATGCACAAGGATGTGTTCAGTATGGATGGGACGTAATGCCAGCAAAGTATGTCAAGATTGTTATGCTCCCATCGGATCTGTTCCGTGAATGCAGTTTTATCCTCATTGGTGTGCTGTGATCCCATTTCATACCTTACAGAGATGCAGGTTCCGACCACATATCATATTTTTGCCACATTATTTCCATGTACGAGTAATCTGCAGTTGCCTTCGTATCTCTGGAGATAGGGCTTAGTTTTTCTCCGTGAAGTTGAAGGTTTGCATCGTAAACTGAGGACTACTGTATTCATTTTGTAATTTGCAATGATTTAATAATCTCACTTTTCGTCTTTGAACCAAGGGACACTTCTTCCATCTGGCAGGAGTCATTGTTGATGATTAGAGCTGTAGTTACTGTATATGATTTTACACCACTCGTTTGAAACACAGGTACGTAAGGAGACGAGAGCTTATAGTGGTGGAGGAGACAGCACTTCCAACACAACTATAAACAAGTCAGAATCTCGAGTCATCAATGCAGCAACTCAGCTCTTCGAGAGAGATGAGGCCAGGTACCAGGTACTATTTCATAGGTAGATAAGCCGGTTCCTCTGGCCATCAGCTGAACTAAGTTCCTTGTTTTTCCAAGTATAGGCCTACCCATTAAAAATGACAAGAGTTGCATCAGCATACAACTTGATCAATGTCCTATTGTTTCTAACTAGCATATGTCAGCTTTACTCAGGTACAATGTAACGTTTCTCTGTACATTTACATTTCTTTGGCATTCATTTTTTTTCAAAATTGTATGTTTAAAAAGTAAATAGTGTGCTAATTATTTAAAAAAAAAAGATTTTCTTCTGAGGCAATCGATTTACAATAAGGTCACAGTAAATTTACAGTATATGCTATCGCATGACAACAATAGTTGTATTTGTCTGACCGAAAAAGTAACAATGTGATAGTCAGTGTTGTCGACTCGAGTCAGTCGACTCCGACTGGGTCGAACTTATGTCACCACAGCGACTCGACTCGAGTCGACCTGAGATTTATGCATTAGCGACTCGACTCAAGACTTGCCAATTTTGGTGAAATGACTCGCCGTCCTCATGCAGAATGTACTCTTTTTACTTAGAAAAAAAAATCTCTTGTGTTAAGCGATATCACCCAAACATCACAAGAATTCCATTGTGAAATCTCATTTTACTTCATTTTATCAGACATAATTGGACTGTTGCTATGCAAACATCTTGAGACACAGCGACCGCAGAACAATAATATTCTTTGACTATGTAACATTATCATCCCTCCTCAGGGGGAAATATACTGAGCACATATATTTTCGGGAAAAGAATAGAGCATGTGCCCTTAACCTGTAAATTCGCTTAAGCTTAAGGTATATTGCTGATCAAGTGTATTATTTCATCCATTGCATTGTAGGCGGGGGGGGGTGGGGGGGGGGGGGGGGGGGGGGAGGGTGGGGGGGGGGGGGGGAAGAAGTGACAGTATGCTTGAGAAGGTAATATTTCTAAAATGTAATACTGAAAGAAAACTTTGGTCGAATAAAAAGTCAATAAATAAAATAATATAGGTATTAAAATATATATTACTATTTTTCTTTATTAATTATAATGATTGATGTGATTGTTCGATAAGGCGCGATTGTGACTATAAACAGTGATAGATCTAAAATGAGACTCGACTCTGAGACTCGATTTGCAACTCGACTTGAAGGCAGGTTTAGGGACTTGCATCTCGACTTGAGACTTGTACTAAGAGACTTCAGACTCGACGAGACTTGTTAGGAAAGATTTAACGACAACTCTGGTGATAGTGGTATCTTACTATTAAAGAACGTTCGCTACTGAAGACAAATCAGCCATGCATGGGCCATTTTCTTTTGTTTTACATCAATTGCATAGGTCACATTTAACGATCATATTCATCACTGTCACATAACTGTACGCGCATACATAGTACCTAAAGTTTTTGATTCGGGAATTCCGGAAATAATTTGTATTTTGTTTATGTCGAGACCCGGCAAAAAATGGACCAAATACTGGCGAGTTTCATTCGATGCGCAATTTTTACCACTAAAAATCGTATAATTAAATCGATTTATGAACCACACTTTTCTCCAGTATGAACGCTTGGAATTTGTTTGGCGCGTGGATGAATCACGTTAAAACAAGAAACAATGGGCTGTTAATCTCGTCGCATTCAAGTGAGTGGGGTACAAAAGTAGCGCTCAAAATTTCTCAATCTTTCTCTGTTTTCTATTTCTAATTAGGGAAACAAATTATAGCTCTGAATAACCATTGGCCGAAGAAATGTATAAAGCTCTCAGAACGACGAGAGAGAAAAATGATTACCCTACTCGTGTACGTCCAGAATACAGAAAGCATTACAAGAGAATAAAATTGTCACTTCTATTCAAAAACTACTTTGTTATTTCGCCGAAGAATTAATGAACAGACTCTTCTGTCACATCTCGTCATCGACAACGAAAACAAACGATGATGAAGAAGTCAAGAAACAAACGAAAATGATGATATGGAAAAGGCCAAAGAAGATGAACTAAATTTGAAACTGAATAAAATGAATCAAAGTAATCAGAAAACACAAATAAATCACAGAAGAACTCTGGACAATTAATTTTTGAAGCCACCAGGAAGCGAACTTCAAATCTGCGATCGTATGCACTGTAGCAGGGAACGTCAGAGTGATGCATAGCCAATACACGTCCATACAGCGAAAATAATCGAGACTAGATTAACCGTTTCCTCGAAAGTGTCAGTTTTCTAATGGTTCTGAAAAGAAACGTAACTAACAGGGATATAGGAGAGTGAGGAAGAACGTATGCTTGATATATATTGTGTTGTGAGGTAGGACAAAATATCAATGGCAACATTCCCTTTCTACCTGTTACTTTGACCAGAGTAATAGTATGACGCGTACTGTTGTGTTGTCCTTCCTTTGTTCATGACACAGAGCTGCTCCTGGCATCACATATATGTAGCAACGTTTTATAACTGTAGAACATCTTTACCTGACCCTATCTGCAGTGTATAAGGATAATAAATGAGGGGGGGGGGGGCAGGGGTTAATTTACTCGTGAGGTTTAGGGTCTATGCACTTTCATACCTATTAGATCACACCAGCCTGTTGTTTTCCTTCGTGTCATATATAAAGGAGCAGGAAGCCCGAACCAAAACAATTTTGTATGTTCTTGCAGTGGAAGCCACTTCCGTAGCAATTTTGCTTTACAGAAATAAATAAATGATACAGTGAGTCACTGTAGTAAATTGTTGTCTGAAGTATCGACTGGAATTTTGTTTTTCCTCCATTGTAGGAAATCGTTTACCTTATTTCCATTCATCACATTGTTTCTCTTCCAAGTGATCTTTATTTTTTTCTGTTTGTTTCCTGTTTCTGTGGCGTTTATGTGCTCTCTTATTTTCATGTAGGCTACCCAGCAATGATTATGAATCCATTGCAATTTCACTTTGTTGAATTTATAACTGGTTTCCATTAACGTTTCTGACAAGCTGTCTATTTTGCTATATTTATAGTTCCTTCCGGCAGCCACGAATTTAAGGGAAATCTGCGAAGAACTCTGCATTATTCTTGCTTTTTCATGTTCTGTATTGTAGCTGTTTTCATGCTTTCTACCTCAATTTATTGCTTGAAAATTAGCCAATGGCCATTAAGATATAGTTTTTCTGATCATTCTTTAGTTGCATGCGTGTATATGCGATGCCTGGCAAGCTCTTTCACTGTTTGTGCAAAGTTGCTCCTCTGTAGTCTACTTCGGCCATATCTTTCGGGGGGGGGGGGGGGGGGGAAAGGGGGGGGGGGGGGGGGGGGGGGGGGGGGAAAAGGGGGGGGTTTGGATTCATTTGTAAAATTGTCTGTCTGCTGTAGTACTCTGCATTGCAGTCTCTTCTACGCTCATCAGTAGAAATTTTGTGTAAATATCGCAATCTGTCAGCTACCGGTAAAAAAAAGTTGAGTCAGCATCAAAAGTAAACACGTACAATTAGGAGTTAGGTTAATGTTGAAATTATATTATGGCGCACGAGTGGAAAGAGAAGGCTACACGGCTGCTATGGTAATCTAAATCTCCCGTTAAGAGCAACACACAAACACAGGCACATCATACTCCAATTTATGTAGCTGGCTTCATACCTTCCTTCCCGCATCACATAAGCTCCACCCCTCACCTTTATCTTGCGCCCAGTTCTCTTATCGTATCCACCACGTTGTATGTGTACCACGCAATATTTGCCCGTGTTTTTGCTAGTTCTCTGTCTGTTAAAAAAAAAAACATGCTACGACTAGAGTTTTTCTACCTATGCTGGCACTGCTTCCTTCGATGCGTAAAATGGAATGCAATGCGTGTATGAGTAAGTGAGCTTTTGACGTCATGAAATAAACTTTCAGAGCTTTAACTGAAATGTGCTTAGGTACATATAAGCTATGCATGCATAGATCTTTAAATCTTCGATACAATGTTTTTATTTGCTTAACCTTCTTATTTTCATACAACAGTTATTTACTAACAAATTACACGGGCACTCCGTAGTACAATTATATTTCTGAAAAGGGCAAAGGGGAATAACCCTTGAAGGAAACCCTAACTTAAGAAACCCTGCACATTGACGGTTTGCATTTTTACAGAATTACTACTTGTCTTGTCTTGAATCAGTCATGGAAGACATTTGTTAACATAAAGGAGTTTTGAATCAGTTAGGAAAGACACGAGGTTTATATGTACTCCCACAAACAGTGGCCCCTCTGCACCTAAGTTCATTTCCCAGTTCTGCAAGAGTTAAATCTCCTAATCTTGATGCCATTATTAATTTAAAAACAAACAACATACATTTGTTGATGAACATTTAAAATATTATTTATAAGTGAAATATTCTTACATTTCTTCAGCAAAAAAAGAAAAAAGAAAGAGCTTTACCTCTACTGTTGTAGAGATAACTCCAAGCTCTGAAGAAAATAGCTAATACCATCCATTCAGTATTTTTTGTATCAGAGTTAAAAGATATATATTCCTCACTATATGCATACTGTGTGGCCTATCAAATTTGTCACTTTTTTTCATTGACATCTCTTCAGTGCCAGGAACATTTTTATCTGATAGACCATACATTCAAATAATGTAGACTTCTGTGACGTAAGTTTACAGAATAGAGGAGAGAGTTATTGAGTGAAGGTGTGTGAATGAATAAAAGAGTAACAGAAGAAAGAAGCAGGCGCTATTCTATGAAGAATGCCTGCTGTCCACTGACAAATTTGATAAACACATTCTCTCACTTCTGCTTGACATCTCTCTCTCTCTCTCTCTCTTCAGTTCTCTACATTCCTCTCTCTCAGTGCTTCTTCTCTCTCTCTCTTTTTATCTGATAAAAAGACCATAGTAAATTGACTCAAATAATGTAGACTTCTGTGACGTAAGTTTACAGAATAGAGGAGAGAGTTATTGAGTGAAGGTGTGTGAATGAATAAAAGAGTAACAGAAGAAAGAAGCAGGCGCTATTCTATGAAGAATGCCTGCTGTCCACTGACACATGAAAAACACTTCTCTCTCTCTCTCTCTCTCTCTCTCTCTCTCTCTCTCTCTCTCTCTCTCTCTCTCTCTCTCTCTCTCTCTCTCTCTCTCTCTCTCAGGGCAGTTCCTGTTTTAGGAACGTGAAAATGGATGTTATAAGAATAGTAAAACTTGCCTCTTAGTGAATCTGCAGAGAGATTACTGGAAAAAAATATAGAATATAGGCAGAGGTTTAGGCGTCCTCGTCGCAACTTATCCCTTCCATGACTTCTGTAATTATATAGTCATCTGCAATTACAGTTTATTTTGGCTCGTTTCCCCCAGGTAAAAGAATAAAAGACATAAACGGGACATAAAGAAAATAAAACAGACTCGAGGTTTTTTTATTTTCTATAAATATAAAATAGAATTTCCAAAAGACATATAGAAAAAGAAAACCCGGTTTTTATAGTGTGGTTTTTACAAATATAAAATTCAAGTGTTACTTTGAATGACATCAAATGTGACAAAAAAAGAGAATCTAATTTATGGTGAGGTATCTTTTTCAAGTACAATAGAATTATTGTTTTGAATATGTTATTGTTGTTTTATAATAATGTTTTCTTCATATGGAACTGACTTATATATGCTTCTCAAGGCTGGTATTAAATACTCAGCTTTCTAATTGTGTGCATCTGCCTGGCTCTAAGGTTAGCCAAGTTTTAGTGGTATTCTTGAGATGTTGGGCTCTTCTGCAAGATTCCTAATGCTGTCAGGCTCATGTTGCAGCTCCACGTTTCAGTTCTCAAGATTCCAGTTAAGTACCGACAGTAAGCTGGAGAGCAAATAAATGTAATATTGCCTTAGCTTAATGCTAAACGCAACGCATTTTGCCCGCCCTCTCTCAAGGCCCCAGTCCATCAGATAATTTATGATCCCGACTAAAGCGGGTTTTACCTCAGTGTGGCATTGTAACCACGTGTGTTCTACCTTTCTGCCCCCATGACTGTATTAGTTTTAAACATGTCTTGCCAGCCTGGCTAAGCAAAAACATAACAGAGTTTGCACTTTTCTTAGTCTCTGTTTCTATCAAGTGTTCTATATCATGGGTGATCATAGAACACTTTTCCCACCCATATAAAATGACAGTAGTTATTATGTGCATTACATACATGTCAAAGGTGATTCAATAATAAACACTGCATAATAAACATTGCTTTATACCTAATGTAAGAGGAAAATCAGTGAATAGATTTTTATTGACACAGATGATAGAAGTTAGAAATTACTGATAGCTATGTACAGTATTTCTGGCTCACCCTATTTCATAGGGTCCAACGTTGCTAGATAGTCCCAGAAAGAATTATGAAGATCATAACTGTTGAATTATGTCATGCATTTAAAGCATGAAAAAGACAAGGACAGTGGGTGTTAATTAACTCACGAGAAATAGTATATGCATTTACCATGGAATAAGTTACATGTATAATGCTCTGAAAATACAGCTTCTGCTTAGAAAAGGTAAAGGTAATCCCATAGCAGATACTGCCGTAGGGAAGTGAAGTGTTAGAGACTCCACCATAATAGTTCTAGCATCGAGAGGTGGGATGAAACAGTTCCCTTCCTTGCTGCCTTTTCCTTCCCTAACTCAAAGTCAGGTACCCATTTACAGCTGTACATCTTAATAATGAACATGAATTTAAGCATTAGATATACAAATCATGTATTAAAGTAAGAATAATAAAATTATGCATACCTGTTGGAATGTCAACCACGAAGATGTTTGTCTTGATGGCTTGCCTGGTCTTTCAGCTCTAGTGGTTCCCTATTCTAGTTTTTGATTATGAGGGTAGTGGCCACTAATCTAAGCTGTCTCTTTTGTAAAGGCACTTAATTCTATCTAATTAAGTGTTTAGCAGAGTGCTAATGACTTTAAAAGCCCATCTTCTCAGTCAGGAAAGGCAACCGCCGTTTACGATTGTGTTTAGCAAATTTCTACTAAAATCATCTTTACAAAGAGTTTACAGGTTTGATAAAAACCATCTTATTCTGTACTCATGGGGAATGAGTTTCTGTCACACCGTTTTCGGATGCATAGTTTAAACCCGACGCTTCCACACTGACCAGCGTGCCCACGTGTGCTGTAGTGTGGGTCTGCTGTCAAGCCATGCCCTGGCCTCATACAATTATACTGGACTATCATTGCCTATTGAAACGGATAGTTACTCGAGTCCGTCTCATGGCAAAAATTGCATTCTTCCTCACGAGAAGGGGAAGATGTAAAATGGAGAGAGAGTGAGAGAGAGAGAGAGAGAGAGAGCAAGAGAGAGAGAGAAGGAGGGCTGTTAGAGATTTACATAGAGGCTCTGTTTAAGTTATAGATAACGTTAGAATTGAAGAAAATTCGTTTCACCAAGTAAATGAATTAAATGGTAGCGTGAATTAAAAAAAATGTAGATAGGCGAATTCATATTGTCACAACTTCATAGGAAAGTGTAGCTTATTTTTATTGATAGCCACTAAATGTATGTCATATTTATTTCAGTCTCGACTGAGAGAGTTGGAGGATGCCCTTGACAGTGAGAGAGAAGGCCGTCTCAGAGTAAGTAAAATGAAAGCTAAAACAAATGAGCAATGAGAAATCTTTATACAGAGGCTGTGGTTTTGTACAGATTCACTGCTATAACAAAACATAAAATATATGTTCTTTCCATCGCCACTTCTCAAATAACTTGTACAGATATAAGGCACTACTTATGGTAAATAAAAGATCAGCTTTCAAGAAAGGCCAAGTGTGAATAAGCATGCACAGCAGCAATGAGGCATGCTCAGATATGTGCTTAAACAAAAACTAAGTCAAGCCTATAATGTTAGAAAATCAGAAAAGAAAATTGGCTGGATAATTCATTATTACATGGAGCATTAGATAACATGGAAAATTGACCAAAAGAGAAATTTAGCACACATATATATTTTTAAATTCTTTGTTTAATATTTTCATTAATGACAAACGAATGCATATTTAACCTCTTGTGTCATAAAACTCAACCAACAGGCAGAGAAGCTTTTGGTAGAACTGCAGTTCAGATATGATCAGTTACAGGATAGTCTTGATGAACAGGGTGGAGTGACTTCACAACAGGTACATTATTGTTTTGTTTTTGTTGAGGTGCAGTAAGCATAAAGTAACTCTAATGGTGCTTATAAAATTAATAAATTTTGTAGCTGTACAAATTTGACAGATTTTGTTGAGCACATTTAGTCCTGAAAAAATGCTGATACTCGTGGTATTTCTTGTCATGTTTTATATAGTTAGAACTGGAGTTAACAGTTGTATTGTGCCATTTTTGTAGTGTAAAATTAACATAATGGAAGGTGAGTAAGCCATTAATAAAAAAAAAGAAATTGGTATTTTTTTTGGGTGAAGACCAGGAGAAATGTAGTATAGACAAACTATGGGAAGTGTTGGAGAATACTGGATGCAAGGACACACGTAGGAACATAGATCAGATAACCCTGGAAGCTGACACAGATTCATAAAACAAATTTGAATATAAAGTAACCATTCTCTGCAGGTATCATGTTCCCAATGTACAATAGTGAAGAACAGCTACAAAAGCACGTAAAATATCTAAACCAGTAAATTTGACAGCGAGGTAGATACAGCAGAATAAAATAACTGATGATCAGCAGCAAGATTAAATGACATATATTTTCAATATTAAGAAAATGAAAGTACAATAAATAAGTTAATCCAGTGAGCATATTTCTGTCACCGGGCGACCTACTACTATGACTATAACATAATTCGTGCTAATTGTTAGGAAGAATAGTCACGAGGTTTTATGGAAATAGATTTAAGATAGGCGAGTATCAGATTGAAACTAGAACTAAGTAAATCGGAATAGCCGAAATACTTCCATCGAGAGACCAATAAAATAGATAGGGAAATATTAAGCCGCCCAACCAAAAGGCTGGAAAAGCCGCACTATTTTTTGGGAAGGCAAACTTCGGGATGATAAGGCAGTTGATCTCAGAATGCCGGTGTGTACAGATGTACAACCGGAGATCTTGAAGTTTTCAAGACATCGACTCGATAAAGATAATATTACTTAAATGTGTGGGAATTCTGTTGCTGTAAGTAGAACTTCAAGTGACTTATTTAATAGTGCAGAAAAAAATACAGTAGTTATAAAAGGCCATGAGATTCAGAGCTTAAAACACGGTGTTATTATTATTGGCTTGCTCACAACACGCAGTCACGATAATGAAGGGTAACCACACGAGTGAGAAGGTCGCAGTACTTTCACGTGCCGTGCGATTCATGGTATCAGATTAACAACCCCAGGAGTCAACTGAATAACTTAATCATTCGTTCAGGGTGATTGGAGATTTTTGAATATTAATATGGAAGATGAGATTGTGAATATTGTTATGGAAAAGGCATTTTTAAGTTTACACGCACAAGAAGATATAATAAGAACGGACATATGATAGACAGGCTAGGAATGCCTCATTTGAATAGATAGCAAGGAGAAGGTAACCAGTGAACGACTAGCACACAGATACATTGTTATGTGGATTGGTATGAAGAAAAATGTATACATTTGACTTTGTTTACTATGCATTGGTAGAATTACCTAAATAAAATTATTGTTTTGGATCTGGAGAGTTTACTCTATTATCTCTCGTTGATGAAGTCTTACAGTAAATATATATGAAGAAATACTTGCAAATCATTGTCACGCCACATATAACAACACAGAGGAAGTTTGGAACGGACTAGGTTACAGATATCAACAAGAATAAAGACCTCTGGCAGTATACCAGTATTCCTGACTTGGATGATATAACAAACATCTACACTATACGAATCACCTCCCCACTGTCACATTTCTAGAAAACAGAAGATTCCTCAGGAACAGGAGATATGAATACAAAGAGCAGATGGTGGTAACAGTCAGCTGACACCACTTATCAGACATCGTGACAACTTTGTTTGGTTGCAAAATATCAAATACACTCTTCATACTAATG
Source organism: Oreohelix idahoensis (assembly GCA_024509875.1). Taxonomy (NCBI): domain Eukaryota; kingdom Metazoa; phylum Mollusca; class Gastropoda; order Stylommatophora; family Oreohelicidae; genus Oreohelix; species Oreohelix idahoensis. Next base: position 362,903 of record JAMPIV010022706.1, read on the forward strand.
GTTATTAAAACAAAATACAAGCACAGGAAACTAGTCTATAATTAGCAATGTCTAAAAGAAGGTAATTAATACAAGAAGAAATAAAGTTTGAAATAACACAAGAGAATTAGTTGGCACTGCTTCTTTCGTAGATTGTATACAGCAGTAAGGAAGAAATAGTTTTTAATGTGGTCCCAATGAAAACTGATCACCAATCATCTTGCATATATGTGCTAGACCCTCTGAAAGTTAGAAAATTGTAAGGTCAAGAACCAGATGGATTGAGGGAGTAGTTGACATACAAAGAAGATAATGTCATCATACAGGCCTTACAAAACATTGAAGAACACCACTGAAGCTACCCACAGTGCTAAAGACTCAAGGAGAAGAATTAAGAAAGAATGAATTAATAACTGTGACATTAAACGCTTTTGAAATATTTAATAACAAAAAATTATGCAGTCACTGTAGTTGCAATTTGTCATTTTCACTATGATTTTCACTACATCTGACAACGCGTCACCCGTGTGTTACCGGGACTCGAAAGGGGAGCAAAGAATAGTAACACTGTTCTCTACCATGCATATCGTAGAAAGCTACTAAGGAGGGTTGGACATGGGGCTGGTTACCCCATCCTGTAAAAAAAATTTAAACCACAAAAAACTTCAACAAACATGGACAAGTCAGTTAAGGAATATAAAACACAGCCATCCAAGACAGGGGAAGGTCCTCTCGCAGGGAGGCGTATGATGCAACACAGAGACAGCCGAAAGGAGTCTGTGTTACTGACTAACCTTCTTTCTTCTAGGAGAACCTCCATATTTGGCACCTGGAATGTTCGGACATTGAACGAACAAGGGAAAGTGGCACAAGTAGCAGCAGAAATGAGGGAATATAAAATCGAGGTTCTGGGACTGTATGAAACAAAGTGGAAGGGGGTAGACAAGAAGAAACTCATCACAGGTGAATTGGTGCTGTCCTCGGGACATGAAGACGAAAGTTCACACCACAGTGAAGGGGTAGCTCTTATGTTATCTAAAGAAGCACAGAAAGCACTCATTGAATGGGAAGCCGTTGGACCCAGAATAATAACAGCTACTTTTAAAACAGCTGAAAATAAAATAAATGTAAATGTCATCTAATGTTATGCACCAACTAATGACAAAGAAGAGTCTGTGAAAGAAGCATTTTATACTAGACTGCAGGAAATTATGGAGAAAGTAAAAAGAAGAGACATCACAATTTTGATGGGTGACATGAATGCCCAGATAGGTACAGTCATGGGAAAACATGGGCTAGGAATAATGAATGAAAATGGGTAATTATTCTCAAACTTCTGTGCTTCAATGTAGTGGTGTTTGATGGTATTGTATGATGGTGATATTACTAAATGTAATTGTATGAGGCCAGCTGTGAAGGCTCCTGAGATAAAATGTAGTTGTGAATTGTCAGAAGGCCTTTCTTGCTACCACTACGACCTCACACTTAATTTTTTTTAATGAATGTGGCTACGTAAAGTGTCTAGGGTTATGATATGTAGTGTGGTGTAATAGGTTATAAATATACCCACAGATATTTAACAAGACTAATAATATTAATAAATGTTAAAATACACTGAACTAACTCACGTGTGTAAAATTTTTGATAAAATTATATTACATTTATTTTGTTCTGGATCAATTTTTTAGATTGACCAGAACTTAAAAGGATTTAGAGATTATGAAAGAAATGCATGGAATATTATATCATAAATGCAATAGTGTACATATATATGTAATATACTAGTTAGTTTTATTAAAATGTTCTAGTAGTCATCTACTTGGGAGGATAGTTAATGTTTGTGCTGTTGGGGTGGCCTCATCACACCTGTCTATATTGACTACACAGTGTCCAGAAAATGGTGGGAATTTTTATGAGGGTATTAGTAACTACACAGCGTTGGTGAATGTCCAGCAGACCAGAGGCTCACTCATCTTGTAGTTGTAGCTCTGGTGCTGAAATCAGGTGGTGGTCCCACCTCTCCGTGCTGGCGGGCAATAATGGTGGTCTCTGTCACAAGTACTGCACAGATACACTCGAGTAAAGTCACCAACTGAATAGACACTGCTTGGTTGACAACAGAAACTCACAGCTCTGCAATCAAAGTATGGGCCATGTGTCAAAATCTATTCTCTACCCACGTCTGGACACAACACTGACACAACAACCACATCATACAGACAGGTCAGATCTCTCTGACCAAACAGCACATTTACCATGGTGGTTTTACATCAGATAGATCCTCCCAGACTATAGGTTCTGAAAAATATTTATTAGTTGTCTGCCCTAAAAGAGGATAGGTAATATGTTTCATTATTCTCAACACTTGATCTGTCTTGCCTAACCCTTGCTGGAGTTTATGTACATTGTTGGTCCCTAGACCCTGACTAGGGCGGGGGGTCTAGAGCAAATCCCTACTTGTTTGTAAGGCTAGATTTCGATATGGCAGTATCAAATCACTCGAACATGAAACAATATTCAAAATATATAAGGAAATAATTTCAATCTTACCAGATTATGAATAAATAACACAGAATTGCTAGCAAAACTCAGCTGAGCTGCTGGCTATAGTATGGCGTCCCTAAATTTCTTTCACTTTCTTTCATATGGAAATCACCACACTTTAAAATCTGTGTCTATCACTGAACAACTATTGAGAAATGACCCCAAATCCGCGTCTAAGCGCCGACAGTATGCTTGTCTGTGGCCAATCACTGCCTAGGTTTATTTGAATTTCAAATTTCCTACACTAAAGTCATTTCAGTCATGCTTCAGTCAAGTATGGATGTTTATCTGTTAGTCTGTCCGTCTCTACTTGTGTTTCTACAAAAATGTACTCGATTTTTGAACCAACCTTTCTCTCCCCTCCAAAATTTTGTCGTTAAAAGTTATTTTTAGACACAGCCACCACAAATATCCCTTCTCTTCCATACTACGTAGATTTGAACACCTGCGTCTCGAGGTCGTGTTTTTTTGTGCAATTAGCGACACTTTTAGATTCAATACAGTCTGTCGATGATGTGAACAACACTGTCTTTTGTCATTATCTTCAATATTATCTATCCGTTTGTAAAATTAAGACCATATTAGTTCACTGCTCAGAATGGGCCATCCGGCCAGCTAATTTTTATATTCCTAACATTAATATTAAGAAAAAAGTACTTTTTAAATTTTGTAATATTCCAAACATCTGCGTTTTACCGCTCAATTCAAATCAAAAGCTTGGTATCGCGCAAAAGCGTCCAATAAATGACTGTGGCGTAACATATCTATGGTCCCTTCTGTCGAGTTGCTTACTTTTATGTCAACTTGGGAAACGTGACTTTTCTCCGTTTCCCCCCCCCATTGCGTCTCCTTAGCCTTTCTAGTCTCACGCAATCTTTCCAGTCATTTTTTTTCCTTTTTGATCCGCCGTTCCCCTCCTGTCTAGCAAGTCAATTTTTATGGAGGATGATGACCCGCGGTCTAGGCGATCATGTACTATTCACAGCCTACGCATTATGTTTTTATCCTTAAATGTTATCTTTGGAAGTATTTTACCGTTGTATCTCTGTCAATTTCACTACACATCTCCCCACTTGAAAACATGCCTATGGCAAGTTCCAAAACCAGCGATACACATAGGTAAAATTACTCCTCACGTCTGCCACTACTCTAATTTTGATCACAGGGGTGCCGACTGAGGAAATCTGCACCGACATTCAATTTACGGCTTGCATAAGCGACTGGTTTCAGTTCCCCATCAGGTGAAGATGATCTTTGCATTAAAGCCCCTCCGAGTCCTACATTACTTGCATCGGTTCTTAAGACAAAGTCCTGTGTCAAATCAGGCAGTTTGAGAATAGGCTTGCTAGTGAGTTTTTCCTTTAACTCTTGGAACGCTAGTTCACATTGTGCAGTCCAAATAATTTTATCTGGAAGTCCCTTGCGAGTCAAATCAGTCAGAGGAGCACATATAGCGTTAAAATTTTTGATGTATTTCTGATAAAATCCGCATAACGACACGAATGATCGCACGTCCTTCTTTGTTTGCGGCCTAGGTGCTCTCTGCAGTTTTTCCAAGTTCTTAGGATCAGGGGTCATATTACCCTGATATACAGTGTGTCCCAAGAATTCCAACTCTTTGCATCCAATACAACATTTTGTTGGCCTAGCAGTTAAGTTCGCCTCCCGAAGTCTATCAAACAACATCTCCAGAGCTTCAATGTGTTCTTCAAATGTCTCTGTGGCGACGAGAATATCATCCATGAAATTCGTGATACATGGGTTATTCAGGGGATCCAACAATTTTCGCATCATCCTTGAAAACACACTCGGAGCATTTTTCAGTCCGAATGGTAGCATATTGAATTCATAATGTCCATCCGAAGTGCTAAAAGCCAAATAAGGTCTCACTTCAGGCTTCACTGGGATCTGGTAATAGCCTTTACTAAGATCCACCTTTGAAAAGTATTTTGCCTTGTTCAGTCTGGCAAATAACTGTTTTGTGTCTGGTAATGGATCCACTTGTCCTTCTGTGACAGCATTCAGTTTCCTGTAATCTATGCACAGTCTGTGTTCCCCAGACGGTTTTCTCAACAAAACGACACTAGAACTAAAAGATGATTCACTGTGCGAAATAATCCCCTCCTTCAACAAATACTCTATTTCTTCCTTCAATGCCTTCTCCTTCGCGAACGGAATAGAATAGGCTCTCATACAGATTGGGTTTGAGTCTACCAGTTTCATGTCATACTGTAGCAAATTTGTATGGCCTGGTTTATCTGTTAATACATCTGTATGTTCCTCCAGAAACCTGTTGAACTCTCTCCCTCTGGTTTTTAGTCAGGTGCTTACTGACTTTTACCTGTGCTGCTGTTTCACAAGGATGTAATGGGTATTCATGTGAGGTGAGTGGTTCCTTTTGCATCTGGGTTGCAATAGCCAAGGTCAATAAGGGGGTGCTTTCCTGGAGTGGTCTGTCCAGATACTTCTTTAACAGGTTTACATGATAAACTTTTTCCTTCCCCTTTTTGTCAATTTTATAGTTTGTTCTAGACACCTTCTCTAGAACCGTATATGGACCTTGCCAACCAATTTGTAATTTATTCTGGCTTCCGGGTAGTAGAAGCAGCACCTTCTCTCCGACTGCCAGTTCCCTGTCCTTTGCCTTCCTATTAAAATATGCTGCATGTTTCTTCCTGGCTTGTTTCAAATTATCATTTGCCAGTTTCCATCCAGCTTTCAAACGAGTGGTCAGTTCGTTCACATATTGATACGATGAGGTAACAGTCTCTTCCGCCTTCTCATCTGTCCAGGTCCTTAATAAAGTTACATCTGGATCTTTAATTTATCATACGTATTTTTCATGGAACCCGTCTGGTCCCGTCCCTTAGAAGCTTTATAATGAGGACTTTTCTTCCTAGAATCATCACTCACAAATCGACCACTACCAATTTTTCTCTGGGTTTGTCTCCCCACTTAAGATTGCTTATGAGAGATCTTCGCTCTCTTTTCTGTTCTTCCAGTTTATATAAGTCTGACCGAGGGATTGTCATCTTATCCTGGGTAAAATTTCTTCTTTGTACTCTTCGCATAGTGGCCATGTTAATCCATTCAAGTGAAGACTGGGTGTGAAAAGGGGGCTCCCATTGCACTTTGTCTCCTTGAGTATCATAATTTTTCCTTCCAGGCCTAATTTTGCCCCGTGGCGTTTCTAGGTCCTGCACATATTTTCCCTTTGTGGGTGTTCCCTCATGAAATATGCCACATGCTTCTACAAAGTTTTCAACATCGACATTTACGTCGGGCCAATAGTATTTGCGAGCAACTTTTTGGCAGATGGTACCGACTTTTTCATGGTCCCCATCTTTTCCAACATGTAAGCTCCTTATTAAATTTGCCCTATATATCTTGGGAAGAACTAACTGTCCGTGACCAGGGGATCTAGTTCCTGTCTTCCTATATAATAATCTGTTCTTCATGAAATATTCCCCCTTGCTCGGAGGTGTGTGGCATTTGGGCAATTTTTTAAAACAGGGCTTGAGTGTCCTATCCTCAGCCTGCGCCTTCCTCATCTCCTCTGGATGAGCATTTATAGGTTCACCTTCTTCCTCCTTCTTCTGTGACCTGGTCTGCACTGTCGCCATGATCACAGGTTTCTCGGGATTCCCCAAGAAGACGTATCTACACCCCAATATCAGAGGGTAGATTGGTTCATCTATCACTGCTGCTCTGATTTCTCCTTCCACATAGCGAGTTTTCACCGTTATCCTTGCGATGGGAAGTGTCATGAGTGGTATGTCCTTAGTCGCCCCTTGTATTTCCGCTGTTTCTGTGGTATACTGACTTGGGTCCACTAGGCTAGACTTCACAACTGAATCATAATCCAAACCTGTATCATAAAGGCACCTTATGGTGACCCCATTACAAATAACATCCTCACAAACTGGGGGGGTGATAAGGTTCCTGTTGTCCCTTAGGATTAACCTTTAATCTTTGCGTCCCCGACTTCATTGCAGCAATGTTTGAAGGTTTCCTTCTACAAAATTCGGTGTTATGGTTATCCTTCTTGCACCATTTACACCATCTTTTTCCTTGGTTCAACGGTTTTCTTTCATTGAACTTTTGGTCATTGAACTGTGAGTTTCTGTCGCGATAGTCATTTCTTGGCCGCTCAAAGTTTGTCCTACCTTTATTTCCCTGCTCTCTAGTATCAAATTTATTAAATTGCTGTGGAGCTTTAAAATTGTCTATGTGCTTCTTTTTAGCACCACTTACCTCTGCCTGAGCTGCCTGATACCTCTCAGCAACATTTAAAACTTCCCCCAACTTCTCTGCACCTTGTTCCATGAGAAATTTTCTCATGTCTGGAGCCATGGACTCTCTCAATTGCTCAATCATGATCATTTCTTTAAGATCTTGGGTCTTCCCCAGAGCCGTCCATTTCTCCAAATAGGTTTCTAGTCTAGCAGAGAATTGGTCTTCCCTGTTCATTTTAGCAAATACTTCATAAGAAGTACCCCTCAATCCCTGTGATAGCTTTAAGCTCCACCTCTCTCTCTCTAACCCATATGTAGTAGCTAATAACTCAAAACGTCCTAGGTACCCCTCTATGTCATCGTCTTTTTCAACAAAATGGTCTAAATGAAACCCCATAGCTGAGTTTGAGGCTCCCAGACTAGGCGTAGCATCTGAGGCAAAAGGGCTGGCACCATTTTCAGGAGCCTGGCCTTGTAATTCCAGCTCCCTTAGTCGTAATTCGTGCTCCCTTTGCAACCTTCTATCTTCTGCCTCCCTTTCGGCAGTTAACCTTTTTTCTTCTGCCTCCCTTTGCTGTCGTTTTTCTTCTGCCTCAATCTGCAGCCTCTTAATTTCTCTATCAGCCTCAATTTGTAACCTCTTCTCTTCAGCTACCTTTCTATCTTCCCTTTCAATATATTTATCACATTCAGTCGTTACGTATTGAATTAAAATTTGACCATCCATTCCCATCTCCTTCGCGGTGAGCACAGCAGCTGATCTAAATTTTGCCAGCTCCGCCATACTTTTTAGACAATATAATAATATACAAGATAAATCTCTAACCAGTAAATACACTAAGTACTTCTTATGACTATAGTCTAACCAATTCTAACTAACCAGCTAACTAATTAATTATTACTGGCTGTGAAGATTCACCAACTTTTATCTGCAGGGACACTTTTAATTTTAAGGGAATTTTACAATTTATTTCCCTACTTTTATTTCTCCCACCAGGAGATCCTAATATTACTGTTGGGCTAATTATCCCTGGACAAGACCCCAATTTATGTAGTGGTGTTTGATGGTATTGTATGATGGTGATATTACTAAATGTAATTGTATGAGGCCAGCTGTGAAGGCTCCTGAGATAAAATGTAGTTGTGAATTGTCAGAAGGCCTTTCTTGCTACCACTACGACCTCACACTTAATTTTTTTTTTAATGAATGTGGCTACGTAAAGTGTCTAGGGTTATGATATGTAGTGTGGTGTAATAGGTTATAAATATACCCACAGATATTTAACAAGACTAATAATATTAATAAATGTTAAAATACACTGAACTAACTCACGTGTGTAAAATTTTTGATAAAATTATATTTTATTTATTTTGTTCTGGATCAATTTTTTAGATTGACCAGAACTTAAAAGGATTTAGAGATTATGAAAGAAATGCATGGAATATTATATCATAAATGCAATAGTGTACATATATATGTAATATACTAGTTAGTTTTATTAAAATGTTCTAGTAGTCATCTACTTGGGAGGATAGTTAATGTTTGTGCTGTTGGGGTGGCCTCATCACACCTGTCTATATTGACTACACAGTGTCCAGAAAATGGTGGGAATTTTTATGAGGGTATTAGTAACTACACAGCGTTGGTGAATGTCCAGCAGACCAGAGGCTCACTCATCTTGTAGTTGTAGCTCTGGTGCTGAAATCAGGTGGTCCCACCTCTCCGTGCTGGCGGGCAATAATGGTGGTCTCTGTCACAAGTACTGCACAGATACACTCGAGTAAAGTCACCAACTGAATAGACACTGCTTGGTTGACAACAGAAACTCACAGCTCTGCAATCAAAGTATGGGCCATGTGTCAAAATCTATTCTCTACCCACGTCTGGACACAACACTGACACAACAACCACATCATACAGACAGGTCAGATCTCTCTGACCAAACAGCACATTTACCATGGTGGTTTTACATCAGATAGATCCTCCCAGACTATAGGTTCTGAAAAATATTTATTAGTTGTCTGCCCTAAAAGAGGATAGGTAATATGTTTCATTATTCTCAACACTTGATCTGTCTTGCCTAACCCTTGCTGGAGTTTATGTACATTGTTGGTCCCTAGACCCTGACTAGGGCGGGGGGTCTAGAGCAAATCCCTACTTGTTTGTAAGGCTAGATTTCGATATGGCAGTATCAAATCACTCGAACATGAAACAATATTCAAAATATATAAGGAAATAATTTCAATCTTACCAGATTATGAATAAATAACACAGAATTGCTAGCAAAACTCAGCTGAGCTGCTGGCTATAGTATGGCGTCCCTAAATTTCTTTCACTTTCTTTCATATGGAAATCACCACACTTTAAAATCTGTGTCTATCACTGAACAACTATTGAGAAATGACCCCAAATCCGCGTCTAAGCGCCGACAATATGCTTGTCTGTGGCCAATCACTGCCTAGGTTTATTTGAATTTCAAATTTCCTACACTAAAGTCATTTCAGTCATGCTTCAGTCAAGTATGGATGTTTATCTGTTAGTCTGTCCGTCTCTACTTGTGTTTCTACAAAAATTTACTCGATTTTTGAACCAACCTTTCTCTCCCCTCCAAAATTTTGTCGTTAAAAGTTATTTTTAGACACAGCCACCACAAATATCCCTTCTCTTCCATACTACGTAGATTTGAACACCTGCGTCTCGAGGTCGTGTTTTTTTGTGCAATTAGCGACACTTTTAGATTCAATACAGTCTGTCGATGATGTGAACAACACTGTCTTTTGTCATTATCTTCAATATTATCTATCCGTTTGTAAAATTAAGACCATATTAGTTCACTGCTCAGAATGGGCCATCCGGCCAGCTAATTTTTATATTCCTAACATTAATATTAAGAAAAAAGTACTTTTTAAATTTTGTAATATTCCAAACATCTGCGTTTTACCGCTCAATTCAAATCAAAAGCTTGGTATCGCGCAAAAGCGTCCAATAAATGACTGTGGCGTAACATATCTATGGTCCCTTCTGTCGAGTTGCTTACTTTTATGTCAACTTGGGAAACGTGACTTTTCTCCGTTCCCCCCCCCCCCAATTGCGTCTCCTTAGCCTTTCTAGTCTCACGCAATCTTTCCAGTCATATTTTTTTCCTTTTTGATCCGCCGTTCCCCTCCTGTCTAGCAAGTCAATTTTTATGGAGGATGATGACCCGCGGTCTAGGCGATCATGTACTATTCGCAGCCTACGCATTATGTTTTTATCCTTAAATGTTATCTTTGGAAGTATTTTACCGTTGTATCTCTGTCAATTTCACTACATTCAAATCAACTGGCTATAGGAGGAAGCATGTTTTCACATAAGAAAATACACAAGGCAACATGGATACCACCAGACCATAGAACAGAAAATCAGATTGATCATATATGCATCAACAAGAAGTTTAGATTATCATTGCAGGATGTAAAGGTATATAGAGGAGCAGATGTGGCATCAGATCACCACCTTCTGATAGCCAAAGTAAAAATGAAACTCAAGAGATATGCAACAATGCAAAGTTATAGACAACAATTTAATGTAGGACATCTAAGAAATCAAGAAACAAGACAAATGTGCGGTCACAATATCCAACAAATCCCAAATGCTCCAACAGACGACTATTGGCAGCAAATCAAAATTGTATGCAATGAGACATGTGAAGAAATACTAGGGAAAAAGGAAAGACAACAAAAAGCATGGATAACAACAGAAACCATCAATAAGATAAAAGACAGAAAAAAAAACAAGAAAGCAGATTTAAACACAAGCAAAACCAGAAGTTCCAAGGCCAAGGCTCAAGAAGTGTACACAGAAGCAAAGAAGTGTGATAAACGAGCGCAAAGGCCTTATTGCTCTATCTTTTCCTACATCTCTCGTATTGTATTTTCTCCCACATTTGCTCTTTCATCCCACATTTGCTATCCCACATTTGATATTTCATCGTTGTGATTACTCGCGACCGGTATCTAAAGAACCGCATTTGTTCTTTCATCGGGGGAAATAAAGTCTTTTGATTGAGTCCCCATACCTGACATTATCGTTTGAAGCCCACATTGCATCGTGATAAATCTGGTGAAAACACATCTGGTCATCCCAATCAGACATCTGGGCATTATACAATTTCTGTGGACTGTGGTTATCTTTGTTGCTCAGCCAGGTCACTACATTGGACGCACAGCTTGGCCAGGTGAAAACGTCTCATGCTGATTAAACCAACCGGCTTGTAAACACAATAGGCGGCGCCACAAAGAGGACATGTTAGCATGCTGGCGACAATGGGCGGAGGTAACAAAGAGTGCCGCCAACACACGGAACGATAAACAACCAGAGAATAATGTGACAGCACTTTTGAATTGGCCAGCCAGTTATCTCACTACCTGTTTGTCAAACAAGCCAGGCAACGAAAGTTGATCGCGAATTACCATACCCACGTTTGGACTGACAGGAGACAAGAGCGATCCTGTGAATGAGTGACCAGAGAGGCTCTCAAGGATTGGTTGTATGGGCGGAGCTGTACATTACCTGTCTAAGAAACCCACATTGGACTTCCAGAAATATAATACCGCGTAGCTTGCTAGAGGAAGCAGTCCAGTTTTTATATTGTGAGGCAGAGATACAATCCCTAAAACGCCTAGCCTAAATACACGTGTTTATTCAGAGTGGATTATAATTCAGTTCTGTGCTGAATTGTGTTCTTAAAGGATTTTGCGATGGGAAAAGAAGGTTAGTAGATCTTATACAGATTATTAATACATTTTCTTATTCTTTGTTTATTTTAACCTCACAGCTAAAGGTGGGAAAGATATAGTTTCAATTAATTCTTTTCATAACTGATTAATATGATCAGAAGATTTTCATAGATGATAGGATGATAGGAGGTAATTAATAGTTCATACTTCACCTTCATCATCATCACAGTCTCTCATGCACAAGATATTTAACATCATTAGAATCGAACTCAGAGAGAGATCAATAATGAGCAGTAGTATGAATGAAAGTCAACCAGTGATGTTAAATGTGAAAAACTTACGAAGACTTTTGTGTGTCTTCAGTTCATCAGAAGTCTGAGTCTACACGCAACGTGTCTGACGTCTAACCAGAAATAAGTTATCAAAAACGGACATTTGGCTAGCAGAATTCGCCATAGGACATCTTTCATTCCTTAATTAAAAAGGAATATTGTCTCACCCACAAGTCAGAAGGTGGACGCAGCATTTTTCGTCACCCATATACTGCTGGCTCACAAGTGTTCAATACATAGTTATCACAAGTTCAAATCACTCGAAAGATCATTGTTATCTGAAGTCAAGCTAAAGAGCTCAAAAGTGGAATCTCATATTTATACCAAGTGCAACACACTCTTATGCGCATTCTATGAAGCAGACTCTAAAGTATATTTTATGAATCACGACTACATACGCAAGATTATGAGTCTACTTATCACTACCATTTCGTGAAGATATCCAGCCTAACCAGTACCCTCGTGAGATTAGACAACGGACCTTTTGTTCATATGACAGCTATTAACTGTTGATCAACACTACAGAGATATACTCAAACAGTGACGGTATATATATATAACTTTAGATAAGGTGTAAATAGGAGATGGACTTGAGACAACCTGGAAGAAGATTTATTCAAAGGATCTCTCTCTCCAGGCCTCAACTCACTTATGTCTGTCTAAGCACCTCCTGCTCTCAACTCTTTTCTCTTATCATACATAGAGATTATAGTAAAGAGCTAAAAACACAAATATGGATGGAAAGGTCGTGTACAGCGTATTAATAAAGGTGTAAACTTTATTAAAGAAGAAAAAGCATGGAATTAATGCATATCATCACAACAACATAAAATTACATCAATAATCACCAATAACCAAAATATGCAAAATACACCAACAACCACCCACACACCACCATTCATAAAACCTGTAGAACACAGAGAGATGAAATAACTGAGTGTCAGTCCGTCCGCTTTCGGGACCATATGAAATAGCTCCAGTAAGTGGTTTTTTCGTACATATCCTCCATGGGTGATGGAATTAACCTGAATAAGATCACTGTATAGGCGCTATCATTGGTGATTCCTCCCTAATTGCGCGAGGCGGTCTGGAAGACTCTATTTATCTCCTGCTGATCGAATAAACAAACAGAACGACAGCCTGTCCATAGATGGCTGCTCATACGTACGAGGTTTTAAGTATCCAGAAAATACACCAGAAGAAGTCACTTGAGGACAAAAAGTCCCAGGCGCGCTTATCTGGCGCAAGGCTCCGCTTGGCTGTAAATCCTGTTTAAACTGGTTTGGCTGTGGTTTGCTGAGTGCCCCGTTTAGGCACAACAAAGGCGGGTGATATGGAATTCTGCTATAGGCATGCTGGGCGGGTTTGATATTCTGGAAGCCGCGATGCTTTGGCTGGTAATCCAATAGGCGAGTAGAGAGCTACTACTGCATTTGGCGATTCCAGATTTTGCGTTGGCTCCATTGCACTGCGTGAGCTTAACTTGGCGTTGACAAAAAGGGGTTTTGATTCAGGAACGGGGTTGACGATGCGTGACGCTAGCGGTATTCAGAGACCCTCTGGATCGAAGAGAATATTTCGTTCTTCGCCTGACTGGAATCTGCTCTAGCGATTCGGTCTCCCTGAAACTGAGACCCCCAGAAAAAACCTTTTACCTCAAGCAAATAATAAATCACACTAACTTTATACAGAAAGTTTCGCTCCACTATGGGATTAAATTTATTGTAGTTATTGCTATGATAGTTTAGGGCTGTCTTTAACCATGTCTCCTGTTCCTTAAAAATATCAATTATCAACACGCGCCCGCATAGGCTTAATATCTTTTGTACACCCATGTAACTGTCATTAAATGTTCTGACAGCAAAATCTCCTCCTCTTCTCCCAATCTCAACATACAGGAAACTTAACCTGTAGTTACAGTTAAAAGAATATGCTTATTCATCTTACAACATTAAATGAATTTACATAAACAGATTACAGCATTTGACATTACACAAATAAATCGTATGTCCCCTTTGGAAAATATATTAGCATTCCACAAAATGAGTACAAAGAAAATGCAATGTTCTTGCTATAATAATACAGTGGTGGCTAAATCATACGATATAATTATATCTATGCCTGGTGACTGCTTTCAGTGAAAGTTATAGACTAGTGCCTAGCCACACAAGTAAGCATAAAATGATCCTCCCTTGCCACTAGAAATATCTATCAAAAAGGAATAAGTGACTATCTCCTATAATCCAGAGTTATTACCTGCATCTCACTATTCAGTTTTAAAGTGAACAATCCACACCTGACATTATCTTACAGAAATGACAGTTAATTTTGCTGACTCTTAACCCAATGGTAAGCATTCGTGGACTGATTCTACGCCTAATATCTGTTATTGTAAGTTTAACATTTAACCCATGATAAACCGTAACAGTTTAAGCACCACTTAATAGGCCGTAGACAGCGCTACCTTATCACTGAATAAATTACTAGGAGAAGTCCTCAGAAATAAATTCACTTCCCTAACAGATATATATAAAAGCTAACATGAATCTAATATTATAATTATAAGATATGTCAACTCACCCCGAAAATGACTAGAACATAGGCAAACACATTCTAGTACTGTGTTAAAGTTTGCCTTATCTCATGATGGTCATCTACGGGCCAGGAAAATTTACGAATGTCTTTGTCTATTAAAACCAGTCTACTCTTATAGATCACAAGGGACGCTCCCCCCGGACACCTGGCCTGCATATTTCTACAGAAGTTCGGCGAAAGACGTAATCTAGAGTAAGACAAAAGAAATCGTGCGAAAGTTCCCCAGGTAGAGAAATGCATAACATTATGCTCTATCTTGTCTAAGGGGCGAAAACCCAAAGACTGACCGCGGGTTTGTCTCCCCCTGTTTCCAGGATGCATAATATTATGATCCGAAGCAGCGTTCTGGAAGCCAAACACAGGGACCCTTTCGCTCGTGATCAAAGGCTATAAACGTAAGAGATATTCCCCTGGTCAGACCAGGTGCGGCTTAGATAATATTATCGTTCGCTGACCGCTACAGGCCGGAACGTAACCAAACCTCGGGTGGGGTTTGAGAGGGTGAGAAAGTTTGGCCACGAAGGTAGAAAATGAAAGAAAAAGAAAATACAAAATGTCCAGAAAAACAGAACATTTAAAGGAGTAATCAAATTATGGACAAGATGGTAAAATACATTATCGGTCACGTGACAATAACGTATAACAACTTGGACATTTTATGCATACGTGTAAATCATCATATCAATGAGAAGCATTTAGAGACACATGGACTGTATAGATTACTTATCATTTTGGTAACACGTATCATATCACATCATCATCATTTCGCTTTGCACCAGTGCATTCTTAATTAACTACTACTTAATTAATTGCAATTTTGTTATCTCATCTGTGTGTTTTGTGTGAATCGTCTTTCACCATCATCACGTTCTAACCATTACTAACCCTATCTGTGTGGATATTTCATTAATAAACCCAACGATCGTTTGATCATTATCTAGTTTGTTAGTGTATCACTCGTGCTGTCGGTGTTACATATTCACCTATAGGAACATTTCTCTACTCAGATGAGGTTGGGGGCTTTTTCTGTTACGGGATCTAAGGGCAGAAGCTAATGTCGTGGGGAAACAGATCTCTTTCCATAATTAATTAGAAAACACTGTCCAGTGGAAAGCATTCGCATTCCCGTCTTCTTGTCCCTATCTCGAATAGGTCTTTATTCTTTCTTAACGAGCCAATTTCTAGAGACCTTCTACCTAATATATCATAGGCTATTCCTGGCAAAAACTACTATCGTAGTTGCCCCAATACGCACCACACGACAAGAAGTAAAAAGAAGTATCAAAAGAGACAAGAGGAAGTATATTGAGGAGTTGGCAAGAGAGGCAGAAGATGCTGCAGCCAAAGGAAATATGAGAGAACTGTATAACAGCACAAAGAAGCTAACAGTTAAATACAAGCAAACAAGTTGCCTCATAAAAGACAAGAATGGAAAACTGCTCAGCAATATACAAGAGCAAATGAAGAGGTGGACAGAATATTTTGAGGACCTTCTCAATAGACTAGCTCCACAAAACCCCCCCAGACATCCAGCCAGCAGAAGAAGAGCTACAAATTAACTGTGAAAGACCAACAAAGGAAGAAATAAAGAAAGCCATGAAGCTTCTAAGAGATGGAAAAGCGGCTGGACCAGATGGCATTCCAGCAGAGACCATCAAAGCAGATATCGACACGGCTACAGAGATGTTATCGTAAATTACTTGGTAAAGTCTGGGAAAAGAAACAGATACTAGCAGAATGGAAGGAAGGATATCTGGTTAAGTTGCCTAAGAAGGGAAATTTACAAGAATGCACAAATTATAGAGGAATAATGTTACTATCAGTTCCAGGAAAAGTATTAAACAGGATTATCCTCGAGAGATCAAAAGAGTCCATAGACAAGAAACTGAGAGATGAACAAGCAGGTTTTCGACAAAACAGATCCTGTACAGACCACTTTGAGAATAATAGTTGAACAAAGTCTGGAATGGAATTTCCCACTATACATTGGATTTGTGGACTGCGAAAAGGCATTTGACAGTGTAGACAGAGAATCGCTTTGGAAATTGTTGAGGCATTATGGAATTCCCCTGAAGATCATTAATTTAATAAAGAAAACTTATGAAGACATGACATGCAGAGTTCTTCATAAAGAACAGCTTACATAACCGTTTGGAATAAGAACGGGAGTGCGACAGGGATGCCTCTTGTCTCCATTTCTTTTCTTACTAGCAATAGACTGGGTTATGAGAACATCGACAACACACAACAGAAATGTAATCCAGTGACTAAGCAGTTGGATGATCTGGATTTTGCTGATGACTTGGCTCGTCTGTCCCCTAACAGTTATCAGATGCACGACAAATTGAAAACACTCGATGAGAGGTCACAAAAGGTGGGTGTGAAAATACACAGGGAAAAGACACAAATAATGAAAATAAATGCAGGTAATGATAATAGGGTTGAACTTGAAGAAACACCACTACAAGATGTAGAATCGTACACATATCTTGGCAGCAATATAGTGTGGCAGATTATGATAATTGATTTCATATATCTATTTTCTTTATCTTCATTTGTCTTTTTACCTAGCTTCACCTACGCGTGTTGTGTAAACATAAAACCTCCTTTTACTCAGATATCTGTCCATCTTTCTAATTTAGCACGCATTTAATGCTGGTCGCTATACTTCTTTGATGAGAGTCTACCAGAGACCTATTAGCTAACGTGAGCTGTAATTAACACCAGCGCCAGAGATCAAATCGTTGTAGAGATCAGACAGCGACCAGATTTGAATACATTTGAGTAGATCTTGGGAACCTAGTGAGAAATCTTTATTACCTTTCCCTGAATCCGTTCGTTTGATAAGTAATTAAACACGGTAAATCAGAAGATCTAAAGACATTGTTCGCTTGAATACGAGCAGAGAGACGAAGGAAACCCACACTGATTAGCGCATTGCCGATGTCTGATCTAAGCGAGAACGAAGATCCTGGGTTTTCGGCTTTGAATTACGTATAAGCCGAAAACTGAACGTAGAATGTACCATAGGTGTAAACATCTGGTAGGGTCTGGTTTTTCGGGGGATAATTAACTATCTCCTTTCATCTTTTAATATATATACCACAGAAATCTAACTCAATTCATCCAGTACCTCACAGATTCCTCTAGACAACTAGCTTTGATTCTAGATATAACTTATAAAAGTGAATTTCTTAGTAGTCGTAGGAGATAAGTCTTAGTAGCTCGGTGTTGAGGTAAATACTATACCAGTAGTTTGAGTGATTTAATCTTTTTAAATCGTCAATTATATTTTACTAGTTATTTTCTGTGCAGAGTGATTTACTAGTTAGGTCCGTTGTTTTGTAGCTCTAAAGTTTTACTGGGTTACAGTGGATAGCAGAACAAATAAATATTTCTAACTAACTCTTCAAGCTATTATAAAAATTTAATTAACTGCTAGTAACCAGTCAGAGAATATTTTAACCAACTAAGGAATGCACTGATTCATCATGAGTGTTGACGAAATATGTATTTATTTCTAATTCATGATGATTGATTCTTTTTAAATGACGAATTTATTTCACGGACGTTTTTTTAAACGATGAGACTAGCTCTAAGCTTATAGTTTCTAATTTCAGTTAAATAACCGAAGTGGATAATATATCTTCTATGTTACGCGGGGTAAGGATAGGATTGAGAATTATACTATATTCTGTTAAGTATTTGTATTTTCTTCCTATACAGTATTTGGGTCAAACCTTAAAACCTTACCAGCGGCTTCCATTCCATATGAAACTGGAAATAAACTTTATCAAAGAACATTCTGATATAATATCGGGTTTTTTTCAAGGTGACTTGTCTGGTCTCGTGGTACACCCAGAAAGAGACAGAGTACCAACCCCAAATAATATTAAGAATAAATGATAACTGGACTTATAGAATATCCAGATTTTTTTTCCAAATTTCTTAAACATTTAGCCTGTTGTGGCTACCGAGCCAAACATTGACAATACCTGTATAACGACCACATGTTGTGAAGAAGATTGATCCTAAATTGATTTGTTTACCTGACATGTGATGTAACGATTGAAGATTCCAAGCTAACTTACACTGTGACATTTAGATCTCTTAATTATTTTACTACCTGGACAAAAATTGAAGTGACCTTTATCAGCATCCTACTTACAAGAGTAAATCAAGCGTTTCCCAACATTTGATTAATTAGTCGTTGGAGAAACTGGGGCTTGATTCGCCAAACAACCAACCGTGGATGGGCTGTGGGTGCCATTAACAATTGTTCCAGATGTGGTGAAAGCACCATTGTAGGTAAGAGAGACTGAATTTGTGATCACAGGTTTGTCAGAGCGAGAGAAAGCGTGGGAAGAATAATTCTATTTGGATATAACCCATGTACTTATTTTGTATTTGCTTATGCAAGTTTTTCTAAAGCTGCTCCTTTATTTTATTTCAGAATAGATTAACTTATAACTCTGTTCTTTACTGTAGAGGGAATTTTAGACCATAGCGTAAAAACCTTTGACTCTTTCGGGGGTTAATAACTTCGCGCTAACGAGATCGCGTCTCACGTTCACGCCATTCACACACAGAACAACACGTCTCCTCACCTCATCACGGGAAGACAGCACTATACTAAAACGAGCGTCCTTTTCAGGGCGAACACAGCCGTCGGAATTCACTAAAATGGGTCGCACCAAGCCACAAGCGAAAAAGATGAAAGTGTATAGAAGCCATCAAACACTTGTCAGCAGCATCAAACAAGAACCTGCAAAGAACAAACAGTCAGCCGGGGAGCACGATTACTCCAACTACTAGCGTCGTGGCCGATCCCTTTCAGAAGCCGAACAACGCAGCCAGTGACACGAACGATGAGCAACCCAAAGCGTCGAAGGCAGAGGACAACCAGACTCCGAAGCCGAGCAAAGCAACACCACCGATAAAACAGGATGTCAAGGCGGCGGCTCCACTGTGTAGTGAACAGACAACATCTACAAATCAAGGCCACAGAAATTCATCAACAGAGGGTAACAATGCCATTAAACCCGACAAAATAAATCCACCACCAAAACAAGATATCATAGTCGAGTCTCCATCATACAGCGACCAGGCAACATCGGAAAAACGAGATCAGAGGCAGACAACCAACCAGAATGTGAATCCGTCCAGCAGACCACACACTCAAACTGAGACAGATGTCGGAAAGTGCCAGCTTCGCAAGCAGAGAAATGCTGTTTCTCACCAGACACTACAGGAGAGAACCATAACGATCACCCAGATGTCGGGAAGTGAGGCCACACTCAGGGCCCTACCCGACGATAAAGTGATCGGTATCCTAGAGGCAATAACGGGCAAGAGGAGCATTAATAGAGTTGCAAGGCACGAAAAAGGTGTTATAATATCGCTAAATAACACGGAAAAGACAACAGAACTGATGATTGAACTAGAGTCCGGACACAAAGAAATCCAGCTGCCACACCAGATGAAAGTTACTATGGAGATCTTCAAGAAGACCAAGAAGATAGTTATAAGAGGGGTCGACAACAGTCGATCGACACAAGAAGTCCACAGCCGCCTACAAACAGAGAACAAGAATATAACAATAACACAGGTGGAAAGACTGAAGACATGGGACAAGAAGGACACCAACTTGGTTATCATAACTATTGAAGGGTCTTCAAGACCAAACCAACTTAACCTAGACGATAGATGTCGAAAAACAGAAGACTACATTCCTCCTGTTATGCAGTGCTCAAACCGCCAACAATTCTCGCACACTAAAAAAACATGCAGGAGAGAGGCAGTTTGTCGATACTGTGCGGGAAGTCACACTTACAATGAATGTCCTCATGCGAAAAATGATAACAACTATAAAGTGAGCAACTCCAACAGAACCTGCGCAAACTGTCTTGGAAACCACGGAGCAAGATACCGTGGCTGTCCGAACTTCTACGAAACAAAGGCCATACTGAAGGAATCTGTAACCAAAAACATCTCCTTCAGAGAAGCAAGAAACAGAGTGGCTTCAGGTGGCATGGCAAAACAGGAGCAGCACACAAGAGCCCAGCTTGTAAAATTAACCACAGAGATGCGAGACTTAAAACAACAACTCAAAATCGAGACGAACAAGCAACACAACGAAGACTCAGATTCCATAGGAGACGAAACATTAGGAGCCTTACAGAGCGCCCAGGCAATGTTACAGGAAATGAAATCCATCAAACACGAGATAGAACTCGACATCGCCAAACTCGCAGAACTAAAGGCAGATAACGAAGCAATCCTCAAAAGAATTGAAACAGAGAGAAGGATCGTTGAGGATACCCTTACAAAAAGTAGAGAACAAAACAAAGAAACTAAAGACAAAATAAAAACCGAAATCGTACAGGAACTAAAAAGCAATCAAGAAAGAAGACAAGTAGCGGAAAACAAAATAATCCTCGAAACCATAATGGGTTTCCTACCAAATATAATAGCGACAGCCATAGAACAACACATGCCGAAACAGACAACAACGAGTAGGGACCGAACAGGCAGCTAGTGGTACTTTTCAGGACTAGTCATCTCCAGGACGTTTGCAGGAAATGAACACAATGAGTACGCCACGACACCATAAACAGACAAGCAACGAAGAGGTATCCAGACAGTCAGCTAGTGGTCCTTTTTAGGACTAACAACCGACTAGCACCGAAGAAACTAAACGCAATATATACCCCAATTATAACCAACTTTCAGGTTGAACAGGGTATTACAGCAACATAGTAGACGAAAACAACAACAACAACAGATCGTGTCTCAACAGAGGGAGGGAGGATTAAACCTATGAGTCTAACTCTGTAATTAACTCATTAACCTATGTTCATTGTATTTGATTTGGATATTCAAAGATATTGTTGTGTTGTAGATTCTTTATGATAAATAAAATTTACATAAACTTTATTTACGTTTGTCGGTCAGCTTGTCCCAAAAAGATCCCAATTCCATAGATATAGTTTTCACGTCTGTGCGTCTAAGTGTCGTCACGTTTCTGTGTGTGTGTAGATGTGAGTGGGTGAATATATCAATATATATTTATAGGAAGGTCTGTCTGATCTAAGAATCTCAGTCGTAATCGATAGGCTGGATATATTATTTTTCATATCCAGTCAGGGACAGATTTTACCTTTCCCCATTTCACTCGTGAAAATCTATTTCGGTACCTTATCTCTCACAGAGCTATCACCTGTTCTAGTCCTATTCAGGCTGGGCCAAAATTTATCTTAATTACCCTATCAAAAATATACGACATATAGACAAAGTTGGAGGGACAGACAGTGATATCAAAATAAGAATACCAAAAGCAAGAGAAATTTGCATTGAGAAATGTATGGAGATCAAGAGAAATCGGATCCAACACGAAAATAAGAATCTTCAACTCAAATGTGAAGTCAGTCCTATTGTATGGCTCTGAAACATGGAGAACAACAAAGACAACAACCACAAAGCTACAGACTTTCATAAATGGGTGCTTGCGTAGAATAGGATTAAAATGGTATGACAAGGTTACCAACATGGAACTGATGACAAGAACCAGGCAAGTGCCAGTGGAACAAGAGATGAGAAGAAGACGATGGCGATAGATATGACACACACTGAGGAAACCTGTTGATAGCATTAAAAGGCAGTCCTTGTTCTGGAACCCCCAGGGAAAGAGAGGCAGAGGTAGACCAAGAAGCACATGGAGAAGAGAGCTGGAAACAGAGGTGAAAATGATGAGGAGAACGTGGAAATAACTTGAGATGATGGCACGTGACAGGAGGACTTGGCATGTGTTTGTTGAAGGCCTATGCTCCTTTGGGAGGGGAGGGTTATGAATGAATGAAGGACAGCGCCAAACTCCAAACTCACAGTGAAGACCATAGCTGTGGTATAATGCTGGCATCACCAGTACTCTTGTATATGGCAGCAAGATATGGACAACCTATGGTTTGGTTTGGTTTTGGTTTTAAGGACTATCTTCATTGGAGACGGACAACTCCATCAGTGCTCTGATCTCCTCTCTTAGATCACACAAGGAGGATCTCAGCACAGTGCACAAACTCCGTAGCACCAGCGAGAATCCCAGTGTGTGTATATAGGCCACTTTCAATTTTTAGGTCATTTCAACTAAGCTGTTTTTTTTTTAAACCTGAACACTCAGTCAAAAAAGTTTTGCTGCATTTTGTTGCATGCTTAAACAATGTTTGTTAATCTGACAATAAATCAAATCTGTGTTACGTGTGTGTACCTCCAAGGTCAATCAAATGCACGTGGTGGAAAGGGAAATAATGCATGTTTGAAAATGCTTCCTATGGCAAAGGCTGTTGATAACATTGCTGAAATTTGCTTTTCACGTGCAAGTCGTGACTATGGTGAACACATTTCACCGACTTTTCGGAAGGAACGGGCAATGGGTATGTTTGTAACATTTACCATTTTAGCCATGGCTCAGCGTGTCTTGCCGTCTTGTGGTAGACCTTGGACGTCCTGACCTGCGTTGTTCTGCGACCCTGCCGGTTGCATTATAACGATCACGCAGAGTTTGTATGACAGAGTGGGCAACTCCTAATCTTCTAGCAACTTCTCGCAGCCCTACATCATCCTGCAGCCATGCCATCGCTCTCCATCTGTCAACATTGGTTAAGCGTCTTAGCTGAGCCATGGCTAAAATGGTAAATGTTACAAACATACCCATTGCCCGTTCCTTCCAAAAAGTGGATGAAATGTGTTCACTATAGTCACGACTTGCACGTGAAAAGCAAATTTCAGCAATGTTATCAACAGGCTTTGCCATAGTAAGCATTTTCAAACATGCATTATTTCCTTTCCACCATGTACATTTGATTGACCTTGGAGGTACACACACGTAACACAGATTTGATTTATTGTCAGATTAACAAACATTGTTTAAGCATGCAACAAAATGTAGCAAAACTTTTTTGACTGAGTGTTCAGGTTTAAAAAAAAACAGCATAGTTGAAATGACCTAAAAATTGAAAGTGGCCTTTAACTTTTTTTGAGCAATATATATATATATATATATATATATATATATATATATATATATATATATATATATATATATATATATATATATATATATATATATATATATATATATATATATATATATATACACATACATGATATATTAATAAATTAAACTACCACTACAAGAGCACATGAATGCTCTCAGCGGGCAGGCTTCCTGTAAGGGGACCAGCTGCAGTGGTGGTTCAGTGCTCCAATGGCAGCCAACAAGGCAAACAAAGATGATGATGATGATACATTTAACAGTAATTGTATTTCTTTTTTTTATATGTAGATTGAAATTAACAAGAAACGAGAGTTAGAAGTAAACAAGCTGAGAAAAGATATTGAGATTGTGAATGTACAGTTTGAACAGACTGAAAACAGCTTGAGAAAGCGACACCAAGAAGCTATCAATGACCTATCAGATCAGATTGAGCACCTACAGAAACAGAAAGCTAGGTATGATATTATGATTTTATTGTCATGAGGGTAAATATAAGACAGATATCACTGACTGATGCTGTCAAAGTAACATATAATGATTAAATGATAATGGATGTTTGGAGCCAAGGAGGTTGGAATGGTTCTGCAAAGAATTTTCCATATTGTATTATATACTAGATATTAAATAGAATAGTTAATGATTAATAATTATAACTAATGATTATAAATAATGTCAGTAACTGTACGGTAGGTGCCTAATGTTTATCAGTTATGGTTGACAACTTGACTTCTGCAGTATTTATTTTCATAATAGTATCACCCCTACAGCAAATGCATGGAGGCATATCTGGAGTCATCCTTATAGGACCACCAGCTATGTTCAATGCTACAGTATACATATGTGGAAGTGAACCACTGTTTGTGAGGCTAATTACACCCTCATTAACTCTTAAAATCATCCACACACTTCGAGATTCCCCCTGTGGTGAAACTTGTTGAGCATTGCACACTAAGCTTGCAAAAGTCACTTGAGCCCCAGATGTGAATCTTGGCTTTGACCTGGTTGACTTCAAGCAGGAGGATCCCACTATGAACCCAGTGATAGGTAGGGGGAGCTGAGAAGTAGCTCTGTGCAGGATGTGACAATTCCTTGGGAGAGTGTAGTGGTATTGATGGTATTGTATGATGGTGTTATTACTACCTGTAACTTGTATGAGGCCAGCTGTGAAGGCTCCTGAGATAAAATGTAGTTGAGAATTATCAGAAGGCCTTTCTTGCTACCACTACGACCTCACACTTAATTTTTTTTTTCTTAATGAATGTGGCTACGTAAAGTGTCTAGGGTAATGATGTGTAATGTGGTGTGTTAGTTATAAATACACCCACAGACATTTAAGAAGACTAATAAGATTAACAAGTGTTAAAATACACTGAACTAACTCACATGTATAAAGTTTTTGATATAATTATATTACATTTATTTGTTCTGGATCAAGTTTTATTTTGACCAGAACTTGTTTTAAAAGAAGGATTGAAAATTTATGAAAAAAAATGCATGGAATGTTACATAATAAAATGCAGGAGTGTACATATTTAAGTACTAGACTAGTTAGTTTTATTTAAAAAAAAGTTCGAGTAGTCATCTCTTTGGGAGGATAGTTACTGTTTGTGCTGTTGGGGTGGCCTCATCACACCTGTCTATATTGACTACACATTGTCCAGAAAATGGTGGGAATTTTTATGGGGATATTAGTCACTACCAATAGTTGGTGAATGTCCAGCAGACCAGAGGCTCACTCATCTTTTTGTAGCTCTGGTGCTGAAAACTTGCGGTCCCACCTCTCCGTGCTGGCGGGCAATAATGGTGGTCTCTGTCACAAGAACTGCACAGATACACTCGAGTAAAGTCACCCACCGAATAGACTCTGCTTTGTTGTCGATAGAAAACTCACAGCTCAGATTATGAATACATAACACAGAATTGCTAGCAAAACTCAGCTGAGCTGCTGGCTATAGTATGGCGTCCCTAAATTTATTCACTGTCTTTCATATGGGAAAAACACCACACTTTAAAATCTGTGTCTAACACTGAACAATTATTGAAGAATGACCCCACTTTCGCGTCTGAGCGCTAATGATATGATTGTCTGTGGCCAATCACTGCCTAGTTGTACTTTAAATTTCAAATTTCTACACTAAAGTCATTTCAGTCATGCTTCAGTCAAGTATGGATGGTTATCTGTTAGTCTGTCCGTCTCTACTTGTGTTTCTAAAAAAATGTGCTTGATTTTTGAAGCAACCTTTCTCTCCCCTTAAAATTTTGTCGTAAAAAGTTATATTTAGACACAGCTACCGCTCAAAAACCCTCTCCTCCATAATAAGTAACTTTGAACACCTGTTCCCAAGGTCGTGTTTTTGTGTGCAAATTGTGACACTTTTAGATTCAATATAGTCTAGCGATGATGTGAACTACACTGTCTTTTGTCATTATCTTCAATATTATCTATCCGTTTGTAAAATTAAGATCATATTAGTTCACTGCTCAGAATAGGCCATCCGGCCAGCTAATTTTTATATTCCTAACATTAATATTAAGAAAAATTACTTTTTAAATTTTTGTAATTTTCCTACCATCCGCGTTCTGCCGCTGAATTCAAATCAAGGCTTGGTATCGCAAAACGTCCAATTCCGTACCTCGTGTCAATTTGGGGGACGTGAATTTTTACTTTCCTCCATCCCCCCCCCCCATTGCGTCTCCTTAGCCTTTCCAGTCATATTTTTTTTTCTTTTGATCCGCCGTTCCCCTCCTGTCTAGCAAGTCAATTTTATGGAGGGTGATGACCCGCGGTCTAGGCGATCATGTACATCAGCAGCCTACGCATTATGTTTTTATCCTTAAATGTTATCTTTTGAGTATTTTACCGTTGTATCTCTGTCAATTTCACTACACATCTCCCCACTTGAAAACATGCCTATGGCAAGTTCCAAAACCAGCGATACACATAGGTAAAATTACTCCTCACGTCTGCCACTACTCTAATTTTGATCACAGGGGTGCCGACTGAGGAAATCTGCACCGACATTCAATTTGCCTGGGATATATTGGATACTGAACTGATAAGGTTGAAGCAATAAAGACCACCTCAGCAATCTTGCGTTTTCATGCTTAGCCTGAGACAAGAACACGAGAGGCTGATGATCCGTCTCCACCACAAATGTCCTACCATATAGATAGATTTGAAACTTCTTTATTGCCCAGATTAATGCTAAACATTCTTTTTCGCTTGTGGAGTATCCTTGTTCCGCCTTATTCAATTTACGGCTTGCATAAGCGACTGGTTTCAGTTCCCCATCAGGTGAAGATGATCCTTGCAACAAAGCCCCTCCGAGTCCCACATTACTTGCATCGGTTCTTAAGACAAAGTCCTGTGTCAAATCAGGCAGTTTGAGAATAGGCTTGCTAGTGAGTTTTTCCTTTAACTCTTGGAACGCTAGTTCACATTGTGCAGTCCAAATAATTTTATCTGGAAGTCCCTTGCGAGTCAGATCAGTCAGAGGAGCACAAATAGCGTTAAAATTCTTGATGTATTTCTGATAAAATCCGCATAACGACACAAATGATCGCACGTCTTTTTTTGTTTGCGGCCTAGGTGCTCTCTGCAGTTTTTCCAAGTTCTTAGGATCAGGGGTCATATTACCCTGATATACAGTGTGCCCCAAGAATTCCAACTCTTTGCATCCAATACAACATTTTGTTGGCCTAGCAGTTAAGTTCGCCTCCCGAAGTCTATCAAACAACATCTCCAGAGCTTCAATGTGTTCTTCAAATGTCTCGGTGGCGACGAGAATATCATCCATGAAATTTGTGATACATGGGTTATTCAGGGGGTCCAACAATTTTCGCATCATCCTTGAAAACACACTCGGAGCATTTTTCAGTCCGAATGGTAGCATATTGAATTCATAATGTCCATCCGAAGTGCTAAAAGCCAAATAAGGTCTCACTTCAGGCTTCACTGGGATCTGGTAATAGCCTTTACTAAGATCCACCTTTGAAAAGTATTTTGCCTTGTTCAGTCTGGCAAATAGCTGTTTTGTGTCTGGTAATGGATCCACTTGTCCTTCTGTGACAGCATTCAGTTTCCTGTAATCTATGCACAGTCTGTGTTCCCCAGACGGTTTCCTCAACAAAACGACACTAGAACTAAAAGATGATTCACTGTGCGAAATAATCCCCTCCTTCAATAAATAATCTATTTCTTCCTTTAATGCCTTCTCCTTCGCGAACGGAATAGAATAGGCTCTCATACAGATTGGGTTTGAGTCTACCAGTTTCATGTCATACTGTAGCAAATTTGTATGGCCTGGTTTATCTGTTAATACATCTGTATGTTCCTCCAGAACCTTTTGAACTCTCTCCCTCTGGTTTTTAGTCAGGTGCTTACTGACTTTTACCTGTGCTGCTGTTTCACAAGGATGTAATGGGTATTCATGTGAGGTGAGTGGTTCCTTTTGCATCTGGGTTGCAATAGCTAAGGTCAATAAGGGGGTGCTTTCCTGGAGTGGTCTGTCCAGATACTTCTTTAACAGGTTTACATGATAAACTTTTTCCTTCCCCTTTTTGTCAATTTTATAGTTTGTTCTAGACACCTTCTCTAGAACCGTATATGGACCTTGCCAACCAATTTGTAATTTATTCTGGCTTCCGGGTAGTAAAAGCAGCACCTTCTCTCCGACTGCCAGTTCCCTGTCCTTTGCCTTCCTATTAAAATATGCTGCATGTTTCTTCCTGGCTTGTTTCAAATTATCATTTGCCAGTTTCCATCCAGCTTTCAAACGAGTGGTCAGTTCGTTCACATATTGATACGATGAGGTAACAGTCTCTTCCGCCTTCTCATCTGTCCAGGTCCTTAATAAAGTTACATCTGGATCTTTAATTTATCATACTTATTTTTCATGGAACTCATCTGGTCCCGTCCATTAGAAGCTTTATAATGAGGACTTTTCTTCCTAGAATCATCACTCACAAATCGACCACTACCAATTTTTCTCTGGGGTTTGTCTCCCCACTTAAGATTGTTTATGAGAGATCTTCGCTCTCTTGTCTGTTCCTCCAGTTTATATAAGTCTGACCGAGGGATTGTCATCCTATCCTGGGTTAAATTTCTTCTTTGTACTCTTCGCATAGCGGCCATGTTAATCCATTCAAGTGAAGACTGGGTGTGAAAAGGGGGCTCCCATTCCACTTTGTCTACCCGTGTATAATTAGTTTTCCTTTCAGGCCTAAAGTTGCCCCGTGGCGGTTCTAGGTCCTGCACATATTTTCCCTTTGTGGGTGTTCCCTCATGAAATACGCCACATGCTTCTACAAAGTTTTCAACATCGACATTTACGTCGGGCCAATAGTATTTTAGAGCAATCTTTTGGCAGATGGTACCGACTTTCTCATGGTCACCATCTTTTCCAACATGTAAGCTCCTTATCAAATTTGCCCTATATCTCTTGGGAAGAACTAACTGTCCGTGACCAGTGGATCTAGTTCCTGTCTTCCTGTATAATAATCTATTCTTCATGAAATATTCCCCCTTGCTCGGAGGTGTGTGGCATTTGGGCAATTTTTTTTAAAACAGGGCTGGAGTGTCCTATCCTCAGCCTGCGCCTTCCTCATCTCCTCTGGATGAGCGTTTATAGGTTCACCTTCTTCCTCCTTCTTCTGTGACCTGGTCTGCACTGTCGCCATGATCACAGGTTTCTCGGGATTCCCCAAGAAGACGTATCTACACCCCAATAATATCAGAGGGTAGATTGGTTCATCTATCACTGCTGCTCTGATTTCTCCTTCCACATAGCGAGTTTTCACCGTTATCCTTGCGATGGGAAGTGTCATGAGTGGTATGTCCTTAGTCGCCCTTGTATTTCCACTGTTTCTGTGGTATACTGACTTGGGTCCACTAGGCTAGACTTCACAACTGAATCATAATCCAAACCTGTATCATAAAGGCACCTTATGGTGACCCCATTACAAATAACATCCTCACAAACTGGGGGGGTGATAAGGTTCCTGTTGTCCCTTAGGATTAACCTTTAATCTTTGCGTCCCCGACTTCATTGCAGCAATGTTTGAAGGTTTCCTTCTACAAAAATTCGGTGTTATGGTTATCCTTCTTGCACCATTTACACCATCTTTTTCCTTGGTTCAACGGTTTTCTTTCATTGAACTTTTGGTCATTGAACTGTGAGTTTCTGTCGCGATAGTCATTTCTTTGCCGCTCAAAGTTTGTCCTACCCTTATTTCCCTGCTCTCTATTATCAAATTTATTAAATTGCTGTGGAGCTTTAAAATTGTCTATGTGCTTCTTCTTAGCACCACTTACCTCTGCCTGAGCTGCCTGATACCTCTCAGCAACATTTAAAATTTCCCCCAACTTCTCTGCACCCTGTTCCATGAGAAATTTTCTCATGTCTGGAGCCATGGACTCTCTCAATTGCTCAATCATGATCATTTCTTTAAGATCTTGGGTCTTCCCCAGAGCCGTCCATTTCTCCAAATAGGTTTCTATTCTGGCAGAAAATTGGTGGTATGTCTCCCCAGACAACAGTTTGGCATTTCTGAATCTCTTACGATAAAATTCACCATTCTTCTCGTACCTTAATAACAAAGCCTGCTTTAACATGTCATAATTGTCTTGGTCTTCCCTGTTCATTTTGGCAAATACTTCATAAGAAGCACCCCTCAATCCCTGTGATAGCTTTAAACTCCACCTCTCTCTCTCTAACCCATATGTAGTAGCTAATAACTCAAAACGTCCTAGGTACCCCTCTATGTCATCGTCTTTTTCAACAAAATGGTCTAAATGAAACCCCATAGCTGAGTTTGAGGCTCCCATACTGGGCGTAGCATCTGAGGCAAAAGGGCTGGCACCATTTTCAGGGGCCGGGCCTTGTAATTCCAGCTCCCTTAGTCGTAATTCGTGCTCCCTCTGCAACCTTCTATCTTCTGCCTCCCTTTCGGCAGTCAACCTTTTTTCTTCTGCCTCCCTTTGCTGTCGTTTTTCTTCTGCCTCAATCTGCAGCCTCTTAATTTCTCTATCAGCCTCAATTTGTAACCTCTTCTCTTCAGCTACCTTTCTATCTTCCCTTTCAATATATTTATCACATTCAGTCGTTACGTATTGAATTAAAATTTGACCATCCATCCCCATCTCCTTCGCAGTGAGCACAGCAGCTGATCTAAACTTTGCTAGCTCAGCCATACTTTTCAGACAATATAATAATATACAAGCTAAGTACTTCTTATGACTATAATCTAACTAATTCTAACTAACCAGTTAACTAATTAATTATTACTGGCTGTGAAGATTCACCAACTTTTATCTGCAGGGACACTTTTAATTTTAAAGGAAATTTTACAATTTATTTCCCTACTTTTATTTCTCCCACCAGGAGATCCTAATATTACTGTTGGGCTAATTATCCCTGGACAAGACCCCAATTTATGTAGTGGTATTGATGGTATTGTATGATGGTGTTATTACTACCTGTAACTTGTATGAGGCCAGCTGTGAAGGCTCCTGAGATAAAATGTAGTTGAGAATTATCAGAAGGCCTTTCTTGCTACCACTACGACCTCACACTTAATTTTTTTTTTCTTAATGAATGTGGCTACGTAAAGTGTCTAGGGTAATGATGTGTAATGTGGTGTGTTAGTTATAAATACACCCACAGACATTTAAGAAGACTAATAAGATTAACAAGTGTTAAAATACACTGAACTAACTCACATGTATAAAGTTTTTGATATAATTATATTACATTTATTTGTTCTGGATCAAGTTTTATTTTGACCAGAACTTGTTTTAAAAGAAGGATTGAAAATTTATGAAAAAAAATGCATGGAATGTTACATAATAAAATGCAGGAGTGTACATATTTAAGTACTAGACTAGTTAGTTTTATTTAAAAAAAAAAGTTCGAGTAGTCATCTCTTTGGGAGGATAGTTACTGTTTGTGCTGTTGGGGTGGCCTCATCACACCTGTCTATATTGACTACACATTGTCCAGAAAATGGTGGGAATTTTTTATGGGGATATTAGTCACTACCAATAGTTGGTGAATGTCCAGCAGACCAGAGGCTCACTCATCTTTTTGTAGCTCTGGTGCTGAAAACTTGCGGTCCCACCTCTCCGTGCTGGCGGGCAATAATGGTGGTCTCTGTCACAAGAACTGCACAGATACACTCGAGTAAAGTCACCCACCGAATAGACTCTGCTTTGTTGTCGATAGAAAACTCACAGCTCAGATTATGAATACATAACACAGAATTGCTAGCAAAACTCAGCTGAGCTGCTGGCTATAGTATGGCGTCCCTAAATTTATTCACTGTCTTTCATATGGGAAAACTCCACACTTTAAAATCTGTGTCTAACACTGAACAATTATTGAAGAATGACCCCACTTTCGCGTCTGAGCGCTAATGATATGATTGTCTGTGGCCAATCACTGCCTAGTTGTACTTTAAATTTCAAATTTCTACACTAAAGTCATTTCAGTCATGCTTCAGTCAAGTATGGATGGTTATCTGTTAGTCTGTCCGTCTCTACTTGTGTTTCTAAAAAAATGTGCTTGATTTTTGAAGCAACCTTTCTCTCCCCTTAAAATTTTGTCGTAAAAAGTTATATTTAGACACAGCTACCGCTCAAAAACCCTCTCCTCCATAATAAGTAACTTTGAACACCTGTTCCCAAGGTCGTGTTTTTGTGTGCAAATTGTGACACTTTTAGATTCAATATAGTCTAGCGATGATGTGAACTACACTGTCTTTTGTCATTATCTTCAATATTATCTATCCGTTTGTAAATTTAAGAACATATTAGTTCACTGCTCAGAATAGGCCATCCGGCCAGCTAATTTTTATATTCCTAACATTAATATTAAGAAAAATTACTTTTTAAATTTTTGTAATTTTCCTACCATCCGCGTTCTGCCGCTGAATTCAAATCAAGGCTTGGTATCGCAAAACGTCCAATTCCGTACCTCGTGTCAATTTGGGGGACGTGAATTTTTACTTTCCTCCATCCCCCCCCATTGCGTCTCCTTAGCCTTTCCAGTCATATTTTTTTTTCTTTTGATCCGCCGTTCCCCTCCTGTCTAGCAAGTCAATTTTATGGAGGGTGATGACCCGCGGTCTAGGCGATCATGTACATCAGCAGCCTACGCATTATGTTTTTATCCTTAAATGTTATCTTTTGAGTATTTTACCGTTGTATCTCTGTCAATTTCACTACAGAGAGCCCAGAACCAGAGCACAGTATTTTAGCTCTGCATAGTTGAAGAGCCCCCTTGGATGGTGGGGAATGCACAGTGTGTCATGCGCTTCTAACTCCTAGCTTGAGACCAGATGTGATGATTCTTTGAGGTGGAGAAAGGCGCTCACGACTTCAACTCAACACATTTTGGAATGGCAAAAAAGCCACAGGAAAAGCTTAGATCTACAGTGTAGATAATACCAAGTAGTCTTCAACTTGGTGTTGGCTGCAAAAGAGCGAAAAGCTCAGCAGCTCTAGTTAAACAACAACAACAACAAAACAGACCATATATAGTCAAATTCTGTAACTCATTTATCTTCTTACTAGAGTATTACTTTACAAGCACTCATCTTACTATAACCACTCAACACAGTACAGCTGCTCATGAGGGTTGAACTTAATGCTGATATGAAGTCCAAGGCGCTCTATGATACAAAGCACACTGCATAAAATACCCAAATCTCAGATTACATACATTGAGGTTGATAGGTATAGCTAGAACTAAATTTCTTATTTGATTTAAATTAAAAAAGCATACAAATGTATACATAAAAGTCAATATCTCTAAGCAGGAGCAATACTGCCATTTCTGAAAACCAATGAACCACCTTTCTATTTAAAGCTTTAACAAAATCTACAATAAATACAGACATGCCTACAATCTGTGTCACAAAAATGATAGTTACACTATAGTAATATTTGTTTTTGAAAAATAAACCAGTGATATATAAATATCATTTGACCCAATACTTCCTGATGTAGAAATATACTATCCTACAATTCAGGATCCTAGAAATGTTGAGACAAAAGTACATTTCACAGATAAGATGTGAAAATATGAAGTATTATTCTCTTAAAACATGAATACAATTTATTTGATATTATGATTGTTACAAAGGCCAGAAATAAGCTGCTTTTGATAGTTGAATTATCACTGCTCTAGAAATAATTAACATATAGCGGTATTAACAATTAGCTTGTTTAATAACTATGCTGTAATGAAGATACGTACATCTAAATATTAAAGTAAAACACTTTCTAAAGGCCTGAAACACTGATTTACATTGGATGATAAAAAAACAGTAGATATTGACATCAAATATGGTGAATCGTAGCTATCAGGGAAATGAGCGATCTTACTCTGATTTTTAGTGTATAGATATGTTATGTTACTTATTCTAAACAGAGTTGAAAAAGAAAAGCAAACTCTAGTTGTTGAGCTTGATGGAATCTCTGGCCAGCTAGAATCAATCAGCAAATCCAAGGTAAGTTGGCATTTGCTCACTTACACATTTATATACAAACCCATGTACTTGATCTTCGCCAGCAGACATTTGCAGTTTATGCATAACAGTTGTGACTGGAATACAACTTGAAAAAAAAAAAAACGCAGTGAATAGACTTGTACAAGCTTTGAATGGAATGCATAAAATAGCATCTTCACCAGTCACAGAAATTTACAATGCTGATGAATAACTCATAGCTAATTAATCTCACTGTCACTTTAGAACACATCAGAAGTCATTAGTGGGGCACATATTCTTAATGTTAAATGAATGTTTTGATGTCTTGACTGTATCAGCACACTAGATTACATAATGTATTAGCCTGTATACACAGAATTTTACAATGCTGATGAGTGACTCAAAGCTAATTAATCTCACTGTCACTTTAGAACACATCAGATGTCATTAGTGGGGCACACGTTCGTAAAGAATGTATTAAAAAACATCCTGTAGTAATTTATAGAATATGGAAGTAAAGGGCTCTCTGGAAAATTCACATAAAGAAACTTGTGTTGACATCATCATTGATTCAAGAGAGATAACTGCAACAGTCTTGCAAATAAGACAAAATCTATTAATAATTGTCATACAAATGCATTCCCTCTCTCTTATACACACACTTGAAATACACACTTGGATGAAAGTGCTTGTTTTCCTCCTTCATAATCCTAAGACTCACTATTCCCCCATTTCAGTTTTAAAAGCATTGAACAACTTTTTCACACACTAACACTCATGCATATACATACATGTATGCATGAAAAAAAAAACACACACATACACACACACACACACACGCACGCACGCACACACACACATAACATATGGTTTGTAATTGTGTGGAAAATGATAGGTGGCTGCAGTGTGAGGTGACTACTGTGTAAACATTATAAACTGAGAACGCCTTTAGAGATGAATACCAAGGGTATGCTTCCATGATCATTAAGCAACATAAATCAAGAATAACTGTATCATCGTGAGGTTACTTAAATCCAGAATTATGTAAATCTGTATCTGCTTATTAGATAAGTTACTTTATTTAAATACATGAGCTGGTTTTTTAAACTGTCTGATTGTGAAAGAAAGATAGGGTCCAGAAAATGTTATGCGGAATGTAGATATTTTGCTTGTTCTGTGTGTCTGCATAGGCCTCAGTTGAAAGTAAGCTGGATGCTGCTGAACAAGCCAATATTCGTCTCAAAGGACAAGTCGATGACTTGGCTCGTCAACTCAATGATCTAACTTCTCTTAAGGCCAGACTTACCCAAGAAAATTTTGATCTTCAGCACCAGGTATGTAGCAATGTATTCCCTATAGTTTTACACCTCAGTGTTATGTTTTAAAGTGTTTTTTGTTTCACCTACTGTATCTTT
The DNA here is from genome assembly GCA_024509875.1 of Oreohelix idahoensis. Lineage (NCBI taxonomy): Eukaryota > Metazoa > Mollusca > Gastropoda > Stylommatophora > Oreohelicidae > Oreohelix > Oreohelix idahoensis. The sequence goes on from JAMPIV010022706.1 coordinate 398,262, forward strand.
GTGGTTTGCTCATTATAAATTTAACATGGATTAGTGTAAAATTAAAACCAGTAATGGCATAAGTATAAAAGAAACTGGATAGCAATAATGTATACTCAGAATGATCATTTCTTTGAAAGAACAAATTAAATTAGCTCTCATATAGTCATAATCATTATTATTGTTTTCATTATCATCATCATTATCCTCATCATCATCACAACTGCATTGCAGCATCATACCTTGTAAGTCTGACAACAAAAACTATTATTATTACAACTATTTTCAAGGTACAAGAACTTGACTCCAGCAACGCAGCTCTAGCTAAAGCCAAATCTCAGCTTCAGCACCAGAATGATGATCTTAAAAGGAGTCTTGATGACGAGACTCGGGTAATCATGGTTCTTTCTACATATTTTAGACATTTATGTGCAAAGGCATGTCATAATGAAATATCGATAATAAATTTCAGTGAGTATTTAAAAGATTACTGTACTGCAATTCTAGCAGTTTTTCCCTAATAAGATCACAAAATACATGAAGATACTAATGTTTAAATAAAAATGAATTTAACAGTGAATTTTTTATTAAATATACACATCTTACTTTCCAATGTCCACTAACTAAGCCAGTGTGTCAGTGTAGTGCAGATGTACACCATCATAAAAACATGCTGCCATCACCCAAAATATAGTGCAAAACTATGATTCATTGTTTAGACCAAAGGACTTATAATGTAATAAACTGTCTTGATTATATCAGCACACTAGATTATGTAATGTATTAGTACGTGCACAAATAAATTTTCGCCACTGGACAACAGCCAAAATGTATCCGAGACAATAGTAGCTATTTTTTACTAATTTAGACATACTGATCACGAATAATATGAACTTAAAAATCGCGAAGTAGGCTAGTGGCTTCACCTTCCCGACGCGAATGACCCAGTCCTTCTCTTTTCCATAGCCCTGTCGCGTGATTCCCCACGAGACGGATAGCCTTGAGCGCCAATTGGATGACGCAATCTGTAGCAGTCATAGCAACCACATTTCCTCCTTGTCATCATTTGTGTTGTGGATTCTGTGAGTACAGACGTGTCGTTCAAGATGCCACATGAATGTGTGAACAATGGGGATTATTTTTGCTATATTTGCGGACAAATAAATTTGCTATCCTAAAGGCGACCCATTGCACCGATGATAAAGAAATCTTACAGCCTTTATTTTGGTTGTGAGATCGGTGACCAGGACCGGTATTGGGCCCCACACATATGTTGTCAATCCTGTGCAACGAATCTGCGCTGCTGGTTGAATCGAAAAGGACGATCGATGCATTTTGCAGTTCCAATGGTGTGGAGGGAACCGACAAACCAACTTAATGATTGTCACTTTTGCATGGCTCCTCCAATTGGACATGGTATTTATAAGAAGAAAAAGCGGCCTGTGACCTATCCGAATATTCCCTCTGCTATGCGGCCAGTGCCTCACGGGGAAGAACTTCCTGTTCCGGACCCACCAGAATCATATACTCTGGATGATGAAGAAGATAATAAGGCCAGCGGACATCCGTCACCTGTGAAAGCATCTACATCAAGAGATCCTGATTTCGTGCCTTTTGAAGAGTCTGCACAGCCACATAAAATTACCCAGAGTGAATTGAATGATCTAGTGAGAAATCTGGAATTGCCAAAAAATAACGCAGAGCTGTTGGGGTCCAGACTGCAGCAATGGAATCTTCTAGAGGAGAATGTGCACGTGTCTGTGTTTCGTGCTCGGCAAAAAGATCTGCTTCCATATTTTAAAATGACATATAACCTCATTGCTTGCATTGATATAGTGGGTCTGATGGCAGCCACACATCAACTACAAAGACGATTGGAGGCTGTTCATTGATTCATCCAAGTTGAGCTTAAAGGCTGTGCTGCTCCATAATGGTAACGTTTTACCATCTGTTCCACTCGGGTATGCAGTCCACATGAAAGAAACGTACAACATGAAACAACTGTTACACACCATCAAATATGACGAGTATAAGTGGCAGATTTGTGGTGACCTGAAGGTCATTGCCATCTTGATGGGGCTACAGCAGGGTTACACAAAGTTTTGCTATTTCCTCTGTCTGTGGGACAGCCGTGCCAGGACTTTCCACTACAAGAAAAAGGATTGGCCCCAACGACAATCACTTGAACCGGGGAAAAAGAATGTACTTAACGAACCACTTGTAGAATTCCACAAAATCTTGCTCCCTCCTCTCCACATCAAACTTGGACTAATGAAGAATTTTTAAAGGCCATTGATCGAAATGGGGCAGGATTTTTATACCTTCATGATTAATTTCCAAGACTTAGTGAGGCCAAAATCAAGGAACGTGTATTTATCGGTCTACAGATACATCAGCTCTTCCGAGATAAGCGTTTTGATGATATAATCACAGGTGATGAAAAGTTAGCTTGGATTGCTTTTCAGCAAGTGGCCACAAACTTTCTAGGAAACAATAAGGCTGACAATTACCAGGAGCTCGTAGAAACCCTCTTGCAGCGCTACGAGAGACTAGGGTGCAACATGTCTTTGAAATTACACTTTTTACACTCTCATCTGGATTTCTTCCCTGCTAACTGCGGTGCTGTCAGTGACGAGCATGGGGAATGATTTCATCAGGACATTACTACCTTCGAAAAAAGGTACAAAGGGAAATGGAATGCAGCAATGCTAGCAGACTATTGTTTGACCCTTGTGAGAGATGCTCCAGAAACTCATTACAAGAGACAGGCAAAAAGGCATCTCTGTGAATCATTTCCATTATGAGCACTATTATCATATGGTATGTATATGCAAATGTGTAAAACTTGTTTTATAGATATTTAAAAACAAAACTAGAGCTAATCTGGTGTTTTAACGGCAATTTTCATATTCAGCAGCCCAAATAACATAAAGGTAACTTGGTTTAATCTCAGATACACACAAAAAGTCAAAATATGTTGTCCAGTTTTATTTGCTTTTAGATAATTCTGCGTCAGTGAATTACTATTGAGAATTAATAACAGTATTTTTTTTCCAGCAAAGACAGAATCTTCAAGTACAATTGTCTGGCCTTCAAAGTGACTATGATAGCCTAAACGCTCGTTATGAAGAGGAAGCTGAAAGCTCCAACAATTTAAGAGCACAGCTTAGCAAAGTCAATGCAGAGTATAGTGCACTGAAGGCCCGATTTGACAAAGAAATCCAACTGAGGACAGAAGAGCTTGAAGAGATACGGTTAGTATTCAGAAAAATACACTCCAACTTTACAATGATAGTAGTATTAATAATAACATTTTGATGTTTGCAGCCAAAAATCCAGCAAAATTGCTTCTACTTTTAAATTTTCTGTTTCATCCAATTCTATTTCCATTTTTATAAGCACATGTTTACAATCGAATCATCATTAACTCAGTATTCATCATTATATCAGACGTAAACTGACAGCTCGTATCACTGAACTGGAGGACACCGCTGAGCAGCTGCGTGTAAAGAATGGTGGCTTGGAGAAAGCCAAGGCTAAGCTAACTATTGAATTAAGGGAAATCACTATCGAACTTGAGAATGTAAGCATATGCATTTAAAAAGTAATCTTTCAACATGATAATGTCAGGAATGTGTAATTTGAATCTGATTTGTGCACATAAGTGGGTAAAACTAAATTTTAAAACTTTCTCACAAGTGAAAAACTGATGAAAGAAAAAGGTGTAGAAATTTAGTCTAAAATCTTAAATGACACTGTACGTTAAGCTGAATGTTTTTAAATAAGAAAGCAACATACTGAATGCATGAATCACTAGAATACTGCATCAAAACATACATTTAAAATTAAAAAAATAAGAGAAAGAGACATTTGAAGAAGGATTTGATTTTGTTGCTTTCTTTAAACAGACTCAGATAATAGTTCAGGATCTGACTAAGCGCAACAGGCAGTTGGAGAATGAAAATGCTGCCCTACAGAAACGTGTTGATGAGCTGGCTGCTGAGAACAATGGTCTACGTGCAGATAAGGCCAACCTTGAGCAAGAAGTGTACAGACTGCGTGTTGCTAATGCTGAACTTACTGAACGCAATGACAATTTGCAGAGAGAAAACAAACAACTTTCAGGTTAGTGAAAAAAATCAACTATAGCATAGTGTCAGTCCATTCATTTCAGGGAGAAAATATTACTTGAGTTTACATACAGAAGCATGTTCTGTATTTCAAGTTATTAAAAGTAAATTTTACAGTTTGCATTTTAATGCAGTATTTTTATTAAATAGCATTCTTATTCTTTACAAATACAATGCATATTTCTTTTCAGACCAACTACGTGAAGCTAACCAAGCCCTGAAGGATGCTAACCGTGAGCTTGCTGACTTAAGGGCATTGCGTGCCCAGCTTGAAGCAGAGAGGGATTCTCTTGCTGCTGCACTTAAGGTGAGAATGGAACTGTTACTCAGATTAAAAAAAGATGCAGAAAGTTACACTAAATATATTTCAGACCTCTAATGAAAACTGATGCAGAGAGAAAACTTACTGCAAACAAGAAAGTTTTCTGTGAAATAATCTGATCCATTGCTATGCCTTTGTAGGATACAGAAGATGCCCTTCGTGATGCAGAGAATAAACTGGCTAATGCTAATGCTGCACTTGAGAAACTGAGGCAAGACATGGAAGCCAGACTACGAGAGAAAGATGAAGAGCTTGAGAATATCAGGTAAGTTATCTTCTTCTCTGCCCCTCCCTTTTATATTCAAAAATAAATAGTTGTTCTGTTTAAGCAAGAGTAAAAATCAATGAGAAAATTACTTTTAAAAAAGCATGATAATATTTTGGCTTACTTTTCCCATCACATTAGGCTGTGTCAGAGTTCTATGCCACGTATGGAGTAAGTTGGAATTCAGCAATTTTAACAAATCCAAAAATCCGAATAAATTTTAAAAATCCAATTTCTAACGGATTTTTAAACTGGAAGTTTTTGGTCATTATCAAGATAAAATGTGTATTTATTTACAGCTAGATGTGCATAGTTAGAACAATGAGGACCTACTACAGTGAGTCACTAAAGTGCTTATATGTTTACTTCATATTTTTATATATTTCGCGGAACAATTCAGTCATCTTTTTCTTTTTAACGTCACTTGGTCAGCACCATTATTAGGTTGTAGGCTGGTTGTCTCATTGTATTGGTATCTATCAGCCTTCAGCTTCCTGAGAGCATAGGCTTTAACAAATTTACGCCAAGTCTTCCTGTACCATGCCTTCTGCTCAAGGTCTTTCCATATATCTTCATCCCCTTCATGTCTGTCTGTCTCTCTTCACCATGTGTTCTTTGATCTCCCTCCACCTTTCTTACCCTGGAGATTCCAGAACAAGGAGTTCCCTGTAATGCTATCAGATTTCCTCAATGTTTGGACTATTCATTGCTTGCATCTTCTTCTCATCTTTTGCTCCACTGGCACTTGTCTTGTTCTTTTCATCAGTTCACATTAGTGATCTTATACCATTTCAATCCTTTTATTCTTCACAAGCACCCATTTATAAAAGTCTGTAGCATTTTGATTTTTTTTGTTCTCCATATTTCAGTGCCATAAATCGAACTGACTTTACATTTGAATTTAAGTTTCTGATTTTGTTGTCTTTGAACTTGCTTTCTTTTGACTTTCATATACTTTTCAGTGAAGTGAAAGCTTATCTAACTTTTTATAATCTAATTTTAATATCATTATCTGCACCTTCAAATGTGTCTATATTGCTGTCAAGGTATATGCAGGATTCTACATCTTGTAGGGAAGTTTCTTGAAGTGAAATCTTGTTATTCTTTCTAGTATTTATTCTCATTATCTTTGTCTTCTTCCTTTGTCTTTTCAGATCCACCTGCTGTGACCTCTCATCAAGAATTTTTATTTTGTCTTGCATATGATTACAGTTTTGAAACAGATTAGCCAGGTCATCTAGAAAATCTAGATCACCAAGCTGTTTAGTCAGAGTCCACTGAATTCCATTTCTGTTGGCTGAAGTCAATGTTTTCATAACCTGAGTTAAATTCCTGATTTTGTTTAGCTAATATTCTTAATGTGGCAGCTGGTCCAAAAAGGATCTGTTTTGTCTAAAACCTGTTTGTTCATCTCTCAGTTGTCTATCTTTGGACCCTTTTAATTTCTCAAGGATGATCCATCATTATTTTTCCTAGCACTGATAGTAATATTATTCCATTGTAATTTGTGCACCTTTGTAAATTCCCCTTCTTAGGCAACTTAACCAGATATATTTCCTTCCATTCTGCTGGTATTTCTTCTCTCTCCCAGACTTTACCAAGTAATTTGTGTAATGTCTCTATTGCGATGTAAATATCTTCTTTAATTGCCTCTGCTGGGATGCTATCTGAACCAGCCACTTTTCCTTCTCTTTTAAGCTTTATGGCTTTCTTTATTTCTTCCTTGGTTGGTCTTTACAGTTGACTTGTAACTCTTCTTCTGCTGGTTGGGGGATTTTTAGGAGCTGGTCTGTTAAGAAGGTCCTAAAAATGTTTTGTCCACCTCTTCATTTGCTCTTGTGTATTGCTAAGAAATGTTCCATTCTTGTCTTTGATGAACCCATTTGCTTACTTGTATTTCCCTGTAAGCTTCTTTGTGCTGTGGTACAGATCTTTTATAAACTATCTGATAGTGCTTGTCAAATCTGCATCTGAGTCCAAATCTGAAGATATTAGAGGATATAAAAATCTGCATCCAATAGAACTAAATTTTCTTGTCTCTGACACATCTCTATTAATTGTTCAGTTAAAATTCATGACTACTGAATAATTGGTACAGAGATGTTAGGATCAACAAATGAGAAATGGAAACATGTCTTGCTTATCCATGTCTACGAGCAACAAAAACAACAACCAAAAAGCTAGACATTTATAAACGGGTGCTTGCGTAGAATAGAAGTACTGAAATAGTATAACACAGTCACAAATGTGGAATTGATGACAAGAACCAGACAAGTGCCAGTGGAACAAGAGTTGAGAAGAAGACGCTGGTGATGGATAGGACACACATTGAGGAAACCTGTTGATTGCATTACAAGGCAGTCCTTGTTCTGGAATCCCCAGGGAAGGAGAGGCAGAGGTAGACCAAAAAACACATGTAGAAGAGAACTGAATACAGTGGTGAAAATGATGAGGAAAACATGGAAAGAACTTGAGCAGATGGCACAGGACAGGAAGACTTGGCATGTGTTTGTTGAAAGCCTATGCTCCTCGGGGAGCTAAAGGGAATTGATTGATTGATATTAAGAATAGAATTTGTGTCATGAGGACACAGAATCAACTCTTCATGATTCCTTAGATATCATTACCTTGTGGAGAGCATTTACCTTCTCTTCTTCTTATCCTTATCTTAACTAGGTCTCTTTCTTTTTTTTAACGAACTGAACTCTGGAGACCTTATTGATATTATTCCATAGCTCATACTTATCTATACACCTATTAAACTTTAGGCGTGACACTAAAATGAGGTTGTGCATGAGACTGGCAAACTTATCATGTAAGACAAATTGATACAGAAACCAATTCTGCAAGAGAATATGAATGCTTTGGCGCAGGCTTCCTGCAAAGGATCAGCTGCAGTTGTGGCTCCAAGCTTCATAGGGAGCAAAATAATGGAAATCTTTTATGGAAATTGCTAAACGTTTTCTGGTTATTTTACCAGGTACATTTTATGTCCTTCCTTCTTTCTATAACCTAGGTGGTTGTTGAGACACCATTTCCTGTTGAATGCTTTACTATATGTTTCAATAATTGTCTGTCGTTTGTCTGTCAAATTGACATTAGGTGTATCTACATAGGTGTTTCCTACCCATTTATGAATATCATCTTCTCAGCATATCTTTGAGTGTCTGATTGACAGAGGGGTTAGAGTGCTTGTCTCACTCAGCAAAGGTGATGGGTTTGAATCATGGTACTGTCACGCTCCAGTCTGCCCAGCTGTAAATGGGTACCTAACTCTGCTGTTTGAGTTAGGCAAGGAAAAGGCAGCAAAGAAGGAAACTGGTGACCCCCACCACTCTATGCTGGATCTAGTATGGTGAAATCTCTAACACTTCACTCCCCTATGGCAGTATCTGCTATGGGACTACGTTTACCTTTCTAGCATATCTTTAGTGTACCTCTTTATCTTGCTCCTGGTGCTTTCCCTTTCAGTACCAGCCATTTGACAGTCATTTATAGCCTTGAGACATGGCCATGGAAATGATGTTTGTGTGTTTTCACAGTTTAGTAGATCATTATGTGGCCCTCCAGCCTGCTCTAGGATGTTCCACACATAGGTAAAATTTAGCACTAAATATTTTACTACGTTGCTGCATTGATACCTACAGTTACTCAAATAGTATTTATATTTTGTAAATTGTTAGGAACTTGAGAGCTTTTTGGATGAGGAGCGCCGCAATGCTGATGATTTACGAAGCCAGTTATCTCTTAGTGAACGAAAGAGGATTGCTCTTGCTCAGGAGCTTGAAGATGCACGATCTCTTCTTGAGGCTGTATGTGAAATTTATTTTTAAAGTGTTCAGTTTCATATAAGGCATAGTAAACATCACTAGATACGTGTAAAATATTGTGATCAAGGCAGGTTTACTTATCATTATGAAAAAGATCAGATGCTGAAAGAAAAAATGTTACAGGCTGTCATAATGACACTAACCTTCTATCTTACATAACATAATACAATTAAATATTGATTTTTTTCATTAACTCAGTGAAAAGACTTAGAATTTTTCTTATATCAATGATTGCTTCCTGTATTGACTAAATATTCCAGCTTGATGTAGGCCATTATGATGCTTCTTTATTGTTAAATTTAATTATGTTTTAATTATTATATTTAATCAGTAAAAATTACATGCTTTAAGAAAAAAAGTATAGCAGGCATTCAGTGCCTGTGGGTAATTTTGTTTGTTTTTGCTGCTGTTCTTTAGTATTTTTTTTGGTTCTTGCTGTGCTATTTAGTTATTGCACTAGTAGTTCTTTCTTTTATTGTATTTGTAATCATTAATTATATATATATTTTCCATGTATTAGTTGTTTATGTCCTTTGCCATTTACTGTTAGCCTGTCTATATTTATCATGCTTGTGACTGTGCTTAAGGAAGGGAAAACATTCCATATTTCTAGTGTATTATTCAACTATGGAATTTAAAAAAAAAATTCAATTCAGCACAAGAATGAAAATTTGCAACAAATGTTAAAGCTGTCTTATTGTACAATTCTGAAACTTGAAGAACAACAAACAAGACAAGCAAGTGTCTGTCATAAATAGATTAAAGAATCCATTAAAGATCACCACTAATTGAGGAAACTCAAGACAGCCATTGCTCATAAATCCCTTGGGTAAAAGAAACTGAGAGTTAAAAAATAATGACAAATTGTATTGGAGTCAGTTTAACAAATAAAGAATGCCCTAGTAACATGGGACGTTTTGGGTTTTTCTTTCATCAGGCTACAGTCACATGCAGGAAACAAGGATGGCAGTGCAATGGAAGCACCCCTTGCCTCCTGTTTTCTTATTTTGCTATCACTTTCCATTCCTCCATCTTTATCTACATTTAGATAGGGTTTTTGTATTTTATTATTATTACTACTTGACATTAATAATGTCAGTAAGTTTAATTATACTGTATATACTTGTATTTTATGTAGGATGTAGGATAAAGAGAGAGGGATAGTACTTCACGGTGAAAGACAGCCATATCCTTAATGGATAGTCAGGATCCTATTTGGTTCCCCTTTTTTTATTTAGCTAATTTATCAATCAATTAATCAATACCCTTTAGCTCCCCAAGGAGCATAGGCCTTCAACAAACACATGCCAAGTCTTCCTGTCCTGTGCTATCCGCTCAAGATCTTTCCATGTTTTCCTCATCATTTTCACTTCTGTTTCCAGTTCTCTCCTCCATGTGTTTTTTGGTAATTCTTTCTCTTTTTTGGTAATTTGTCTCTCTTTCCCTGTGGATTCCAGAACAAGGACTGCCTTGTAATGCTATCAACAGGTTTCCTCAATGTGTGTCCTATCCATCGCCAGCGTCTTCTTCTCAACTCTTGTTCCACTGGCACTTGTCTGGTTCTTGTCATCAATTCCACATTTGGGACTTTGTCGTACCATTTCAGTCCTTCTATTCTATGCAAGCACTCGTTTATAAAAGTCTGTAGCTTTTTGGTTGTTGTTTTGTTGTTCTCCATGTCTCAGAGCCATACAATAGGACTGACTTCACATTTGAGTTGAAGATTCTTATTTTCATGTTGGACTTGATTTCTCTTGTTCTGCAAATGTTTTCCAATGCAATGAAAGCTCCTCTTGCTCTTTGTATTCTTATTTTGATATCACTGTCTGTCCCTCCAACTTTATCTATATTACTTCCAAGATATGTGTACGATTCTACATCTTTTAGTGGTGTTTCTTCAAGTTCAACCTTGTTATCATTTCTTGCATTTATTCTCATAATCTTTGTCTTTTCCCTGTGTATTTTCAGGCCCACTTGTTGTGACCTCTCATCGAGAATTTTAATTTTCTCTTGCATCTGATTATGGTTATGGGACAGAAGAGCCAAGTCATCTGCAAAATCCAGATCATCAAGCTGTTTAGTCAGATTCCACTGGATTCCATTTCTGTTGTGTGATGTCAATGTTTTCATGACCCAATCTATTGCTAGTAAGAAAAGAAATGAAGACAAGAGGCATCCCTGTCTCACTCCCGTTCTAATCCTAAATGGTTCTGTAAGTTTTCTTCATGAAGAACTCAGCATGTCATGTCTTCATAGGTCTTCTTTATTAAAAGTTAATGATCTTCATGGGAACTTGATAATGCCTCATCAATTTCCAAAGCGATTCTCTGTCTACACTGTCAAATGCCTTTTCATAGTCTACGAATCCGATGTATTGCGGTGAATTTCATTCCAGACTTTGTTCAACTATTATTCTCATTGTGGCTATCTGGTCTGTACAGGATCTATTTTGTTGAAAACCTGCTTGTTCATGTCTCAGTTGCTTGTCTATGGACTCTTTTAATCTCTCAAGGATGATTCTGTTTAATACTTTTCCTGGCACTGATAGTAACATTATTCCTCTATAGTTTGTGCACTCTTGTAAATTTCCCTCCTTAGGCAACTTGACCAGATAACCTTCCTTCCATTCTGCTGGTATTTCCTCTCTCTCCCAGACGTTGTCAAGTAGTTTGTATAATATCTCTGTAGAGGTATCAATATCTGTTTTGATGGCCTCTGCTGAAATGCAATCTGGACCAGCTGCTTTTCCATCTTTCAGAAGCTTTATGGCTTTCTTTATTTCTTCTCTACTTGGTCTTTCACAGCTGATTTGTAGCTCCTCTTTTGCTGGCTGGATGTCTGGGGGATTAGTTGGAGATGGTCTATTGAGAAGTTCCTCAAAATGTTCTGTCCATCTCTTCATTTGTTCTTGTATATTACTAAGCAATTTTCCATTCTTATCTTTTATGAGGCCATTTGCTTGCTTAAATTTCCCTGTTAGCTTCTTTGTGTTGTTGTACAGGTCCCTCATATTTCCTTTGGCTGCAGCTTCCTTGGCTTCCCTTGCCAAATCATCAATATATTTCATCTTGTCTCTTTTGATGTTTCTTCTTACTTCTTTGTTTGTTTCTATGTACACTTCATGAGCCTTGGTTTTGGAGCTTCTGGTTTTCATTCATTTCATTCATTCATTCATAACCTTCCACTCCCAAAGGAGCATAGGCCTTCAACAAACACATGCCAAGTCCTCCTGTCCCGTGCCATCATCTCAAGTTCTTTCCATGTTCTCCTCATCATTTTCACCTCTGTTTCCAACTCTCTTCTCCATGTACTTCTTGGTCTTCCTCTGCCTCTCTTGCCCTGGGGGTTCCAGAACAAGGACTGCCTTGTAATGCTATCAACAGGTTTCCTCAGTGTGTGTCCTATCCATCGCCATCGTCTTCTTCTCATCTCTTGTTCCACTGGCACTTGTCTAGTTCTTGTCATCAGTTCCACATTGGTAACCTTGTCATACCATTTTAATCCCTCTATTCTATGCAAGCACCCATTTATGAAAGTCTGTAGCTTTTTGGTTGTTGTCTTTGTTGTTCTCCATGTCTCCGAGCCATACAATAGGACTGACTTCACATTTGAGTTGAAGATTCTTATTTTCGTGTTGGATCCGATTTCTCTTGATCTCCATATATTTCCCAATGGTTTCTGGTTTTGCTTCTGTTTAAATCTGCTTTCTTGTTTTTCCTATCTTCTATCTTACTAATGGTTTCTGTTGTTATCCATGCTTTGTGCCGATGTTTTTTTTTCTCAGTACTTCTTCACATGTCTCGTTCCATATATTTTTTACTTGTTGCCAGTGGTCTTCCGCATCTGTTTCATCTTCTAGCTGTTGGAGTACTTTGTATTTGTTGGATACTGTGATTGAAAATTTTTCTCTTATTTCCTGATTTCTTAGATATCCCACATTATACTGTTGTCTGTAGCTATATGCTGTTGAAAATTTCTTGAGTTTTAATTTTGTTTTAGCCAACAGAAGATGGTGGTCTGATACAACATCTGCTCCTCTACATACTTTCACATCATCCAATGATGACTTAAACTTCTTACTTATGCATATGTGATAAATCTGATTCTCAGTTCTGTGGTCTGGTGATATCCATGTTGCTTTATGTATTCTTTTATGTGGAAATATGCTTCCTCCTATAGCTAGTTGATTTGAAGCATAGAAGTTTGCTAATAGTTTCCCATTCTCGTTCATCATACCTAATCCATGCTTTCCCTTGATTTCTTCAAAGCCTATTCCTATTCAAAGTCTGTTCCTATTTTCGCATTTAGTTCCCCCATCCAAATTGTGATGTCCTTTCTTTTCTTATTGTCCAAGACATTTTGTAGTCTGGGTTAAAAGTCTTTTTTCACAGATTCTTCTTTATTGTTTGTTGGTGCATAACACTGGATGATGTTTATATTTACTTTCTTTTTGGCTGATTTAAACCTTGCTGTTATAATTCGGAGTCCCATTGCTTCCCATTCTATAAGTGCCTTCTGTGCTTCCTTGGACAGCATTAGAGCCACCCCTTCACTGTGGTGGGCTCTTTCCTCCTCATGTCCTGAGGACAACACCATTTCTCCTGGGATCAATCTCCTCTTCTCTATGCCTTTCCACCATGTCTCGCAGAGACCCAGGATATCAATCCTGTAATTTGTCATTTCTGCTGCTACCTGTGCAGTTTTCCCTTGTTCACACAGAGTGTGAACATTCCAGGTGCCAATCCTGTAGATTTTCCTAGACGAAAAAAGGTTAGTCGGCAACCCAGACTCCTTTCGGCTTTCTCTAGGTTGCTTCATGCGCCTCCTTTCCAGAGGACCTTCTTCTGTCTTGGGCGGCTGAGTTGATTTATATTCTTTATTTGACTTATCCATGTTTGTTGAAGTTTTTGTGGTAAAAAGTTTTTTTACGGGATGGGATAACCATCCCCATGCCCAACCCTCATTAGTCGCTTTTTACGACATGCCTGGTAGGGTACAGTGTTACTATTCTTTGCTCCCCTTTCGGGCCCCGGTAACACACGGGTGAGCTCATGTATGGCTCCACGAATACTGCTTGTGTACGGCGGTGGCCACATCCCGGGCAACAGTCTTGGCTGACTGGGTAAACTACATGAGTGAAGTAGGAGCAATCTTACTCAAGGGAATGTCCATCCCTAGTAACAAAGACTGAGACGGCGAATGAGGCAGAGGAATCTAAACAGATCAACGGCTCACAAAGCAAAACTGCAGAGTGTGTGGCGTCCTAGAAGCATGTCAGACATAGAAAAAGACAATGGCTAGCCACCGTGGAAGAGATTGGGGCCTTACCACATACGTCCTAAAGAATGTAATGGAATCGCAACAAAAAGATAAGAAACGATATATAGAGAACTCTTGGTCCCCTGGGGAGAAATCTACTGTACATAACAACAAGGAAGAGGCAACCCCTCTAATGAGTAAGGAAGTACATAATGACGAGTGTTCCTCAAATTCTTTTGAAAGGGAGCATTCTGAGAAAGACCCCCTAAAAACTAGTAGAAGGAGCCTAAAAATAGGAACATGGAATATTAGAACTCTAAACGGAGGAGGAAAGCTAGATAATCTCATTTTAGAGGCAACAAATATGAAACTTGCTATACTGGGAGTTGCAGAGGCAAGATTATTGGATTCAGGCTACATAAAAAGAGACCAATAAACGCTTATACACTCAGGAGGAGAAAAACACGAAAGAGGAGTACGAATGTTCATAAAGAAGGAATTAGAAAAATATGTATGTGGATACTGGACACACAATGACAGAATGATGTTACTGAAAATGAGAGCAAAGCCATTTGACATATCAATCTTACAAACATATGCGCCAACTAAAGAACACAGCGAAGAAGAAATAGAGGAATACTATGAAGAGCTACAACACACACTTAAACCAGTAAAATCTACAGATGTGTTGATAGTAATGGGTGAAATGAATGCAAAAATAGAACAAGGGAAATACATGAAAATAGTAGGACAGTATGGACTAGGGAAAAGAAATGATAGAAGAGACATACTTATCCAGTTCTGTGAAGAAGACAAGCTGGTTATATGTAATACCTTTTTTGAACACCACCCAATGAAAATATACACATGGAAAAGCCCAGGCGATGTAACAAGAAATCAAATTGACTTTATCATGATAAAACATAGATTTAAGAACAGTGTCACAAGTGCAAAGACACATCCTGCCGCTGACATAAATTCAGATCACAATCCGGTCGTCATCAAAGTAAATATAAAGCTTAAAAGAGCTGGAAACAGAAGAAAGGAGGAACCCCAGATAGAAATATCAGCACTGAAACAACCAGATATAAAACAAAAATATCTTGTCGATGTAAAAAATAAGTATGAACAGTTACTGACAGAAAGCATGGAACAGTACAGAAGAGAAAACCCAGAAGAAAAAATAACCGCAAAATGGAAATGTTTAAAAACAAGCATTACAATCAGCAAATGCAAATTTATCTAAAAAGGAGCCTAAGAAAAATCAAATTTGGATGATATATGACATCTTGAATAACATGGCAGAAAGGAAGAGAGCAGAAAACACTCCAGAATATAAAACAATAGACAATGACATACGTACTATGTGTAGACAAGCAAAAGAATGGTGGATAGAAACAAAATTTCAAGCAAATAGAAGACATGAAAGCAAAGCACAAGACAAGAGATATGCATGAAGAAATAAAGAAATGATCAAATAGGTCATGGTTTGCCCAAGGAGGAGGCTGTATCAAGAACAAAAATGGCGTAATGTTACTTGATGAAAAAAACATATCAAACAGATGGGCAGAATACGTAAAAGAACTATTCGAGGACAACAGAGGTAACAAACCATCACCAGATTCTAATGAAGGCCCAAACATTCTCAGATCAGAAGTAGAGAATGCAATACATATGATACAAAATGGAAAATCAGCAGGCATGAACAACATAAAAATTGAAATGATGGAAGCCCTTGAGAGCTTTGGTATAGATACAATCACAGATCTATGCAACAATATATTCAATACAGGATATATACCACATGACATCAGTCCTTATAACATTGCCCAAAAAACCTAATGCAACAGAAAGTTCAGACTTCACAACAATCAGCCTGATGAGTCATGCAATTAAAATACTGCTAAAAATCATACAGGAAAGAATAACAAGTAAGGTAGAAATCAAAATCCTAGAACAGCATTTTGGTTTTAGATGAAACAACGGAACAAGAGAGGCAATATTTTGCCTAAGAATATTAGCAGAAAAATATAGAGAGTTCCAAAAAAGTATGTACAAGTGCTTCATTGACTATAAGAAAGCTTTTCACAGAGTCCATCATGAGAAAATAATTGAATGCCTCGAAGACATAGGTATTGATGGAAAAGACATAAGAATACACAGTAACCTTTATTGGGAGCAAACTGCTACAATAAGATCTGGAAGGAATTATTCACCAAACATAGACATAAAAAGAGGTGTTAGACAAGGTTGTGTGCTGTCCCCCTGCCTATTTAATCTATACACCGAAAAAATTTTCAAACAGACAAAGGAAATGCCAGGACTGAACATCAGTGGAAGGTCAATAAACAATCTTAGATATGCAGAGGCACATCTCCAATCCAACCTGCAAGTCTGGAAGGAAGAGCTGGAGAAGAGAGGGATGGTCATAAGCAGCTCTAAAACAAAATCCATGGTTATATCACGAGAAGACATCAGATTAAGCTGGGAGAACAGGTCCTGGAGCACGTCAACCACTTTAAATACATCGAAGCTATTATAGACCGAAAGGAAGGCATCAAAGAAGAGTTGGCCACTCGAAAAGCAGCAGCTGGGAGACTTTTTCAGGCCATAAATCGAGGATTCCTCAGCAAGAGAGAGGTTGGTAAGAAAACGAAGATGGCTGTATACCGCTCCACCAATGTCCCAGTCTTGACATATGGATACGATTCATGGGCAATGACTACAACCCACAAAAGCCAGATCCAAACCTCAGAAATGAGGTATCTGAGGAAGGTGGTTGAAGTAACAAGAAAAGACATGGTCTGCAACCAGACGATACGTCAATTCCTAAAATCCCACCCCCTGCAGAGCCAAGTGAACAGTCAAAACTAAGATGGTTTGGCCATGTCTGCAGAATGGGAGAAGATCAGCTCCCATGACAAGCGTTGGAAACAAAGAGCCAGGGATTCAGACCCCCAGAGTCCGCTGGGAGGACAACATAAGACAATCTTTGAAGGACCGAGGACTAGAATTGAACCAGGCCAGGAGGAAGACAGCCGATAGGATAGTCTGGTGCTCTCTCTTCCAAACCTCTACACCTCAAGGGGAACGACTAAGTAAAAAGATATGCAGATGATACCATGTTTAGCTGAAGCAAGTGAACAGTATAAGTCTTGAACATGGATTGGACATTAATATTGAGAAAACAAAAACTATGATAATTAGCAAAACAGACGATAAACCCACGTTAAAGATAGGCATAATTGGGAAAATCCTGGAACAAGTCAAGAGCTACTCATATCTTGGTCATATAATAACAGAAGATGGCAGATGTGAAACAGAAATCAAGAAGAGAATAGGAATGGCCAAAGCTACATTCAACAACATGAAACATATACTGACATCTAAACAGTTGACTCACAAATTAAAACTGAGAATCATAAAATGTTATATATATTCTGCACTACTGTATGGTGTAGAAACACGGACAATGAATAAGCAATTGGAAGAACGAATTGAGACTCTTGAGATGTGGATGTATGGAACAATGGGGCGCATCTCATGGAAAGAGAAGAAAACAAATAATGAGGTCCTACAAAATCTAGGTATGAAAAGAGAACTAATGAGGGAGATCAAAGTTAGGCAGCTAAAATACTTTGGCCACATAAAAAGGCATAACAACTTGCAGAAGATCATAATAGAAGGGCAAGTTGAAGGCAAACGTGCAAGGAGAGACAGCGCTATAAGTAGGAAGATAACATCAAGAGATGGGCAGGAAAGAGTCTATCAGAGTGCACCACCAAGACAAGAGACAAAAGACTTTGGAGATCCATTACAGCCAACCTTCGTTGTGGAGATGGCAGCTGATGATGATGATATATTTTAATTCTCATTTAATGTTTGTTTTTCCTGACAGAGGTTGCTCTAATTTTTAAAACATCTCTCACACCTCTGTTCTGTAGTAAGACTAATCATTTATTCAGTACTAATGCATCACCAGAAAACATAGCCCATATCAGTAGCAAGATAAAACGCAGGGTAAATCACAAATACTTTGCCTGTTAATACTGTAGTTTATGTCTTTTTAAAAATTACTTTTGCAAGTCAGTTCTGGCAGTACTACAGCAAGCTATAACCCTGTTAAAGTCATATATGTATTACTTTACATGGACAGGCTGAGCGTGCTCGCAAGAATGCAGAAGTTGAATTACATGAGGTCAATATTAGAATCAGTGAGCTAATTATCCACGTTACCTCACTTACCAATGACAAGAAACGCCTGGAGGGTGACATAGCAGCTTTGCAGGTAAATTTCTATTTTTTTCCTTTGTGATATGTCTCCACAATTTACCATATTTGCCAGCCTTTAAGATGCATGGGCGTATAGGACGCACACCTTTTTTACATGCTTTTATTTAACTTCACTTGTATGTCACTTGCAATCGATTTTTCAATCACTTTCAGATGAGCAATAGCTCTGAAACTTGGCATAGTTGTGTATTCCCGATGAAAATACAATAATTAGTCAATTATTTAATAATTGTAATTATGACATGAGTAATTACAGTTTTTTGTAAAGAAAAGTAAACAAACCAGGGGCCATAATCAAGTTAATTAAATATTCAAGAGTACGTGGTGTGCTTTATTTTTTTCTATGCGTAAAACAGGGCAGTACTTAAACAAGTGTCTAGCATGATTCTGCATGAAATTAACTTCTGCTTTATACTTCATTAGACACTTATGGATAAAACATATGATAAGCGCTTAAGCGCCCCACGCTTTTTGTCAATTTCATGTTACTTTATTTACTGCAAGCTATAAACTCCTAGATAAATTATTTTTGGGTTTTTAGTGCATTAAAAGCGTGTGTTTAAAATATTTTTTATTCATGAACATTTTTGGGGAAAAAATAATTTTAGTACATCTCATCGTGCATTTATTGAAAAAAAGTAATATTTCAGGGAACTGGTGTGTAAAAAAAAATAATCTACTAAGGAAAACAATATAGAGTTACTTTAAAGGTTTTAATCTTCATCCTAAAACCCAGAAAATCATCGTCTTCAGAGTCAGATAAACTATCTCTTGAAATCTCTTATGTATCAGAAACCGAGTCACCACTGTCTTCAAACAAAAATATTATTGTTGCGGTCCATTCTCAGTGACACCACCTCAGATTGGGCGAAGAGAGGCTCACACAAGAAGCAGAGGTGAGGAGAAAACGTCGAAAGGAGCACCAGGAAAATAAGCAGTTGAGGGCTGTAACCTCAGGGGCGCATTCCCATAGTCAGTTATGACTGAAGGGGCTATTATTATTATTATTATTCTCAGTGACATGTTCGTCAGAATTCAGTGTAGATAAAGAATGTCCAAATAAACACACAACAGCCTAATTAATGAAGGAATGCAGATCACTCCCAGATAATGTTCTTAAACTTTATTTGACTTTCCACAATATTGAGCTCCACTTTTTTTTATCATGACGTTAACTGGTATTCCATTGGCCGAACATACTAGGCCATCATTATACATGAATTATAGGCAAATGTGCCATCCGTTAAAGTCCAGCTGTCCGCGAAAATATAACTTCTTTAAAACGACGAAATGTTAATCAAAACTCATACTACTTATCTGTAGATTCACACAGGAGTCCAAGGCATGCAATATCTCAAACATTCTCCAATAGCATGCATAAATAACTGACATCAGATACTCAAGTAGGAGCTCACAGAATATACGTCTTGACACCATGAAACACACAGTAGAAAAAAGGCCCAAAAGTGACCGTTACTTCTGCTCATGCACGTGCATCTACGTAATCTAATATTTTAGCCTTACGTCATAAATCAATTTGGTGGTGGTTTCATCGCTGTGTTTTAGTGCTGCTCCCTCTGAGCACAGCGGTGTTTCACTAATGAATGCAAAGCTGTGCGCAAACAGAGGCGTAACAATATCCTCAGTACTGTCAAGGGTATTACTAATATACTTTATATGACACAACTGACAACTACACTTTAAAAAAAATGTAATTTACAACTCTTATCAAAATTTAAAAAAAAAAAATTAACTTTCCGTGTAATATACTGAATAATGAAATCTGCCTCCTGTGCTCTGGACTTGTTTATCGCAAACTGATAATGTCATTAGCAGATTGATTACATTTGACCTAAAGTTAAAAACAACAAAAAATAACACTAAAAAGAAGAAAATATAAAATATAAAAAAAATATTTTAAACACAGGCATTTAATGCACTAAAAAGCCACAAATAATTTTTCAAGGAGTTTATATCTTGCAGTAAAAAAATGTAACATCAAATTGACAAAAAGCCTGGGGTGCTGATTCTACATGAAATTAACTTCTGCTTTATACTTCATTACACACCTATGGATAAAATATATGATAAGCGCTTAAGCGCTCCAGGCATTTTGTCAATTTGATGTCACATTTTTTACTGCAAGCTATAAACTCCTTGACAAATAATTATTTGTGGCTTTTTATTGCATTAAAAGCCTGTGTTTAAAATATTTTTTAAGTTATTTTTATTGGTTGTAAGTGTACAAACTTTTTTGTTTAATCTACATTATTTTAATTAATTTTTTTTACTTACTTTATTTTATAGAAATTTACTTTACCTCGACTATATCATGATAAAACATAGATTTAAGAACAGTGTCAACTTTTTTGTTTAATCTACATTATTTTTTATTTCAATCACTGTGGTTTTCTCATGTAACGGGTTTTATTCTTGTTCAAAGAGTCATGACAGTGATGAAAAATGGAAGCATATGGACTCGTTAAGATTGACTTTGTGACTTATGATAGTAATACAATAATAAAATATAGAAACAGAACTGATGCTAAAATAAAGGTTACAAACACAAAGATCTTTCTTGTTGCCGCACAGATGTGATGTTTTGGTCGATCAGTTGATCAGTACCCTGTAGCTCCCCTTGGAGCATAGGCTCTCAACAAACACATGCCAAGTCTTCCTGTCATGTGCCAAGTCTTCCTGTCATGTGCCAAGTCTTCCTGTCACGTGCCAAGTCTTCCTGTCATGTACCAAGTCTTCCTGTCATGTGCCAGCAGCTTAAGTTCTTTCCGCGTCTTCTTCATCATTTTAACTTCTGTCTCCAGTTCTCCATGTGTTTTTTGGTCTACGTCTGCCTCTCTGACCCTGGGGATTCTAGAAAAAAGACTGCCTTGTAATGCTATCAACAGGTTTCCTCAATGTGTGTCCTATCCATTGCCAGTGTCTTCTTCTCAACTCGTGTTCCACTAGCACTTGTCTGGTTCTTGTCATCAGTTCCACATTGGTGACCTTGTCATACCATTTCAATCCTTCTCATACATGCCACACCTCGGAGATGAAAAACCTGTTTAAAAAAATGCAAAAACCCTGTACAGGATCCACAAAACCTGTACAAAAACAAAAAAATACAGAAAAAACGTATCAAAAGAAGTTAATTCGGGTAAAAATATTTTCAATTATAGTGGGCTTCCTTATAATTGAGTCATGGGGACTTTGCCTTTTAAAGCAAGTCTTCACTTATTTTAAAACTCAAACAATAAATGTCTGAGATTATTTTACACTGTAAAAATGATGTGATCGTGTCATCATTTAGTCTATTTCTGCGCTTAATTATTACTAACAGACCAGGAAATCCAAAGTTTCATAGGACCTTATAAAAGAATTCTGAGAAACAGTAATTAGGGTTATGGGTTAGACAGGGCCGTAGATAGGACTTAATAAAAGGGGGGAGGTTTAAAAACAATTTAAGTACAAAACATGTTTGGTACTATATAATTTCCCCACAAATGTTTTTCACCAAACCCTAAAGGGGGGTGGGGGGGTGTGTGTGTTTGAACCACCACCCCGTATTTACGGCCCTGGGGTTAGAAATCCTAAACCCAAACCTTAATCTTAACCCTAACCACGTTCAAGGATGATATCGTAGAGGACGTTCCACTGTTCTCACAACTAATGGTGATATCGGAAGGAAGTTAGCCGAACGCTCAGCAGTGAATTAACCCTAATCTTAACCCTAACTCTAAATGGTACGAAAATACACATATTCACTGCTGAGCGTTCGGCTAACTTCATTCCGATATTACTTGAAATGGCATGGGGAGGTTTCTAGGGCGGTTTAGAATTAGTTTAATAAATATTTGATGTAATTTTATAAATAATAAAATTACGTTATCATATAAATTAAAATAAACAGCCTATAACTTGCTACGAAAATATAAACTGGCGCTAGCGTAATTTATTCTCTACCGAACTTCAAAAATGAAAATAGCCATTTTATCCAAGTGGCGTTTTTAAATATGACTAGTTTCAATCGTCAATACGACAACGATTGATAGTAATTAATCATTTAATAAAATAACTCACTGGATGATCGTAATAATGATATATCCACCAAAGAACAATCAGAATGATTCTAAAGAAAGGAAATTAAAACTTAGAAGTGAAGTTAACTCCAAAAAAACTTTTCCAGGGGCTCTGATCGTGTTAAGGTACAAATTTGCCTTGCTTTCGTGACTTTTTTTCCAGTTTCAAATTTCTTTTTATATTATTATTAAAATGTACACTTCTTACGCAGATTCTACAACAGTTTTAGGTAAATCAAGTAATATGTAGTGTTATCCACTTTTTGTTGTTGTTGTTAATAAATTATGCTCAATGCAACGTAATCATTCAAATAATCAGTAACGTGCTGGCTGCAGTCAGCATTAGCGAAAAGTGATGAATGAACGACACACCCCGTGGACCCTCGCAAATCCTGCATCAATTGAAAAGTAGGCAGCTTGATTTTATTGGTTCATTTTTTTATTCACGTGGCCCAACATCTCGCCGAATCTCATGACGCAAATATCGGCTGTGGTGTAGCGCAAGACGATCAATTTATATATATATATTTAATAATTAGGCGAAAAAACCTGTACAGAAATTATGTACGGTGCGTACACATCTAAAAACGCAAACACCTTGTACAGATTATGGGTAAACCATAGCGTGTGGCATGTATGCCTTCTGTTCTTTGCAAGCACCCATTTATGAAAGTCTGTAGCTTTTTGAGTGTTGTTATTCGTTGTTCTCCATGTTTCAGAGCTATGCAATAGGACTGACTTGACATTTGAGTTGAAGATTTTTATTTTTTTGTTGGGCTTGATTTCTCTTGATCTCGATATGTTTCACAATGCAATCGAAGCTCCTCCTGCTTTTCATTACAGCAATTCACAAATAAAAACAACAGAAATAGAAATCTTACACAGAATAGTCTAATTCAAAAGAAATAGTTATTGTTTAACTAAGGCTGCCGAGTTTCTCGCTCTTTTGCAGCCAATATAAAGTTGAAGACTCCTTGGTATTATCTACACTGTAGATCTAGGCTTTTTCTGTGGCTTTTCTGTCATTCCTAAACATGTTGAGTTAAAGTCATGAGCTCCACTTTCTCCAGCTTGGCTTGCATTTAAAAGATCATCACATCTGTTTCCAAACTAGGAGGAAGAAGTGTTGTGCATTCCCCGCCATCCAAAGGGCTCTCCAAATAAGCAGAGCTAAAGTACTGTGCTCTGGTTCTGGGCTCTCCCAAGGAATTGTCACGTCCTACACAGAGCCACTTCTCAACTCCCCCTGCCTTTCATGGTTTCACATTGAAACCTTCTTGCATGCCAACCAGGTAGAAGCCAGAATTATGTCTGAGGCTCAAGTGACATAACCAAGCTAAGTGTGTAATGCTGAGTTCTCAAAGGAACCCCTGGAAGTATGTGGATGATTTCAAGAGTCAACGCCATACTGATGCAGTGTAGGCACATATGTCTGCAAACAAGATCCTGTCCCTAATGCTGTTTATCAGTTCTGTATTTAACTTGTTTTCTATGTCATGATCCAGTATATTCTCTCTCCATTGTCCCTTATTAGCATTAGTTTTGCCCATTCTCACAGTATTTCAAATTTATCATTCTCAAAATGTATTGAAAATCATGGACAGCTTTTTTCTGATTCTGTGTAGTAAGTCTCCTTTATGCAGTTTCTTCTGCCAGGACATCCTCATTAGTCATTCTGAACAGGTAGGAATGTGTTATTTAAAAAAGAGTTTGGAGAAAGTAAGGGAAACCAATGAAGAATAAATAACAGGACAGAGGAATCAAATGGCTGCTGAGTGTGGAGCTGTGCTTTATGATGAATCCCAATATCTGGGTTTTTCTATTTTATGTTATGGTAAAACATTTGAGAAATCCCACCTGTCAGCAGCTGTCTGATTTTTACCAGTTATTTTCTTTTCTTTATACACTTAAAAAAAAAAATAAATTGATGTTCAGTGTTATTATCTGGGTCCCCATCGAGGCCAGCTCCTTGACGTGGAGATGGGGCTCAAGTACAGCCATCAGTGGCTGAAAAACCAAGACTGGCCAGGCCCTCCTAGACTCGAGCAAGACCACAGTCTGCCCTAGCAAGTCAAGGTGCTGAAGACGGAGGCAACCAGCCAAGAGGCGCACCACAGCAATCAGGATGCCATGCACATGCGCTATGGGAAGTATGCCTATATCTGCAAAACGTTATGGCACTCGCCCTGTGACGGACACCCAGGCAGGCGCAGTGCCGGGCCCTCTGCCTCAGAAGGGCCCAACCCCTACTACTGGGGGTCCTTCTCAATTGCCCCGTGGAGCCAGGAGGCATGAGAATAGAGCTACTGGCCAAGCAAAGAAAAGACCATTTAAAATAATGCACTGGAATGCTGAAGGCGTCAATAGTAAAAAAGACGGGTACAGCAAAAAATTAGAGCTCGAAAATATCTTGAATGAAGAGCAAGTAAATGTATGTTGCTTGCAAGAAACTCACCTCAACAAAGACATAGCCTTCAAAATCAGAGGCTACCAGTGCTACCGATCTGACCGAATAGACAGGCGAAAAGGTGGAATACTGACACTCGTGAGGAATAACATCAGTGCATGTCAGCTTGAAACATATATGGAGGGGGCGGAATACCAGATGCTTCATCTCAGGACAGAAAGTTCAGAATTCCACCTGCTCAACTACTACTGTCCGAGCGACCACCCACTGGCACTAGATACAATCCCAGCAAAAGAAAGACTGATTGTATGCGGAGACTTCAACAGCCACTCACAGAGCTGGGGCTATGATCACATGGACAGGAGAGGTGAAGAGCTTGAAAACTGGCAGGATGACAATGGGCTTATCCTGATTAACCAGCCAATCGACCCACCAACCTTCTACTCGAGATCATGGCACACCACCTCTACACCAGACCTGGCATTCCACTCACCCGGCTTGGAGTGGAACACCACACGCGTTGTAGGGAAACAACTTGGAGGCAGCGACCACCGGCCAGTCTTCCTAATTGTGGAAAATGAACTTGTCAAGGAGAGCAGCACTCTCTCTAGGTGGAACTACAAGAAGGCAGACTGGACGATGTACCAGCACCATACTAGTATACTGGCTAGAGATCTGACTGTAGACAAAGACATCAATAAGCTAGTCGATGAATTCAGCAGATGCATATTACAGGCTGCTTGTGAAACAATACCTAGAGGGGCTCGTAAGCACTACAAACCATATTGGAATAGTGAACTAGAGCAGCTGCACAACGACGTGGAAACATCTCGAAAGCAGGCAGAGACCAGTC
Organism: Oreohelix idahoensis; assembly: GCA_024509875.1. Lineage (NCBI taxonomy): Eukaryota > Metazoa > Mollusca > Gastropoda > Stylommatophora > Oreohelicidae > Oreohelix > Oreohelix idahoensis. The sequence goes on from JAMPIV010022706.1 coordinate 423,679, forward strand.
CATGCCAAGAACACCACAATAACTACCAGCAAGCTAAGGCCAAATTTCAAAGGGCCAAGTTGCAGGCCAGGCGAAGAAGCTAGAAGGAGAAAACAGAGTCCTTGAACTTTGAAAGAGATACGAGAAAACTGTGGAAGCTGGTAAAGCAACTTAACGATGAAGGTACAGGGAGAAACTCAAGGATTGCTCTGTACAAAGATGGAAACATCCTCATGGGAAAACAGGCAGCTGATCACTTTGCAGACTCCTTTTCTAAAGACAACAACATCGAAGTTAGCCCAGAGAAGCAACAGGAGACTCGTGAGAAACAACAACACGCAGGACGAGATGGAACCATACCTGAAGTTATGGAGGCACCAATCACATTCAGAGAACTGGAGCTTGCAATATCCAAATTGAAAATGAGAAAGTCGCCAGGAGTTGATGGAGTGTCCAATGAAATGATTAAGAACTTGGGAACCGCAGCAAAAACAAAGCTGCTGCAGATCTTCAATATCTGTTGGAACTCAGGCAGAGTTCCACAGACCTGGAGGGAAGCAATCATGATACCACTCCTAAAACCAGGAAAAGACAGTTCCACTGCCTCCAGCTACAGACCAATCAGCCTTACAAGCTGTCTCTGCAAAACAATGGAACGTATCATCAATCTCAGGCTACAGTGGTACCTTGAAAGTGAAAACCTTCTTGTACCACAGCAGGCGGGCTTTAGGCAGTGTTATTCCACCGAAGATCAGGCAACTTACCTTTCCCAAGAGATTGAGGATGCGTTCCAAGATAAGAAACTGGTACTAGCAGCATGGATAGATCTAAGGAAAGCATTTGACAAGGTTTAGAAAGAAGGGCTTCTGAAGAAACTGAGAAATTGTAGAGTGAATGGTAAGATGTACAAATGGGTGAAAGCATACTTGCATAACAGAAGAGCCCGAGTACAACTAGATGGCCTCAAGAGTAAGAAAATTCTACTGCGTCATGGCGTCCCTCAGGGAGGGGTTCTGTCCCCCACACTTTTCCTAGTCTACATCAATGACCTGGTTGCTGAACTACCACATGGAATGAAAGTGGCAATGTACGCTGATGACCTGGTAATATGGTGCACAGATGAGCATGCAACAGTGGCCACCAAACTGCTACAAAGAGCTATAGATGCCTTAACCTCATGGGCAAATAGATGGTGTGTCAGCATCAACACAGACAAGTGCAGCACTACGCTCTTCACCCTCTCTCCCAAACAAAAAGCTGGTGTCATCAAGATAAACGAAGAGCTCCTGAGAGAAGATAAACAACCCACATATCTCGGAGTTACATTCGATGATAGGCTGACATGGAAGCAGCACATCAACAAGGCAGCAACAAAGGCCAGGAGGAAGCTAGCCATCCTGAGAAAACTAAGTGGAACCACATGGGGAGCCAGCGGGAAAATACTTAGTAAAGTTTACCAGCAGGGCATACGACCACACCTGGAATATGGGTCAGCTGCGTGGTGTCCAGCATCAAACACCACATTACAAGAGCTAGATAAGGTGCAAAACCAGGCGCTTAGGGTCATCACGGGGGCAATGAAATCGACGCCTATAGTGGAGATGGAGAAAATGGGGAGGATACAAGCACTGAGAGAACGCAGAGACATGAAAGTGCTAACACAGGCAGAAAAGTTCCTCTGTATGCCGAGCCATCCAATGAAGGACAGATTCCAAAACCTAGCAATGGGGCGACTGAAAAGAAGCAGCTTTATCCACCAGGCCAAACGATTTCGTAGACAAACCTCAGACCTGCCTGAAGTTAACAGCCCCCTAAAGTCTGTGCCAGAACAAACCCCTTGGAGAGAGGAGCATGGACTACCAGTACACATGCACACAAAAGTGAAAGGAATATTCGACAGGGATGAACAGAACAGCGTGCAACGTAGGACAGTCACTCTCAGTTTCCTGGATGATGAATACCCACAGGACCTCTGGGTCTGAGTATACACGGATGGGTCAGCACAGAATGCAGTAAAGAATGGAGGAGCAGGAGTGTACATAGAATACCCAAACAACACTAGGGATACGGTCAGAGTACCAACGGGGAAATTCTGTAACAACTATGATGCAGAAGTCCAGGCAATCAAGGTGGCAACTGAGAAACTACTGAACACCAATCTCGGTCCACAGCCTGTGGTATTCCTGACAGATGCAAGATCAGCACTCCAAGCACTTCAGTCCAGAAAATTGCCAGGTATACAAGCCCTACTTTCTGAACTGTGCAACCAGCGCAGGGTCGTCATGCAGTGGATACCGTCTCATTGTGGAATACCAGGAAACGAGAGAGCAGACGGACTGGCTAAAGAAGGTGCTGCAGACGAGCAACCGGATGTACCAGTTACGTACCATCAGAAGAAAAAGATGATCAAATCTATCAGAAAGCCACCAACATCAACACAGGATGACTACCAAGCTATGAACAGATCAGAATAGTCATTCTGCGCCTCAGAACAGGACACAACCGCCTCCGCAGCCACATGTATACAAAATTCAAGATTGGCAATTCAGCCATGTGTACATGTGGACAGGTACCCCAGACTGCGGAGCACGTACTTCAAGATTGCCCCGAATATGATATATTGAGGCAAACCCACTGGCCCAGAGAAACAACACTGGAAGCAAAACTATATGGACCTCTGTATGAACTACAAAAGACAGTGAAGTTTATACAAGAAACAACATTGCAGATATAGACAATATAGTTCAAGCGAACGAAAGAAGAAGAAGAAGAATTATCTGGGTATATTTCTCTTGCTTCTTTATATTCAGTGCCAGTGATCCACTGTTATTGTTTTTATGTGTGATTTGAATGGACAGAGATTAGATTCTGACAGAGCATATTCCTGTCTTTATGCTTGAACAATATTATTATGCACATCTTACTTTTTTGCCTTTAACCTGTAGTGATATGTATTAAAATATTTTTGCCAAACAGGAAAATTACAAGAATGCAGAGAGTCTCCGCAAACAGCTTGAAATTGAGATCCGTGAAATTACAGTTCGTCTTGAAGAGGCAGAGGCTTTTGCTCAGAGAGAAGGCAAACGAATGGTTGCCAAACTCCAGAGCAGAGTAAGTCTTCATTTTCTATTTCTGTCCTTTCTCTCAGATTCTGTCATATAATCCAAAATGAAAGTTGAGCAGTCTGCACATGTTCATTAAAAAGTCTCTAAAGCAAGTACTATAGAATGTGTAAGAGGAGGAGCTACAGTGAAATGTAATTTTGTAAATAATAGCAAGATTTCAGGTTGTATGCACAGGCTTAACCTGCAAAAATAAGTTATGCACTGTCCAGCAATAGGTGGTATGCTGCTATAGGTTGTCATGGAAATGCTGGTCATATTGGATTTTAATACTCTAAGTAAATTCATAAAGGCTTTTTTCATTTAACTTATGAACACCAAAATGGACTCAGAAGCTCATCATTGTACTTTAAAAGTTTCTTCAGAGTTTATTTTTGATAACTTTAGTTGATTCAGAACTGTATAACTTTAAAGTTAGTATCTAAAAAATAGTAATAAATTTAGCAACATTTTACATTATTTGCAAATTATGGGCCATATGTAATAAATACAGACTTGTGGAACAAAGCCTGAAAACAATCAAAACAACTGGAGATTAAAGACAGAATGTGGAGATGGGTAGGATCCATCTTCTGGAAACAACCTAACCAGTATAATCAGACATGCACTTGATATGGACATCACAGTATGTGTAAATAATAATAATAAAATTGATTAATAAACAAACAGGTTATAGTCTAGTTAAGAGGAGGAGCTACAGTAAATAGTGATAGGATTTTGATGCCTTGCCTTCAGAGAAGTAGGCCTACCTAGGTTTTATTTTTATATTTATTTAAGTTCTTATGTGTCCTATCTAGCCTTCACTTTCTTTCCTTTCCTGACGAAGGCCTTGTGGCCGTAACGTAGACTATTTTCTTTGTCTTTTGTCCTCGTAAGACGAATCACCTTTTTTCGATTTTTTTTCCAACCCATCCATTATAGTCTAGTTAGTAACATAAAACTTGTTCTAAGAAATTTAATGGTTCTCTTCTTAGAAGAGGCATAATTTCTGTAACAAATACAGTTTAAAAGTCAAAATACACTCAATTCCCCCCCCCCCCCCCGCGCCACCCTGTGCGCGGGTTCCATTCATGTAAATTTAAAGTGCCCTTATTTTTGTGTGCATCACTTTGAATGTGCATGAGTTATTTTTTACACCCCTTATTTTTTATACATCACCCAAATTCAATTGTATGTGAGTTAATTATTGTGATCAGTTGTCAATGCAAAACTGGATTTGTATTGTTTCAAAATAATTTTTTAAAAATATTTCACGGGAACGCAATGGACATATTCTGCTAATTTGTAATGTCTTTTAAAGTACACTATAGCATAAATACTAAGGTAGGTATTGCGTATTTTACTAGAAAATAATATCATAATAATGTGGCCCCCATATAATCTAATACTGGCAGAGAAGAAAAAAAAAAAGACATGACAACCAAGGCCGGTGGAGTTCATGAGTCAATCCGACAGTTTTTCAACTTTCAGAATCTCAGCTTTCAGCCTCTTCTTTAGACGACCCAGACAATTAGCCAGGACTTTCGGGAACAGCACACCCTTTTGCAATGGATACTGATACAGAATCGGCCTCTGATTAAGTCAGGGTGATTGTACTATAATAGTCTTATAAAATGTATACACTTTTATTGTATCAAATAAAGTAAAAACCAAACAAAAAAAATTATTTTCAAAATTTGTTTTAGTCACTTTTGATTTGCATAACCTTGCTTATTTACATTAATATTAGTATATAAAACATACATAAATGATACTCTACTCGAGCCTGAAATATAACTCATAATTTCCTTTAGCTTCTTAAGCTCCATTCAAGTGAATTTCATTAACTCGAGGTTTTTGAAGAACCGAAACCTCGCACACATCGGGGGTTGAGTGTACATGTGTTCTGACAATTTGGTGTCCCTTGATATGGAGGTTGTAATGAAGGCCATCAGTTTATTCATTTTTATTCTATGTGATATGTCAAGTTTCTGCAGGACAGATTTTAAGTTTATGTGCCTAATTTTACTTGCCTTAAAAATAGCTGTGTAGTTCCGTGTTGGGTGACGAGACTGAAGGCGAATCTGGCTTTTTTTTACCATGTCAATGACATAAATTGTTCCTATTTTGTCAGTGCTACTTCTCCAATAGATAAAGATATGCATGTCTTCAATAATCTGACCACTGACCTTTATTGGATCTGATATTCTCCTGCCCTTTGTTTTGTTTGCACTAATAGATTTTTATAGCAAGCTGACATGAATCTTTGAACACTCACTTGGGCTTAAACATGCTGTTACAACTGCGTAGAGCAACTTTTATTCGTTTTGCTGTAAAACCGTTCTTCTGACTCCACAGGTCCGGGATTTGGAAGCTGAGCTTGAAGCTGAGAATAGACGTGTTCGTGAAGCTGTAGCTAACCAGCGCAAGGCAGAACGTTTCTATAAAGAGCTTCTGACTCTGACAGAAGAAGACAGGAAACAGCTTGCTGAGCTGCAGAGCCTGAATGATCAGCTTACCATTCGTATCAAGACTTACAAGAGGCAAATTGAGGAAGCTGTGAGTTACATTATAGGCTTATACATTCCTGTTGGTCTATCAAATATATTCTTCTTCTTTGTACACTTAGGCGTCTACTTGAATATTTTCAAATTAATATACACAGTACAGTGTAGGGAAGATATGAGAAATGGGAAGGGTGTTTGTATGAAATGTATCAATGGACCAGTTTTTATTACATATTCGTGGTCTCTGCTTAGTGCTTATTTAAAAATGTATCCTCACTCTCCAAAATGTAAAAAGATGCAAGAAATATTTTAATTTCTTAGATGATTAATGAAAATTATCAAAAAATGTGTGCATTTATAAATTAATATCATTAACATTGTTTTCTTGAAGAAATGTGACAAAAGAACCAATGTAATTACACTATTAATTATACTTTTATACAAAATGGTTTTGCTTTGTTAATAGGAAGACGTGGCTAACCTTACAATGAACAAATATCGCAAAGCCCAAGCTCTCGTTGAGGAAGCTGAGTCAAGAGCTGATGTTGCTGAGAAGAATTTTCAAACTGTCCGTCGCTCCCGCTCTATGTCTGTCACAAGAGAGATCACCAGAGTGGTCAAAATCTAAATTATTTTAATGGTATGTTTCCCTGAGCACTCTGAACTTTGTTAGTTTTCAAAGAATGATTAATCTTTTTATATATAAAATATGTTTTATTTGTCTAATCTTGATCTCTTGCATTCGTTCTATTTTCAAATCCAGTTTTTCCAAAACTTTATTTGCTTGCTTCTATTTATGTGAACCTTACCAGTCAATTTGGTTTCCATATTGGTTCTCCCTTTAAAGGAAACATTGATCGCATCATAGCTCTAAATGTGTGCTTTGCATAGGAGTCATGGTGATCCCATTTCTTCATACCTGTTCAAAACTACAGCACTAACAGTACTTTAGCTTACAAAATAAACATCACTGGTCAGTTATTGAACACATTCAGATCATTGCATTCAGATCATTGGTCATGCTAGATCTCCAGATCTGTGGCCAGGTTTAAGTCCACAGTCTTGTCAAGTTCAGACAGCAGCCTCATAGCTTCTGCCCAAGCTCTGCACCCTCTGGCCAGGTCTGGCATCATAGGTGCCTATGAAGTTGATGGACAGGGTCAGATGTGTTGTCTACAACCATTTTTTCTTCCTTTGGATTTGTATTGGTGATGGATGATGACTTTGGCCTCTTGATAAGGCCGTTGGTGGCTGAACTACTCCATTTTGCCACTAGCTCTTTCATTCTCAGTGATTCATGAGTGGTTGGGTATCCAATGGAAGGCAATGGTTGAAGACCTGTGGATATTGTTATGCTCAGATCTGATTTCTTGCATGTTTTCATTCTGGTGTTCTGTAGTCTGTAAAGAACACTATCTTAGCTGAAGGCTGCTGGTCCAATCTGGTGAGGATTCTCAATGCTTGAGGAAACACCATAGATTAATTACTGAAGTTGGAGGAGATCTTCTCATTTGGAAAAATGTTATAGATAATTTTCCCATTGTTGTATCTTACAAAGATGCCTCCTCCATTCTTTTCTGTCCCTGTGGTGGTATATATTAGTCCATTTCATATTTCCTGAGTCAAAGCTTTTACCTGGAAAAGGGGGGTGGGGTTGGTGGTCTTTGTTTCTTATTCCAGGAAAATAGATATATTGTCAAAGCAGTAGTTAGACTCCTAAAAATCTGCTAGCATTTCAGTTCTCTAGGTCTTCATTGCAGCAATGCAGATGCTTGGGGATATGGAAGAACATTATTCTCTTCAGACTCTTTTGAGTGAAGCCACAACATTCTCATGCATTGACGATTTGATATGTGAATGCAATCAACTTTTCCTCATGCCTGTCATCAAACAGATGAATGATGGTGTGTTTCTTCAATACCTGGATTGGAGTGGTCTTTATCCCTCCTGTGATTTGTCTAAGGCCTGAATTTTGTACTTTTGTCAGGCAAACTTACTTTGCTTTTGGTGCTGTTGTATTTTACGGTATTTCAGGAAGCAAGGTCATCAGCATGGAGAACGCTGGAGATATGCTTGGAGAGTTTCTTTGTGATATCTTTAATATAAATGATGAATAGGGTAGGGGAGATGTTATCTTGTGGCAAATTTTGTTGGAGAATGGCGCAATAGCTCAATGTGCCATCATGTTCAACTCCTGCTGTGCCATACTGAAGGAAGTCCTGTATCCAGCTGTACATTCTTCCTTCAGTTTTGTTGTTTAGCACCATGAGAAGAAGTCCTTACAATGCCTTATCAAAAGCTTCGATCACGTCCACAAAATCAGCAAGTACTTTTTCCTTCTCTTACTTACTACTTAGTTGTTCCCCTTCTACCGTGAGGTGTAGAGGTTTCGAAGAGAGAGCACCAGACTATCCTATCGGCTGTCTTCCTCCTGGCCTGGTTCCATTCTAGTCCTCGGTCCTTCAAAGATTGTCTAATGTTGTCCTCCCAGCGGACTGGGTCATCCTGGTGATCTGGATCCCTGGCTCTTTGTTTCCCATGCTTGTCGTGGTAGCCGATCTTCTCCCATTCTGCAGACATGGCCAAACCATCTTAGTTGGGACTGTTCTACTTGGGTCTGCAGGGGGTGGGATTTTAGGCCTTGACGTATCGTCTGGTTGCGGACCATGTCTCTTCTTGTTACTTCAACCACCTTCCTCAGATACCTCATTTCTGAGGTTTGGATCTGGCTTTTGTGGGTTGTAGTCATTGCCCATGACTCGCATCCATATGTCAAGACTGGGACATAGGTAGAGCGGTATACAGTCATCTTCGTTTTCTTACCAACCTCTCTCTTGCTGAGGAATCCTTGATTAATGGCCTGAAAAAGTCTCCCAGCTGCTGCTTTTTGAGTGGCCAACTCTTCTTTGATGCCTCCCTTTCGGTCTGTAATAGCTCCGAGGTATTTAAAGTGGTCGACCTGCTCCAGGACCTGTTCTCCCAGGTTAATCTGATGTCTTCTTTCTTCTCGTGATATCACCATGGATTTTGTTTTAGAGCTGCTTATGACCATCCCTCTCTTCTCCATCTCTTCCTTCCAGACTTGCAGGTTGAATTGGAGATGTGCCTCTGATTTAGCAATCAGGGCAACATCATCAGCAAATACCAGCTCTGAAATACAGACCTGTCTCATCTTCCAGTACCCCACTGAATACGTTCTTGTTCTCTCCTTACATGCCTTGATGACATCGTCCATGAAGAGTGTGAAAAGATAAGGTGAGAGGATATCACCTTGTCTTACACCAGTGGTGGTCCTGAACTCTTCTGACTTATGGTTTGCTGTCCTCACATAATTTCTGCAAGACTTGTAGAAGCTCTGTATAGCATGAATCAGAGGTGCTGGAATGTTCTTCCTTGCCAAACAGTCCCAAAGTTTGCTCCAGGGGACCCTGTCAAACGCCTTTTCCAGATCTATGAAACAAAGATGGATCTCACTCTTATACTCAAGGACCTTTTCACTCAGCTGTCTGAGTGTAGAGATTAGGTCTTGAGTACTTCGGTTTGCTTGGAATCTGCACTGGATCTCATCCAATTGTGGCTCAGCAAAGCGTCGGAGTCTCTGCTCTAGGATTCTAGAGTAGATTTTACCGACGACACTGAGAAGGGATATGCCTCTTTGGTTTCCACATTGTCGATTGTCACCCTTTTTGAAAATTGGTGTTATGATGGCAATCTCCCCATCCTTTGGTATGGTCTTGTTGCACCACGCTGCCTGTAGGACCCTTAAGAGTAATAGATCTCCTGATGCTCCCATGTACTTAACCATTTCTGGTGTTATACCATCATGCCCTGCTGCTTTGCCCATCTTGATTTTCACCAGTGCTGCCTTCAGTTCTTCCATCTTTATGTCATCTTCACCATCATTGGTTTTCTCTTCTGTGCTAGTGCTTTTTCCTTCTCTTGAAGGAAATTTTGTACTTCCTGGGCAAGATATAGTAGCTGGTCTTTGGTACTGTGGGTTTTCCTGAAGACTGAAATGAGTTGTCAAATACATGGTTTTTTAAGATGTATCAGTAGTCTTGTTTTCACCTTGCCCAGACAGCTCAGTAAGCTAATTGGTCAGTTGCTGGTTTTCTCCTTTAGTTTCTTTCTGATAGGAATGATGATGGCTTCTCAACATCTGTCTGGAAATTTACCATAACTCTCTGACTGATTAAAGATTAGGAGCAGCTTGCATCTAGATATGCATTCTACATTCATGATTATATTTATTACCTGTACCATCTTTTCTTAAACCCTTCTTGTTTTTCAGCTTGTTTATGGCAGCACTTAGTTCTCACTTGGTGAAAGGTGAAAGAAAACTTCATGCAGGGGTTGGGGTTTTGGTAGTTCAGCTTTTCCTTTATTTCTTTATGGACTTCTTAGATACATGCATGTAGAGTGTTGTGCTGATTTATTCCTTGTAAAAGTCTGCCAGGATGTGTGGTGCCATGAATGGTATTTTCCACTTTCCTTGATAACTGTCTAGATATAACTGGTCTTTTTCTTCCTCCTTCATGATTTTTGTTAAATTATGCAGCTTGCTAGTTTCTTATCCATCTTAAGATTGCTTGTCTTTTGAGACAAGCTCCATTGGGTTTTGGTTTTCTTCAGGCCATTAAAGGTATATTTAATGCTGCTGTGTCAATGGATATTTTCCACAGTAGTGTTTTGCTCCATGGTTTCTCAAGCTGCATGCAGACTACCTCCATTCATATATAGTTTCCCAGAGTGTCACTCCAGTCAGGTTTATAGTCTCATCACTTACCACATGGCACTGACCTCTTTGCAGTTTGGATAATTGCCTCATTCATAAGGGAAACATTTAAATTTATAATTGTTTGAGAGGTTAATGTACTGACAAAGTTGGCTGATCAGTTCTTTGAATAGGGCACAGTTTGCTTTTTTTTTTGAAGTTCTAGCTAGCGGTTATATTATGTAGTCCTGTACTTCCTATTTCAGAGATTTGTAGGATGAATTGTGCATGATCACTTCCTCCTAGTTGGTAGGTTACTATTGTCATAGTAAGCTGTGAATATCATCACTCATTATAACAAGATTTGGTGTGTTCATTGTTTTCCATGCTATGCAATAGTAAGCTGGCATGTCATATTTCTGATTTATGAGGATGCGTTTATTTTCCATCATCCAGTCTTTTACTGCTTCTCCTCTCTAATCCATTACTGTGTAGCCCTAGTTTGATGAGAGGCTTTTCAGTCACCCACAGTGAGGTGCTTCTGTTCTTTAGGTTTCACTTTGTATAGCTCAAAGTTTGTAGCTGGAGGGATGTACAAGTTTTTAATCATGGTATCTCCACTTTGAAGAAGTATTTTTGACAATTACATGTCCAAGCCCATCCTCTGCAGATCTGCTTATCTCTACTGCAAAGATTAAGATTTTACTAGGGTGAGGATGCCTCCTTTGATTCTTTTGAGACCTTTCTTGGCAGGATTCATTTCTACAGATGAAGAATATATGAAATGTATCATGGGTTGTTGGATGGGTTAAATGTAGATAAAGTTAGTTGCTTATCCTTTACAGGACGTGGCAATCAACCCCAGCTTTTATTGGCTGTTTGTGATTTTTCTAGGCAATTTTTTTTCATTCAGTAGTTTGCCATTGCTTTCTGAACGGTACGGCGCTTATACCATTGTTAAAAATCCACACAAAGCGATCTGCTACCAAACCGCCTGCAGCAGGTTTCGAACCTGGTATATCTGGATTATGAAACTACGTTCATATCCATTAGGCCACAGACGCCGACTAAATGTAGATATATATATATATATAGAGGCCCCTCAGAAATTCTTATATTTCTATTTATTTGTTTCTTACTTTTTCTGCATTCCACTAAGCCACTGCAAGGCAGTAAGGCATTTGGTCAGTTGCACTGCTCTACCTTTCTTCAACTGTTAGGTTAGGTGGCACTAATATGCTTAGGTGGCCCATTTAAAGGCACCACTCCTCCCTAGGTTGGGAAGCAGATAGGAACAAGACCTTGATGAAGGTCAGGTGTCGCATAACCCATCCTGTAATTTTGTGTGGGCCCTAACTTTTCTAAGCATCCACTCTGTAGCTGACACACTTCATGTTAGCTTGTATTTTCATTATGGATTCTTTCTGAAGCTGTTGGACCCAGAATAATAACAGCTACTTTTAAAACAGCTAAAAAGAAAATAAATGTAAATGTCATCCAATGTTATGCACCAACTAATGACAAAGAAGAGTCTGTGAAAGAAGCATTTTATACTAGACTACAGGAAATTATGGAAAAAGTAAAAAGAAGAGACATCACAATTTTGATGAGTGACATGAATGCAAAGATAGGTACAGTCAACACTGGCTTTGAAGAAGTCATGGGAAAACATGGGCTAGGAATAATGAATGAAAATGGGGAACTATTCTCAAACTTCTGTGCTTCAAATCAACTGGCTATAGGAGGAAGCATGTTTCCACATAAGAGAATACACAAGGCAACATGGATATCACCAGACCATAGAACAGAAAATCAGATTGCATAAACAAGAAGTTTAGATCATCATTGCAGGATGTAAAGGTATATAGAGGAGCAGATGTGGCATCAGATCACCACCTTCTGATAGCCAAAGTAAAAATGAAACTCAAGAGATATGCAACAATGCAAAATTATAGACAACAATTTAATGTAGGACATCTAAGAAATAAAGAAACAAGAGACACATTTGCAGTCACAATATCCAACAAATTCCATATGCTCCAACAGCTGGAAGATGTAGAGAATACAGAAGACTATTGGCAGCAAATCAAAACGGTATGGAATGAGACATGTGAAGAAATACTGGGGAAAAGGAACGACAACAAAAAGCATGGATAACAACAGAAACCATCAATAAGATAAAAGACAGAAAAAAACAAGAAAGCAGATTTAAACACAAGCAAAACCAGAAGTTCCAAAGCCAAGGCTCAAGAAGTGTACACAGAAGCAAACAAAGAAGTAAAAAGAAGTATCAAAAGAGACAAGAGGAAGTATATTGAGGAGTTGGCAAGAGAGGCAGAAGATGCTGCAGCCAAAGGAAATATGAGAGAACTGTATAGCAGCACAAAGAAGCTAACGGGGAAATACAAGCAAACAAGTTGCCTCATAAAAGACAAGAATGGAAAACTGCTCAGCAATATACAAGAGCAAATGAAGAGGTGGACAGAATATTTTGAGGACCTTCTCAATAGACCAGCTCCACAAAACCCCCAGGACATCCAGCCAGCAGAAGAAGAGCTACAAATTAACAGTGAAAGACCAACGAAGGAAGAAATAAAGGAAGCCATAAAGCTTCAAAGAGATGGAAAAGCGTCTGGACCTGATGACATTCCAGCAGAAGCAATTAAAGCAGATATCGACACGGCTACAGAGATGTTATATAAATTACTTGGTAAAGTCTGGGAAAAGGAAGAGATACCAGTAGAATGGAAGGAAGGATATCTGGTTAAGTTGCCTGAGAAGGGAAATTTACAAGTGCACAAATTATAGAGGAATAATGTTACTATCAGTGCCAGGAAAAATATTAAACAGGATTATCCTTGAGAGATTAAAAGAGTCCATAGACAAGAAACTGAGATGAACAAGCAGGTTTTCGACAAAACAGATCATGTACAGACCAGATAGCCACATTGAGAATAATAGTTGAACAAAGTCTGGAATGGAATTCACCACTTATATTGGATTTGTGGACTACAAAAAGGTATTTGACAGTGTAGACAGAGAATCACTTTGGAAATTGATGAGGCATTATGGAGTTCCCCTGAAGATCATTAATTTAATAAAGAAAACATATGAAGACATGACATGCAGAGTTCTTCACGAAGGACAGTTTACAGAACCGTTTGGGATAAGAACAGGAGTGCAACAGGGATGCCTCTTGTTTCCATTTATTTTCTTACTAGCAATAGACTGGGTTATGAAATTTTCAGAACACACAACATAAATGGAATCCAGTGGACTCTGACTAAGCAGTTGGATGATCTGGATTTTGCTGATGACTTGGCTCTTCTGTCCCATAACCGTAATCAGATGCAGGACAAATTGATAACACTCGATGAGAGGTCACAGCAGTTGGGTCTGAAAATACACAGGGAAAAGACAAAAATAATGAGAATAAATGCAGGTAATGATAACAGGTTGAACTTGAAGAAACACCAATACAAGATGTAGAATCGTACACATATCTTGGCAGCAATATAGACAAAGTTGGAGGGACAGACCGTGATATGAAAATAATAATGCAAGGGGCAAGAGGTGCTTTCATTGCATTGGGAAATGTATGGAGATCAAGAGAAATTGGATCCAACGCGAAAATAAGAGTCTTCAACTCGAATGTGAAGTCAGTCCTATTGTGTGGCTCTGGGACATGGAGAACAATGGAGACAACAACCAAAGAGCTGCGGACTTTCATAGGTGGGTGCTTGCGTAGAATGGGGGGATTGGAATGGTATGACAAGGTTACCGACGTGGAACTGAGGACAAGAGCTGGATGGGTGCCAGTGGAGCAAGAGATGAGAGGACGATGGCGATGGATAGGACACACACTGAGGAAACCTGTTGATAGCATTACAAGGCAGTCCTTGTTCTGGAACCCCCAGGGCGAGAGAGGCAGAAGTGGACCAAGAAGCACATGGAGAAGAGAGCAGGAAACAGATGTGAAAATGATGAGGAGAACGTGGAAAGAACTTGAGATGATGGCACGTGATAGGAGGACTTGGCATGTGTTTGTTGAAGGCCTATGCTCCTTTGGGAGTGGAGGGTTATGAATATGAATGAACAGGCAATAAAATACTTGACATTTTTTTTTTAAATTTAAATTTCATTGCAGATTTTATAAGTCATTTTGTATTCTTCTGCCATCATTTTATAATTCTTCTTTCATCAACACTGCCAGTAATTTTATAATTCTTGTCATTGTCATAATCAGTAAGGCTGCACTAAGTCCAACGAGTACCTGTTAATTACCTTTATTTACTTATTTATTTACTAATTTAAATGTCTTCTTTTATCAACAAAGTACTTAACTTTCATTATGTTTATAAGATTTTAAGTTTTCTTCAAAGCTTTGGTACATTATTACATATATTTTGACACTGAACTTGCAATGATAACTAAACTGAGCATTATTATTTCAATAAAATTGTACTTCAGTATCTCAGCTGTGTCTTCTTTGATTGGCTTAGCCCTTGTCATTGTTTAGGATCCTTTAAAATGTATCATGAATATTACAAAAAGTAACTTAGTTTTTTTATAGTAGTGATAATTTTCTTCTTTTTTTTTTATAAACAGGATGAGGGTAGCTCTGTAATGCACTAGTGTACAGACAACGAAATGACTTAGCCCTTCGTCATCGCTGAAGCCATATGAATTGAAAATATTTAGTAAACATCGCTAAACACCATATCCAAGCCCATGGTGCAGCCAATATTGTTAGACATATTGAGTAAAGCACTTAAAGTTATTTCATGATTCAATTTAATTTTTTAATTTAAAGGTGAACTTTGCTTTTGTCAGTAAGGATGAAAGATTGTTCTTTTTTTTTAAAACTATTTTAGTTCAGTAGACATTATCTTTTTATTTATATCATTTTTGTATATTTGTTGTTGTTGTAATTTTGTAACAGACATAGCTGTGCAGGTTCTCACATTTATAATTTGGCCTCATCATTCTTTAATTTAAAAACAAAAAGTTTTTTGTCGTTGTTGTAAATACAAAGTGTGGATGCTATTTTTGTCCACATTATATCTCATCCATTTTGTTTCAAATCATTATGACGTGAATGAAAGAACTAAGATTTTAGTCTATATTTTACACCAAATTCAAAAAGAATGTTATATGCAGATGTTTTAAATGGTCAGTTGGATATTTTTAACTAGAAAAATAGCATAATATTGGCAAGGACAGATATCAAATCCTAATTAGTTGTTTTATGTAGTGCAATCTTGCATTCAATGCTTTTGTGCTAAGTTTATAAAGCATACTTGTTCCTCCACTTAGTTACTGATTGCTGTATAATTATAAATATGTGCTGGCTATGCGTCTTGTCAGTTTGGAAATGCAATGCATGTTATATTTTATATTTAATTAAAATGTTAATTTATATGATGCTTTTTAAAGCTTTTTCCAAAGAAGGGACACATAATGTTATATCATCAACCGCATACAGAATGTAAAAAAATCACTGCGTTTAATGACATCAGTTAATTTGAAAACATTTAGTGTAAGTAATATTTCTAGTGTAATACCAGTATTTATTTAATGTACACTAGGGACAGATGTTTTGACCATCAAAACTGTTTAAGAAAACCATAGTTTTAAATTTTCTATTTGTAACAATGGTATTGATGTTTCAAATCTGTGCTTAATGAAAATAAACAGTTTATTTGATCAGCTTCTACAAGTTGTTAGTGTTGGTCCTTAATAACTGATAAATTAAATTTTTTGGTGTCATTGCCAGTTCTTTAAAAAACAGCGTTGTATCTAATAACCTTATTTCTAGTGAGCATCATTTGTCACTATTTAAAATATCACTATTTTAAAAAGTGAGCAAAAAAGGTGATGATGCTTGCAGTTGTAAGACTTTGCTCATTTCATATACTAGAAAGGAAAAGCACATCTCCTTTTATACACTACCGGTGAGTACTAACATGCTAGCTGAAACCCCACATTATTAAACCTACATCATCATCTACTGCTTTTCTTTCTTCTCACAAATAATTGTACCCAAAGTGCTGAAGAGAAATTCATTTAAATTCTTTGCCGTGCATGGATTTCATAACTGAAGTCATTTTTTTTAAGATTTTACTAATATGTCAAACCAAGTGATGCTCAGCTGTTAAAAATATGTCAAGTAGTTTTTGCTGTCAGTGAGATGTCAAGATTTTTAGAAATAATAACAAACATTTATTATGAGTGTTCCTCTTTTCATATTCGCGCTTGCTAGATTTACCTCTAATGGTATCATACCCATATAAATGTTGAGCAGGAGGTGTAAAGTACACACTCCTATCCATTCCTGTGTTGACCTCAAACATTTTCATGAGTTCTTCTTTGTTTTTACTCTATGATGTATGTGTGAAAGTGCCCTTAAATTGCAATGATGACTAACCATCGCAAAGGTTTCTTTCCAAAGTAAAAGAGAAAGTTAATAAAAGGAGAGGAAGGAAGGAACCAAATAGGCCGCATCAGTTTGAAAAACAGAAAATAAACTATGAATAAAAACAGACAAATCACCAAGACCTTTAAGACCCTGCCAACCAAGCATGGAAACAACTGAAAAATATAACATTTTCAAGTTGTTAAGCAATACAAATTCGAGAAAAGAAAAACAGGCAGAGCAAAAGAGTAGTGCTTTTTGGTGGAATAAAGAAATAAAAAGTCATTGGAACATTAAAAATGTGTGTTTAATTGTGCAGTTTAAAAAGCTATAAAAAAGAACCTAAACATATTTGGAACAATTGCTTGCTATCAGCAAAGATTTTTCAGTAGAATTTACACAGGTGTTAAAATAGTATAGATGAGAGATAATGGTTTCAGATCAGCCACCATCGAGTGCAATATTATAAATCAACTACACAGAAAACATACATAATCAAAGCTTGGATACCTTGTTCTAATGTAGCCCAATCATCTACCATCTAATTACCTCTGCTTACTACTTAGTAAGTAAATCTACTTAATAAGTAAATCCTCTTCTACCCTGGGCTACCCTGGGAAGTAGAGGTTTGCATAAGAGCCAGGGATCCAGACCTCCAGGACGACCCCAGATTACGCTGGGAGAACAACATTAGATAATCTCTGAAAGACCGAGGATTAGATTGGAATCAGGCTAGGAGGAAGACAGCTGATAGATTAGTATGGGGCTTTGTCTGGCAAACCTCTACACCCCACGATAGAAGAGGAACAACTAAGTAAGTAAGTAGTAAGTAAGTGAAAATAGTAAAGATGAGAGAGATAATGGTTTCAAATAATCCACCATCAAGAACAATATTATACATCAACTACACAGAAAACGTAATCATAGTTTGGATACCTTATTCTAATGTAGCCCAATCTGTTACCATCTACGACTTACTAAGTCGTTCCTTTTCTACTCTGGGGTGTAGAGGTTTGCCAGAGAGAGTGCCATACTATCCTATCATCTGCTACTATCACAAGCCTTAAATAGCAGAAGATGTGGTGTCTTCTGAAACTTTCCAAGGCACTCAGTAGAAACATCTCAACACTATGCTTAAATAAAATAAATGAAAGAGTAAATTAAACATAACTAATATATTCCCACTGCATTGTTACTGAACTGTCTGTGTACACTAATACTTCTATGATACAGTAACAGCTAAGGTAAACACTATACAAGGATAAGCTACAAAATACTAATGTAGGTGCATTGGTTTTACATAAGTAATATAAGGTGTTTTCAGCATAGTTACAACTTTATTAGGACAAACTGCACACAACATAGACATCAAATAATGTTTAGAGGCCAAGAAACAGTAAAAACGGTAATTATCAAAATACAACGTGGACAGGTGTCATTGTCTTGATGCTCCAATTTATCACTTATTGCTTATTTTGATTTATGTTCATTGACCGCAATTTATCACTTATTGCTTATTTTGATTTATGTTCATTGACCTCTACTATTCCCTTTTTATTTTGGGCATGTTAATTCAAGATGTATTTCAAGCAAAAGAACCCATATTAATTCCCATGCTGACAGAAAACTGCAATACAAACCTTCATTTATATACTGAAGCACATTAAAAACGCACCACTATTATATATACTGATGCCGAGAAGCTGGGAAAAAAAGTGTGGGAATGGATTTTCCCCGCGTTTTTCATGAGGTAGAGAGCGAATGGCTGCTGGAATGGAAAGTGCATGATTCAACCCACGGGTTTTTGTACAGACTACATGAAAACAATGAAAGTTACACGTGCAACACGATTCCCAACAGCTATGACCCTGAAAATGTGTACGCGTTGTGGCAGTATACTCGGTATAAAAAGGCCGTTGAGACAAAACACCCAGTACATGTGCTTGAAATGCCACGACTATCTAAAAACGACCGCCAACGAGCCATTGGTATGTTGGAGACCGGAATGAGCTCGCGGGCCAATGCCAGAAGGATGAATTGCCACCACAGCACTATTGTACGTCTCAATGAACGTTACGGAACCACTGGCAGTGCCCGGGATAGACTTTGGAGGGGCCAACCACGAGTTACTACCCCTGCGCAAGATCGTCATATTGTGCTGAGTCACCTAAGGAATCGTTCTCTCCCGGCAAGTCAAACAGCAAGAGCAATAGTGGGTAGACATGGGCAAGTCTCTCGAATGACAGTCATACGACCACTCAGAGATAAAGGCCTTACTGCAAGACGACCTTATGTTGGGCCAAACTTGACTCACAGACATCGTCAGCAGCGCCTGCAATGGGCAGAGCAACATGTCAGATGGACTAGACTGCAGTGGAATGCTGTCCTATTCACAGACGAGAGCAGATTCAACATATCCTTTGCTGATGGACGTATGCGGATTTGGCGACGGTGTGGAGAGCGCTTTGCAGATTGCAGAGTTCTCAGCACAACCGATTTGGAGGTGGCAGTATTCACATTTGGGGAGGATTCAGTTTTCACCATCGCTTGCCTCTTCACGTCTTCCGTGGAAATGTTAATGCTGTGACATATCGAGATGAGTTTCTGGATGCATTGGTTGCTCCTGCGTTCGCAAATGATCCAGACTTGCAGCTTCTTCAGCAGGATAACGCACGTGCGCACACCGCGTGCATTACGCAGCAATATCTACAGCAGCAGAACATTGTGACGATTGATTGGCCTGTCCTATCACCAGACATGTCCCCTATAGATCATCTGTGGGACGAGCTTGGACGCAGAGTCTACGGGCAAGGTTCTCCAGCTAATCTGCAACAGCTCGAAGCTGCTCTTACACGTGAATGGGACTTGATTCCCCGGAATTTCCTTCAGAAACTTGTGCGTTCCATGCGGAGCTGCTGCCAAGCTTGTTTGCAAGCACACGGTGGACATACCAGATACTGAGGATGAATTTTTTTATTGGTTGTATTTTTGGTTTTCTCCCTTGCCTGCACAGAATGCAATGAATTTCATAACAAACAAATGTACAAATTTATGACCAGCATGGATTTATAGGAAAATGAATAAAGATTCCAAATATGTAAACTTGTAAACAATTATATTTTCATTTCACACTCTCTTCCTGGATTATACAGGTGGTGCGTTTTTAATGTGCTTCAGTTATATTTTGTCTATAAGTGAACGAAATCTAAATAAGTATTTTGTTCTTCTTTTACCCATTTGTCCACTGAAGTCTTCCACACCAAAGTGTAATATAATCTTTCTCATTTAATGTTTGTTAAAGCAAGTATCACAGTGGCTGGCAACAAGGTATGACCATTACCCTATGTCAAAAGCTTTTTGTACTGCTGTTACTGTAGCGAACAGGGCCTACTTGTTACAAGGGTAGAAACAAAAACTGTAAAACAAAAAAAAAAAAAAAAAACCTGGTAGTTTTATTTATATAGAAGAGAAACTGGGTAAATCTACAGAATTTAAATCTAATCCTAGATATTCTAATGCAGGGTTTCTTAACCTGTGGTTTGAGGTCCATGAATGGTTTCTAGAGGGGCTGTGTACATAACCTAAAGTTTAAAATCTAAAATGTTTAATTATGCTGTTATGTAGGCCTACATTTTTTTCCAAGAAGAGGAACATAGCCTTCATTGGACAATCACAGAGGTCCATAGCCTTCATTGGGCAAAAAAACCCTTGTCTAATGGCTAAATTGTCGCTTGTAACTTCTAGCCCACGTGGTTTCTTTGGCAAATTTTGAGGGAAACAGCTTTCTTCAGCTTTGTCACCTCTATGAACCATTCTTCAAATCATTCATTCAGCTTTTCCAAGTGCTGAACTGCAACGTCTTTGAATGACTCCAATGGAAGTTTGGTGTCTTTCAGGTACTTTACAAAATGGCTGCAAGATTCAATCTTCCCTTAGATGCTTGCTCTTTACCCCCAAGAAAACTCAAATTTACCCCTACCAGGGTAATTTACTCCTTAGGGCTGATAATTGAAGTAGTAGATATCAAATAACTCACTTCTGATTACTACAATTTGTATTTTGCCTTTTATTTAAATATCTTCTTCTTCTTTGATCCTTAGCTACTGACTGTCAAAGCAGTGGCCTGGTAGTATTGTGTAGGGCAGAAACAAACTGCTTCTACTTTATGTGGTCGGTGGCCATCCTTCGTCCAGTGCCCCATCTCTGGTTGATTCTTTGCATCTCAGCCTCCATCATTCTCCGCCAAGTTGTTTTTGGTCAGCCTCTCTTTTGCTTTCCTTCAGGGGTCCATAGCATAGCTGTTCTTGTGATGGCATCGGGGTCTCTTGTGAGGACGTGGCCAACCCAACTCCCGCGTCTGCTACCTATGATAGAGTGCATGTCCTCTTGGTTGCTCGGAGTAAGCGGTTCTTGGTTGGGGATGGTATTCGGTGAAAAGATTAGGAGAATTTTCCTAAAAGGCAGATTGTACAGAAAGAGGATAATTTCGACATTTCCTTCTCTGTTACTCTCGAGCATTCTATACCATACAGAAACACAGAAAAAACGCACCTCTCATATAATCTGAATTTAAAAAAATATGCTCCTCTTTTAATTTCATAACCAGTGGATGTTATAAAGCAATTCAATGTTTATAATGAATTTTGCTATTTTAGGATTTCTTATGAATTCCACTTTATGTTTTGCGTTAAAATAAAATACATGTATATTTTGTTTCCCCTTGTGCCAATGATGTTCAACATTTTCAATCTTCATCAATTTTTTATCAACTGTTGCTCTTTATGTCTTACCTTACTAATGTGACAATATTTGAAAGGGATCCTCTTAGGGTGCACAGTTTTCTATATTTAAAGGACCATGTCAGGTATGCAGCTAAAGAGACAATTCATTTTCGTAAGGCAAGTTTTGATCTCCTTTTAACTCAATGTGAAGCATGAAACTTCAATTCAGATCTTTCTGAAAGTTCTTAAGTTGTGCATTCTACATATTTTTATCTATGTCTGCCTTGATCTATATAATCTAAAATAACTGCTGAATATGCATTTCTCATTTAACACAGGAAGAAGGTAACATAATAGATATTATGTTACCATCATTATGTCATGTTACATGACAGAGACCCAGTATTTTCCTTCTTTCTGCAACACTTCTTTCTGACATGTTAAGATGTTTATTATATAGACGTAACTTAAAAATAATAAAATAACTGGTGAAATATACAGTGCAATACAAAGTGCTAAGGTCAGTAATGTTTTTAATAGTTAAATGAAAGTGATAAGTACTTAGAGGGAAAAACAGAATGTGGATGATAGAAAAACAAAATATTTCAATGCTTTAACATTTATTCCATGCTAAATATAAATATTGAAATAAACGGCTAATGTTAAGATTATCTAAAAATGACTCATACTGCATTAAATGTATATCACTGTCAAATTAATCATGTTTACTCACATTTTTAAAACTCTGTTATACATGACAAGCAAATTGGCACAATGACATGATAGCAAACAGCTAGGTTAACTCAGAAGATTGCTGTCATTAAGATCACGAAAATGATAGCTTGCAGTTTATACCAATGTTTGGGTTCTGTTTAATGTGGTTTCCTCATCTGCCGGGGTGTTCGCAGCTGTCAACTGGGGAGAACAGAAATATATTCAAAACAATTTTTTCTCTTTAACTGACTTTTATTTTTTTTTCCTCCTTCTGCCCTAATTTATATCACAACTCCAAAATTAACTCTTGATCATCATTTCTTAAAGAAATATATTAAAAGAAAAAGGCAACAAAAGAAGAACATTTACTGTTAAAAAATCATACTTTTAAAATGGATTTCTATTTGTCTCACTTCATCCTTTAAGCATAAAATGAGTCTTGCATTACAAGTATGAAATAATGCTAGATGTAAACGTAATACAGTATGTGAAAAGCAGATGTCACAGAATGATAATACATGGCTTTTTCTATGAGAAGGAAGAGTTCAAGTAAAGATATAAAAGGTTTAAAATGAGGCGGATAAATAAAACACAAGCCTGGGCTGACTGAACTAAAAAGGTGAGAAATTAGTTAAGAACAGGAAGAAATAGAAAAGACCATAAAGGCCCAGAATGCTTGATAAGAGAGAAAAGAAGGACAAGAGAAAAAGGAAGGAAAATTAACAGAGGAGGAGCATAAGAGGAAAAAAGTGAACATCCTACATGTTAATAAGCTAAAGTTTTAACTAACCATACTGGTTGATGACCTTAAAGGAGTTCTTTGTTCATTAGAGTCATCTTCTGAGTAACCACTAATAGACAGTCTAAACTTGGAACGTGCTTCTGACCCAAATGACACCTGAAAGAAGCAGCCATATTTGAACAAATTATTAATAATTAGTAAGTCCTCTTTTAACAGCAGAAATTGTACAATATCTTCATTCCCCTTTCTATCTGTCTATCAATAATAATATGAAATGTAAGTATAAAAAATCACTGCACAATGTCACTGGACTAAACACACACAAAAAAAGCACGAGCTGCATTCTTGCAACTCAGGCGACAGTAACAAGTAACTAAACATCACAGAACGACATAACAGATTCAAGCTCACATTTTGTTTCCTCGAGTCCACTTTAGTTTTGTAGAGAAATTCAAGGATCACAGAGATGACCGAAAGGCCGAGGCCTGCGACAAGAATGTAAAAGATGCCAGCCACCTTAGACAAGGTAAGAGAAGCATCGGTTTCCTTCAAAGAAGAAATAATTTTATTAAAAGTAGTTTTTTAACAGTAGTTTTATTTTAATCTGTACATAAATGAAAATGTAAATATCCCAAAATTAAGACGTAATGAATTATTTGTCCACATGCTATATTTGGCAAGATACAGAGAAGTTAACACTTTTTTCTTACTCTTACAATTTTCAACTGTTAGATTCTTAAAGACATAAGCAGCATTAAATGCCCAGTATCGCATACAAAATCCAGAATTCAATTATTGCAAGCATTTGAAAGTCAAATACATACCACTTATATTTCTACTTCTATTTTTCTGTTTTAGGTTTATGTTGGAGCTTTTACTTAACGGACATTTGTGTACAACTTACTTTGGCAGCAATCTCCACTGGACACTGAGATTTTTCAATCCACCACTTTTTTTTTAATTCATCAAGAACGCCTTCCTCTCGCAATTGGAGAATACTGAGTGTTAACTTATCTCTGGAAAAATTGGGAACAGTAAACATGTATTGAAAAAATCATAACTTTTTGTCCCTTTATAGTAATTAAAGCTTCTTCAAGTCCAACCAGATGTCAGTGGAGGTGGAAACGGGATGAAGCAGGGGCTTTCAGGGCTTGGGTGAAGTATGGTGTGGGTTATCCCCCTGGACCCTTATTGTAGCCACTAAGGCTGGTCCAGGTCATCCCGAAAAATCACTAGACAAGGGGCCAATGACACAGCTCTGTCCCACCTAGAAAGCCAAAAGTCATTGTATTGCTGAGACGTTTAAATTGGAACATATATGACGAATATCAATAGAATTAGGACTGGAAATGTTAGAGGACTATGAAAACAAACTAAAATTGCAACACTAAATGTTAGTGGGCTAGGTTACAATAACACTGACAAACAACATTTTTCTTTCTTATATAAGAATAAGTGTTCTTAGGTCAGTTTTTTGCGCTGATTTCAAATTTGAAATCCGTTTATCTCTATCACATCGGGTTCTTAAGATATTTGTGAATAAATATATTTTTGGGAAACCGTTATTTGCTCCGTTTCATTTTTACTATATAACTTATTAAAAATTAATAAAATACAAAATAATTCTACTTTTTATATGGCTAAAAGATGCATGACATATGTTACGCTATTTTTCAAATAGTTACTGTATTTTGAAATAATTCTGAGCGAAATATGGCTTCTAGAAGTTGTAGAAATTCAGCTGATTTGTTCTGTTACGTGTGCGGATATTTTACCGATCGTGTTCACCAGAAAAACTTTACACCATTACTAAAGAAAGCATATGAACTTTATTTCGATTCGAAAGTTGATGATGCAAATAAATCTTGGAAGCCAAATGCAGTTTGTTCGACTTGTGCAAATACATTGGCAGGTTGGTTACGAAAATCGCCGAAGCATAAGTCGATGCCTTTTGGAGTGCCAGTAATACGGCGTGAACCAACAAATCATGCTACTGATTGTTACTTCTGCTTGACAAATATCCATGGTTTCACTTTTAAAACTAGAAAGTCTGTGGTTTATCCAAATATTGAATGGGTTTCGAAACCAGTGCCTCATGATCCAATCACGTGTCCGATCCCAGTTCCACCAGAACAATATCCATTGGACGTGAATGAACCATCAGAAAGTGATAGTTTACCTGCTTTGGAAACTAATTCTGACTCGCATTATATACCGGTGAATGATGGTGTTCACTTAATTAACCATTCAGAGATTTCAGATCTAATACGTGATCTCGCTCTTACCCAAAGGACAAGCGGAATTACTCAGTTCGCGACTCAAAGAATGGAGTCTTTTAGCGCCCAATACTCCGATATCTAAATTTCGTCATAGACACAGAAAACTTGTTCAGTACTTTGAGATGGATGATGACATTTGCTATTGCAAAGATGTAAACGGTCTAATGGTGCACCTCGGTCATGAGCACATAGTCAACGAATGGCGACTTTTCATCGACTCTTCCAAGACTAGTCTAAAAGCCGTGTTATTGCATAACGGAAATTTATTTTCATCAATTCCAGTCGCCTACTCTGTTCATATGAAATAAACTTATGACACGGGCATGCAGACTGGGTATACTAAATTTTGTTGCTTCCTATGTGAATGGGACAGCCGCAACAGACAGGAAAATTATGCAAGAAAGGTGTGGCCTATCAGGGATCGTATGCAGCTTGGGCATAAAAATGTAATACATGAGCCATTAGTTAACAAAAACAGCATCATTTTACCACCGTTACACATAAAGTTGGGGCTCATGAAGAATTTCGTAAATGCTTTAGATAAAACGAGCATAGCTTTCACTTATCTTCGAGAAAAGTTTCCGCAAGTTAGCGATGCAAAGATAAAGGAAGGTATCTTTGTAGGACCTCAGATTAGGAAAGTTATTGCAGGCAAACTATTCGAGAACTTGTTACATGGTAGTGAACTTTGCGCATGGATGGCATTCAAATCAATCGTCGATAACTTTCTGGGAAATCACAAATCTGTCGACTATGTGCATATTGTTAAGCAGTGCATAGATGCATACAGAATTATGGGCTGTAACATGTCCCTCAAAATCCATTTGCTCGATTCGCATCTTGACTTTTTCCCTGACAACCTTTGCGAAGTCAGCGATGAACATGGAGAACGATTCCATCAAGATATCGCCGTAATGGAGTCACGTTATCAAGGACGGCGGAGTGTGACCATGCTTGCCGATTATTGTTGGATGCTTCATCGTGATGTACCACATGCCATTCACCGACGAAAGTTGACTGCAAAGAGCCAGTGTAATCAGAACTAATAATCTTTATGAAAAAGACAAAGATAGAAATACTAGGCTTTGCAGACATAAGAAAAAAAGGAGCACAACACCAAGGAGATCACGGATAATTAATTATGTGTTAGTGTGGAGATGAGTGAAGTAGACAAGAAGGAAAGATCAAAGCGTGGTGTGCGGCTCTTAGTACGACCTGAGAAAGTAAAGTCCATTGCAGAAACAGAATATATATATATATATAACACGTATGCAACTAGCAGAACAAGGAAAAGCAATAACATTTTTACAGGTCCATGCCCCCTAAAGTGACAGTTACAGTGAGGAAGATAGAAGATAATTCTGTGGGCGCCTGTCAGGTATCATCAGTAGGGTAAATGAGAAAGATATTCGGTTGTGATGTAATAGAAGGCAACAACAAAAAAAAAAGACCATCATTAGAAATTTTATCCTGAGAGTGACACCTCAACAGAATGTAACAGCAATGGAGAAGCCCTAATTAACTTATGCATTGAACACAAGCTGATTAAAACGTAATATCGGTGGAATAACATTGAATACGTATTTCATATGAATTATACATTAATTAATTAATTATACATTAATTAGACAAAGGCAGAGGACAACCATAACAGATGCCAGTCATCCCCAATATCAGTATCAGTAACCAATATCAATGACCACCGACCAGTTGTAATGACCTAAACAACACCACAAATTAAAAAATAAAAAGAAGGCAAAGACAGGCATTCATTATGAATATGAACAAGTAGGAAAGAAAGTTATCTGAAAAGACGTATGCCAAGAAATGACAAAATTCTGTCAGACTCTGCTTAAAGAAATTATAAATGTAAATAATAAATGGAGCATCTTCAAAGCAGCAATGAGGGAGACATTGAACACAACATGTGGAACAACGAAAATAAGACAAGGTATAAAGAAAAGAACAGCATGGTGGAAGGATGAAATGAAGGAAACATTACGGACTAAAAAGAAACTTTAGAAGACTTGGCTAAAATTCAAGACACAAGATGATTATATTAAACACTAAATAGCAAGAAGAAAGGCCAAACGAATAATTAGAGAGCAACAGAAGACTCACTGCATGAGCATGTTGAACAGCGAATAGCAATCTGGAAAGAATGCCCAAGCGATTGTTTAAAGCTGTATCAGAACAATGTGGGTGAGAGCTTCAATTCTACTACAATCATTAATTACAGAAACGGTACGACAATATTTAACGAATAGCAGAAGAAAGACTAGATGGAAAGAATACTTCCAATAACCTCTCAACTCAACAGGCACGCAGAGAATCTCGCGTATTCTCCATAACAGCAAGAACCTGAGATATTACTTCATGAAATCAAATAAGTTATAAAGAACAGACATAAAAATAAATCACAAGGCACGGACAGAATGAATTCAAGCCTTCAGTGAGACAGTAGTAGAACGGCTGAAAAGAATTATTACAGAAGCACGAACTGGAAGAAATGTCCCGGAAGGCTGGCAATAAGCCTTAAAATTGCATCAATCTGGAAAAAGAAGGGTAGTTGTTATGATGCGTGTTGTTATAGGAGTTTTAACACACAGCGTATCCCAGGCTCATAGGCTCTGCTAAGGGACAGATATTCAGCACAGGACACTGCCATATATACATGTTTGAGTCATCAAATAAAGAGCTGAATACAGCAGCACCACACTTTAATTACTCAAAACAAGTAAGATCAAAGTACACGTACAACAAACACGGTTACTTCCGGCCGATTAAGACGAACCAGAAACACTATGGGTGATGCATATCCACAGCTGCACCCACGCCCATTCACAAACGTCTCTCATATCTCACTAGAGCACGTGATATAAATCTCCTTCAATAAAATGCCCGAATCACACAGAAACGGTCGTTGTCGACAGCATTCACAGCTCTACCCCAAAACACATCTCTACACTTCGGAATCTCTCAGCCAGCCCCTAACACTACATATCTCAGCCCAATTCACTGTCAGTTCACTCACTCACACCTAAAACACGAGACCATTAACAGATCTCTCTCTCTCTCTCTCTTTTTTCTCTCTCTGCCAAACATCATGCACAAATCGTTCACACCAGTTATCAACAGCTTCGCCCATCTACCCTGCACACAAGCTACCAGTTTGGAAACAACAGCGCTTCCCTGAAATGATAGAAAACGTTCCAGTTATTGAAAGAAAGAACAGCCAAAATGAAACAGACAGAGAAGTCCTAACCACAAAATACACAGAGAAATATTACTCAAGAAACACCTGGATCCATGCTTACACAGATGGATCAGCAATAAATGCAACAGAAGATGGTGGTGGAAGAGTCTTTCTGAGCTTAAGCAATGTTACCAAAAAAAAAAAAAAATTATGTCAGTCGTTACAGGAAAATTCTCGAGTAACTTCAGATCAGAGGCAGATGCCTTAACAACTGCAGCAGAAGTCATAATGTCAGAAAAAAGCCCAGAGAGACAAATTGCTATCTTTTCAACTGCGCTGTCAGTGATTGCAACCCTGAAGAATCAAAATAATGCCCACCTGGTTGATCTAATTGATTCCTTACTTATTAATGAGAGGAAAATAACTACTAACTTGAATAAATTAAATAAGAAGCAGAGGCAAGAGAATGCATTACTAACTTCGAAAGGTACTAAATTAATAAAGAGGGTTGATGGTCTGCTGGATGGGGTATTGGACAAGAAGATATTGTCAACATCAGGTATGATAAACCTTTTGTACGACATACCGTAAGTACTGGGGGTGATACTAAAGTATCGACATACCCATTGGAGGTCAGGAAATCATTCCGTGGGAGATATACCTTCCCTCGACAGAATAATACTACCAATTCAGGAAACAAGTCTTGGCGACATGATCAGCCGGCAACTGATTTTAAGAAAACTGTTGAAGTGGAAAAAATTTAAAAAATGTTCCTAATGAAAATAGTAATATTACAGTTATGTGTAACTCAGATGGTAATATTAAAACCAATAAGTCTGTCGGCAAAGTTTTTACTTTGCCCAGCAAGCAGGGGTCATATACGACATGCATGAAATCTACTGCCTTATATACTGATAGGTATCATCTTAAGTTCAATCAGGATGATACATCATCTAATAAAAATACTACTTATATGGAAAAGGGAAAAGTCAATTCTTCTTATATGACTAGAAATACATATCGTCATTACTTACAGTTTCGTGACAATGATACTACCTATATTGGGAAAGGTGCATATTCTCGCACTGTTCTAGTGCGAAATCTGCCACAGGAAACTACCTGGCAGACACTTGGTAATTTTTTTCACTACACGGCAGACGTTAAGTTTGTGCGTCTGTTGCCACATACCAATAGCAGGTATGGTGAAGCTTTGGTAACCTTTAGGACCAATAGAGACGCTCGTTTGGTTATGGAGCGTGACAATGGTGTTTACTTTCATCACCATTCTCTCAGGCTACAATTGCCCATTGGTACCTGATTCTGCTTCATGCAGATATTAGCCTATTGATATTAGGATTTGTTATCACATTCTTTGGTGACTCAGCATCTGCAGTCATCGTTTCTTTTCTTTACTATTCATTTATTCTTATATCGCCTCGTTGATTGTTACGCTTGTGCTCAGCCAATGCAGCATAAGCTTGTATAGTGTCTATTATTTTATGAATGGACATGCTTGTGAATGGAACGTGGACTAAAAATTGCAACACAGCATTCACTAAATTTTTAGGAAAATTTTGTTAAACCTCCTATTTTGAGGTCAACATATGTTACTAAATTTTACGCAAATGTATATATTCGTCAGATGCGTGCAATTTCTACTTCAGTGTTGTGCTCATTCAAGATCAAGCAATCGATTGAAAAGAATTCAAGTTCAAAGTACGTGACGGTTCCACATCATATTTTACAATTGAATCATTTCCGAGCTCCAAGAACGTAGTGACAGATTCCCTGTCACGTCATCCTTCATCGTCAAACGAAGAGAATTAAGAACTCAATGAACGAAAAATATTTATATGCTGGAATTTATTTAGCCGTATTCAAGAGATGACAGACTTATAACTCATAATGGGCAAAGACATTAGGTTGTTCACAGACGGTTGAACATTTCGTTACAACATTTCGGATTTAAAGGACATACGTGATCATGAACCAAGTGCATGAAAACAAAACATTCTTGAAACGTTCAGTACACTATATTATTTCTCAAATATTCGCAAGAAGTTATCGAGTTCGTTCAAATTTCAATGGACTTTGGTTAGTGTCCATACGTTTCTCAATCAATTTGATACAATCTACAATCAAGATACGATTGAACATAGGATTGAACTTACTAATACATACTTTCAAGTACTATCGGTTGAACTCTGGATTATCTCTAGTTGAACGAACTTTTTCATCGAATGGATTCAACCGTATATTACGCACATGGAGGAACTTATGACAGATTACACTAGTCAACAACCAAAATGTACCAGAAATGAAAATAGCTGATCTTAACTAATTTTGGTGTGCTGAAAACGAAAATGACATTAAAAAATGTTGATTGGCTCTAGTTTTCAAGATATATGCTACTAGTTTATTTAATTACGGTCAATTTATAAATATGACGCAACTGTTGTGGGCGATTGCATAATTTGTTCTAATGACCAATAAAAATGTAACTAGAAGTTGATGATGCAATCCTACCTATGATTACATCACCTTTGTGTATAAATATCTTATCACTGATAAAATGTTGCCAATAGTTAGTGCATTTGTCCTTATCAAAAGTATCGTAGTTAGAAATGCCTAGGACATGTGTGAACAGTGCTAATAATTTCTGTTATATATGTGGTGAGGTGACATTTCTATCACAAAAACGAAATATAACTAAAGTAATTAAGAAGGCGTACAGTTTGTATTTTGGCTGCAGAATAGGAGATCAAGATAAGAGCTGGGCGCCACACATATGCTGCAATACATGTGCAGCACATCTTAAACTGTGGTTGACTGGCAAAAGGCAAGCTATGCCTTTTGCAGTCCCAATGATTTGGAGAGAGCCCACAGATCATCTCAACAACTGTTACTTTTGCATGGTCCCTCCAATTGGGAAAGGCATATCAAAGAAGAAAAAATGGACTCTGGAATATCCAAATATCCCTTCTGCAATACGTCCGGTACCACATGGCGATGACCTACCAGTTCCCAAAGTGCCAGAATCATTTTCAGCTGCTGCACTGATGAAGAAGAGGACATTGGTGGTCCTGAACCATCAACCTCAAGCGACCCAGATTTTGAGCAACTACATCCACTAAACCACACTTAATAACCCAAGGTGAACTGAATGATCTTGTAAGAGATCTGAATTTACCGAAGAACAAGGCGGAGCTTTTGGGTTCCAGATTGCAACAGTGGAATCTCCTGGCAGAAGATGTTACAATTTCTGTGTATAGGAACCGTCAGAAGCCGCTTATTACATTCTTTTTCAAAGAGGGTGAGCTTTCTGCGTGCCACAACATTTCTGGTTTAATGGCAGCCCTCAAAATCAATTACATACCGGAAGAGTGGAGGCTTTTCATTGATTCATCCAAGACGAGTCTTAAAGCTGTTTTGTTGAATAATGGTAATGTGTTACCGTCAATTCCAGTTGGTCACGCAGTTCATATGAAAGAAATTTATGAAAACATTAAGCAGCTTTTGAAGTGTATAAACTACGATCATCATCATTGGTCACTTTGCGGTGACTTAAAAGTGGTCGCTCTTTTGCTTTGGCAGCTAGCGCCTTCAATAGATTATCTAACATTTGCAAATTACGATCATTGAATATACATACCAAGCTTCGTCTGTTTAATTCAAATGTTATCTCAGTGTTAACATACGGCTGTGAGAGTTGGAAAATAACAAAATCGTTGGAGAACAAGCTGAATACATTCGAGAACAAATGTCTTAGAAAACTCATGAACATCAGTTGGAAAGAATTCAAGACTAATCGACAAATAAGAGAAGACTCTAGGCAGAAATATGTCTCCAACTATATAAGAAAAAGACGATGGTCATATATCGGTCATGTCCTACGAATGCAAAACAACAGAATACCATTGCAGGCACTCACTTGGGTTCCTGAGGGTAAGAGGAAAAAAAGGAAGACCAAAAGAAACACTCAGAAGAACAATAATAAGAGAAGAAAGAACGTTGGGATTAAACAAAGTGCAAGAGCTAAGAGCAATGGCATCACAACGAACAACCTGGAGAGCACTGGTTTCTGCCTTATGCGCCGTGTTTGGTGCTTAAAGAATTTATTATTATTATTATTATTACAGGGTGGATACACCAAGTACTGTTGCTTTCTCTGTGAGTGGGATAGCCGTGCACGAAGTGACCATTACATCAGAAGACATTGGCCAATCAGGCAGTCATTGCAGCCTGGCAGTAAGAACGTTGAGAACCCAGCACTTGTCGACACCATCAAGATTTTGTTGCCACCCTTGCACATTAAGCTGGATCTCATGAAAAACTTTTGTCAAGGCAATGGAGAAAACAGATGAGGCTTTCAAATACCTCATTAGAAAATTTCCAAGACTTAGTGAAGCTAAAATAAGAGAGGGAGTATTTGTTGGTCCGCAAATTCAAAAACTTCTTCATGATGACGAGTTTCTTTGCGTGTTGCATGGCAAGGAAAAAGAAGCATGGCTAGCATTTAAGTCAGTGGTGGACAATTTTCTTGGAAACAACAGATCTGATAATTACAATGAAATTGTAGAAAATCTCCTTCTGAAGTATAAGAGTCTTGGCTGCAACATGTCTTTGAAAATTCATTTTCTGGATTCTCAACTGGATTTTTTTACGTCAAACTGTGGAGCGGTCAGTGATGAGCATGGTGAACGATTTCACCAGGTCATTGCTGCTATGGAAACAAGGTATCAAGGCAACTGGAGCCCTTCAATGCTTGCTGATTACTGTTAGACTGTGGCAAGAGACACCTCATCGATTGACTAAGCAAAGAGAGCTCGAACAGCGACTGAATAACGACGGAATGGGTTCAAATGTGCCTTTTTAAAACATGATATGTGAACTTTAAATAATGTTTTTATTTTTTCTATCATTTTATGTTGAAATATCAATTAATTGAGTATGTAACCACAATTTTTATAATGCTAAAGTAGAAAGACTAGCTTTTCACCCCAGAGAATTAAACAAGCATACATTATTTGTGTTACTGTAATGTAAATTCATCATTTAAAAAACAAACCCAGAGCCAATTGGTGAATTTCATTATGATATTTGAAATCAGCATGTCAAAATCAATAAGAAATGGTATATTTAATTTCTGGTACAAATAACTTTTGAAAATTTGTTGACTAGTGTTATTCGTCACAATTGACACTATGGATTCAGATACTTTAATGTGATTGAATAAAAGACTAGAAAAGATAGTGTGAAAATAAACATTATTACATTCATATAAGCTGGAGTTGGGTTGGCCATGTCCTCAGAAGGGACCCTGATACCATCACAAGAATAGCTATGCTATGGACCCCCGAGGGAAAGCTAAAGAGAGGCCGACCAAAAACGACTTGGCGGAGAACTGTGGAAGCTGAGATGCAAAGAATGAACCACAGTTGGGGCACTGTACGAAGGATGGCCGCCGACCAAGCAAAGTAGAATCAATTTGTTGCTGCCCTACAAGATGCCACCAGGCGTTATGGCCGCTTACTGCTTTGACGGTTGGCGGTTATGGATCAAAGAAGAAGAAGATAAGTACTATAGTTATATAATTAGTAACTATTAGTTGTATTTTCATAACTCATGTTAACATAATTATGATATATAATGATATGTATTATGTCTTATTAGTTGATAGACTAATTTAGTTACAGTTAATTAGATAATTAATTCTGCACACATATATTTTAATTTAATCTATTAATTTCTTACTACTTACTCCTCATGCATTCTTTAATTTTCTTTTCTTTACTTTCTTTAACAATTATACAATACTTTAGTTTACTTAATTAGATTTTAATTCTATAACATCCTTCAATCATTACATTAATTATTTAATTATATATTTAATTAGTTACATCTTAGGATTTTAATTAATACAACACATATTAATTTAGTTAAAACATAATTCTTCACTATCCCTCGACAATTGACATTTCTTTAGTTAACTTAATATAATTTTAATGAATTTGATGACATGTAGTATATTGACTGCGACCAACGACAATGTTTTGCTCAAAACATCGTAGGCCGTATGTCGCTTATCTTTAAATTTTTGAAATAATTAAGAGAGTTATGAGATGAAATAAAAAAAATCCATATAATAGATTTTTTTTAACCCCCGTCGATCAGGGGAATGTTACGACAGGGTTTATGATGTTAGCCACTATTTTAGTGAGCACTTTTAAAGTTACGCATTAAGGGGTTGAAATGCTATTAATATATATTATATTTCGCTCTTCACGGTATTGAACGCGAATTTGTATAGTTGCCTAGATTTATGATGACGTGTTACGGTGGTATGCTAACACGTGACAACGTTATAATTGTACCCTTCGTATCCTGAATTCCGTCCTAGTCGGACGTGACTTTTCAATGATCCCGTTAATGATTGTAATTGTGTAGAGGTTCTTATATTATAAGGCAACAGGGTCTGCCGACTTGCAATGGATACAAATATCGTCTCATTTTATGGATGAATCATCTTCGATTCAAGAAGAGTTTTTCAGGGAGTATATTATTAATAAGTATCCAAATTATAAATATCGCCCAACCTCTGGTTATTCGTTACCGGATTACCGACATACGGAATCGCGAGTAAATAGCCAGACGTTGTGACGACTGATGAATTAAATACAGGAGACGCTCTTATATTTGCATAAACAATATGTATGTTTGATTAATACCATGTCTTGTGGATTTTGTTCCCGTAATAAACATGTATCTTGTGGACTCTTACCACCTATGGACTTATCAACTAACTATCGTCGAAGTTTGATCAGTTTTACCCAACATTCGTCACCTTCATATATAAGCACGATCGCTCTAGAAAAATAAGTCGAATGATAAGGAGAAACAAAAATGCAGCCCGAAAGAATGAACACTCTTATAAAAAAAGAACTGTCTCAAATGGTTTGCAACAAAAGAGCTTGCAAAAATCTAAGGGTAACACTTCACAAACTGCGTCTGCAATTCAAAATAGTTGTGATACAGTGGATCCCTTCTCACCTGGGCCGGATTAAGCTACGAAGGGTCTCTAGGCTTTTTGGTGTTTGGGTGGGGGTGGGGGTGGGGGGGCAATATAGGCAATAATATACTATTAGGCAATAATTTTAATATTTGTTTTGAAACCCCTTAACATGGTGATGGTATTTACTAGTATTATTAATAGACTAGTATGTTAGTTGGTTAACTTTGCTTACCTCTTTTATTAGTAATAATTTTTATTAATGTTTATTATTATTATTATTATTATTATTATTGTCGTGAAATATTCTAATCCACATATATAAATTAAAACGTAAATGTAAAGCCTAACACATAACTTCAATAAAAGGAAAGAAGAATGGTAAAGAACAGTGCTGTCACAATGACTGTACTCGAAATCCCCCTTGTTTTCTCCTTCGTCTGCAAATTGTAACGTTTCACGTTGATAGTAAAAGCCTTCTGCAGCATACACGCGTTTCCCCAACACCATAAAATGTGTACTCCATTTCTAAGAAAAACCTTGAGATACGCAAGATGACCTAGATTTAAAATTCTATTCATGTCATTTAATACACTACGTTACCAAAAAACGAAAGACAGATGGACTAAAGATAGAAAGAAAGGGAGAGGCTGAAAGCAGGAACGCATGCAACACTAAACACGCGTCTCGCTATACAATTACTACCATCACGCGTGTAAGGCCACAAGCACTAGCTTTTTTCAAATCGACAGTGATAAAAAACACTACACACACGAGAGTTAGTTTTTAAAAACTCACAAAACGCTTATTAGGAAACATGACATTATACTGGTTTACGTTTGAAAACATTACAGTACCCAGACACCACATCGTATTCGAAGTAAACAGGAGGTAGAAGAAAGTGCATATTTTGAACGCCGCCACTTAGCTCCTTTAAATTTGTATATTTGGGTTCCTTAGGACTTGCTGACAAAGAATATGTTAAACGTTACGCAAATAGTCTAGGAATTACCAAATTATAGCCAAAAGAAATAGTGAGGGATGTCAGACAACACCCAAATCAGAATCGCTCAGTGGCAGATTTTCACCCCACCATTGTACGGGAAATGGGTCTCCATGTTAAATCCGATTTGATTGGAGCGCAATAAATGTAAGGCTAAACACGATTAGTCGGGCTATAAATACTATCTTTTGTTGTCAGGGGAAACGGGAGTAGGAATATTTTTTTTTCAAACGATTGGGTAAACATGGCACGATTGGTTAGACCCGCGAATATAGTCAATCAGAGGCGTCAGGTCACCACCACATGTTCAAATAAACTTACTGAAGAACCAGTGCGTTGAGCGCCAGTGCATATTTTTCTAAATAAAAGCCTGGGACATCGGCAGATCGAAATTGTGCTATATTCATTGCCAGTCAACGTAACTGTGTATTATTCCATGAATTGTGGTAAGCTTGATATATTCAATATCTTTTTAATGAAAATTGAATGTAAATTGATAATTTATGTCTGTATATATGTGTGGTTCAGTAGCGAACATGAGGTAAAGCCTATATAGTGCTCCAACCTGATCAGAAGGTGTCGGAGGAAAGTAAAACTGCATGGAATTGCCAAACAGTACACTGACACCTAGCTTATTGACTAGAAAGAAATAATGCTGGAATTGCAGAGGCGTAGTAACCATTAGGGAGGAATATACTGGTGTAAATTATTTCAGATGAAGCTGACAGTTGGCCTACCGCTCTGAACTCAGTGTTTGTTATGTATTGTGTTCAGTCTGTAAATAGATTATAAACTAGTTATGAAGTAGGAGGTACAACCTTCTTGTTTCAGGGACCGTGGTCCTAACGCTATTGAGCAGCACCTGGTCGGAGCTTTGCTGAACCTAGAGGCTGACAGCATACTCCTGGGTCCAGATAGTGACCAGTGAGGTGTCTCCAGAACACAGGGAGGCTATCGAGCAGAGGAGTCTTTTCCTGCCGCCATCACGAAAGATAAGCCTATGTGGCCAGTGGAGCTCAACATTCCCCCCCCCCCCCCCCTCAAAATCTGACTTTATAATAAACCAGAGGGAAAATACAGTGTTTAAATTGATAGGAGCTGTGAACTTTTCCCCATACCATTTACAAGATAAACAAACACTTGAAGTCATGATGACAAATAACAACAGCTTGAAAAAACAAAACCAGTATTACCTCATATTACTACTACACAACTGACACACATAGGATAATATTAATAAAATATGTCACTACAAGTTTCATATTGATAAATCCTGTACATATAAATTGTAATTAAAATTGATTGTGATTCCTGGTTTACTTTGTAGTTGAATCAGGACATATATATTAATGAAAGTACTTAATACATATTGATATTTGAAAATTTACCAGTGACTCATTTAAGATAGTCTTATAGAGTGTTAAATGTGTGTGAGTGTCACAGTGTTGTCAAGTGTGGTGGAATAAATTAAATTGTTTATCTGTTGTTGTTGTGACTTACACTTCATCATATACATACCCTAGACATTTAACGTAGTCATCACAATATTCCAGAATAATTCTGACTGAGGCATAATGTGGTAGCAAGTAAGGTTATCTGTAAAACACTACACCTATTAGATACAGATACCTTCACAGCTGATCTCAGTCAGTACACTAAGTCCCCTATAAAAATTTATAACATCCCACTTTATCACAATTATTAGTATTAAGGCAAACTCCTCCGGCCCAAAGCCCAGCTGAAAAAGGAGGAGGGCGGCATGCATGAAGGCTGTAAGGATGCAGTTCCTCCACCACGCAAAGGCACACCAGGCCAATCGCCTGTTTACTTTAAAAGGAGAGAAAACTGGACTGATCTTAAAGGCGACGAACTGGCACCATTTACGGACGACGATTTATGAACAATCGAATTGTAGAAATATCAACGGGAAAGAGGAGGGGAGCTGATGGAGGATATGAGGAGAACAAAGTTGGACATCCTGGTACTGACAGAAACACAGAAAAAAGGGTAAGGGGTTATGTATCTCAATGGCAACATACTGCTCTACAGTGGAGTTCCCACAAGTGAAAGAGCTAAAGCGGGTGTGGGCTGTATTGTGGCTAAAAGGCAAACAAATAACATCAAAGGATGGAACTTTGTCTCAGAGTGCAATATGATGCTAAATCTAAAAGAAGGAGAGACCATAGTCAACCTTGTCACTGTGTATGGGCCAAACGAAGATGAGCAAGCAGAGGTCAAAGAAGAATTCTTTGAGCTGCTTCAAAAGACAGTGGATGACTGTCTGGATGAAATTATCCTTCTCAAGAGATTTCAGTGCCAGAGTTGAAAATGACCATGCTAGATGGGGTGCAGTTATTGCAAGATATGGAGAAGATACACTTAATGACAACAGAAAGCGACTCCTTAGATTCTGCACTGACCTAAACCTTGTCATTACAAACACAAAATTCCCCCATAAGCGCATACATACATACACTAGATTTGAACCAACAAAGAATGAAATATCAGTCATCGACAACGCCATTGTTAGGAAGAGCGCATTTACGTATGTGCGGGATGTTTGGAGAGGGCCAGAGATTGGAAGTGATCACTACCTGCTAACGAATAAAACAGCAACTGAACAACTGAAAGAGTTGCTCAGCCAAAGCAACCAATGGTGATGATGATGATGGCATCAAGATGGAAGAACTGTAGGCAGCACTGGAGAAAATCAAGGTGGTCAAAGCAGCAGGACATGTGGTATAACACCATAAATGGTTAAGTACATGGGAACAGCAGGTGATCTATTACTCCTGAGAGCCCTACAGGCAGCCTGCAGCCATAAGACTGTGGCGTTAGCTTTTGCACGCCGCATATGAGAACAGGAATGGATGATGAATGAGGTGCAGGTAAGTACGGCACCATGTTAGATTGTTACTATGCGTACTTCGCATATGACGTGTGAATGTTTGGCTTAGTAACTAGATCATGTTTATGTTCCTCTCTTACGGGACAGAAGATATCAGATGTGTACTATTAGTACTTGATGCGACTAGATAATTGAAGAACGTGTTCTGCCTATCGACATGCCATGATGTATATTATCCGTACTAAATAAATGTGGAGATGTTTATGGAGCTTCGAAGTCACCATTCTTACTGTTGAGTTGGCTAGTTGGAATAGCCTTTACTATTGTTAATGTGGCAAGTTTATGGACTCGTGACCAATACAAATACTGAACACTAGACGTACACGAGCATAATATGGAGCTCATAGATAAAAACCTAACTCCACAAA
This sequence comes from Oreohelix idahoensis, assembly GCA_024509875.1. Classification (NCBI taxonomy): domain Eukaryota; kingdom Metazoa; phylum Mollusca; class Gastropoda; order Stylommatophora; family Oreohelicidae; genus Oreohelix; species Oreohelix idahoensis. The sequence goes on from JAMPIV010022706.1 coordinate 463,335, forward strand.
GACCATACCAAAGAATTGGGAGATTGCTATCATATTACCCATATTCAAAAAGGGTGACAACCGTCAATGTGGAATCACAGAGACATATCCCTGCTAAGTGTCCCTGGTAAAATTTACTCTAGAATACTGGGGCAGAGACTCAGACACCTGGCTGAGCCCCAAATGGATGAGGTCCAGTGTGGTTTCCGAGCGAACCGAAGTACTCAGGACCTTATCATCAAACTCAGACAGCTGAGGGAAAAAGCCCTTGAGTATAAATGTGAGATGCATCTTTGTTTCTTGGATCCAGAGATGGCGTTTGACAAGGTTCCTTGGAGCAAACTTTGGGACTGATTGACGAGGAAGAAAATTTAAGCAACTCTGATATAAGCCAGTGCTCCGCAACCTCTTTTACTTCACGGCACACTTAAGCTTCAGAATTTCACGGCACACTATAATACTTAAGTGGGCAAAAGTTAAATGTAAAGTTAATCCCATATCAAACACTGACGTAGTGGAAGTAAAGTGTTAGAGACTTCACTATACTAGGTCTTGCTGTATGAGTAAGGGTGACCAGTTATATTAGTGAGTGGATGGGGTAAATATTAAAAAATCCACTGCAATCATGAGTTTTTAGGGCTTTTTTTTTTTCTTTTTTTGCAGCCAACGCCAAATTGAAGAATTTGCAAATAGCCTGGCAATAGCTTTCTCCTTTCTGTGGAGAGTTCTGAGCACACGCTGAACTGTTTCGTATGGGGCAGGTCATCTGCATATGTACAGTTGCGGCAATTAGGCTCATGGGAGAAGTTTTATTTGTTTAAGTCTTGTTGAGTCTGATATGTTGTGTTCTTCTGCGTTCAGTTTGTAGTCATGCTAAATCTGCAGGCCTGTCGCCAGGACGAAGTCCACAGTCTTTTCCAGGTCAGCGCGGCAGCCCCATTGCTTCTGCTTGAGCTCAGCACCCCCTGGCCAGGTCAGACGCCGTTAGTCTTCATGGGTTGGGCAGTTTTGGAGAATGTGTTCAGGATTCAAGTTCCACATGGACATTTATTTGTATGAGTTATGTTGTGTTCAAAGTTGGAAGAGTGTGCTCTGCTTCACATCGTAGGTTACTGGTGGTGTCATTTTTGTTGGGATGGTTGTTTCTTTGTACAAGACACATCTTATATATTCTTTTGTCCATCGGTTCAAGTCATTTCTCTCTGACCATTTTTGGAGTATTAATTTAGCCGTATGCGTACTGGCTCAAGCGTTTGTTTGAACCATGCTTGCTCCTAGTTTTACTAGGCGGTCTGTTTTTTTCTTTGATTGGTATGTCTGTGTATCCTAGTACCCACTGGAGAGTGACCCTGATGTTGTATGTTGTTAGCAGGCTGTTAATTAATTCAGCCAGCTGTATTATTTCTTTATTTTCAGTTTGGAGGTATTCTTCTAAAGCCGGAAGTGTTGATTTTGAGTCATTGAATATTATGGTATCTGCCTTACATATTTCTTATTTAAATTGGCTGAGTACTGCGGGAAAGTAGTTTTTATTGCTATAATTTCTGCTTAGTGATTAGCACTGCTCCACATAGTTCACATATTTCTAGTTTTTTGCCATTTGGGTACTTCACGTAAGCTTCAATCCTAGCATTTATGGTGGCCTTGAAGGCAGAGTCATCTGTATATGCATGTCTTGCAGTGTTAGAGTAGTTTCGGTAGTCTCTATAGTAACTGTCCTAAGTGCTGTCGGTTGATGTCTTTTGTTGTTGTGCTATCCATGAGTGTGGTTTTTATTATGTGTAGTTTTAATTCCTTTCCGAGACGAGATAAAGGACTGGGTATAAAATTCCAATTATTTCTCGTGTCTGTGGGAGGGTGTGTTGTTCTGCAACAGTTGTTGTTGCTGGCAGGATTGATTTTTGTTTTAATCTGCTTCTAGTTTTCAACAAAGTTTAGTGCTCTTTTCTTATTCTTCCACAACGCTCTGTGTCCATGGCAACACGTTTACGCCGTTGTCCATAAGTTTCATTTTTGCGTCCATGTCACAGGCAGCTGTTGTCGTGGTTCTCATGCCCCCACATATGAACGTAAAAGCGTGGGTTTAGACCTTGTCTGCCTGGGTGTCAGTGTGGTCCAACAGTGGCCAAAACTCAAGAGTAACTAATGTGGGTCTTCAAAGGTGTCTACCTTCGCACAAGATTACTCTTGGCAGAGTTGTAGGTAGAAGGATAATGATGCTTCTACCTCAAGGTAGTTTTTAACCCCCGTGTATTCATACCCCTGCTGGTCCAAGATATTCAGAAAAGCGAGAACGATGCTGCATGAGGCTGAGCAAATGTTAACTCTATCAGCCGTCAACTTTTATGAAGGATAGGGTTTTCTTATAATTCGTTAGCTTGTTCAAGCCCCCAGCTGAGTTATTTCAGCGAAATTCCTCTTCTTCTTATTGTATAGCTCTGTTTAAGTGATATTAGGAAATTGTCTGAGACATACGGATGAAGTACATCCAAAATGATTAAATCAACTTTAGATTTGTCTTTATACATGTAACAAAATTAATAATCAATTATAGTTAACAGTTTAAAAAATGAATAATTCTTTAACAAACAATAATCATCATCGAGTGATGTTATGGAGTATTGGGTAAGAGTTCACTGGGCAGCTTTTATGTTTCTACTTAGCTGTCAATGAGGTTCTGCTCCAGCTGATATTTGGTTCTTTACAGATAGATGCCGGGATCACACTCGTCACTGGTCAAATTTGAAAGTTGTAGCACGTTCCAAGAAGTGTCAGACTATGAAGCTGGTCCAGCGTATCTAAGACCCGTCTGATGATGTGTCTAGTGTCGACTTTAGGCCACTTATACTCTCACTTGTTCCAGAGATAGTACTCTCAATTGGTACCACCGATTAGTGTCACAAAAGAAGAGAACAAATACCCTCTTAAGTATTGCGTTTCCCGACACATACTTATGTGTCCTCCTCTTCCTATTCCACCATCCATCTATCTCAGATCTTTTACCCTCGCTGAAAATTAATATTAATCCCATTGAGCGGAAAAAACATTCATTACAATTAGGTTGAATAGATTTATATTTACCTTTACATTGGTTGAAAAGGTTGAAAACTGTTAATACTTTTAGAGTGAATATGTTTACATTTACATCTACACTGGTTAAAAATGTTAATAATATAATAAGTACGTACATCCCTCTCTCATCATTCCCTCCCTGTTGCATATTGAACTTGGGAATACCTCTGCTTTTAGTTCTCTATAAGAAGCTCACATAAAGCAGTCACCAGCCCTGGTAGTGGTGGTTCATGAAATCATCATTCTACATGCTGAAGTTGCCAGCCTCAAATGACTTGGACATTCAATTAGCAATTTTCACGTATTAATATTCACATGTCAATATATACAAATTATTTCACGTGTTAATAATGCAAAACATAGAATTATAGATATACAAATTACACCAAATTGACTTTGGGATCACAGACTTCTGGCTCACAGATAGAGTTAAGGCAACTTATTGAAGATGATCTTACACGTGTTCTGGGGTGTAGTTACTTTACAATAAGTTCCCACTTTGACTCCGTGTTTCAGATTCCTCAGATTCCGGTTTTCCTTGCAAATAATAATACAGTTTTTCTGGGCTTAAGAGTTTTCAAGAGGCTCAAACAAGTCTTGTCCGATAAATGAATTCTGATTTTATTTTTAACTCTGGCAGGTCTGGTTGTTTTCTGGACGAGGTGAATTTTCACAGTGCTTCAAACTCAAAAGTGTCACGTTTGTGACGGTATTGCCTTCCCTGCTTTGCAGTAGTGGTCCAACAGTGCCAACACTCAATAGTATTTACTATGGGCCTTCAAAGGTGTCTACCTTTGCACAAGAGGATGGAAAAAAGTTCACTTTGGCAGGGTATATTGTGCACTTAACTGCCAACATTAGTTTCTGCTCCCGCTGATGGGTTCTTTTTACACTGCTCACGCTCGTCGCTGGTCAAGGTTGTCGGGTGTAGCTCATTTCCCAGCAATGTCAATGAGAGTCTACAAAGTTGGTCACTCGTCTTAAAGCTTAGGCCACTGTTCCCTTCTTGTTGCAGAGATAGTCATCATCTCATCTCAACCCATAACCCGTCATGGGTCGTAGGGGTGCCATGGTGGAAGCATCAGCAGACAGGGTCCTCCACTGCTCTCTATTCTCAGCAATGCGTACAAGTGTGGAGAAACCGTGTCCTGCCCATTCTTTGATGTTATCAGCCCAGGATTTTCTTTGCCTTCCTCTTCTCCGTTTACCTTCGACTGTTCCCTGGAGGATCGTTTTCGAAAGGGAGTCATGACGAGTTACATGCCCAAACCAGGCAAGCTTTCGACGTTTCACTATTGACAAAAGTGGTTCTTGATGGCCTGCATAGGTGTTTATCTTCTCTCTAACATAGACATTTGTTTTGTGCTCTTTATAGCAAATGCGCAAAATTCTTCTATAACATTTATGCTCGAAAGCCTGAATCCTTCGCTCCGTATCTGCAGTGAGTGTCCAGCCCTCACACCCATACAAGAGAATAGATAATACAAGTGATTTGTATAATTTGATCTTCACAGGAAAACTGATGTTACTTTTCCAGATCACATTCAACCTTGTCATGGCAGCTGAGGCCATCTCAAGTCTTGTCTTGATTTCTTTATTTGATCTTCCATCACTACATATAGTGGACCCTAGATATTTAAAGGTGTTAACTTCTTCTAACGTTTGCCCATTTAACGTAATGTTGGTCGGAACATGTTTCTTATGGCTATTCACCAATATCTTGCTTTTTTCTATATTAATTTCCATCCCATATGTTCTTGTTACTTTCTCCAGTCTAGAGGTAAGGTCTTGAAGTTCTGATTCTGTAGATTACACAGAAGTCGGCCTCCAATCGATATGCAGAGATAGTACGAGGCGCGTTTTTTAAATAATTCCCGGTATAAAATAATAAAAAAAACCCATCATATATAAAAATGATTTATTGCAGCCAAAAGTGAACCTCACATTTACATTATTTCTCAACATAGTCACCATTGACTTCAACACATTTTTGGTATCGTGGCACCAGGTTCTTAATTCCAGTGTCAAAGAAGTCTGCCGCCAGTGTCTTGAACCATTCATTAACGCCTGTCTGCAGTTCATCATCAGTTTCAAACGGCTGGGATGCCAGCCACTTCTTTAGGTGCATGAAAAGGTGGTAATCACTTGGCGCGAGATCGGCGATGTAGGGCCGATGGTCAAAAAATTCCCAGTGAAGTTTTTGCAACAATTGAACAGTTCGATCTGCGGTGTGAGGTCGAGCATTATCGTGCAAAAGCACAATCCCAGTGGACAGCAACCCACGTCTTTTGTTTTGGATGGCACGTTTAAGTTTTATCAGAGTGTCACAATAAGCATTGGCATTAACTGTCTTTCCACTTTCAAGAAAATCAATAAACAAGACCCATTTTTTGTCCCAGAAAACAGTGACCATGATCTTTTTGACAGAAGGTGCTTGCTTAAACGTCTTTGCTTTCGGGACCATGAGTGTCGCCCATTGCATCGACTGTTGCTTTGATTCGACGTTTGGTAGGAAATCCAGGTCTCATCTCCAGTAACAATGTGGCCCAAAACTTTATCTCCTTCATTTCGATAGCGCTCAAAATCAAAAACTTTTGAGCCGAAGCCAGGCGTTTCTGCTTGTGTTCATCGGTTAACATTTTCGGCACCCATCTGGCACACAGTTATTTGTAGCCAAGGTTTCTTGTCACAAAAAAGTCGTCTTGTTTAATCACTGAGCGTGAAACTTCCGAAAATTCGGAAAATTTGCAACAGTCGATGCAATGGCGCCATCCAAAACAAAAGACGTGGGTTGCTGTCCACTGGGATTGTGCTTTTGCATGATAATGCTCGACCTCACACAGCAGATCGAACTGTTCAATTGTTGCAAAAATTTCACTGGGACATTTTTGACTACCCGCCCTACATCCCCGATCTCGCGCCAAGTGATTACCACCTTTTCATGCACCTAAAGAAGTGGCTGGCATCCCAGCCGTTTGAAACTGATGATGAACTGCAGACAGGCGTTAATGAATGGTTCAAGACACTGGCGGCAGACTTCTTTGACACTGGAATTAAGAACCTGGTGCCACGATACCAAAAATGTGTTGAAGTCAATGGTGACTATGTTGAGAAATAATGTAAATGTGTGGTTCACTTTTGGCTGCAATAAATCATTTTTATATATGATGTTTTTTTAAAATTATTTTATACCGGGAATTACTTAAAAAACGCGCCTCGTACTTTCTGCTGGTAAGACCAATAACTATGATAAAGAATAGAAACGAAACGCTCTTCTGAGTATTGCGTTTCCCGACACATACTTATGTGTCCCCTTTCTTCTATTCTACCATCCCATTTATCTCAGAATTTACCCTCGTTGAGAATTAAATTTAATCCCTCGGGATAAAACTTTCTTTACATTTAAACTGAATAGTTTTAGCTTTAAATTACATTTAAATGAAAAGGTTAGTAGTACAGATAGAATATGTTTACATTTACATTTCCACTGATTGAAAACTGTTCACAATATAAATTGAACATGTTTTCATTTATGTTTACACTGATTTGAAAAGTTTGAAACTTCAATTTAAAGTGCATATGTTAACATCGACATTTACACTGGTTTGAAACTGTAAGCATTATAATTAAAATATACATCATTTCTTTCATTTTTCCCTCCCTTCTCCATACGGAACCTGGGACTACTTTATGCTTTTAGTTCTTTACGAAACTAGTAATAAAGCAATCACCAGCCCGTGCAGTGGTGGTTCTTGAAATCATCATTCTATACACTGAGGCTGCCAGTCTCAAATAACTAGGACATCCACTAGCAATTTTCACATATTAATATTCACATGGCAATATATATGTATATATGTTAGTTCACATGTTAGTAATATAAAATGTAAAATTTTCAATGACAACTTACGCCAATCCTGGCTCACATACATTTTTGCTCAGATGGATAAAAGAGACTTGAATCGGCCTCTTACACGCATCTGGGGTGTCGTTTCTTTAATAAGATAATTCCCTCTATGATTCCGTATGTTTTCAGTTTTCTCAGTCCCGGTTTCCTTATTATAATGATAGAGATTTCATGAGCTGTTTTGTAAGTCCGTCAACATTTTCCAAGAAAAGGTCCGGCTTGATAAAAGGAATTCTGAATTCTAACTGTGGCAAGGTCTGGTGTCGTCGTGGCAAGCGTGGATCTCACAGTAAATGTTCACGGTGAAATAACACTGAAACGTGTCAGGTTATGTGCCTGTCCTACCCCTGCATCTGTTTGTTATGCTACTAAGTAAAAAGCCAATCGTTTTGAAACATGCATGTCCCGTGGGGAAATTCAAAATATTTCCGACGTGGGAAAATTTTGAATGAAATGCAGAGATAATCTCTTACATATATGGTATGAAAACATCCGACTGCCTCACAGACACATCTGTACACTGTGTTTCAGAAGTAACAAATTATTACTTTATCAGAAAGTAATCTATTCGCAGACAGGCAATCTCGTTATCTGTCCCGTACTCTGGCTTTTATCAGCGATTAGCAAATACGCGGGCATTTTCGTGGGGCTAATCTGTCGAGGCAAAGATTTGGTACAAAGGAATTTCACCAACCTGCTTGTCGTTAATATTATTTCTGCCGCTCCTTGCAAAGCTTAGCGAAGGGACGGGAAACAAACAGACGTAATAACTTATCCCTGAGAGGAGTATAAGAAGGAAAATACGTAATATCTGCTACACATAGCAGAGAAAAGAAAGAAATAAAGTGCGACAATTGAAAGCACGCAATAAAAATCAGTACAAAAATGTAACTGATACTGCCGTAGTGAAACAGAGATCGAGAGGGGTCACCCCATTCTGTCACAACGTTATATTCCCCTTTTCGTTCCTGGCCCGTTTTGTTTTCTATTAGACCAGGCCCCAATCAGAAATGTTGTTATTTTTACAACTTCTCAGAAATGTTGTTATTTTTACAACTTCTTACATCTGCCCGGAACTATTACAACATTTCCGCTCAGGTGTGTGAAACTGATAATTATCGCCCCGTCCTTGTGCAAACAACAATTCATCGTGTTACCATTTAGCCTAAGATGTTGCACTAGTCTTATCAGTGATAATCTACCTTTGCTGACCAATTTCCGCGTGAAACAGGCTCCCAACTTCTGGCATACGAGAATGTCTACCAATGGATTGTCGGTTAGGGTTGCATCATCCGCCTACTCTTAACAAGGTCAAGCGGGCAAACAAACCTGATTACTATTACTGAAAGGAATGTAAGATGATTTGAAAATATCATATATCTGCTTGATAGCAGAGAAATAAATGTGCCGACCACTGAAATTTCACGCAATCAGTACGCACAACAAATGTAACTGAATACGGCCGGAGAGGAAAAGAGAGCGAACCGAATTATGTGACACTGGGTGGTTTTGTTCATTGTCGACTGCAGTGGTAGGTTATTATCCTTGACTGATCGGCCATATCCCAGGTACAGCTGTCTAAGATTTACTTTTCCTGCTGTTCTTTAGGTGCTTGCGAAATGTTTCACAATTTTCGGGCGCCCAATGGCCTTGTCTTCATTTTGTGCATGATAGTTTTGAGAAGTAGCTGTCTGCCAAGTTCCACTCCTAAGTAAGTTGTTTGTCTTCTCTAGACAGTAGTTGTAAGTCGAGTTTTAGTTGGTACATCTTCTTGCTTTCTTTGATGCTCCAGGGTAAAGAAAAGCTGAATACTTTTTTTTTACGAGCTTATGTTTAGTTTCTAGAGCTTTCAGTTCATAATTATTGTAGCTAGGGCTCTATTATTTTTTTCTGGTGCTATTTTGTTGTATTCTTCTGCTGCCCAAATAAGCAGGTCATCTGCATACAACGTTTTTTATACATCTAAGGTGGGGGGAGGTCAGTCATGAAAAGGTGGGAGCAACTTTATGCTGACTGTTGTGGTTATCCCCCTCCAGCGTTATTTAGATGTTGTGTGGTGTGGATAATTTAGTGCCTTCTACTGTTGTTTGAAAAACTTTGCTGCGGGACGGACATCCGGAGTCTCAGACAGTGGTGAAAGCCGAAAGGAAGCCACTGGCATGAAAACGGATGCCCCGACCGCAGAACACGAAACCAGAATTGGTTTTTGGAACGTCAGAACTGAACCAGAGTTGGGGCACTGTACGAAGGATGGCCGCCGACCGAGCAAAGTGGAATCAATTTGTTGTTGCCCTACAAGACGCCACCAGGTGTAATGGCCACTGACTGCTTTGACGGTCGGAGGCTAAGGATCAAAGAAGAAGAAGACTGTTGTTTGCATTGCTCTATTATTTAGGAATGTTTGAATCCAGTGGCACATTTTTTCCGTGTATGGCTATTTTTGTCATTTTGGCGAAGAGCCCCTGCCTCCGCACTGTGTCGTATGCTTACTGCAGATCGATAATACAGCTGTGGTGTTTTTACCCTCTTGGAATGTATCTAAGTTTTTTTTGTGAGCACAAAGTGAAAGTCGTTTGTTCTGCAGCCTTTTCTGAAGCCTGTCTGACTATCAACGATGACCTTGTTGCTTTCTACCCAACAGCGAAGCCTGTAATTCACCATTATCTCAGCGAATTTTCCAAAAGCTGAGGTTAGTTAGACTAGTCAGTAGATGCCGAGTTCTTTAGCGGCTTCTTTTTCTGTAGACTTGGCTTGATGTTTGCAATCAGACCTGCTTTTGGAAGTGTTGATCATCATTTCCGTAGATGGTTGCTTATATTTTGACTTTACAAGTTTTCTACATTTTTGTAGAGACCAGTCATAGTGAGACCAGTCATAGTGAGACCAGTCATAGTGAGACCAGTCATAGTGAGACCAGTCATAGTGAGACCAGTCATAGTGAGACCAGTCATAGTGAGACCAGTCATATAATGAAACAATACTGCTGCCTTGCAGGGAAGTCAAAAAAAAACCAAAAGTTAAGGAAGCAGTCCCAAATAAATTGCATGCCGGTCGGTTGCACTGGTCCGCAAGGCGCACAACATAACATAACGCAAACCATCTTAAGAAGTCAGATACAAATATGACTCAATGAGGTGATGCTAGACAAGAGAAGACCTGCCAGGTGGGAATTTTTTAAGCTACTGGTAAGGCAACAATTTACTTCTCTCCACGAATCACTGTTTGGAGATGTCAGGAACTTTGTGCTGACTACTGCCTTTATTAGATTCATTAATGTAGAAGTCTGAGGGCGAACGAGGAAGAAGGTGAAGAAACTCCCATACATTGATGGGTGATGATAACTTAGCTTATTATTTGTAAAATTTTATTTGTGAAATTCTTTCGGGGTGTCACGGAACACCAGGCAGACACTCGCGGCACACCAATGTGCCGCGGCACACCTGTTGCAGACCACTGATCTAAGCTATACATAGCTTCTACAAGACTTGCAGAAATTATGCGAGGGCGGCAAACTATAAATCAAAAGAGTTCAGGACCACCCACTGGTGTAAGATAGGGTGATATTCTGTCACCTTATCTTTTCATAATCATTGAAGATGTTGCCAAAGCATGTAAGAAAGGGACCAAAAAGTGTTCAGTGGGGCACTGGAAGGGGAGACAAGTCTGTATTTCAGAGCTGGCATTTGTCGACGATGATGCCCTGCTTGCTAAATCAGAAGTACATCTTCAGCTCAACCTGCAAATCTGGAAGAAAGACACATTTTATTAAAAAATCTTTGCATTTAAAAATTATTTTAACTTATGCACGGGCCCCCAAGAGCTTGGGGCCACTAGGCTTCAGCCTACTTAGCCTAATGGATAATCCGACCCTGCTTCTCACTGTAGCATCCCCAGAAATGAAGAGGCTGACAGATTGGGAGAAAGCTGCCTCAACTTGACACAATCAAAACGTATGATGAGGCCAAGAGTTTTATCAAGCGCAGATAAAGGAGCAAGTGGGGAAACAGAACATCCAGGCCACAATAAAAATGATGTGTATTACCAGCTCAGCAGAAGTGAACAAGTGGTAATCTTCAGACTTCGCACAGGTCACAACAGATTGGGATACCATCTATTCAACAAGTTAAAGATAGGAACTACTGATGAGTGTAACTGTGGCACTGATATAATGACTGCTGTACATCTACTTCAAAGGTTCCCAACATATGAGGAACAGAGAAAGCACATATGACCATCACCAGTGCCGTTTCTAGAAAAGCTCTACGGAGATGTCAACAGCCTCAAACTGACCACTGCTTTTTTTGAAAGTGTTCAAGCTGACGTCTGAGGGTGAACGAAGAAGTTCACACCAGTGAACACAACATGAAGAAAAGCTCACTATAGTAAACACACATTAATAAATAAATATTACACACACAAAGATATGTTTCAAGCGCTTGTGAGAAATAAAGGTTTAGAAAACTAGACAACAGAAAAACAACAGAAGAGAGTAGCTTACCGGAGAATCGAACCCAGGACCTTCCGAACGGCACCCCAGCCTAGCTACGGAAGCGAATCACACTATCCTTCCTGCCAACAAGGCACCACAAAAATAATGCTTCGCAGCACGTAACACCGGATATGTACCTAGGGCGACCCAGCCTAATTAATGATGCAATCACTTCTGTTGTCCCTCTATTATACAGTATTGGTCAGATTACACAGAACACAGACCTTAATATGGTGTCTAGTAAATGACAGAAGAATGAGAACAGTACAAGATGGAGGGTAGGTTTGGTATTGTATAAACATTTAAACAAATAAAGAGGGGAAACCCGAGGCTTTCTCACTAAGGACGTGGCAAAACATAAGTCATTCACAGAAAGTCATAAGCAAACATAACCACAAACCTGATATCAGAGCCCATTGGTGTAGCTATGCCATATCCTTTAGAATCCAGATTACCCCCTGCCTTAACAGTATCACATGGCAATCTAAACACAAGAAATAATCAATAAAAAGACAATAGCTGTGATACCCAAGTTTACCAAATAGTGTGATAAAAATGTGTTACATTGTTTGCATATAAATTTTGATGTAATAGCTTTGAGACACAAGCTTACCTCAATGTGATACAAGAGATTTTAGCTAAATTTATATAAAAACTCTGATGTGCACAAAGTTTACTTGGAAGTGCAATAATATTATTTCCTTCAAAATACTAAAGCTGTAAGAAGTAAAGTGCTTTGAAACTGAGAAGTCTTACTAGATGAAGTTTGTCTGCCAAGATAAATTCTGCTATTAGGTATGATTAATGGCAGCTGATGAGTAGACCATTATCACTGGTTAAAAATATTGACCTTTGCTCTCACGAACACGCTTAATTCCCTCATCATTGTCTTTAACAAATACATCAGGCTGAGATGTCATGAACGACCACATTCGTTGGTATAGGGGTACAGTTGTTTGCTACAACCAACGATTGAAAGATAAACAAGACAATACACACTTTTGTTATGGAACGAACTAATTTTAATTTCAGTAACAACTAGTACAGTTTAAATGTGAAATCCCACTTTGGTATTGACCAATAAGCACCATGTAGTTGCCCAGGTCTTTAATGAGACTCAGAAATGATACGACTACGGCTCCCTCATGAATGTTGTACGTGACAACTAATATGGAGTTATGCATGAGGCTGGCAACCTCATCATTATAAACCAGATTACTACAGAAACCACTGCTGCAAGAGTATGGGAATGCTTAATGGCAGCTGCCTGCAAGAGGATCAGCTGCAGTTAAAGAAATCCAAAAATGTAGCCTATATAAATGAAAATATGCACAAAACTGACGATGAAATAATGAAACCTCTTTATAGAACACCGTAACAACAACTTGCCCCAAGACAGACATAATTAAAACAAGAAGATAAAAAAATATCCTACAGTAATAATAATAATCCACTGGTTCCTATTACAGGTAGTTCTAACTCCTTTCCAGTATAAAGGATCGGGTATTTTTCACGATAAGTCCACGTCTGCAGGAGATGTGTTGGCCAGCTGTTATTGTTCGATCTGTTTCAGTCAGCTAATGGACTTCCACATTTCAAACAGTTGTCTGGTTGTTTTAGTCTCATTCTTCTATAGTAAACAACTGCTTCCAAGTCAGCAGGTTGATGCCGTAGGTCATAAAGTTCCGATTGCATGGATTTCACAGGCAGCTGTTGGTTTGGTTCTCGTGCCTCCACATATGAACCTAAGAGCTTGTTTTTTTAATACTTATTCCAGCTCTGTCTGGGTGGTTATTGTTGATCAGAATCGAGAATACTGCACTCCAGGCAAACACATAGGTGCTCTGTCTCCCTTTGCAAATGTCGAAGGGTGCGAATGTTAACTGTTTCTGTAGTGCGCTGGCTGTATAAACGACGGATGCATCCTCTCATACGTCCATCCATGCTAGCCTTACGTTTGATGTCAAATTTCAACAATGTTAACCTTGTTGATTCATATTTTGCAGTGTTGTTCTCTAACAAGCGATCATTATTGTCCTCAGTATCTCTCCCTTATCCAGTGTCCCCACTTGTCACAGAACGTCTGGACATGCTCTTTTGTGTGATCTCTGACACCTTCAGCCATACGGCAGTATCATTTCTTTTTCTTCATTTTTCTCACCAGTCGCTTTTATTTGGCATAAATCATGCCTTTTCATTCTTTTTTACTCTCTATGCTGGATCTAGTAGGGTGAATAACACTCCACTCCCCTACGGAAGTATCTGCTATGGGACTTTCTTTATCTTTTACAATTCTGCTTTACCACTCCTCAGACTTATTTACGTTCCGCCAGGTGAACTGGGGTATTATCGTAACAATACCCAGTCATTATCACCGGTCAGCGGAAATACATTTATCGCTTTGAGTCGTCTGCCATCTTTGATAGGAGACGATCCTCGTTAGAAACAAGGTAGTCTCGTACGAGGATTAATAGGAAGCTGATATTGTTTGTCTGAGCGGCCGGCGACCCTTTTGTTTGACTGTCTAGAAAAGGCACGAAAACACAGGCGATAATGAGTTATCGTTTCATGGGTCAATCCCGGTGTAAGATAACCTGTCTGGGGAAGACAATATTTGAAGATAGCATTTGGCCATCAAAGGAGTTCACAGATTTGTTTGTGAGAGTACACAAGATGTCACCGGAAATATTACGTCTTATAAAGAAGTCACGCGTTGAAATATTAAATGTAATATGTTAAACACGCGGGGGAGATTATGAATTTAAACACCCCAACCCATTTAGTGCAAAAGAGCTTACGATTGGATTGAAGTAAGAAGCCGGAGTAAACTATGAATCCTATTGGAACATCCGACGGAAGCACCATCTGTGATGTGAACTGAGAACTGCACATATAATGTAATGAAATCAGAGACACAGAACAGAGAGACTGCAGCGCACGTTATATGAGTGACTCCCAGAAGCCAGAGAGACATCGGACTCAGAATTCCTATGTTGTAAGTGACAGATCGAAGTATTTCGGAAACTTAAAACCGTATAAAGTAAGCCCGCCTTTATAAATAAAGAGACTGAAAAACTTAAGGGACCAGGACAAAATACGAAGACTGGAAACCAAGGAATTGGATCACCCGTCATAAGAGAGACTTTCCCAGACTAAGGGTTTCGCAGATTCACTCGTCATAAAAGGGATTCAAAATTTCTAGACCAAGTGGTTTGACAGCGTTTAACCTAAATTGCTCGTGTCGATTCTAACCTGCTCGAGGAGATTGTGCATTCCCAAAACTATGGGTTCGTGGTACAAGACTACTTGTGATTACAAGTACAGTTCGAAGTACTGAAGTTACTACGGCACTAGGGGAGCCGCGCTAGCGTAGTGGTTACAACACCGCTCTGGCGACCGGGTGATTCAGGATCAAACCCGGGCGACGGCATTTGAGGATTTTTCGTCGACCGGGATTTGGACTGGATTAACTCAAGACCTGGCGAGGACATTTGAAGGAGTGTCGTCGACCAGGGATTGGCGGCTCCTGAGCCGACCCAGCTCTAATGGGTACCTCCGAAATCGGCGAGTATCTGCCTGAATGGCGAGGGACACCTGTCTCTGTACAAGAAAAAAAAGGGATACTCACGTAAAATCAATGTCAGGTTAGACATTAAAAATAACCTGAGATTTCGCCTCGAGTATTAGCGGGCGTACGAAAAAAAAAAAAAAAAAAAAAAAAAACTACGGCACTCGTGTGAGAGAAGTACACTCATCACCAAGAAGTGACGAAAACCACGGCGACAGGGCTCACCTAGAGTTAAGTTTTCTTGTAAATAAGGCGAAAGCAATGGACTTTGATAAATCCTCACCTACGTCTCCGTGATGAAAACTTGTATTTACAGCAAAATTCATCATTCTCTTCTTATTTTAACTGTTAAAGACTAATTCATTATTAAATTTGTTACATGTTGTTTTAAAACTAAACAATCCTAGTTGATTCAGTTTTTATATGTATGAAAGCAAACGTATGAGCCAGAATATTTAATATACATTTATACATCTGGACACATATTTACCTCTAAACAGAGCTATACCATTATAAGAGAAATTTCGTTGGATTACACCATTTACATCTCTGCCAAGAGTAATCTTGTGTGAAGGTAGACACCTTTGACGACCCATTTAGATACTCTTGAGTTTGGCCGCTGTTGGACCACTACTGCAAAGCAGTGGAGGCAATCTACGACTCCACAATGACTCCACTCTTGAGGCTAGTCTGTCAGCTCTCTCATTACTGCGTACACCTGCTTGGCTAGGACAGTATCAACGCCAGTTCCTGCAGATTCGAAGTTTTAATTAATGTTTTCCTTTCATGCTGTAGACACCCATTTTGAACCATCCGTAGTTTGGACTGAAGATCTGACACAATAACTGTCTTAGGTACAAAAGTTTCAGACAACCACCTCACGGCTGCAGTAATTACCTCTATTTCCATTTTTTATCTGGAGTTTGTTTGCATGTAAGCTACGCTTTCTTCAATGACTACCCTGCCCTTTACTCTAGCCGTGAAGCTCTATCCGTATTTCTTAACACAGAACACAGAAGCATACGTGTACACAGGGGCATCATTATGTATGGTCGTTGGCATGATCATTTAATCAGAGGGGTTTCGCTCCATGACCAATTGAACAATCCAAATTACAGAGGTACAGCTGTTTGAGGTTTATTTTTTTTATTTTTTTTATATACTTGCAAGATGTTTAATTATTGTCAAGCCCCTACTCATACTGTCCTTCATTTTGTGCGTGAAAGCTTTGAGGAGTAATTGTCAGATAAGCTCGACAATTAAGTATATTGTTCTTCTTCTTGGACAGTAGCTGGAACACCTCACGGTTATTACTAGGGGCGGCAGCTAGCCACCAAGTGAAAAGGGTGCAGTGTCGTAAGTCTAGTAATGCTGGTTTCAACGGAATTTCATGCAAGACTTCTGCCATACATCCCCGTTGTGCGCCACGGATAACGGCCCCTCTCGGGGTCTGAACTAAACTGGCAGAGGATCTTGGAGTCAGTGGATCTCTAAAGATGTGGTGTGCAGAACTCACCGATGAATGGTATATGCTCTGACACCCATCAATCCACTCCCAAATCATGGGTCAAATGATAACTGAGTCATCAGTGAACGAACCTTAGTGTAAGGTGGACCAATGTGCCGAGAGACTAAATGGCTGCTGGGTAAGCAGTCGCGAACTTTGGCTGTCTGGAGGGCGAGCGGGGCGGCACCAGGCAGATGGACTCCATAAGGACATTCCTTGCCTCTTCCCTGGTATAGTGGCTCTAACCAGGGTGACCGAATATTTCCTCCATTTATTGTATATACACCATGATAATTTTAACTATCCAGAATTAGCTACTACAGAAACCACTGCTGCAAGCTGTAGCAAATGAAATGAGGAAATACAAATGCAGAAGGAGAGGTAAGGGAGAGAAGTGGAGAGAGAGAAAAAGAAGGGCAGGAAAGAGAAGGTTCAAAAAGAAAGCAGATCGCATGTCGATGAAATATGTGCGTATAGGATACTGGAATTGTCAAAATGTCAATCAGTGTGCAGCCATTATACAAACAATCATCTATAATTTCGATATCCTCATGATCCAGGAGACAAATGTAAAAGCCAATAGCGTTATCAACTGCCCAGACTACAGATGTTACTCCAATCCATGTGGGCCTGGTAGACGATAGCAAGCTATATATGTAAAACATAGCTCACTCATACGTGGCTGGATACAAGTTCCCAAACTAGTGAGGATGCGGAATAATTGCAGGGGATTGCTGTGAATATAGGTGGTCAGGAGTGGCGAGTAAAATAATTTATATGCCCATGTCGACCGTCTTACGGAAGAGAGTAGTTGAAATTTTCTGGCGGAATTGTCTGAAGATTCTAACATTAGTTTCATTGCTGGCGATTTCAATACTAGATCCAAGGAGTGGGGCAACATCATGGAAAAAAGGCAGGGTATAGCTTTGAGCCAGGCATTACTTAACATGAACCTTGCCATCCTGAATGATGGACGCCCAACTAGACTGGCTACTAAACCTGGGGATACAAATCGTGTCATAGATCTGGCATTCATCTCTAGTGCTGCCACCACTATGGCACGTTGGGATGTATTAGGTGCACAGGAAAGTGATCATTTACCTTGCGTCATACTCATTGCAAAGGGTAGGACCACTAGACACAGGAAACTTAAACAACCTTTCAAGTATCCTACAGGCCCACTTGACTGTAACAACCTTTTACACACATTGCGTCAAAATGCCAAACTAAAGACAGCGAGAACACCTTTCACCCAACCTCCCTGGTGGAATAAGACAGTGGAGGAAGCATGTATAGAAAAAGAAAGAGCAACAAAGGAATGGTGTAAAGCACGACACAGAAGAATGATGAATGAGGGAGAGGTTGAAGACATGAAGGAGAAAAAGCAAAGAGCCGTAAATAGATTCAAGAGCTTGGCAAAGGAGGCAAAGGTTAAAGTGTGGGAGGACTTTATGACACAGGTGGGCACGGAAAAAAACGCTACAGGAATTCTGGTCCTTACATTGAAGAATTAATAGAAAAAGTGCAAGCCAACCCATCCCTAATATCAAAAGCTCTACATGACTAAGCCTGAAGATGGACGAAGAGAAGGGAAGAGCATTATCCAGTCGATATGTGGAGCAAACGGATAAAAGTGACAAAAATGCCCGCTTGAAAATAAAGGACAGTATTCTGGAAAAGGCCCTAAGGGTCCAGATAAACTTCGATCTCATTTCTGAAGAGGACGTGGTGTACACATTGAGAACCAGCAGAAACACTGCTCTGGGTCCTGATGGTGTACACTTCCATCACATTAAATAGCTCGACGACACAACCATTATAAATATGGTGAGCGATTTCAACACCAGCATACAGAATGCTGAGGTGCCGGAAGACTGGCTACACAGATACTTTCGGCCACTTCATAAACCCGGCAAAGACACCACACTGCTCAGCAACTATCGAATAATCACACTACATAATGTCTATGGTAAATTACTTGAAAAGATAGTTGCAAGACAAGTAATGAGCCACCTCGAAAATGCAGACATCATCCTTCATAATACCCTGGGTAGGTAAAGGCCTATGAAAAACAACATGGGGTAACGCTGGAATGTTTGTGAATGATGTGTACGCGGGATTCCAGGGTAAAAGAGAAACGGTAGCTATTGCAATTGACCTAGATGATGCTTATAACAGTGTGAACTTTGCAACCCTAATAGACTGTATAATGGCATGTGGTGTAAACCCTTGGATAACAAGGTGGATAGCAGCTGCCTTAATGGAGAGATCAGTTGCATTTCGCTTGGGAACTTAGACACCAGAACCAATACGCATTCGTCCGGGACTACCCCAGGATTCTCCACTATCACCAGTGCTGTTTAACATCTACATAACAAAAGTAGCAACATTTCAACCAACAGGACTGGGACGAACACTAACTTTCGCAGGTGACATACTCATGTACAGAACTGGCCCAGACAGAACGAAATGGCCCAACGCATGCAGGAGATACCACAGGCGGTTTCTAAATAGCGAGAGGAAAGCGGATCAAGAGTCAATCCAAACAAGGCCTGTTTGATGTGGTGCTCTTCGAACAACTCCATAGCGAAAGCAGACCTTCCAGATATCACTTTCAATGGGCAGAACTTTGAACGGCAAGATGGGCTGAAGTATCTGGGAGTAACGTATCATTCAAGTATCATGTCGAACTGATTACAGAAGTTAGCCTTAAAAACAATGGCTTCTGCGCGCTTGGAATAGAGACTATTGTTTCTCTCTGCACATAGCTCGTGATTTCAAGTAGGGGCTGATAGCACTCTGTCAGTGTCACAATGTGAACGAATGGAAAATTCAGAATGAAGGAATGCGAGTTTTGGGCTGTATGATTCCCCTATTGTGACCATGAGATAAATGCTCGATTACTGTCGATTAGGAGATATCCCAGGCAAAAGCTATATGCGGGTAACCACAGACAAAAGACACTCCTTACACGAGAACGTTGTCGTAGATTTGTGATAGGTGATTAAGACTTCTGACACTAGAAATAGGTGAGAGTGAGATGATAAAATCCTGAGATGGAGGAAATATATTAGATTCTATCTCTGACACTCGAGAAGCTCCTGTAAGTCAGCCTATCATCTACAACAGAGTTAGATTAGTCAGACAAATCTGGTATAATATATATTAATATATATATATGACCTCACATACCCACACACGTAAGTGACGACAATAGATGCACAAATGTGAGAAATCTATAACAATGATTATATAGATATTTGGGAACGAACTGACCACCACACTGATTAAGTTTAATAGAATTTTAATTATCAGACTAAAATTCCATCACAACACATAAAATTACATCAAGCATATACAAATAGTCATAAAGTCAATGAATTGCTACAAGAATGATAGACCCTATGGTATGAACTTTTCCCCCGATGTATAGCCCACAGTCCTGTTAGAAGAAAAGTGATAGCCACAAAGAGTCACGGATACATATGATTTAGTCTAAGATTTCCCTTTAAAGGTATGAACAGACTTGGATACTCTGATCTATCCTAAGGAAAAATATTGTTAGCAAGAAACAAAACTTGCATAAAGAAATTACAAAGTGGGTGAATAAATAGTTATCATAAAAAACATCACTCAGTCTACTTTCACTCGGTTCTTTCATCAGGGTACCCTGGCTCACGTTCTTACCTAATAGCTTGCTGGTGTTCGCCGTCTGGCACACTGTATGACGCACCGTTTAAATCTGTCTATCTTTTGCTGAAGCGGATTCCCAGCTCTGCAGATCGTGGTTTCATTCACGAGGTCCGGGGAGCGTCCTCTTCGTGCGATAATTTTCTTTACAGATTTAAGTTATTGTCACTTCACTCCGTTCAGGTAAGAGGTAGTTTTAAGCGGGCACAAAGTGTCAGAATCACGAGGTTTCCCTTATTTAGGAAGATGACCGGTTGGTAAATTCTTTCAATAGATAATTATTGTTCACACCCACAGTTCGTCAAAATGTCGGAAGGTCAATGATTTGTAATGTTTTTCTCTCGCCACAGGGCTGCATGTACATTAGAGTTTGTGAAGAAATATGATCTGGCTCAAAGGCACAGTATAAGCATTTAGTCTTTAACAAACGTTAGTGAGAGTGATTCTCTGGCTATTTATGGAGACACACGCACTGTCAGGCAGGTGTTAACTTGTAAACCGACGTGGTTAAAGATATAAAATGTTTTTTCTCTCAGATGTACTAAAACGCTGGCAAAGTTGGGTTACCCCAGTTTTCACTGCATAAAGAAAAACAACATATCAAATACTTATACATACTATGTATTACGATTATAACTTACATTATAAATTACAAGCGTAGAGCTTGTCTTATCATTTAACACTCCCGTGAAATAAAATATTAGAAAATCAGTCATCATGAATTAGAAATACATACGTATTTCGTCAATACTTAATGATGAATCCGTGCAGTTTTCAGTTTGTTTAAATATTCTCGACTGGTTATTAGCAGTTAAATTAAATTTATTATCGCTGCATGAGTTAAGCTAGAAATTATAATTTATTCTGCTTTCCACTGAAACACGTCAGATAAAGAATAACAGACTTATAATTTAATCACTCTGCACAAAAGAAACTAGTGAATTAACATAATAGGCGATTTCTCACTTAATCACTCACAAAATACTAGATATATAATATTTACCTCAACACAGAACTACTAAGAACTAAATAACTTCGACCAAACTAAATGCCATCTTCTATCAACAGAGATTCTTAGGAATCGAACGTAGGTTGTTCTAGTCTTGACTGCGAAGTTACTGAGTGACTGAAATCTAAAACTCCGGTTAAGATATATCTTAAACGGACAAAGGATGTGCGTTATTTTCAAAACCCGAAATAGCCTCCCCTTCTCGTCTTAACACTTACGTTAACTCAGGCACTCGCCATAACTGCCATGAGTGCGTCTTCACACCTCTCCGACTATGGCCATTTCTGATCCGATGCGTGAGTATCATATCACACTTCAAGAACTCTGCCGAAGAAAGCTGTGTCAGGTGAAAAATGTAGACGGTATGTCTCATTAGATGGCATTTTCCACACCTCACCGAGCAACGTAGCCGTAAAAGCTACGTGTCCGATGGAAATACCAGACGATATGTCTGAAATCATGTCTGACTGGACGAATAATCACACTATTCGTTACCATGACATCAGGGCCGGATTAAGCTAGTGCGGGGCCTGTAGCATATGTTAAGAAAAAGGCCCTATATAAAAAAAACAATAAAACAACACAAATATATTTGAACACATACATTTTTAATTTGTATAGTAATTACACTGACAAACAACATTTTTCTTTCTTATATAAGAATAAGTGTTCTTAGGTCAGTTTCTTGCGCTGATTTCAAATCTGAAATCCGTTTATCTCTATCACGTCGGGTTCTTAAGATATTTGTGAATAAATATATTTTTTGGGAAACCGTTATTTGCTCCGTTTCATTTTTACTATATAACTTATTAAAAATTAATAAAATGCAAAATAATTCTACTTTTTATACTGCTAAAAGATGCATGACATATGTTACGCTATTTTTTCAAATAGTTACTGTATTTTGAAATAATTCTGAGCGAAATATGGCTTCTAGAAGTTGTAGAATCGGTATCGAAACCAGTGCCTCATGATCCAATCACGTGTCCGATCCCAGTTCCACCATAACAATATCCGTTGGACGTGAATGAACCATCAGAAAGTGATAGTTTACCTGCTTTAGAAACTAATTCTGACTCGGATTATATACCGGTGAATGATGGTGTTCACTTAATTAACCATTCAGAACTTTCAGATCTAATACGTGATCTCGCTCTTACCAAAGGACAAGCGGAATTACTCGGTTCGCGACTCAAAGAATGGAATCTTTTAGCGCCCAATACTCCGATATCTAAATTTCGTCATAGACACAGAGAACTTGTTCAATACTTTGAGATGGATGATGGCATTTGCTATTGCAAAGATGTAAACGGTCTAATGGTGCACCTCGGTCGTGAGCACATAGTCAACGAATGGCGACTTTTCATCGACTCTTCCAAGACTAGTCTAAAAGCCGTGTTATTGCATAACGGAAATTTATTTTCATCAATTCCAGTCGCCTACTCTGTTCATATGAAAGAAACTTATGACAATATGGCTATACTTTTGGCAAAAATAAAGTACAATGACTACCAATGGCGGATTTGTGGAGACCTAAAGGTCATTGCAATTCTCACGGGCATGCAGACTGGGTATACTAAATTTTGTTGCTTCCTATGTGAATGGGACAGCCGCAACAGACAGGAACATTATGCAAGAAAGGTGTGGCCTATCAGGGATCGTATGCAGCTCTGGCATAAAAATGTAATACATGAGCCATTAGTTAACAAAGACGGCATCATTTTACCACCGTTACATATAAAGTTGGGGCTCATGAAGAATTTCGTAAAAGCGTTAGATAAAACGAGCAAAGCTTTCACTTATCTTCGAGAAAAGTTTCCGCAAGTTAGCGATGCAAAGATAAAGGAAGGTATCTTTGTAGGACCTCAGATTAGGAAAGTTATTGCAGACAAACAATTCGAGAACTTGTTACATGGTAGTGAACTTCGCACATGGATGGCATTCAAATCGATCGTCGATAACTTTCTGTGAAATCACAAATCTGTCGACTATATGCATATTGTTAAGCAGTGCATAGATGCATACAGAATTATGGGCTGTAACATGTCCCTCAAAATCCATTTGCTTGATTCGCATCTTGACTTTTTCCCTGACAAACTTGGCGAAGTCAGCGATGAACATGGAGAACGATTCCATCAAGATATCGCCGTAATGGAATCACGCTATCAAGGACGGTGGAGTGTGACCATGCTTGCCGATTATTGTTGGATGCTTCATCGCGATGTACCACATGCCATTCACCGACGAAAGTCGACTGCAAAGAAATTCAAGCCTACATAACTGTTACACTTCTTGTATGAATGATGTTATAATACTTTATGCCTTGTTAAAAAATTTCAATTGCGTATTTCTAGAGATCCCGACCTGATAGAGAAAAACGGTTTGCAGATTTAAAAACAGCGCATTAAAATTGACCAGAAAAACATAGAAATGTTAGAGAAAGAAAAAAAAAGTTTTTTTTTGTTAGTCAGTGTTATCATTATCAAAAGTAACAACACAGTCAACATTATTGTTTAAATGTTAATGTTTCTACATTTAACATGAGCAAATTTGTTGATGATATAGGACGTATCAATTTCACGCAGAAGTTTATGTTCAATGCTCATTAGTGTGAGATTGTTCAATCTCTTTTGACCCATGGTGCTCCTTAGTTCATTTTTAATAAGTTTCAGTTTTGAAAATGATCGTTCTCCACTGCAGTTGGTTACCATTAGTGACAAATAGATGCGCAAGGCGATTTCTACATTTGGAAAACAAGACTCCAAAGAATTGTCAATTATCAAACGGTAAAACTGTAACTCTACAAGGTCTAGAGTAGTGCCAATATGAAAAGCAAGATCAGTTTTCAGCAGTTCTGTAAACTGCACAAGTTCTTCACAAAGACTTTCTTCCAGATCTTCCGGATATGATTTAATAAGATTCGATGATCTCGTTACCACCTCTTCAGGTGTAAACGACTGTAACTGACGAAGGAATCCAAATACATCATTCAACTTTTGATAAGCTTTCTGGCGTTTTGACAAGGCAGAGAGCAAGCTATCAATAAGGACAAGAAATGTTCGGCTTTTAAACTGCTGAGAAGGCGTTTGAGATTCAACAAGTGGATCAAGTGTGCTGGAACCACTGAAATCATCATACTCTCGATTTCGTTTGTGTTTTCTTCGAGTTTGTTCTTGATAATGTTCACACTCAGTCAGATCCTTGGCCTTTTGCTCTATGTCTGCAAAAGTAGACCGCATATCTTGAATATACCCCGGCAGGGATTCATAGAGTGCAGAAGCTGTATTCAAATCTTGATCAGAAGATTGCAAAGAAGCACTGGTAATTTGAAAACGCTGTAATACTTGATCCCACAGTATGATCATTATTCCTGTTTCTAACTTCATCATGGTTGAAAGTAGACCACGAGCCTGTTGACGACACTCTGCTTTCTGATCATTGTTATCTGAAATATCATCCAAGACTTGTTTTATTGCAGAAAAGCTGTGTAAAAGTGCTTTTGTTGCATCTGCCCGAGCGGACCACCTGGTATCTGACAGTCTTTTTACAAAGGGCAAATGGGACTTATTATGAGTACCGCCAGCACATAATGCAGTAGAAAGGAGACCCCACCGGTAGGTAGAAGCAGAAAAGAAGGTGTACAGGCTTTCAACAAATCCAAAGAAAATGACTGCTTCTTGACAACCTTCAGCAGCACATTTTCCAACCAAATTTAGTGAATGTGCAAAACACGGAATGTAATGCGCAAACTTATTCATCTCTTTAATTCGTGCTTGTAATCCTATAAACTTGCCACTCATGTTGCTGGCGTTGTCATAACTTTGACCACGGCAGTCTTTAATATCAATGTCATTTGCCTTTAAAAAATTAAGTAGACTTTTAGTAAGCTGTTCAGCACTATGACCTTCCATATAAAAAATAGTCACAAATCTTTCAACTGGTCCAGATGGCAACACATAGCACAGAGTCAAAGTCAGCTGGTCCATATTAGATATATCTGGAGTAGAATCCAATAAAACGGAATAATACTTGTATTTCTTCACTTCACAGAGAATGTGATCCAGTATGCTGGATCCAATCAGATTGATGAATTCCTCACACGTTGTTTTAGATAGATATGATGTATGTCCAAATCCTTTGTTTGCATGAGTACTTATATGCTCTGCCAGAAAAGGGTCAAACTTGGCCAGTAATTCTAACAACCCTAAGTAATTCCCGTTATAAGGGGACCCAACAATTTCATCACTGCCACGAAATGAAAGGCCTCGTTCTGCTAAAAACTTCACAACTTCAATTATTCGTTCTAGAAGTTTGTGCCAATACTTTTCTTGAATGTCAGTTTGTTTCACAAGTTGGGAATCGATACGTTCACCTTTGTTTTTACGCATCAACAGTGAAATTAAAGCTTGTCTATGTGGGGAGCTTTCTTCATGTCGACGCAATAGATTGCTTGCATTTTTCCAGTCATTAAACCCTTCCACAGTAAACTTTGATGAAGATTCTGAACTCATAAGCTTGCATGGGAAACAGAATAGGCACCCTTTACTTTCTGAATAGCATAACCATTTTCTTGCATGTTGCTTGTTTGTAAGTTTATGAATATGTGTAAAATAAGACTTCTGACAATATCGAGTTTTCTTTTCATACAATCGCACTGATGAAGAGAAGGCACTATCAACATGTTGACATTTTTCACTTCCCTTGGATATCCAATATTCACGCTCACAGTCATCTACATTGTTCGGCCAGTCACCAATATCATTAGAGTACTTCTTCGTTTCACTTATTCTTTCACATTCAGACTCAGTGTATACTGGGTTTTGCTGTATGTTTTCTGCTGCACAGCCTGCACTAGTAGTACTAGTTGTTCCTGTACTTCCAGTTTCAGCAGTAAGAGTACCACCATCATGAACATCAAAATATTCTGTCAGCTTACGTGTTTTTGATATCACAAGTTGATCTCTTCTTTCTTTTTCTTCCTTCGCTTTACGTTTTTCACTTCCAGAAGCATAATTATGTCCAATATCTCTGTGTCTACTGCTCATTTTTTGAGTTTTCTAACCTTACAAATCAAGAAATTTTAATCAAGATCGAAAGAGACTGCGAGCACGCCGTATGTCTCAATTAAAACAGGAAGTTTCCGTTTCCTAAATTCTAGTTTTTATTGTTAATGCAAATTCATTTCACAAAGAACGAAACAAAATTAGAGGGGCAGTCACCTAAAGCCAAAAAAAGTGGCTTCCGTCCAAACGTGACCAAATTTTAACGCCACTTAAATGGCTTCCGTCCGCAAACAGTTAAGATAAAAATAATGAAGAGTCACACTAAGTCACCCTCTTATGCTCTTTCTCTCACAATTTCGTGACACCAAATGAAAAGGCGCTAAAGATGGCATAAATCACAAGATCATTGGTTTAACGCTCGTATTAGAAGATGACCAAAAAATTAAGTACGTACATATTTATTGGCGCGGGGGGCCCTAAAAGCGCGGGCCCGTAGCATATGCTACTTTGGCTACTACGTTAATCCGGCTCTGCATGACATCTTATGCAATAAATGCGTTTCTAAATGAGAACAGAAACAGGCAAAAGTTTGAATGGGAAAGTAATATTTATCGCAAACGAACGAATGCGAAAACCACACGAAAAGGATAAAAGAGCGATAATAAAGTAGAGGACACGGGTAGAAAAAGAAAAGAATATAGAAAATTTATTGATCATAAATCTCTATGCGACACGTAGCTGACATCAAAGGAGCAAGAATCAAGAGGGGGATGTCATGGATGGCACAGGCAGAGGCTACGATTGGTCAGGTGACCAGGGTTGAAAATGTATCCAGAGATTAATAGTGGAGTAAGTCAGGGGAGAACTGGATAAACTACCAGCAGGTCATCATTAGCCTTGGCAGAGAGTGCAGATCTTGGGGCAATTGAAAAGCAGAGCTGGAGATTAATCAGCTGATAAGTGATCATGCTAGGGATGATGACGCCATTGTGTGCACTGAAGGGTCTGTAGTGCGTGGTGAGAAATTAAATCAGGATGGGGCTTCTCTGCGAGAATAAAGGGCAGGGTCGTCGCTGAACAGAGTGAAGCCTACAAGACAACAACCTCCAACATGAGAATGGAGGTAAATGCAGTTACTGCAGCACTGAGGTGGCTGTCTGAAACTCTATCAACCAGGGCAGTTATATTGTCAGACTCTCAAGCCATGCTTCGGAAAGTTCAGAACGGATGGCTGCGGCATGAATAGAAAACATAAATAGAATCCTCAAGTCTTGAAGAACAGGTGTGGATCTACTGCCTTGGTCATGCAGGGGTACGTGGCAATGAGAGTGCTGACAGACTGGGCAAATAATGATCGCCTGCTGGATAATGACACTGCAGTGGATGAATCAACAAGGCTGAGACTGTTGGAGTTTTATGGCATCAAACGTGGGGGCTAGCATAAATGGACATGAAAGACGATGTATCCGTCGTATGTACAACCAGCGTGCTACAGGTACAATTAGCATTCGTACTCTTCGACATTTGCTGAAGGAGACTGAGCACCTATGGGTTTGCCCGGAGTGCAGTGTGGTCGATTCTGATTAACAATAACAATAACACCTTCCTGGATTAACTGTGAACACTTTTTGTTGTTGTTGAGTGTTAATTTTAGTTGCCAAAACATGCAGTACAAACCTATTGTGATTTAGTGATCTATTTAGCCTAGCCAATGCCAGCTTAAAAAAATCTTTCTGCTGTTCAAATGAGTAGAGCATCAGTATACAGCGCTCTTAAGACTTTCAAGGTGAGTGAGAGGGAAGGTCATTTACAAAGATAATGCACTTCCTTTTAATCCTTCATCTAGCATGTATTTAGATGATTTGATGCCTTAAAAAACTGTTGTTTGTATTTTTCCCCAGTAAGGCTTTAACCCAAAAGAACGTTTTGTCCATATATGTTTATTTTTTTTAAAAATCTCAGCTAGAAGTCCCCCTGTGTCCAGACCATGTTGCAAGCTTGCTGCAGGTCAAAACATACAAAAGTAGTGTGCAAATGCATTTCCAGTTTTCTTGGGCTATGGTCGATGACTTTGTTGCTGTCCAGTCACTAGTAGAGTCTTTGATTTTTATTCTTTCAGTAAGTTTTCTAATTTTTGAAGTCAGCGAGAGACTGATCTGTAGTTTCTGGGTTCTTCAATGGCTTGCTGTTCTAAATTTTCACAACCGGCTTGATTTTTGCAGTCCACCATGCTTTTGAAAGTGCACTGCCGATGTTCTGTTAGTAAAGTTTAGAAGTACTGATCTTGCACTTTGGACCAAAGTTTTAATATAATTTTCACTAACAATCTTGTTTACTCCTGTTGCCTTCTTGGTATTTAATTTTTGGGGTGAGCTATTCATTTCATGGACTGTGTAAATTAGGAGTAGGCAACGTAAAAGCTACTTTTAAACCACTGAGCGTTCTAAAGATTTAACTTTTATAAAATAATATTTGTTATCAAGCTTAAGAATATTTGGAATTTGGAATAAGGGCAGCTTATAACCAATGTTAAATGACCAAGAAGGGAGTTAAACACTTTTGAAAATAGCACTAGTCTTCAAAAGTCACTATAGATAGTCTAGTTACAAAACTGAGTTTAATTTTATGAATATGTTTAAGGAAAAGCTTGGCAGTTATTCTCATCCACTATTTCTTAAGATCACTAATGTGGAACTGATGACTAGGGTCAGACTATTGCCACTGAAACAAGAGTTAAGATGAAGATGATGACGATGGGAAGGGATGCACATTTAGGAAATCTGCTGATGGTATTTCGTGGCAGTCCTTGTTCTCAAACCAAAACGCAGGTATAAGAGGCAGAGGAGTAGTCTAAAAAACACACAGAGAAGAGAGCTAGAGACATGAAAGAGAAGGATATGAAGAAGGCATGAAAAGAATCCTATAGTTGATAGCGCTGCAATAGGAAGACCTGGCATACGTTTGTTGAAGGCCTGTGCTCCTTGAAATGATTTTTTTTTTTTTTTTTTTTTTTTTTTTTTTATTGATTTTCATTCAATCACAATTCCACTCATCATTTTTTCCTTTTCATCACGTTCGAATGAATTTATTCCTTTCACGAATCTCTCGCCCCAGCAGGCACTCAGATAAGCTCTACATATACCCCAAGATAATGAGGAATGGCAACAACCGTATATTTGCCTCATCAATTTGCAGAAGTTAAAAATAACGGTCCTGGAAATAAATTACCAAGCAAGGACGGAATAACAGCTGGAAAAATTCAAGCTTGCAAGCAACACATAAAAAAACCTTTACAAAAACATGAACAGAAGGAAGAGTCTCAGAAACAAATGTAGTACTGTGTAAGGCGCGGACTTTGAATACCTGCTGTTTTGTTTTAACAATTGACTACTATGGTTAATGCTTCTATACTATATGCTAAGATTTTGATGTACAGTAATTATTGATGCTGATGATCAAACCAATGTGGCATTGTTTAATTGTGAGATATGTACTTGCAAACCATGGCACTAAATAATACCATTATAATATACTTTATGCTTTTAATTTGTATTTAAACAATGGTAAAAACATGCTGAAATATTAACTAAACAATAAAAAAGTTGTAAATAAAAGGGTAGCAATCATTAATTTTTTTCTGAATTCTGCCCGCAAAATGCCCTATGTTTGAGCAAACCCGATAAGCAGAATTTCAGATCAGTAGACGTATTTTAGATGGACCCCTCAACTTATACTTATCCAGGCGGCACTGCAGCAGAATGGGGAGCATGGCAGGGAAAGAGAAAAAACAAATAAGGAGATCAAATTGAGACAGCTAAAATATTTGGACAAATAAAAAGACATAACACTTTGCTTCCATAATGGAAGGAAGAGTTGAAAGCAAATGTGTAAGAGGAAGACATTGATATAAGTGGGGAAGATAAACATCAAGAGATGGACAGGAATGAGTCTATCAGAGTGTATGATCTAGATAAGAGACAAGATGTTGGAGATCCATTGCAATCGATCTTCAACTGATCTTCATCAGCTGATAATGGTGATTATTCCAAAGCAATACTTGTACCACATAATGATTATTATCTCCAAGTATCTAACTTTCGAAAAGTATGACCCGGAGCTGTTGACGACACTCTCTGCCTTCTGATCACTGTTATCTGAAACACCGATTTGGTCCACTCTTTCAGAGAAACCACGTAGGAAGGTGAAGTTTTTATTTTTGAGCTAAGCGTGTCACATTGACTAATGTGAACTCATCTTTTGTAGGATTCCTGTAATATTGTCTGTTCATCTGCATCTTGGCCTTCCTCGTGTCCTAAAATCAGATCTTCTACTGTTGTTGGCATGTTTGTGGTAACGGACTGTGTTCCATTCTCTAGATTTGGCCACACCGCTATATTTTCTATCTCTCTATCCATTCAATGTAGGATCAAGTTCCTACAATTTTTTCTGATGTCATCATTTCTCATTCTGTCGCTCCTGGTAACAATAATGACTCTACTCTTCTCAAGCGTTTCATCTCGCACTATGTGGTTTTTCTGTACCTTTGAACAGAAACCATGTATTGAACACTGATAGCAAAGAAGTTGTAAGAATATATTATTTATCAATTGCAGTTTATTAGAGCTTCACTACTGATACAATGAGTAATGGTGAACAGTTTGGTAAGTCACTGCTTAGCTGTTTGACATCTAATTTTAATTTCTGTGTCGAGTGTTACATTTTCTGTGGACATTCTTCCTATATTTTTAAACTCTTCTGTGTTTCACGTTGTTGAAATGTATGTTAAGTAGGCCCGGTGATTTGCTCTGCTCGTCACCATTTTTCCAACCAACTCACAACTTTTGGGAACCGTCGCTCCGACTTCTGAAGCAATATACTAAAACCAACGTCCTTTTCAGGACGTACGCAGCGATCGCAATATAGTAAAAATGGTGAGCCAAATATAAACCAAAGAGCCAATAAGGAGGAATTCAAGATGGAGACGAGTTCCTTAGGCTCTCTCTACAAGAAGCGATAGTAGAAGTAGCCCCAGACGTGCTAGCCATCGAAACCATTGAGAAGCAAGCGACCAGACCTAGGCCGGACGAAACAACAGCTAACAACTCAAAAGCTCAGACACGAGAGATGGCACCTTATAACAAAGAACAGGAACAAGATTCGAACCAAGCCTGTAGAAGGGAACAAAGACCAAATACTAACAAGACAAATAACACAGATACGATGCAGGAGAGGATCATAAAGATCACCCAGACGTCAGGAAGTGAGGCCTCACTCAGGGCCCTACCCGACGATAAAGTGATCGGTGTCCTCGAGATAATAACTGGAAGGAGAGGCATCGCTAAAGTAAGGAGGCACGAAAAGGGAGTCGTGCTTTCCCTCAACAACACTACAACAACCACTTCACTAATGATCGAACTGGAATCTGGTCCAAAAGAAGTCCAGTTGCCCCACCAGATAAAAGTGGTGGTGGAAAAATACAAGACTACAAAGAAGTTGGTCATAAGAGGGGTGGATACCAGATGGCCCGCAAGCGAGGTACACAGCTACCTACACACCGAAAACGCAGATGTAAAAATCATGCAGGTCGAAAGGCTAAAATCCTGGGCCAAGAAAGACACAAATCTGATGGTAGTAACGGTTGAAGGATCGACAAGACCCGAGAGACTGACGCTCCAAACAACAACAAAAAAGACAGAACCATATATCCCTCCGGTCATGCAGTGCTCTAACTGCCAGCAGTTTTCACACACCAAGAAAACATGCAGGAGAGATACAGTCTGCCGATATTGCGCGGGAAACTACCAATATGGCGACTGCCCCAGGGCGAAGAAGGACCACAATTACAAAGCGATTAACACAAACCGTACCTGTGCAAACTGCCTCGGAAAGCATGGGGCAAGGTACCGAGGCTGCCCGATGTTCCAAGAAACTAAGAACATACTGAAGGAAGCGGTATCCAAAAACATCCCCTTCAGAGAGGCAAAACATAGAGTGACAGCTGATGTCGGGAACAGACAGCGCACAACAGACAGAAGACAGCTGCATCAGCTGACCGCGGAAGTAAAAAAACTAAAACTAAAACTACATATCGAAAACAGAAGCAAGCAGACTCTCGAAGATCAAACCGACAGTGAACATAAAACAGACAAAGCAACGAAGAGGTATCCAGACAGTCAGCTAGTGGTCCTTTTTAGGACCAGTTCTTTTCAGGACTAACAACCGGCTAGCATCGAAGAAACTAAACGCACAATATACCCCAATTATAACCAATTTTCAGGTTGAACAGGGTATAAAGCAACATAGTAGACAAACGAACGAACGAACGAACTCTGCTCGTCACGCCCTGCGGTTATCCCAAATACATCAGTTGCCCTTCTTACATACTGGCACATATATAGTACAATGCTGTCATGTGATCTAATAGCTTCCCCGTATTATGTGTTCTGCTAATACTGACCACATTTTATTTCTATCAATTTTATCAAAGGTCTTCTGAGCTATAAATAAGATGAGATAGGAAACTCTGTACAGAGAGATACAACAGGAGGCATTCTGATCATGAGAAGGGTTTGCCGTTCGACAAGTGTTTCGGCTCTTAACCTTCTTTACACACTGAGGAGGGCCGGCGCACTTGGGTCATGACTCCCAAGTGTCCACCTCATGTTGTCTTCCGAATTTCGAATCAGCAGGAATGAAGGAATCAGCAAGCTGGCAACAAACATCAAGTACCCAGAACGCACCTTCAAAGGAGTCGGCCACACAAAAATATCTCAAGATCCAACCAGACGTCTATCAACAGTGAATACCTGCTTCTCAGATAGTAATTATGATCTTGACTTTCCACCATTACTTAATACTTCTAATGACACCCACTGAACATCTCATACTCAGGAACATCAAATCACACCTGTTATTGTAAATCGCGCAGTGCAGAGCACCGGTTTTGATGTCTCCCTACAGCAACACCCATCTATGTTTTCTGCACCTACTCAACAGGACCGATGTGATACACTCCGTCCTCAAAAGTGTACAAATGATGCAACTCAACAAATTCAATCTTCATGTGCTGATACATCCTCACTCCAGCCATCAATGGCCCAGACACAAGAAACCTACCCCCCGTCACCGCATTTGTACCATCTTCCTACATATCAACATCTATACCCGACCTTTCCCAATTTCCCGCTACAACATAGACTCTTGGACTTTTCACCTTATGCCTGGAGATCAAATTGGTCAGCATACTCCGATCCCACAATAAGAACACATGAATATCCCGCAACCTTATTCCACCCCGTGCATTATCCTTCACGTCCTAATCTACTTAATGTATACTTTCAACAGCCCTGTTGTGAATGAAATATTAGTGATCATCAATTTCATATAATATGACTTCCACAATCACAACGGAATACCCAAATCGTCAGGGACTCAGGTTGGGACATCTGAATGTTTGTCATCTCTACAATGTGAGTAAATTGGCTGAAATTACTTCCATACTCTATAATAACAATGCATACTTTCATATTTTTGGACTAACAGAAACTAGACTTACTGAACACATTTTTCTAACCAAGAACTGCACAATTGCAAATTATGAAATTTTCCGTCGGGATCCATCAATTAGGTTTGAAACTGAGTGTGGCTGCCTATGTGCACACAAGCACGCGCTTATCTGAAATGTCCTGAAATTGAATGCATAGTGGCTGGAAGTCCCCCGCCTCCCACACACTACCTCTATTTTAATTGGCTTTTTATACCCGCAATCCGGATGCCAGAATTGAATGGCTATATCAGTATTTTCTCGGACATGATGGACAAAGTCCTGAAATAACTTCTTTGGAACTATTAATAATGGGAGACTTCAATTTTGATGCCTTGAAGCGAAAACGTTTAATTTGGGATAATTTGTATGCCCTGTACAACCTGAACCAGTTGATATCGCTACCAAACCCGAGTCACCGACAAGTCTCATCAACATGCATAGATCATCTTGTATGTTACTAACACTGCTCACTATCATCGAAGTCTGCGTTCCCGTATGTGGTCTAAGCGATCACTACCCCATATGTTGCACGTGGACCAAAAAGGGAGTTCGAATTCCTAAACTCTGTCACCAAGTTATACAAGCACGAATATTGAAGAATTTTGATATCTCCAAGCTCCTGTCTGATCTCTTAGCGACACCTTTTGATAATGTCTATGGAGTATCTGACCAGACTGAAGCCTAGAGATATGGCTGACAGCATTCACTTCAGTTCTTAACAAACATGCTCCTGTGCGTATTGAACATGTCAAGTCAAAGATTATGCCTCCATGGATAACTTTAGAATACCTGAAAACTAGGCAACAGCGAGACTATTTCAAGAAGATTGGAGACCATGCAAGCTATCGAAAATATAGAAACTTAGCGCTGTACATTTTCAGGAAGTCTAAAAGACAGCATGTCAGACCAAAACTATTTATGCTGTGGATTTAATACATGACAAATCTATACTCTTTGGCTCAATATCTAAGGATATGACCACAGCATACAATAGCTGACATTAATTAACAATAACACCTTTAACAGGTAAGTTCCCT
The DNA here is from genome assembly GCA_024509875.1 of Oreohelix idahoensis. NCBI lineage: Eukaryota > Metazoa > Mollusca > Gastropoda > Stylommatophora > Oreohelicidae > Oreohelix > Oreohelix idahoensis. Next base: position 498,142 of record JAMPIV010022706.1, read on the forward strand.
TTTAATAATCACTGCACACAGAGAAGCCACACACGGCTAGCAATACATATGAAATACAATGCAACAGAAATGCCAATATAACTTGCAATAACCAACAACTCAATTTAACAGTACCATAGTCACTGGCATGTCCTACCGAGTGAATAACACAATGACTTTCGCTCACCCGCTAAGTCCTGTACTATAGTAAAGCAATACTCAAATACAAATAACTTATCATCGATGGTCTACAGAAATTCCTCTAGAAATCACACCACAGTTCTAGACTTATGCAAACTAATCCTGACCACATGAATAAATGCAAGCACTATCAATGAACAACCATGGCATACATATCCCAGCAAAAATGCTGACAGCGAACCACAAAAACGACCTCTCCCGGTCGATGGCCAGAAAGTCAACTCCCTTTTAGCGCCAGAATTATCTCACTTCCTTTCCAGGTCACCTGACCAAAACAGGTTTTAAATTTATATCAGTGTTGTCACTCTCAGCGTAACCAATTTAATATTTTGTCGAACATATATACTGTGACACAGCACCTCAGATCCATTATTGACGACGGCCGGGAAACTCATCTAAAATCTGGAACGCTATTAACCTTCTCACAAATGTACGACGGCATAACCTCCGACAGCAAGCTACAAACATTAATGCTGATGAATTTAGCCAGTTCTTCTCGTCGATCGCACGAACATCAGGAATAAATCATCAGCAACTGGATTGTACTGCTCTTTCTGATTTCGTTCAATCAAGGTTGAACGAAGCCCACCTTCCTAAATTACCTTTACTGTCAATCTCGAAGGTTTCAATTTTAATTAAATCATTACCTAAAAAGAAATCGTGCGGTGAAGACGGACTATCTTCGAGGATACTTCAGCTTGCAGAGCCTGTTGTATGCGACTCACTCACTTACATTTACACTCTGCGCCTCACAAAGAAAGTGTTTCCTCAACGACTGAAAACAGGCTTAGTGGTACCGGTACCTAAAAAAGGTGATATTAATGTCGTCACAAAACTACCGGCCGACTTCCCCTACTATCAGTCATAACTAAACCTCTTGAACGACACATGTATAAACGTATTCTTTCTTCACTGAACAGTTACAATCTTATACATGAAAACCAATCTGGATTTCGACCCAAACACTCTTGTCAATCCTTGTTGACAAAGATTACCGAAATCTGGCACTCTAATATCAATTGCGAAAATATAAATGGAGTATTATTAATCGACCTTTACAAAGCATTTGACACAATTGACCACTTGTTGCTGATACAAAAGCTTGCGGTGTATAAATTTCATCCAAAAGTGATCACATTAATAAAATCATTCCTTGAAAACTGAACACAACGAGTCTTATACAATAATGTGCTCTCTAAATCATACACTGTTTCAACGGGTGTCCCGCAGGGCTCGATACTATAGTCCGTTCGGAAATTCGTGCCCACAGAAAGCGTCAATTTTCTCCAAAACTGTTTGTTGTAAGGACATGAATTTTTGCATGCAGTCTTAGATTTTCCATGCAGTTATTAATATATTTTTTGCCCTTACAAAACTCATGTCATGTTCGAATTTTCTTCTTTATGTTATATAAAAAAACTCTTACTGTTGTCTGTGTTAATTTTTAGTAGTTTTACAGGAAAGCTACAAGATCCGTTCAAAAATATTTCTTTTTGTTTGAATTAATTACTCGCGACTGTGTACAATAGGTGCGCACTCGTGCGGACATGTAGTCACTTCACTAATGCAAAAAAAAAAAAAAATTTTTGAATGGATCTTGTAACTTTCCTGTAAAACTAAGAAAAATTAACCCGGACAACGGTAAGAGTTTTTTATATAACGTAAAGAAGAAAATTCGAACATGACATGAGTTTTGTAAGTGCAAAAAATATATTAATAACTGCATGGAAAATCTAAGACTGCATGCAAAAATTCATCTCCATACAACAAACAGTTTTGGAGAAAATTGACGCTTTCTGTGGGCACGAATTTCCAAACGGACTATAGGACCCTTACTCTTCAGCATCTTCATCAATGACCTGCCCTTGTCATTGCCACATGACGATTGTCTTATGTTTGCTGATGATACCACAGTAACAGTAGCTGGCACAGACATTAAAACTGTTTTAGTCTCTTTTAACGACATCACCTGTACAAACTTGGTGCACTATTAATAGTATGCCCATTAATAAAAACAAAACTCAATCTTTGGTTATCTCAACCTGCCAAAAGATTCTGCGCTGTCAACCAAATACGTTTTTATTATCTCTAGACGGAGAACGTATTAAGCAAGTTATGGACCATAATGGTCCGTGGGTTGTGGTCATCGACCAGTCTCTAAGCTGGAAGTCACATGTCTATTTTCATCGCAAACAAGATCTCACAAAATTGTTTCAACTCTCACAAAAAATCAAACATTTTTTATGCCCGCACTCTAGACTTATATTCTATTATGCACATATTCAGTCACCTTTCTTATTGCTCAAATATCTGGAGTCGCTGTAGCTTGTCGTTTTTGAAACGTCTAGAGTCCCTACATAAAAGGGCGCTACGGCTTGTTTGCTTGAATGATAACATCCCCAGTGCTCAGCTATTTTCACAGCTGAATGTTCTTCCTCTTAAAAAAAAATTCTTCTTCTTCCAAGATCTCCTGTTTGTGCATCAAACTTTACACGGCAGAACACCTTCATACTTGCAAATGTTCTTTCGCTATAAATACTGCTCACATTTTATATGTTACGACCTACTTTTGGACCTTGCAAAACCTCGAACTGGACCTCTTCCGTGGTTGTTTTTAGTTATGCAGGTGCTTTAGCATGGAATTCCCATACCCAAGTCTGTCAAAAACTGATAATTACATCTCATTCAAAAAGACATCTGCATTCACATGTCATGAAATCTTGTGCACCACATTTAACTACAATTCTGTTTGTTATTTCAACTTTTCCATGAGCATTTAACTGTCATTGTAATATTTTCGATTTTAAATTGAATTTTTAATATAAAGTAGCTTTATTGCTTGACCTCTCTCTTTCTTTCTCCCTCTCTTTCTATCTCTCTCCCCCTCTCACTATGTGCGTGAATGACTATGAGTAAATTACTTGTGTGTGCTCAGTTACTTATTGTAATGATAATATTAATTAATCCTGTCTGAAGTAATTAATATTTTAATTTGTAAAACGCTGAAAATTGTATTGCAGGGCAGAAATGTAAAAAGGCAGTTATGCCTATTTCTTTACCCAGATGAAATAAAGATTTCGTTCGTTCGTTCGTTCGTTTCCCGCCTGCGCCGGGAAAAGAAATAATATATTTAGCTATCTGTCATATTCTCACGAGAAGAGAACATCTGTACATTCCTTTCCTCTATTGAATCTAACTTGAGTCTTACTCTACTGTGGTTCCACGATCAATATTATTCTTTGTTCAAGTCATTTTTCAAATATTATCTTTCCTATGTGAGTGTGATGATATACATTGATACACCTATAAAATTTGTAGTATTTATAAAGTCTAAGTAATGTAGGGATAATAATGGTGAAGTTGTAACGTTTCGTTTTCGCCCACGTCAGGACTCGTATGGACTTTAGCAGACATTAACGAAGAATTAAAAAAAAATATATACTATCTTTCCCCGGCGTCCTTGAAACTATTTATAACATTGGGACACGATCAATTCGGTTTTCATCTGGAGGGGAGAGACGGAAAATGATACACTGAAACGCGTAGTTTGGAAGCAAAAATTGAAAAATACGCGCGACATTGGTTTTGGCAGATTTGAAAATGCAACGAAAAGCCAATACTTGTTCGTTTCATAGGCACGCAGTTTGACATATATAACCACACACACAGCGCAGTGTCTGCCAAGTAGCGTATTTTTCTGACGAAACGACTTGTGGTTTCGGTTTGAACAACGGGGGAGAGGGGACCAAATGGCGTATTTATATAAAAGTAGAAATTGCCAAATAATATGGAAAATATATGGAATTCGTTATTACTGGGATGGGCCATAAAAACCTAATTAGTTTGATAGAATATGATCTCCTGATAAATATTATGTTACAATTTTCAAAATTGCCCCGTTAATACTAAAGATATTGACAAAATACTATATTGGTTCGTACAGACTGACAAGCAGACCCTCGGTTTTGCATTCACTATCGGTGACACTTTTTTGCACGCGTTGTTGAAAAGAAGCAGAAGAGGGAGGGTCAAAGTCCAAGTGGGGAACTTTAGGAGTGAGAGGCAACTGTATTAGGCCAAAAAGCAAAAGTCTATTTTTAACTAACCAGCCAAGATCGGACGTGATAAGGAAGAAGTTAGAAGCAGAATAGAACGCGTTGTTGAGAAGAGCAAAGTCCAAGTGGGGGAACTTAGATTCCAAAAATGTAGAAAATTTTTAACTAACGCCTAAGATCTGATAAGGAAGATAGGAATTAGAAGCAGAAAGAAAATTAGAGGCTGATAAAGAACTTAAAAGGTTACAGATTGAGGCTGACAAAGAGGCTATTGCATTGGAGGCTGATAGGAAGGCTGAAAATTAAGCGGCTCCAATTTGAAGAGAAGAAATTGGAGGCTGAAGAGAAAAAGGCCGAAAGGGAAGCAGAGGAAAGAAGACTGGCTGCTGAAAGAGAAGCAGAAGATAGAAGACAGCTTGCAGAAAGGAAAGCTGAAAAGGAGGAGAAGAGATTACAAAGGGAGCACGAGTTACGACTAAGGGAGTTGGAATTACAAGGCCATGCTCCTGAAGGTGGTAACAGCCCGTCTACCTCCGATGCCACTGCTAGTCAGGGGGCCTCAACCTCAGCCATGGGATTCCATTTAGACCATTTTGTTGAGAGGGATGATGACATTGAATCATTTTTAAGCAGATTTGAGGTTTTAGCCACCACTTATGGGTTAGAAAAGGAAAGGTGGAGCTTAAAATTATCCCAGGGTCTTAGGGGAACATCTTATGAAGTGTTTGAAAGATGAGTAAAGACGACCAAGACAATTATGACATGCTAAAGCAGGCTTTGTTATTAAGATATGAGAAGAATGGAGAATTTTATCGTAAGAAGTTTAGAAATGCCAAGCTTTTGTCTGGGGAGACATACCACCAATTCTCTGCCAGACTGGAAACCTATTTGGAGAAATGGACTGCTCTGGGAAAGACCCAAGATCTTAAGGAGATGATCATGATAGAGCAATTAAGAGAGTCCATGGCTCCAGATCTGAGAAAGTTTCTCATGGAACAAGGTGCAGAGAGGTTGGGTGAGGTACTTAATGTCGCTGAGAGGTATCAGGCGGCCCAGGCAGAGGTAGCTGGCGCTAAAAAGAAACATGTAGAGAATTACAAGGCCCCACTAAACTCTAATAAATTTGATAACAAGAACCAGGTAACAAAGGTAAGCCCAACTTTGATAGGGCACGAAATGATTATCGAGATAGAAACCCACAGTTCAATGACCAAAAATATAATGAAAGAAAACCTTTTAACCAAGGAAAGAAGTGGTGTAAATGGTGTAAGAGGGACACTCATAACACCGAAGTTTGTAAAAGGAAACCTTCTAACTTTGCTGCAATGAAAACGGGGAACCAGAGATTAAAGGTTAAACCTACTGGACAGCAGGAACCTTATCACCCCCCAGTTTGTGAGGAGGTTGTATGTAACGGGGTCAACATAAGGTGCCTTTATGATACAGGTTTAGATTTTGATTCTGTCGTGAGTTCTAGCCTAGTGAACCTATTTCAGTATACCACAGAAACAGTGGAGATACAAGGGGCGACTAAGGACATACCACTCATGACACTTCCCATCGCAAGGATAACTGTGAAAACTCGCTATGTGGAAGGAGAAATCAGAGCAGCAGTGATAGATGAACTAATCTACCCTCTGATATTGGGGTGTAGATATGACTTCTTGGGGAATCCCAAGAGACCTGTGATTATGGCAACAGTGCAGACCAGATCACAGTCAAAGAAGGAAGAAGGTGATCCTATAAATACTCATCCAGAGGAGATGAGGAAGGCGCAGGCTGAGGATAGGTCACTCAAGCCATGTTTTAAAAATTGCCCAAATGTCACACACCTCCAAGCAAGGGAGATTACTATATGAAGAATAAGTTGATATATAGGAAGGCTGGAACTGGGTCAAATGGTCATGGACAGCGGGTACTTCCCACTTCATATAGGGAGAAAGTGATGGAACTAGGGCATGCGATTCCCTTCAGTGGTCATATGGGGATCAGCGCAACAGGACAGCGTATAGCTTGTCATTATTTCTGGCCAGGGATAACGGAAGATATAAAGAGATATGTAAAATCCTGTCCAGAATGCCAACGGGTAGCTCCAAAGCATTGGACTGCCCCAGCAACTCTAGAGGAAATGCCCATAGTGGGAACACCTTTTGAGAGAGTTGCAGTGGATATTGTGGGACCTCTCACTCGGACCAAGAGGAGGAACAGTTACATCCTCACTCTGGTGGACACTTGTTCAATGTGGGGAGAGGCGGTAGCCCTGTCGTCAATCGATTCGAAGCATGTGGCAGAGACATTACTTACAATATTCACGAGCTTAGGATTCCTGCATCAAATCTTGACTGATAACGGCTCACAGTTCAAGGGAAACTAACGGAAGAAGTTTTCAGGTTATTCCAAACTAAGCACTTCCATTGTAGTCCGTATCACCTCAAGGGAACGGCCAGGTAGAGAGGTTCAATGGGACTCTCATTTCTATCCCGAGAAAGCTGGCAAATGAAAAACCTGATACGTGGGACCAATATTTGCCCGCTGCGTTGTTTGCGTACAGGGAAGTTCCACATAATTCGACCGGAATGACACCGGCCACTCTGCTGTTTGGCAGACCAATCAAAGGTCCATAGGAAGCCCTATTGAGGACGTGGACCGATGAAAATACAGAAGAGACTGTTACCTCATCATATCAATATGTGAACGAACTGACCACTCGTTTGAAAGCTGGATGGAAACTGGCAAATGATAATTTGAAACAAGCCAGGAAGAAACATGCTGCATATTTTAATAAGAAAGCGAAGGATAGAGAACTAGCTGTGGGAGAGAAGGTGCTTCTTCTATTACCCGGCAGCAGTAACAAGTTGCAAATTGGATGGCAAGGTCCATATACAGTTCTAGAGAAGGTGTCTAGAACCAATTATAAAATTGACAAGAAGGGGAAAGAGAAAATATATCATGTGAACCTTCTAAAGAAGTATCTGGACAGACAAATCCAGGAAGGCACCCCTTTACTGACCTTAGCTATCGCAACGGAGATGAAAAAGGAACCACTCACCTCGCACGAGTACCCCCTAAAACCATGTGAAACACCGGCACAGGTGAAAGTCAGTAAGCACCTGACTAAAAATTAGAGGGAGCGGGTTCAACAGGTTCTGCTTGAACATACAGACGTGTTAACGGATAAGCCGGGGCACACCAATTTGTTGGAATACGATATGAAGTTAATAGACCCAACACCCATCTGTATGAGAGCCTATTCTATTCCTTTCGCTAAGGAGAAAGCTTTGAAAGAGGAGATAGAGTATTTGTTGAAAGAAGGGATTATTTCTCACAGTGAATCTCCTTATAGCTCTAGTGTGGTTTTGCTGAGAAAACCCTCTGGGGAACATCGTCTGTGCATAGATTACAGGAAACTGAATGCTGTCACAGAAAATCAGGTGGATCCATTACCTGACACTACTCAACTATTTGCCAGGCTGAACAAGGCAAAATATTTTTCTAAGGTGGATCTTAGCAAAGGCTATTATCAAATTCCAGTAAAGCCTGAGGTTCGACCTTATTTAGCGTTTAGCACTTCGGAAGGACATTATGAGTTTAACATGTTGCCGTTTGGGTTGAAAAATGCTCCGAGTGTGTTTTCAAGGATGATGCGAAAATTGTTGGATCCACTGAATAATCCATGCATCACTAATTTTATGGATGATATCCTCATCGCTACTGAAACGTTTGAGGAACACGTTAACTCTTTAACTAGGTTGTTTGATAGACTCAGAGAGTCTAACTTGACTGCTAGACCAACAAAATGTTGTATTGGATGTAAAGAGTTGGAATTCTTGGGACATACCGTATATCAGGGTAGCATGACCCCTGACCCCAAGAACCTGGAGAAATTGCAAAGGGCACCGAGACCACAGACAAAGAAAGATGAGAGATCTTTTGTGTCGTTGTGTGGATTTTATCAAAAGTACATAGAAATTTTAAACTCTATATGTGCTCCTTTGACTGATTTAACCCGTAAGGGACATCCTGATAAAATTGTTTGGTCCGCACAGTGTGAATTGGCTTACCAAGAGTTAAAGGAAAAACTCACTGGCAAGCCTATTTTAAAATTGCCTGATTTGACTCGGGAATTCGTGGTAAGAACGGACGCAAGCAATGTGGGCCTGGTGGCCACTTTGTTACAAAGGTCCGCTTCACCAAATGGGGAACTGAACCCAGTCGCTTATGCTAGCCGCAAGTTGAACAAAGCGGAACAAAACTACCCAACAAGAGAAAAAGAATGTCTAGCTCTAATCTGGGCTATAAAAAAGTTCCAGATCTATCTCTATGGTAGGACATTCGTGGTCCAAACGGATCATCAACCCCTCGTATTCTTATCACAGGCCAAGCATGAAAATGCTCGTTTATTAAGGTGGTCGTTGCTCATACAGCCTTATTCATTCACTATTGAATACATTCCCGGGTCACAGAATGTGGGTGCAGTCTTTTTGAGTAGACATCCTGTTGACGAAAATCAGAATATTCACAGGCCTGTTGAGCAAATTTGATCTGTGTGTATCACTGTACAGGAACTTGCATCAGTGCATGTTCTTAAGTGGGGAGATGTGTGATGATATACATTGATACACCTATAAAATTTGTAGTATTTATAAAGTCTAAGTAATGTAGGGATAATAATGGTGAAGTTGTAACGTTTCGTTTTCGCCCACGCCAGGACTCGTATGGACTTTAGCAGACATTAACGAAGAATAAAAAGAAATATACTATCTTTCCCCGGCGTCCTTGAAACTATTTATAACATTGGGACACGATCAATCCGGTTTTCATCTGGAGGGAGAGACGGAAAATGATACACTTTTGAAACGCGTTGTTTGGAAGCAAAAATTGAAAAATACGCGCGACATTGGTTTTGGCAGATTTGAAAATGCAACGAAAAGCCAATACTTGTTCGTTTCATAGGCACGCAGTTTGACATATATAACCACACACACAGCGCAGTGTCTGCCAAGTAGCGTATTTTTCTGACGTAACGACTTGTGGTTTCGGTTTGAACAACGGGGGAGAGGGGACCAAATGGCGTTTTTATATAAAAGTAGAAATTGCCAAATAATATGGAAAATATATGGAATTCGTTATTACTGGGAATGGGGCCATAAAACCTAATTAGTTTGATAGAATATGATCTCCTGATAAATATTATGTTACAATTTTCAAAATTGCCCCATTAATACTAAAGATATTGACAAAATACTATATTGGTTCGTACAGACTGACAAGCAGACCCTCGGTTTTGCATTCACTATTGGTGACAAATTTTTTGCACGCGTTGTTGAAAAGAAGCAGAAGAGGGAGGGTCAAAGTCCAAGTGGGGAACTTTAGGAGTGAGAGGCAAATGTATTAGGCCAAAAAGCAAGTCTTTTTTTAACTAACGCCAAGATCGGACGGACCGACCGACAGAGGTACACCACTTTAGTGTGTAATTTTGGATTTATTTTTCAAATTGAAGTCAGAATTGGGAATCGTCCGATTTCATTGGCCAACACATTTAATATTACTGCAAAAATTTGACGGCTCGACGCCATTTGACTAATACTGTCCCTCAGCCAGGACGATGTACTGAAGTATGAATTTTAACTAAAATTAAAGTAAATACATAAAATTTCATAGTCAAGCCGGCAGCAAAGCTGAATCTGTGCCATGGTCATCGTTCCTGTGTTTATTCATTGAATTCGTGGTAAGGCAGAAATTATTTATATTTTATTTAAAAATGTGAGTGAGAGATACTGCCATACGACAGTAAGTACACAGGTCCCTAGCTGACTTCTGCAGGGCCTAGAGGTTGGTTTATCTTATAACAAATTACCAGAGATGTAGAATACACATGTTTTCTTAGGTGGTCAGGTGGAAACATATCACCCACCTTATTGTATGGAAAAAAGAGATTAATGATAATATGGCAGATACAGTGCAGCCATTAGAGGAGAGGAATGTGAAAAAACTGGTACACCTTGTTATGTGGATGAGTTGGGTTGGTCAGATAGATCTGACCCAGGTCTTTTATTTTGCATGTATTATAATTTGTGGAAATAGTAGATTAAACATGATGTAAACAAGGAAACATAATTTCATGTTACAGGGTTTTTTGTCTGGCACTAGTCCGGTGCCAGATTTCTGAGTGGTGAATTTGAGAAGACTTTGTATTCCAGTAGTGATAGGTGTACACGCTGTCTACCCTATTACTTTTGGACGAGTACAACAGTGGCCGTGGGCCGGAGTGACAACTGACAGCTACTACATGTGCTAGATAAGTATATAATCTGGCACATGACCGTTCATCAACGAAAATTAGTGTTTCCCTAACTGAAATAAATAAAACTATTTCCACCCAAGAAATTAAAATTAAAAGTTGTGAAATAAAGACATGGGAGTGATTACAGAATCCCGACCCACCATCCAGTGCTAGTTTAACAGTAGTATTAGAAATATTTAACACCATTATTAGATTTTAAAATATGTGTTTGGACAGATTGTCCCTTTTATGAAATTGCCTTGCATATATGTATATAAATTGATTTCATTTGAGTTGAAAGTCCTGACCAGAAGAATACTAGGTTCAGGACAAAATAAAATTGTAAATATAGTTTAATACCAAAATTTCAAACACGGTGTTAGTTCATTTGATCATAGACATTAATATTTGTGTTATGTGTGTTAGTATTAAATTACGCTCAAACCACAGGTTCAAACCTTTAGTATTAAATTATACATCACACACCACAGGTTCATAACCCTAGACACTAGGAGAGATTTAAAAAAGGTTATAGTAGTCATCATACATGCACATTACTAAGGAACAAGCTTGCAAACTCAAGAAATTTACATCGAATTTATGGACTATTGAAAAAGCCTTCCAAGTTTAGACAGGTGAAATCTACTGTGAAACTTGATTAAGTATTAAGCATGGTGCTCAATCACAGACAAAGTTTGAGAAAAACCAATATTGTTTATACAAAATAATACAAAAGGCAAGCAAGAGATTTCACTGCATTGTGAAATATATGAAAATCAAAAGAAATCAAGCCCAATTCTAAAATAAGAATGTTCAATTTACATTTTAAATCAGTCCTCTGGTTTGCTCTGAAAACATGAGTGAACAACTAAATATATTAACCAGAAAGCGACAGACTTTTCCAAATGAGTGCTTGCGGAGAAGAGAAGGACAAACTCAATATGACAAGATCTACTAATGTGGAACTGGCAAAAAGAAACCAGTCAAACACCAACAGAACAAGAAGTGAGCAGAAAATACTGCTGTTGAATGTGGACAACACATTAAGAAAATCCAGTTTAAAGTAGTTGAATGCAGTCCCTGTTGATGAATCCTTAGGGGAAAAAGCAATAATGATAGACAAAACCACAAGGAGGAGACAACTATGGACAGACCATGAAAGAAGACATAAAGAGACTCTGATTGGCGTAGGACATGAGAGCTTGGCTATGTTTTGTGGAAGATCTCTGCTCCATAGACAGCTAAAAGGTAAATGATAATATATAAGATGACAGATAATACTTACATTGAAAAACATGTATGTGCTTCCCCCTCTGTAAGGACCATATTTTATTTCAGTTTGTTTTTGACCAAAATCTTCTGCTGATCTAATACTTCCACTCATCCTCATTGTTGTCAGAAAAAAGCCGCCCAGGTTTGCAGTATGATTGATGATATAATGATGAGGGTGAAGAACACCACACACTTGTAACTATACGACCGAAACTGACCTAAGATGATATATTTACCAATGTAATTATTTTTTCCATATACTCCTTTTAATACTGCAGAAGACAGAATATTTTCCTAATAAGAACTCTTTAGATTATCTTATATTTTGATGTTATGTTTTAAGGTGCTCAGCAGTAAAAGACACCTGGTTTGTATAGAGCATTATTTTAAGTTTAGTAAACAAAAATCCACTAAAGCATAAACTGACATGTAGCAAGCAATTCAAGATGATACAAAAATCAGTCTAGTTTATGTCTGTACAGAGTGAAACATTTTTTCACCCATGTAGTGTCTAGTTTATTGGCTTTATATATCTGTGTGCGCACATACTGCCTTGGCAAAGTCCGATTTTCACAACTTGTAAAGCATTATTATCAACATAAAACCAAGTTTTGCAGTGCTATAGCACTCTGTCCAAATGAGGCCATGACAACAGGCAATTAGAATTAAAAAAGAGGAAATTTAGAAGTAGCAATTAAATGTGGCAACACAGCCTCAAGTCCCGTGAAAGTCCGAAAATCAAATGGGAAGATAAGAATTGTAATCAGTTGACATGATAAGGTGCCTGACAGTCAAAGTTCGCGAGTAGGAAAACTACAAAACCTGTTAAAATTGACACTTAAACTTCAAAAGTAGCCTTACTTGCTTACAAGTTTAATGACTTCATAGCCCGAATTTCCACTGATAAAGGCTGCTATGTTGAAGTGGCTACATACTTTTCCTATTCACATTATTGTTTCAGTCAGGTCTTTGTCTTCTTTTCTTTTGGCATAGCACTAACTGTCCAGCCATAGACATAGTTCTTTGGTTATAGTAAAGTGTAACTGTCAGTTAAAAAATGAGAGACCTCTTGACCTGAACTCCTGAAAAGTGTTGATAAACATTAAACCCTGCAATGGACCACAAGTGCGTATCAGCTAGCTTGATGAAAACCACGACAATGGCATATGAATGCTTCAGTAAATCTCAGGCTTCTATTGAGAATATCTAAGAATGTGTACTGTCCAATGTGTCTGTTCACAACACATCTTGTCAATGCAGCAACAGTAAATCAGTAAAATTAAAACTCAAAGACAAAAACACAAGACACGACTCTGTCTGCACTTACTTTGGTAAAACATCACATCCTTGCTGCATGAAGGCACCTAGAGAGAACCAAAGACTATTGCCAATGGTGAAATCATTTTCTAACTTAGAGTCAGCATCCAGCTGCCATTCCTCAGAGCTAAACCGACTTACCAGGAAAAGTACAACACTCACGCCAATGAAGGCAAAAACCTGGTGTGGAGATAAAAATAAAATACAAGCAAGCTGTAAGCTTTAAATGGCATAAGATTTTGAAAGTCTTACATAAAAGAGACACATAATCTCACACATTCAGATTAAGCAAAAAATAGTGTAATGATACTGAGCTATATACCAGTACAGGCAAATGTTTGGCGTTTCAAACTAACACCAAACAAGTTACAGCATTTGATAATTATATTATTTCCCCCTTTATATTCCTACATTTAATTCAATAATGGATAACATATTTAGGAAAGAAATCCATAACTTTTATTTGCTAGCACATAACAGCTCATAATATAAACACTCTTGTGATGTTACAAATGACATCAACTATTACTGGAAAATAATTCAGCCAGCAAAATTTTGTAAGAATTAGAAAAGTGCGTGCTCAGTTTAAATAGATAACAGAAGACAGGAAATTAAAATTAATTACTTGTTTTAAGCAAACGTTCAGATACTGCTCTGAATGTCAATTATAGTCACAGTAACTACTTAGTAGCACAGTGGGCTGATCACCTGCTTGCCAACCAATCTGATTACGGAAACAGCGATAGATTGTTTGGTCTGTTTCTGTTCCACAAAGACGCCACTAGGCGTGGTGGAAACAGCGATAGATTGATCAATTTGTTGTTGCCCTAAGACGCCACTAGGCGTACTGGCCACATACTGCTTTGCCGGTTGGTGGCTAAGGATGGAAGAAGAAGAAGAAGAACTACTTAGTAAGCCCTAACAGCTAAGTTAAGGTCTTTAAGTTGCAGCGCTTACTTCCTGTGTAATGACATGTTAGGTTTCAGTAGCAGTATCTGCTTAGTGCATAAGCCATATAATTGTCAAAGGCAGTGCCTACTTAATTATGTTGCAACTTTTATGTTTTAATGTAGTGTCTGTGTATTGTCTGAATGGATACTCATCTTTTACAACTTAACAAGTATTAGGTCACCACTGCAGTTGACCATCTTGCAGGAAGCCTTACCAAAGTGCTTCAGTGCATCTTCAGTTGTAGTTTCAGTAGCAATGCTTTCGCCTATTTTACAAGAAACTTAACTCTAGTTGAGTCCTGCTGCTGTGGTTAATCAATTATGTGATGACGGAAGCCTTCTCCACACTCTCTTCCACTGTAGGCGATTAAGGTGGATGCTTTTCCCTCACTATAGCGGCATGAATACCACAAATCGTCTGATGGCTTGTAACCACGAACTTTAGACAAATAGAAAGAAACAAATGCCTGCTAAGTAGATTTGTTCCCCGCAAACTAACAGACCCATTGTCATGCGCTCCACCCACCAATGTTAACCTCTCAGAAGAATTAAATTCCCGAGCACACAGTGTAACTCAGGGAATATGATGAAAATTCACCAATATCCTTCTGGGTGTTAAATAGGAAATTGCGCCTGGAGGGTGTGAATAATGATTTGCCTGAATTACAATTAAAAAAGGTACATAAATCTCGTAAGATAATATGTTACACCTTAGGAACATGGGAGGTAATCATCAATCATTACTCATCACTACTCCCGTCGGAGTCTGGGGTCGCTCTGCTGTCGGGTTTCCCGCAAGACTAGTCAGAAACAATCACCAGCTCTTGCAGTAGTGGTTCATGCATATACTATTTTCATATGTTGAGGTTGCCAGTCTTGTATATAACCACTTAACAAGAAACTTGTAGAATTTACATTAGTAAATAAATTGTTTACACTTACCCCAAAATTTTGGGAATACACAATCTCCTTGCACAGATTTAAACTGGACACAGCTCTGTATTAGATGCTTAAATATCACTTTGGTCTGGAAATTAGAGTTAATTCCTCTGACGGCGGGTGTTCTGTAAAATCCTGGCCTGGGAAAACGTTTGTTAAATTCCTCTATGACTTGGTCTGGGAAATTAGAGTGAATTCCTCTGACGGCGGATGTTCTGTGAAATCACCTGGGCCTGGGAAAACTTTTGTTAAATTCCTCTATGACTTGTGATCAAATTCCTAGGATTCCAGTCTTGTAGTAAAAATGCGGGTTTACTTGTGAATTCCAAAGTTGCCCAATACTCGATCTGTTACTTATAGTTGTGGAATTTCTACGTCCAAGGTCTCATTTTTCTGTCTGGCTTTTAGGAATTGCTGATATGACTTGTGCGCTGCAGTATCTCTGTGTGATCTATGTCTGTGTTTTCATCACACTATATTCTCAGTTCGTAGTGCAAACCACAGATTGCACTTCCGAATAGTGTGCCAATAAAATACATTGTATATTTCAGCTCCTCAAAATGAACCAATCCAATCAAATCTCGTTCAGCACTACGTGGGTAGGGGCGTTTTTAAATTCGAAAAATACCATCACGTGTTTCAAAATTTTAAATTTAATATCCACGCGTGACCTCTTCAGTGATGTGATATCGTTGCGTCAGACTTCCGCCGGTATCCTGTGCACAACTCATAAACACCATCTGTGAACTCATTTGATGTCCACATGCTACCTATCGCCAATATTGTCTCTCCAGACAGATTATCGTGATAATCACACACAGGGATGGTCCCGTGAAACGATAAACGCATCTACCACCTGTGTAATCTGCCCACCTCAGACGGCTATCTTAGACAGACAAAATTGGCTTCTATAGATGTTGTTCGGGCGAGACCGTCTTTTCATGATAAGAATCTCGCTTGCTGACCAGTGATAACTACTTGGTATTGTTACGATAATACCCCAGTTCACCGGGCGGAACGTAAATAAGTCTAAGGAGTGGTAAACAAGATAAAGACAGTCCCATAGCAAATACTTCCGTAGGGGAGTGGAGTGTTAGAGACTTTCCCCTTCTAGATTCAGCACAGAGAGTACATAATGGTGCATCAAATATGCCACATAATAATGACAGGGGAGATACAAATAAGAAAATATCACTCGCACAGGAATGTAATGGAATCCTGCGGAATGTGGACTTGAGATCGCACAACCGTATCGCCACACAGTACTTGCTTACTGTTAAATGGCACTTAAGCTTCAGTGGTAGCCTACTTACTGGAACCAGCATTAAGTCCAAGGTCTGGGAGCAATACTATCACAGCCTTGATCAAGTTATCGAAGTGGGGCCGATTGGGTAAATCCAAAAAAAACCCATTACCAAGACAGCAGAATTAAGTACCCAGCTGCTGGTGCCCTATGCTCCTTTAGCTGCTGGACCCCTGAAACCATCAACATTTAAGCTCACCAAACTATAGAATAGAGTGCTTATTCCGTCTCTGTTTGCAGACCGGTGGGCCCTGTTCCTTATATGCCCAGTCACAATTAAACTGGCCGCGTCTCTCGGGTATATTAAGGTGCACTGTTTTCGCAAATCTGAGTTTGGACTCATTCAACCCACGGGATATCAGGGTTAATTATCAATTGAGTCACACTGAAATATAAATTTCCCACTGTCCTCGTCACCCTTGGATTTATCTGAATTCTCGCCTCGACAGAAAGGCAGAGAACTGACCAGATAATTGGTTCTAGTCCAGGATATTACCTCACTGACAGACTGGAATTTTATCTCAAAGACATCTGGCAGAAATTAGTTAATCTTAAGAAGTCCTTGGTGGTTCTTATAAGAGAGTGTCTTCCTCTCTACATTATTGTTGGGATATTTTTTGTGTGTTTTGGGTGGCGTGTTCTTTTGCAGTGGGGTGTTTGTTTTTTTGTGTAAGCCTGGATCACAGTCACCTCTATTTGAGGTTGGGGACTGTAGGAAGAAGGCACATGTTAAAATTGGGTGTGTATTATTTCTAGTACCCATTGGGGTGCTTTTTTGGTTTAATTCTCGTGCACACTTGGTTGCCATTTTGAATTACTAACCAAAATAGGGATGGGGTTGTATGTTGTTATTCTTGTGGTTATTGTTAGTGAAATAATACTTTTGTTTGGATCGATTTTATATACTACTGGACAAAAGTTAAGGGCCGCCATTCAGTTTAGACAAGGTTTATATAATTGATTGGCAAACTGTAAAGACAAGTGAAAATGTCATTAAAACTGAGCTCAGAGAAATGTGTATACATTTCTGTGTGCACTAGGTTAATTTTTTTTAAATGTCCAAAAACTGGGTCACTTTAACCCGCACGTGAAAATTGCCATTGTTGCTGCAAAAACTCGTGGTTTTTGCAACACGCCCCACTAGTTCAAAAGGTGAAAAAGTGAGTTGAATTTGAATGCACGTGGAAAATGATCATCGGTAAAGAGTGTTCACCGTTGGTATGCAATAAATCAGTATGACAAGGGACATTATCTAACTTTTAGCCAACTATAAAGTAATGCGTCTTATTTTAGTAAATTTTCCCTGTATCCATCATCACGACAATTATTGCCATGATCAAATATTGTACTGCAAATAAATACCGGAAATCATTATGCCATATGCCTTATCCTAACACTTCAAGATTTTTAAGAGACCTTTGCCGGAAATCATTACGTGATATGTCTAGTTACACATTTTTACAATCACGATAAACTTGGAAGTTGTCATTCTCTGCAAGCCCCCCCCCCCCCCCCCCCCCAAGTAGACATTCGTTATCTTAAATCACCGTCCTCCACTAGCGACAACACATTTGTTTGCCGCCTTTGCCGGCTGGGCTGAAGCAGATTACTCGCAAATCTATCAATAGCCCGTCTGTCTAGACAATAAAACCGGCAACAAACGGAAAACCAAATGTTTTAATTGTTCCACCTGGCTAATCGTTGAAAGTCTACATCAAATGTGGGTTGACGAAGTGTGTCCTTCCGAGGATCAGATAATTATCGGTAGAGTGAGGCGCACAAGGAAGATAAGGACCGGTGAATAATGGCATAGAAGAGTTTATCAAAAGGATGGGTATCGGAATTTACTGGCATAGTGGAGTGAAGCAATGATGGTCACAAAAAGCGAATGAAACAAGACTGTCGTTACAGAGAATAATCATTTTTAACTGTGTCCACATACTGTGTAAAGAAGATAATGTTTTAATAAGGTGCCTACTTACAGTGCACAGCCAAATTTCCGGTGACAAAGGCTCCATAAAAGAAAACACACGATGTCCACTGTCTGCAGTCTTTTTAATCATTAAGGAGATGCCAAGACTCATAAATGGTTTGGTGAAATCTAACACTTTCTCTCGATCTGAAGTAATAGTTAGTGGAGCTATGGCAATGTCAGCTTCCTGTGAAAATACGTAAATTTCACGGCCATCAGCAACTCATCGCACATGCAAATGTTTTACTGTATAAATTATAAAAAAGATTTTAAAATACGATTTGATGACATTATTCTCTAAATACCATATACTCTTAGCAATTTTAAAAGAAATAATGTTAATTACATTTGTTCCCCATATCATTAAATGCGTCCATATATTATAGCACACACGCTGTGATTTAATTTTGATTGCCCCATCTGTCTTGCCATCTTTTGTCACAAAACGCA
Organism: Oreohelix idahoensis; assembly: GCA_024509875.1. Taxonomy (NCBI): domain Eukaryota; kingdom Metazoa; phylum Mollusca; class Gastropoda; order Stylommatophora; family Oreohelicidae; genus Oreohelix; species Oreohelix idahoensis. The sequence goes on from JAMPIV010022706.1 coordinate 516,863, forward strand.
AACCTTATTTAAATTACGTTACAAAGTTGTAACCACCCCCTCACCCCCAAAGTAAATGAAATGAGAAAACAAACTGCCAGGATCATAAACAGCCACTGATAAACAGGCTTCATTATTGTTCCAGTTTTTAAGCATGTTAGTTTTTGAGTGCTCAACAGCTAACAATTCAGGTACAGCTGTGTACAGTCATTTGTCTAGTTTAAACACATACACACACAAATCTTTGTCACTGTCCACAAATCATCACCATCTTTCAGCTCCCCACGAAGCATAGGCCTTCAACAAAATTATGCCAAGTCTATCTGTCACATGTCTGCATCTCAGAGTCTGTCTATGACTTTCTCATCCCTTTCATATCTAACTCAGGGGATTCCAGACCAAGCACTGTCTTGTAATGCTAACAATAGGTTTTATCAATATATGTTCTATTCATCTCCAGCGTCTTCTTCACATCTAATGTTCAACTGTTTTGTTCTTTTCATCTGTTCCAGATTAATGATCTTGTCATTTCACTTCAATCCTTCTATTCTAAGCAAACACCTGTTTATGAAAGTCTTTAGCTTTTGGGTGGTTTTTTTGTTGTTGTTTTTTTTGTTTTTCGTTCTCCATGTTTCAGAGCCATACAGTAGGGCTGACTTGACATCTGAGTTAAAGATTCTGATTTTTGTGTTGGACTTGATTTCTCCTGATCTCCATATATTTCCCATCCAAAGAAAGCTCGTGTAGCCTTTTATATTCTTATTTTGATATCATTGTCTGTCCCTCAAACTTTGTCTATATTGCTGTTAAGATAGATATTGAAGGGATATTTCTTTAAGTGCAAACTTGCCATCACTTGTCGAATTTATTCTATTAATCTTTGCCCAAATGAGTTTAAGAAATAAAAAGTTTTGACCTGTAAATATAATAGTCTTTATTTAATGATGATAGGAAAAAGAATTCAGTCTTGTCAAAGACAATCAGAGGTAAAAAATAAATATTCCTGTTTACTTATTAAAACAACATTTTACATCAATGGATGAACAAGAAAATATCCAATAATATTTATATTTTTATAACTGACTATTTTTAAGTAAGCAAGAATATTTATTTGCTGTCATGAATCTCTTTTGATGGAGCATATAATTCATTCAAGCAACACTCTTCTTCATCATCCACTCCTCATTATCCTCATTATTTTCATTTGCAATAGTAACTCGCATTCACGTTGACCCTGAAAAGTCCCCATCAAAGGTTTCATTTGATTTGGAACTAACTGCTATTTCTGGTGAGTAAATGGTTCTGAAGCATGACAAGGGATTCAAAATACGTATTCATCTTGCAAATTCATCTACTGAGTAGATTATGACCAATACAGTTATGTAAATAGAGGGCATTCAAATGTTTCAGAACATTTAAAAAATCCCGATCTAAAGATCACAGAAAAAGATGTAGACATCGCTTTGTCTTTTCATAAAGAGAACTTTAGCCATTAACAACAAGGTCCAGAATAGCTTTCAGCAGCATTGGTCTGCTATTTAGTCTCAAATAGGTTCAGCCTTGCGTGGCTTGGTATTTTTACCCAATTTCGTTTCTTTGAGACCCTCTTTTGATCATTCTTACTGCCTTTTAATTGACTTCCGGTTTGGTTTTACGTTTTTTTTCTTATTTTTCTGCCATGTTTGCTTGTTTTTTACCTATAAGTTGTCCTTGCTTCTACTGCTCAAACACATCAACCTAGAAAGAAACCTACAGTCTACAACACTTAATAGAGCCTCTTTTGGTATCAACGATTGCTCGTTGGAATTGCAGGTGCTCCTACAATTTTTCAAAGATTCCCTGAGAAAATCCCTGTGAGCCCAATGGACTTCTCAAATTACCTACCTGCGTGGCACCATAATCATAGGAAAAACATATGAAGATTGTCTTCACATTCTTGGAAAATTATGTCAATACATGGACCAATATAGATTTTGCTATACTCAACTGAAATGTCTTCAAGTTTAAAATAGAATACTTGAACAACATTATTTCTACCAAGGGTTTCCTTTCTTTTTAAAATGAACCACAACAGCAGTCAAGCAACTATTCACTCCAGAGAGCTTGAAGTCAACTCCAGTTATTTATTAACAGTTTCTTTTTTAATTGCTTAGATTTGGCGTGCCACATTTAACCTAGACGCAGAGTCCATCTGTGAAATTAGGCGCACGTCCAAATATAAAAGACCTTGTAGTCCGATTGATGTTTTAAAAGGATCTGTTACTGTCACAATTAATTTCGAACTACTTAAACACCTCTCTGTATGTTAAAACAGAATGTACTTTTCACTTATTTATCATCACAACTATTAAGGCCTCTGTCATCGATGTAACATGTATAGCTCCTTTTGATCTTAACCTGCCAAATATTATGTCAACAGATGCCTCATCTGACGGTATTGGTAACCATACTTTTACACAGAAGCCGAGATTTGCAAGGGAGGCCAAATGCACTCAAATCAAAGACAACAAATGGTTCTGAAACCACGATCAAATACAAAGCAAGGTTTATCAATCGTCTTTGGTGTTAACAAATGTCACCAATATATGTGCAGGCTGTCAAGATGTGTTGAACAGTTAATGAGCAACAAAACCCACTGTTATTTTTTCACTGGCCACAAGGTACCGGTCTCATAAGTACAAAATGTTCAGTTTTGGTCAATTTTGCTGATACCTTCAACTTTATGATCAAGCATCAGCCTACAAAGGAAAAAGAAAACAAAACAAGCCAGTGCTGATGCATTGTGAAGAATTCCAGTGGGAGCAGATCTATACCATGACATGTCTGTGGTATCCGGATTGGAAGTCTCAGTTGATACTAGAAGACGAAATGTTATGTACCTTTAAGTATTCATGTCATTGACATTTAGTAACTGTTGCTTTGCTGTGCCTATCTGACCTTGTTTTCACTTATATCAAACTGTTTCTAAGCATCCTCTTGAGGCCTAATTAGTTCAGTTATAAACATAAATAGCTTTCTAACCTGAACTTGTTTATATTGCGTGCGCGTGTGGGCATACACACACACATACGTACATTTATATATAAAACAAAGCAAGTAAAATATAAATGGCCTATCACAATAGAATACATAAAGAAATTTATAATTGTTATGCTTAGCTGTATGTGATCGTAAGCTGATTTTCATTAATAAGCCAGCAAGGTGCAAAGCTGATTTTTAAAAGAGTTGAAAGTAAAACATTATCAATAGCAAAATAACCACAAAATATTGACAAAGAAAATCATGAATACATGTTTAATAAGCTCTCCAATTACTCCATTCCACGTCCCATCAGGCTGTTTTCTTCCATATTCTCCATCTTTTACAAATTGGATGTGGTAGTCATAGCCAACATTACGGGATACCATCTCTGCAAGATCTGAGCAGTAGCCAAAGAAGCGGTACCGTCCTATCAAAGGAGTGCCATCTACAGGTTCAGTAGCATACTGAAGGTAGGGTTCCTCCTGTTGTAGATGTTAAGTTTTATTATTTTTATGGACAAATGATTTGTCTTAACTGCACAGTGTGAACAGTTATACAATAGAACAAACTGAAAACATTTATATAAAATGTACAGATTCTCTGCAGGGACAGAATAACTTCATATGGGTTGAAAGTAGTCTCCATTAAACATTAAAGAAAGAAACAAACAAACACACAAAGAAACAAAATTTCTGCCAAACATAAAATAATAGAAATGGAAAATTAAGACTGGAATGCAAAATTGTCTGAGTAAATACGATTTTTGATTCATAGGTCATTCAATTACTTTATGAGAAAACGAGTAAGTTTTGGCGTCAAAACTAGACTCGGTAAGAATTAAGCCAGCGTCTTAGCATATCAGCATCTGCAGGACATTTAGAAGACTTTGGATCTTGCTCGGAAGTCCTTTTATTGATCCTTAACCGAATTATTTTACATATTTGTAAAGTTGTCAAAACCAATTTTAACTTTTGACTCCTTTCTTTCAACCGATCTAATTTCTTCATCCCTTTGCTATTCAAGGGAAACAATCACATCATTAAAAAGTATCAGTAAATGTATGCAATTATATGACATTTTGCGCTTTCTCAGATTATATATATAAATATAAATATAAATATAAATATAAATATAAATATATATATATATAATATGTGTACAACGTCATGTTGTCCGATCTCATTTAAAACATATCTCCCAAATGATTTTTACCTTCATACAAATAAGAGTTAGCTTCTTTCAAAAATGAAAGTGTCATGAAATCATTGATATTTACCGCTTTGGCAATCATAGCGCCCTCTAACATTACATTGGGGTTTACATTGATTAAACCCTGGTTTTTTGTTTTTTTGTTTTTTAACATCAGGACGGATAAAGGACTCATTACACTCATAAGAAATGACATTCAAGCAGATGTACGAAACATCCCCAAGTAGTGGTTAAATAGACATGCAGCAAGTCCACTGCTAGTTCAGATGAAACAAATACACCACTTATGTTTACTGCCCCCCATCAATCTGCAGGAAACATCAATATCCAATACACCATTTACCAGAAAACTATAATAGCTGGAGACTTCAATGCCCATTCACCATCATGGGGATATAAAACATACAACAAAAAAGGAGTGGAAGTATATGGAATCTGCAACACGTCCAACCTGATCCTGCAATAGTACGCAAGGTCAGAGCCCAGTCTTTTGCACAGAGCTTCGGCACGGCCAGCAGACCTGATCTTACCATGCTATCAGCTGTCATTGCAGACACCTGCACTTACACAATCCTGGAATACATTGGAAGTGACCACAGGCCAATACTAATTACTATAGACTGGCAGAATAAATTCAGACAAGAGAAACACCTACTGGAACTACAAAAAAGGCTAACTGGACAACGTATGCAACACTTTCAGTTAGCAGATTCAGCAACATTAACGTATTAGATACAATCGAGAATATATACAAAGACTATACTTGAAATAGCGAACATGGCAATACCAAAAGGAAGTTCCAAACCTTTCAGCCATTTCTGGGTTCCAGATCTAGAAAATATTGTTAAAGAACGAAGACAAGACAAAAAGGTGGAAAAAGAACTCACTAGAGAGAAAAAATGATTTATAACAAACTCACAGCACATTTAATATATCACAGAAAACAAAGAAAGAATCATGGGCAAAAGCATGTGAACGCATGGGCTTAAAGAATGAAGGGCACAAAGCATGGAAGATCGAGCACTGTCTTGATGGAACAGGAAAGGAGAGCAACCCAAAACCACTAAGAACTAGAGGAAACATCTTAACAAACAACAAGAAAAAGGCAGAAACGTTTTACAAATGATATGCAAAAGTTAGCAAAACAAATCACAGAAAACAGCTAAACAAAACAATTAAGAACGTACCAAAAACAGAGCAAACAGCTACTAAAGCAAGCATTGCACAATTTGAAACTCGGTACACTATCCACGAAATGAATAGCACACTACACAAATTAAAGACCAAGAACTAGACAAGATTACTTCTTCTTCTTCTTCTTCTCCTTCGTACACTCTCAGACGTCCACTTGAATGTTTTCAAAGAAAGCAGTAGTCAGTTTGAGGCTATTTGAATCTCCGTAGAGCTTTTCCACGAGTGGTACTGGTGTCGGCCATATGCGCTTTCTCTGTTCCGCATATGTTGGGCAACTTTGAAGCAAATGTTCAGCACTCATTTCAATTTAAATTGAAATCGGATGCACTGGGCAACAGGCCTAACGAAACAGTGCAACGTACACCGTTCGATGATGATAAGACAAGATTACAAATGAAATGATACTAAACCTAGGTTCAGTTGCACAGTAAGTACTCTGGTTTAACAGAACATGGATAGAAAGCATGCTCACTAAAGCTTCCCTGACCGCAAATATCAAACCAATTCTAAAGAAAAGCAAGCCAGCTGAAGTACTTAGAAGCTACCGACCAGTCTCACTGACCTCAGCAATGGGAAAACTTGCAGAGAAAATGGTGAATCACAGGCTTTACTGGTGGCTGGAAACAACGAAGTCATTAATGATAGTCAGGCAGGCTTCAGAAAAGGTTGCAGAACAGACGGCCACTCTTTCATTTTGTGCAAGAAAAAATAATCTTAGAAGCATTCCAAGAGAGTAATCACACGACAGCTGTATTCATTAATCTGCAGCTAGCATACGACATAGTATGGAGTCAGGAGCTCTTCGTCAAAATGACAAAATGTGCATACATGGAAAAAATGTATCTCTGGATTAAAGCCTTCCTAAGTAACAGAACATTACAAACAACAGTAGAAGGCACTAAATCATGTACACACACACACACACACACACACACACACACACACACACACACACACACACACACACACACACACACACACACACACACACACACACACACACACACACACACACACACACACACACACACACACACACACACACACACACACACACACACACACACACACACACACAAAAACACTCGAGGAGGGATTACCATAAAGGTCAGCACTTAGTTGCATAGTTGCACCTTCCCCCTTATCTTCATAAATGACATTCCGCCTTTCTTGAAGGTACCTGCCACGGATTGCCGCCCCTGCTTTGCAGTAGTGGTCCACCAGTGGCCAAAACGCAACAGTATCTAAAATGTGTCGTCAAAGGTGTCTACCTTCGCATAAGATTACTCTTGGCAGAGTTGTGGATAGAAGGGTAATGGAGCTTCTATCTCAAGGAAACAAATATATAAAGTAAAAAAATAAAATGGCGTGAAATCAGTTTTACAAGTTAACGGTACACGGGAAATACGGGACGTTTCGGATTTCACCCTTCGTCAGCCACAGTTACAAACAGATGACAAGGACAACAATTACATACAGGTCAAAGAAATATACTACAAACCCATACGAGGATGAGAAACATATACAAACAGAGTAATGCAAGAAGATGAAAAAGTAAACAACACAGGTGATGAGTGAAAAAGAACAATAAGAACGCTAGAAAATCGCAAAACCAGAAAGAAATATCGAAACAAAAAAGTAAATAATCAACGAAACGCAAAAGGAATTAACAAAATTGCTAAAACCAGTCCTGATCTAAGTAGTAATATCCGTGTAATAAAACAGAAAAGCGCTAGTCTGGTAACGTCTATGGAAGGGACGTATAATATAGCGGCAATTAAAAATACACAAAAGGATACCAAAGGAAACAATACTATAAAAACTATAAAAAGATAAATCGTAAAATCAACGACTGAAGAAATATAGAAGAGCAACTAGAATTCATGCAAAGTGATGCTGGAAATTTAGGCCATTGGGAGACGGACAACCCATTTGAAAAATCAGACGATTATCCAAGGAAAACCGAGTTCTGTTATCCCCGACGCAAGAACGAAGGGCAGTTATATTAATATCAGAATTACCTGAATGGTCAGGTCTATTAAAATGAAGAGCCACCGGTGTAGGTTTGCAATGATAAATGTCATTTGTGCTCACGAAACCTGTCTTCCAAACCTATCTGCTTGTATATGTATTGCTCTTGTTTGTATATGTTTCTCATCCTCGTATGTGTTTGTAGTATATTTCTTTGATCTGTATGTAATTCTTGTCCTTGTCATCTGTTTGTAACTGTGGCTGACGAAGGGTGAAACTTGAAACGTCCCGTATTTCCTGTGTACCGTTAACCTGTATAACTGATTTCATACCATTTTATTTTTTTACTTTATATATTTGTTTCCTTACCAGTTTTACAGCAGCCACTCATTTATTGTTATATTCTATCTCAAGGGAGTGTTCACAAGATATTTTCAGAAGTCAAGGACAATGCTGCATAGGGCAATTGTTAACTTATATCTGATCCGTCGCCTTTTGTGAAGAATTAAGTAATGGTTTTAGCCAGATCAAGGCCGCCCCCCCCCCCCCGGTGTAAATCCAGCGAAATTCGTTTCTAAGAAATATATATATATATAATAAAGAGTCTTGCTAATACGTTTGCTTTCATACTTATAATAACTGAATCAACAATGATTGTTATGTTTTAAAATACCATGTAACAAATGTAATAATCAGTTAGTTGTAACAGGTTAAAATAGAGATGAAATGATGGTGAATTTTAGATGAAAGTTTTATCTTCATAGAGACTTAAGTAAGGATTTTAATGAAAAAATATTGTCCTTTCTCTGTTTCCTGATCTAGGTGAGTCGTTAGCCGTGGTTTCGTCAATTATTCTGTGATGTTGACACTTCACAGTCTGATAGCATTGTTCTGCGAACAATGATAGCTTCGTTCCATGAATTTTAGACAAAAATAAAAAGAACAAATGCCTTTGATAACTACATTTGTGGGCTTCAAATTAACAGGCGCATTGTCTTGCTGCCACCCACCAATGTTAGCCTCTCTGAATAATCATATTCTTGAGTACACACAGCGTAACTCAGGGAAAATGATTACAAATCACAAATATCCTTTTGGGTATTAAACTGGGAAAATATGTGCTTGGACAGCGCAAGCAATGATTTGTCTGAATTACAATTAACAATGTACATATACCTCACAAAATTGTTATGCTTTATTTTTGCACATAGGCGTACGTTCTATCGGAAGGTATAGCTATGCGCAATAGATGAGGCACGATAACGCACCAGTTTTGGAAGCGCACAATGAATTTTTAATGTGATGTAATTTTAAATAAATTCTGACGTAAGCGACGTCTGCTTTTAGATCTAACCGTTAACCTTCGCTCTCTTTGGCTTGTGTCCGTCAATGAGTGAGGATGTGTTCTTTCGATCTCCAGATACATGTTAATGTCCACAGGAAAATTTATTGATTAGCTGATGACCGCAGCTTTATTTATGCCTGTAATGCAAGGACATATTATAGAGAAGTGTCTATTATGATTCTGTCAAGTTTTGAACATTTTTATAATATTCGTGGACTCTATTGTTTTATGACGGCTAGATGCCAGCTCATACCTTTTGAGACGAAGGACGGACAAAGGACTGTGTCTATGATTTAACAAATGATCTTCTGAGTCATCTCTATTTAGCCTTGTTACAGTAAAGTGTCCTATTAAACGTGTATTGAAAACCTATAGACTGAATCACGTCATTTCAAGATGTTACAGCGTTCCAGTTCAAGTTCTGTTATGCACTACATTGATATGTTACCAGCCACACCTAACATATAAACTGGTGGACCCAGTACGGGGATCTTGAAGAAATAGTAGTAGTGCACAAAGAAGGAAAAAGGCCACCATCGAAAGGAAGAAACGTTGTTCCTTCCAGTTTTTGCAAAACGTCTGCTGTCTGTGTACCATACTGTATTGCGCAGTGAAAGCAGTGCGCAAAATATTGTCATTTCCCTACCAGCCCGGCTGAAGTTTGTAGGCAAGAAAGAAGTCTGATAGAAAATTTTATCGTGAAGATACTGCTGTAGGATTGACGACCGTTCGTCTACATAACAGATATTGGCGTTGACGTAACATCGATTTGTTCCAGCTGTCATACGTTCCAGTCAAGTATTTACAGCCAGCGGAGATTTCTCAGCATCCAACATAACGTTTCAAAAAGAGCTGGCAGATCAAAATGGCGAGCTTTGCAGTGTAATGGGAAGTGCGACCGCAGCTGCAGACGTCAGCTCTACCCATGTACATGCTTGAAGGAGAACTTCCGATGAGATCCAGACCAGTTCAGTTCTGAGGACGGATCTATTTATAAGCTAAATGGTTGATCTATTGTGGCCTGTGTTTAAGTGAAATCTGGGGGAGAGCTCTTCTCGAATAAATAAAAAATGTCAATCATGTACTTTCTGGTTTAAAGCGAGTGGTTGGAATAGCGACCTTGTTCTTGTGATCCATCTCGTCGTAAGATGGGCACAATTGCAAGGTGTTTATTAGGGCACAGATTGTAATTTTCTCTCAGTGGAATCCGGCTAACAATGCTGAGTGTTTTGTGTTCACTATCATTAGTTGTTTAGTGGTTACGTCATGTTTTTCCTTGTAGTTCGTTGTTGTTGGCTGTTATTTTTCTTTTGTCCACCTTGCATTATTGTTCGTATACTGTAGGCCTTCCCTTAATATCGTATTATTGGTTAATATTTATATTTACTCGTTGTCTTACGTCCTAATGATGTCTTTTGCGAAATAGTATGTTTGTGTTATTTTATTTGGCATATTATTTTTCTATATTATACTTCTATTTTGCTTACTATAATGTGCTTTCGCCTAGTTCGTACTGTCTGCTCCATAGTATAGCTTTCATTGGGCGTTAGACACTTTTAATTAATTTTGAAAACTTGCATTGGTGCTGCTTATTGCTCAGCAATAACTATATTGAAATATATCTTAAGAAAGTCATATATAACCTTACGACATGTCTATGGAACATTTGATCCAGCTCGGTGAAAACCTTGGCATACAAGGCAAAGCTCTCAAAGAATGTGCCATGGAACAGTTCGCAAAAGAAGAAAAAACAGATTGCAGATGAGAGAGAAGAGAAAAAGAAAGCAATACAAATAGAAAGAGAAGATAGATGGAGGGCAGAGAAATTAGCCATTCAAGAAAAAAGAAGACAAGATGGGATTGAAGAGAGAAGGAGGGCAGAAGAATTAGCCATTCAAGAAAAAAGAAGACATGATGAGATTGAAGAGAAGCTGAAATTAGCTTAATTACAGCATGAGAAAGATATGGCTAATATTAAACTAGAGAAATTGAGATTGCAAAATGGGAATAAAGAAAACAATCTTGAAGCTGAGGGCTCCTCAAAAAAGAGATCTCTCTAGTTCTTTTAAACTGCATTTGCCTAACTTTAAACCAAACATTGATGATATTTCATGCTTTTAAACCGTTTTGAGACGGTGTGCCAAGGGCACAAAATAGATAAATTATCATGGTGTAGCAAAATCATGTCATTATTTACTGGAGAGGCAATAACAGCAGCACGTACAATGGATGATTTACAAATAAACAATTATGATGCGGTTAAAGCCCATCTTTTGACAAAGTACCAACTTTATGAAAACGCATATCGGCTAGGGTTTAAGAAATTAGTGCCAGAAACAAACAAGGATTTCACGGAATTTATTGCTTCCATCAAATTATGCTTCAATCGATGAATTGAGCTATCTAAATTCGAGCATACATTTGATGGTCTTATGGATCTTGTGCTGAGAGACAAAGTGCTCTCATCCATAAGCCCATATTTCTTAGCATACCTACAAGAAAGATAACCACAATCCTAGCCAGTTGTGGATGAGTTGGGGCGTCAATTTATGACAGCGCACCCCGGGAAATCGGTCAGTAACTTAGGGATTAAGAAGCTTTGCCAGTTGCATCTCCACAGTCCTGGCGTAGGAATAACCCCAGATATAGATCTCAAAGTTTAGAGAGAAAATTTGGAGGCAATAATGAGCGTAACTTTGGATCTTTTCGAGGACGCTGTAATGTTAGTAATCGTTCACCGCCTACTCGAGGAAACTTTCGACGATATTTTGATGAACATGGACCACCACAAAAGTCTTATCATCAAAACAAAGGATGGCGCAAATCTGAAAATGTTTCCTACATGCATAGAGGGGACATATCTTATTATGGTGAAGGCAACCGAAATGCAGCTCCTAATCACTCATATACAAATCATAGGAGAGATAATGGTCATAATTACAGGAGAAATAATACTTCGTATCGTTCTCAGAGTGAACAGCGCACAAAAGCTAATGCAAGCTCTGTTCAAAATAGCAATGTAGGGGTAGTATCTCAGAACAATGACATTGCCAGTCATGCAAATTCTTGTTCGGTCGATTTATCTAATGCTTCAGAATGCGTTGAATGTAGAACTCTTTTCCAGCCTGATGTAGTTTCCAGACTGCTGTGTGGTCACCCTCTGCTTGCTTTGGCTTTACACGATGGTAAAGGGTTACTTACTTTCCACAGGTGTATGATGAACAACAAACTCGTGTCAATTTTGCAAGACACAGGGTGCTTTACGGTAGGAGTGCGAGAATTTCTGGTAGATCCCACATGTTGCACATGGGAAACGGTTAAATGTATAACATTTGGAGATACTGTTGATTACTATCCTACAGCTGAGGTGTATATTGCCACACAATTTTTATCAGGTAAAATTTTAGTCTGTCGTCTCAATGTACCCGTTGCTGATTTGATCATGGGAAATGTTCATAATATGAAGGATTGCTCGACTGTGGAGATAGCTAATTCGGAAAGCCAACATTTGAGTTCAGGTAATGCAGTACTTACCAGGGCACAAGCTCATGTCCAAGAACAAGGTGAAATATTATTGAATGATAATGATGAAGATGGCCATTTCATCCTCCTATTACAAAAGAGTCATTTAGCGACACGCAAAAGATGGTCCATTGAAAACATTTTTTCGGTTGGTCAGGGCGAATGATGGAAATTTGGCAAACAATGCACGACAATGGTATACATTGGAAAATACTATTTTGATTTGCAATTTCAAGGATTCTGTGGCCATACGCCAACAAATTATTGTACCTGCTGAAGTTAGATCTTATATTTTAAGACATGCTCATGACTCAAACTGTGAGGGTCATATGTCGTGCAATGATTAAATACATAATTTTATCTTCTTTTTATTGGCCTGGTGGGGCTAGGGATGTTTCATTGTTTTGTTGCTCTTGTATGACATGCCAACAAGTGGCGACAAAAGGTGCTTATCATACAGCATACATACAAGCGTCTGATATTTCTATATGACCGTTTGTAAAAATGGCCGTTGATATAATAGGCGCACTATCAGTTATGTCGACCTTAGGACATAGATATGTCCTGACTTGCATTAATATGTGCACAAAATGGCCAGAGGCAATACCTCTTAAAACATTACCACCACAGATATGGCGGATGCTCTTTTTCTTGCTTTCACTAGACTAGGTTTATCAGATAACTCTTATCGGACAGGGGCACACAGTTTGTGTCAGACGTCATGTCAAAGGTTTTGAAGCTATGATAAATTTCTTACCTCCGTGTATCATGCCATGTCGAATGGCATGGTAGAGCGGCTAAATAAGACGCGTAAACAGCTTTTGGGTAAATATTCACAGATAAATATCCACAAGACTGGGACCGGGTATTACCCTGCCATTTTATTTGCATATCGGGAAGTACCGAATGAACAAACAAGTTTCTCACCATTCGAGCTCGTTAATAACAGATCTACTCAAAGGGTCTGAGGTGACTCAGCAAGTGCAGTAATCTTACGAATACGTTATCAAACTCAGATGAAAACTGATTGATGCTTGTCAATTAGCAATTCAGTCGCCAGAAGAGGCTACAGAGAAATCACGGGTGTTTCAAAACAAAAATAAGAAATTAAGACTGCTCTGGTCTGGAGACGATGCTTTTCTTTTGCTATCTAGAAAGGAAAATTGCTTACTCATTGCTCGGAATGGCCCATATAAGGTCAATTCCAGATTGATTGATGTTGATTATATTCTTGATGTCATGGGCAAGAATAAAACTTTCCACATTAACATGTTGAAAAAATTCTATGACAGACCTGATTATCTCAAACCTGTTTTCGAAGCTGTTGACGACTCCATTAATCGTCATTCTTCCCATGCTTCACTTGTTGTCATTCAGCAGGAACACTCTTCAGTCCCTGATATACCCTTACAACTTCCAATCATGTCTTTTCATGCGACCGAATTCTGGAAAGATGTAACTATTTGCTCGGATCTGTCCGCCGAACAACAACGTCATATTCAATATCTTCTTGAACCTTTTCAACAGGTTCTTACTGACATACCTGGTAGAACTTCGATCATCTCTTATGACATTATTCTTACAGATCATCGACCCATTCGCTTAAAACAATACCCTATTCATTTGCACTTTCAGGAACATGTAGAAAGGAATTAGACGAAATGCTACGTTTTGATATCATTTCATATTCAAATTGACCTTAATCTTTTCTGATGGTAATCATCAGAAAGAAAGGCAAAAGTATTAGGCTATGTATTGATTTTAGGAAACTTAATAGAAAAACCAATGCCAGTCCTAGACGAATTATTGGCAACACTGTCAAAGGCTGCTTATTTTAGCAAATTTGACTTATCAAAAGGATATTGGCAGGTTCCTCTCACTGATAGAGCTAAACCTCTAACTGCTTTCGCAACCCCTAGAGGTCGTTTCCACTGGAACTTTATGTGTTTCAGTTTGATGAATGCTCCAGCGACTTTCGTCCGTATGATGAGGAAAATTTTGTCTCATAGGTCTGACTTCATCACCTATACAGATGATATCTGTTTATTTAGCAGCTAATGAGACCAACACGTCTCAGGTCTCAAATCTCTACTTGAAACACTTTGCCTTCATAATCTTACTGCCAAACCTTCAAAGATTTAAATTGGGTTTAACGAGATTTCTTTCTTGGGCCACAGAGTCGGCCATGACTTCTTTAAGACAGAAGATAGTGCTGTTTCCAAGATTCTGCACTTGTCTGTTCCTAAGACAATAAAACAAGTACGTAGTCTTCTGGGTCTTGTAAATTTCTACTGTAAATTCATACCAAATATTCTTCCATCACTTCGGTTTTGTCTACGTTGCTAGAGAAGGGGTCTCCCAAGAGAGTTCGGCAGACCCAGTCTTGTGACCCTGCTTTAGCGTATGTTAAACAGTATTTTTCATCACAACCATTTCTATAACTGCCTGATCCTCGTTTACTTTTCATCCTCAGAACGGATGCGTCTCTGGAAGGCATTGGAGGGTCCCTGATGCAAGAAGTAAATGCAATTCTTCATCCTGTTATGTATATATCCAGAAAGCTCTTCAAGGCAGAAAGTAACTATCCCATCATTGAGCGTGAGTTATTAGCCATTATTTGGTCGGTTGCTAAACTACAACGCTATCTTCTGGGCTCACGTTTTTACATTGACACTGACCAGAATGTTCTCGCCTATCTACAGAAATCCGACCTCCGTAACGCAAGAGTAGCCCGTTACGCCATTACGCTTCAGGCTTTTGACTACACCATCCGGTCAATTAAAGGAGAAAGCAACGTCGTGGCGGATGTCTTGTCACGCTCTTCACAGACTGAAAACCTTGATGCTTAATCCTAAGACAGTATAACTCATTCCTTGATGGATGGGTCAACTATTCGTGCATATAAACATTCCACCTTGAACTAGAAATCAGAAACATTGATGCTTCAATCTCCCGAGGTCCGAAAACTTTGACTAGTACAGCTGGTGAATACATATACAGATGGATAAGGGTAGACAACTCGCACTATGGACATACCATCATACTCAAGTACTTTGGTGGTTAACAATGGACTTATGGCCATACTTGCTTCATAACATTTATGCTTGTACTTCAAGGAAACATGTGCCAATACTCGGCTATCAAATGACATTTGAAGCGTAACACTCTACGCTCATTGAACATTCAACCAAGCATTGACACTATGTCGCAGCAAGTTCAGCAATTATTACCAAGTGACATTGTTGACAATGTATATTTATAGCTACACAGACTTGCCGTGCTGACATTTTAACACATTTGCTACCCATGACACATCTTTAAGGGAGAACCGTGTCCAGGAACTGTCATGTTCATGCCTTGTCGTACGATATGACGATGATGATGATGGAAAGAGACTGTATTATTTATTTTTATAAACTCATTATGGACAGCGATAATTTCACTTAATAACACTTGCACTTTCAGATAGCAAGAACAGGTAACCTACTACACAGTAATATTAATTCAAATATCATAGTTGATTATTTCCCTTTCCTTGGATTTCTCTCAATTACTTGCTCATTTAATGCATTACTTCAACATTGTTCTTGTGAAATATCTCCCTATTTTCATTGATCATATCTCATCAGATTACCATCTAATTTATGAGTTTGTCACATTTTCATTGATTAGTGGCCGTATATGACTTAGACGTGACTTTGATTTCATGATTTGACAATGGTGCCTAGTTGGCCGTCCTCTTAACGAGAAAGCTTTCGAGCTCCAGATACATGTTAATGTCCACAGGAAAATTCATTCATTAGTTGATGGCCGCAGCTTTATTTATGCCTGTAATGCACGGACATATAGAGAAGTATCTATTATGATTCCGTCAAGTTTGAAGACGAAGTAACATTTTTATAATATTCGTGGACTCTATTGTTTTATGACGGCTAGTTGCCAGCTCATATCTTTTGAGACGAAGGACGGACAAAGGACTGTGTCTATGATTTAACAAATGATCTTCTGATTCATTTCTTTGGAGCCTTGTTACAGTAAAGTGTCCTATTAAACGTGTTTTGAAAATGTATGGATTCAATCACGTCATTTTAAGATGTTACAGCGTCCCAGTTCAAGTTCTGTTATGCACTACATTGATATGTTACCAGCCACACGTAACAATGAAATTATACACTTTAAGCACATGTGATGTAATCATCACTCATCACTGCTCCATTCGGAGTCTGGGATTGTTGCTGCTTTCACTTTTCTGAGCGAATTAGCATAAAACAAACACCAGCGCTTGCTGTAGGGGTTTATGAACATACTATTTTCATATGTTGAGGTGTCCAGCCTCATATATAACCACTTAGCAAGGAAAACATGTCAAATTCACATTTATAAAATAAATAGTTACACTTACCCTAAAGTAACTTTTGGGAACACAATCTCCTGGCACAGTTTAGAATGGACGTAGCACTTTGATGCTTTCGAATCACTTGGTCTGGGAAAACTTTTTATTCCTCTTAAGACGGGTGATCAGATTCCTTAGGACTCAGGTCTTTGTATTTAAAAAAGCGGGTTTACATTTTTAAGTTTTCAAAGTTGGTCAAATACTTCGATCTGTCCTGGTCCTCTAAGTTTCCAGTCTTTGTATTTAAAAATGCGGGTTTACTTTTTTAGTTTTAAAGTTGCCCAGATACTTCGATCTGTCACTTATAATTTAGGAATCCTTTGTCCTCTCTTTCTGGCTCTGGTGAATCGCTAGATTGACGCGGCGGTGCAGTCTGATCTGTGACTTCAATTTTGCTAGATTATATTTCAATTCTCAGTTCAAAATACCAGATTGTACTTCCGACGAATTTGCCAATGAGAACCACTGTGTATTTCGGCTCTCACTTTACACCAATCCAATCTCTTTTGCACTATATGGGTAGGGGTGTTTAATTTTAATTTCCCCCGCGTTTTTTAAATATTACTTTTTAAAATTCCAACGCGTGACCTCTTTCTTATTTCCTGTCTAGATGCTTTCTCACCATATTTGCTCCCCAGACAGATTATCGGTAATATTGATACCAAGACGGCCAAGCGGAAGCTATTATCTAATTATCACCTGTGTTGGCGTAGTTCCTCCAGGCGGATCTCTCTAACAGACAATATGGCCTCTCTAAATCGATCGTGCGAGACCATATTGTACAAACACAAATCGCCTCTATCAAAGGTGGCTAGGCGACTTATGTGATAAAAGTGTTATCCGCTGACCGGTTTAATGAACCTGGTTTTATTACGGTTCACCTGGCGAAAGGAAACAATTCTGGGAGTGGTCACAGCACAAAGATGAACGAAGGTGCATAAAATATGCCAAATAAAATGCAGATGAAGGAGTAAGAGTAGGGCTCAAAAGTACATGTACAAACGTTTTGTCACAGTATCAAAAACACTGAATGCAGATGACCTGCTTATTTTTACAGCAGAAAAATACAAAAAACTGGCGCGAGCAAGACTAAACAGATCCCTAGCCACAATAGCTGTGTATTGTCGGCTCTGGTTGACAGACAGCTACGTCTCAAAGCCTTCATGCACGAAATAAAAGACAAGGCCAGTAGATGCCTGCATCTAGTTAAACAGCTTGCAAGCACCAGCTGGGGAACAGAAAAAGGATATCTCATACAGATGTACCTGGGATATGTCCGATCAGTCATAGATAATAACCTAATGCTACAGTCGACAATGAGCAAAACCACTCAAGCAGAGTTGGAAGAGGTCCAAAGCCAAGCTCTAAGGTTCATATCTGGGGGCATGAGTGCCCTGCCAACAGCTGCCTGTGAAATTTATGCAGACATAGAACCTTTGGATCTATGACGTAAACGTGCTGTTCTGGAAGCAAGAGAGCGCTGTAAAGCTTGAGAGAAGAACATTCAAACAGACAACTGGTTGAAAACTGGAAGCCCTTTAGCAGATTAAAACGTAGATTTTTGATAGGGGAATTAAGACATAGATTGGTCACTTCTAAATAGATTAGAACAGGTGATAGCTCAGTGAAAGGTAACGTAAAGAAAATAGATTTTCACGAGTGAGATGGTGGAAAATAGTTAGATTCTGTCCCTGAAATCGAGAAGCTTCTCTCTTTCAGCCTATCTCTACAACAGAACTTAGTTAGTCAGTCTGTCTACTAGGATATATATATATATATATATATATATATATATATATATATATATATATATATATATATATATATATATATATATATATATCACCACTCACATACACACCCACATAAGTGACGACAATTAGACGCACAGACGTAAAAACTACATGAATGGATTATGGATCTTTGTGGGCCAAGCTGACCGACACACACTATCATGTGAATATCAAATCAAATACAAATAAACATAAGGTAATGAATCAATTAAAGAGTTAGACTCATAGGTTTACTCCTCCCTCTCTCTGTTGAGACAAGATCCCGTTATGGAGAAAGTTATTAACCCCCCAAAAGAGTCAAAGGTTTATACGCTATGGTCTGAAAGTTCCCTCTAAAGTAAAGAACACAATATATTCGTTAATCTATTCTAAAAGGGCACAGCATTAGAAAAAAAACCAACTTCCACAAATAATACAAATTTAGTACATGAGTTATTCACTGAAAGAATTATTCATTCTGCATTCTCTCGCTCTGACAACCTGTGATCACCACTCAGTCTAGCTCTTACCTAAATAGGTTCTTTTCACAACATCTGGAACAATTGTTAAGGTACACCCAGACCATTCAATGTTGGTGTTCTTGGCGAATTAAGCCCCAGTTTCTCCAAAGACTAATTAATCAAAAAATGTTGGAAAACGCTTGGTTCACTGCTGATAAATGTCACTTCAATTTTTGTCCAGGTCGTAAAATAATTAAGAGGTCTAATGTTCACAGTGTACAGTAGGCTTGGAATCTTCAATCGTTAAATCGAGGGTCAGGTAAATAAAATCTGTTCAGGATCAATCTTCTTCACAACACAGTCGTTGTTATATATGTAATGTCAAATTGTGATTATGTCACTTCAACTGGCTGAAGGTATATGCACTTGGAAAATAAATCTGGATATTTATGAATCCAGTTACAATTTATTCTTAATATTTCTTAGGGTTGGTACTGTGTCTTTTACTGGGTTTAAAACACGAGACTAGACAAGTCATCTAGAAAAACCCCGATATAATATCAGAATGTTCTTCGATAAAGTATTCTCAGTGTCATATCGAATGGAAGCCGCTGGTAAGTTTTATAGGGTTTGACCTAAATACTGTATAAAAGAGAAAAGATACAAATACTTAACATAATATATTTATACACAATCCTATCCTTACCCCGCGTAAAATATAATATATTCATCCAATTCGGTTATTTAACTTTAAATTATACTACGAGCTTAGAGCTGGTCTTATCGTTTAAAAGTTCCGTGAAATAAATTCTACTTATTTTAAAAAAACTAGTCATCGTGAATTAGAAATAAATACATATTTCGTCAATACTCATGATGAATCGCAATTACTTAGTGAGTTAAAATATTCTCTGACTGGTTACTAGCAGAAATTAAATTTAAGTTATTGCTGGTATCCAATGTAACACAGGAAAACGTAGAGAATTAAAATGACGATTAAACTAGTAAATCACTCTGCACAAAATTCTTAGAGAAATATAATCGACGATTTACCACTTTGTCGTAGAGTAGTGATAGGGGAATTAAGACTTAGGTTGGTCCCTTCTGAATAGAAATAGAACAGGTGATAGCTCAGTGGGAGATAATATAAGAAATAGATTTTTCACGAGTGAGATGGTGGAAAATAATAGAGTCTGTCCCTGACACTCGAGAAGCTTCTCTCGGTCAGCCTATCTCTACAACAGATCTAGATTTGTCAGACAGTCTACTAGAATATATATAGTAATATATATATATACCACTCACATACACACACACATAAGTGACGACAGTTAGACGCACAGACGTGAAAACTATAACAATGGAATATAGATATTTTGGGACGAGCTGACCGACACACTTGAATAAGTTTATGTAAATTTTATTTATCATAAGAAAATTTCACCACAATCATAAATTTGAATATCAATCACATATAAATACACATACACATAAGTTAATGAATTACTAAAGGAATAGACCCATAGGTGTAATCCTTTCCCAATCTGTTGAGCCCCCGATCCCGTTAGCAGAAAAGTTATAGCCCCAAAGAGTCACAGATTTATACGCTATGGTCTAGGATTTTCCTCTACAGTTAAGAACAGAGTTGATATATTAATCTATTCTAAGAGGAAAACATCATTAGCAACAAACTTGCATAAAGAAAACACAAAGTGGGTGCATAAATTATACCATAAGGGAATCACTCAGTCCTGCTTTTTCTCTGTTCATTCACCAGTGGCCACTGACATTCTTTCTTACCTACAAACTTGATGTCTTGCACCTTCAGGCGCAAACTTTAGGACACACCCACACCGTGAATCCGTGTTCTTGTTGATAAAGAGAACCCCAGCTCTGCAGATACAGGTTTCATCCAATGTTCCGGCTAGCGTTCACTTTACATCTATATTTTAGGATTACTGTTTATGTCACTTGAATCAGTTCAGGTAATACATTTTTAATGGGCTCACAATGTCAGAATCTCGAGGTTTCCAGTACTTAGGAAATGACAGGTTGGTAACTTCTCTCAATATAAAATTATTGGTCACACCACAATAAGTCAAACGTCGGAAATGTTACTGTTTGTAATTTTTCTCGCCACAAGGTACATGAGATTTAGGGAAGAAATATAATCTGGCTCGATAGGCCCAGTTACTGCATTTAGTTTTAAAGTTCGTGAGATGGGTACTCTGTCTCCTTCTGGATGCAAACGCAATGCCAGACAGATTTTAACTTGTAAACCTACGTATTTAAGTACAAAAATGTTTCTTCTAGGTTATTCTCATATATACTAAACCTCTGGTAGATTTTGGGCTTGACCCATATACTGTATAAAAAAAAGAAACATACAGAAACTTAATCATAATATTATACACACCTCCTATCCTACCCTCGCGTAAAATATAATATGTTCACTTCGGTTATTTAACTTAAATTATAAACCGCAAAGTTAGAGCTTGTCTTATCGTTTAAAACTCCCGTGAAATAACTCTAGTCATTTAAAAAGAAATCAATCATCATGAATTAGAAATACGTACATATTCCGTCAATACTCAAATGATAAATCAGTGCATTTACTTAGTTAGTTAAATATATTGTCCGACTGGTTACTAGCAGTGAATAAAATTTATATTATAGTTTAGCTAGAAATTATTATTTATTCTGCTATCCACTGTAACACAGTAAAACTTAGAGAATTATCAAATGACGGACCTATTCTAGAAAATCACTTCGGCACAGAAAATTTAGTGAAGATATAATTCGAACTAACAATAAACACTCGACAATACTAGTCAATATTATTACCTCCAAAACAGAACTACAGGCTATCTCCACGAAACTGAGAACTTCACTTATACAGGTATTCTAGAACGAAGCAATCTGTCTTCTGAAAATGAGGAGTACTGAATGAATGAAGTCTAAACTGCTGGGGTTTAAATATTAGAAATCAAAGAAATAGCCTAGACTTAATACATTTAGCACCTACGTCCAGATTTACATATTTCCTGCTCATTCTGCAAATCAAACGAATTCTTCACACTGAAACCGAAATAGACTCAGGAGAATCGAGCTAACAGTCTCTCTTAGATCTTGTGTAACATGATTTACCAGACCGTGCGAGCTTTTCTTCGCTCGAGAATTCTCAATATTCTGCCTGCAGACTATGGTCATAAACGCAATATAAGCGAGCTTGTCTTTGATCTCAAATCTTTCACCGTGAATAATTAACTTATAGGCGAACAGATCAGGGAAAAGTGATAGACAATGGTCTTCCTTATTATTCCTGTCGAGAACGAATTAACACGATTCGATCTCTCATCAAAGAACTTAGCTAACCGCAATAAAATGCGTTGCTAAATTAGAAAGGAAATGACAAAGGTTTGAATTGCTAACAATCTAGCGTATGCGAAAAAGGTAAAAGAGCGAAAGAAAGGTAAAAGACAAGTGAAGAATAAAGAATAGATATATGAAATCTATTAATCATAATATCTCTGCCACACACTTAATCACTCAAAACTACTAGTCTAGTATATTTACCTTTACACAACTGCTTCTAGACTATTCTCCAACGATAAACTAAGAAACTTCTCTTAATACAAAGGATTTATAGAAATCGCCGCTAGACGCCTTAAAAAGCTGAGGAGTACTGAGTAACTTTTAGTTAGAATACTCTGGTATATATACATCTGGAATCAAAAAGAAAGTTATAACTTGCAGACACTTGCTAGATGTTCGTACCCACGGTGGATCTACGTTCAGATCTATAAATCAAAGATCTACTCACACTAACGCCGAAAAACCAGAACTCCCCATTCTCGCTAAAGTCAGGCATATACGTAATTGACCAGACCGTGTTTAATTACTTTATTACTTGCAGACATGGTCATCGAGCGAAGCTCGTCTTTGATCTGGCAATACGCCGTGTTTAATTACTTCACTAGCGAACAGTTTTACAAGGGAAGTAATAAAAGTTGTCTACCACTTGGTTCCAAAGTTATCTGCTCTTAGTACTAAAAGTAATTCATCCTTCTGATCTCTGTCTAATCTCCTACAACGATTTACCAGTCGCTGACGAAAAATCTCCAGGTAACATAGCTAATTTAGTCTGCTGGTGATCTACATCAAAGGAATTAACGAACAGCAATAAACTGTGCGTGCTAAATGGGAAAGAGAGACAGATCTATTCTGAGTAATAGGAGGTTTAAGTTAACCCAACAGGCGTAGGTGAAGACAGGTAAAAAAAAATAAAGATAAAGAAAATAGATATATGAAATCAATTATCATAATCTGCCACAGACGTCCCCGCTTAAGATATGGAACCATTCCATGTCCACTTTATGGAAAGAGATTTCCTATATCAGTAGCTTCTGGGTGACTGTTATCTTCCCTCTCATCTTCCTAATCCGTCTCCTCAATTCCTATTCATGCAATCTGCTCCAACGTTTTCTCATTCTTTGGAATGCATTCCGTTTGCGCTTGAAAGAGTGTCGCCGAGTTTGACATTCTTGGAAGATTTCGTGTGTTTGCAGTGGAATTTCCCTGCAACAATCGTCATCTTCGTCAGTTTTCGCGATCGCCAGAAGATGTTCGGAGGACAGCAATGGTCTTTCCAAGTATTTCTTTAACATATTTACATGGTAGACCTTCTCCTTTCCTTTAATAGAGATCTGGTAGTTAGCCCTTGAGATCTTTTTAAGGACGGTAAACGGTCCTTGCCATCCGATACGTAGTTTGTTGTTTCCAGTTTGGAGTAGCAACAAAACTTTGTCTCCTGCTTGCAATTCTCTTTCTTTCGCGGCTTTCCTGTATCGGTTAGCGTGCTTTGCGCGTGCTCGCTTAAGGTCGGTCGTTGATGGGTCCCATCCTAGTTTCAACCGTTCCTTCAATTCCGACACATATTTACTGGCTGAGACGACTGTCTCATCAGCCTTCTGGTCTGTCAGCGACTGAAGTAAGGCTTCAAGCGGCCCCTTAAAAGGTCTGCCGAATAAAAGTGTAGCTGGGGGAAATCCTGTGGAAGTATGTGGGGCTTCCTTGTAGGCGAATAAAGCTGCAGGTATACAAAGATCCCAATCTTCAGGTTTCTCTTGTCCCAGTTTACATAGCATCATGTTGAGGTTTCCGTTGGCACGTTCTACTAACCCACTTCCGGTCGGATTATAAGGGCTTGTGTAGATGCTCTGGTTCCTCAAGATCTTAACGATCTCATCCATTAACAGGTTACGGTATGGGGATCCGTTATCCGTCAACACTTGTTGAGGGAATCCCAACCGAGGAAAAATCTGCACGAGGGCTTCTGCGACATGCTTGGCATCCGCGCATGTTAGCGGTATAGCTTCTGCCCATAAAGTGCATGTGTCGACTACGGTCAGGATGAACCTGTTCCTTCTTTTAGTCCTTTCTAAGGGTCCTAAAATGTCGATCACAACCCGTTCAAATAGTGTCGCCACTACTGGCATTTCACCCATGGAAACTGCGGATGTCAAATGCTTGGGTGGCACCAGTTGGCACTTGGCACAGGATTTGACATATCTGATAATATCAGTATCCCTTCAGACGAGAAGAAAACTGCTGAAAAGTTTCAGAGCTCTCCTTTCATCTGTTTCGAAACAGTTGCAAACATTTGCGAACGTTCATTTCAAAGCGCTCAAGCAAAAGCTTTCTTCAACATGTCGTAATTGTCTTGTTGGTTGCTTTTCAGTTTTGAGTAAACTTCATACGCAGACTCTTTTAGGGCCTGGGAACGTTTCAAGCACCAACGCGACCTCTCTAAACCGTACAGATTGGCCATTGTTTCAAATTTCTCTAGATACGTGTCAATCTTCTCATTAGAGCAAGGGAAAGATTCTAGAGCGAAAGACATAGCGGTGAGTTGAGGAGATTGAGTGTTAGAAGGATCTGTTAAGGAAGAATGAGGAGAGGACCCTCCATTGCTGGAGGTAGAAGCAGCCCCACGGGTTTGAACCTCTAGAGCTTTGAGTGCCTACTCATGCTGTCGTCGTTGCTCATTTTCTCTTTCCAAATGCTGTCTCTCCTTCTCTCTTTCCTCATGCTGTCTTTCCTTCTCTCTTTCCTCATGCAGTCTCTCCTTATCTCTTTCCCTGCGAATTTCCATTTCTTCCTCAATCTTCCTCTGCTCTCTAGCTTCTTCTGCTTTTTCCTTCTGCTCCGCATCATATCTGTCGAGTTCGTCCCTGACGAAAGCTTTCGCTTCCTCTCCGTCCAATCCCTCTTCTCTTGCTTCCTCTCTGAGCATCTCCCTAAGCTTTGCCCGCTCTGCCATTGTAAAGAACTGTCTAAGTGTTAATCGAGAAGGAAGTAAGAAAAAGGATACACTGGTTCCCTAACACTTACGAGAAATTACTTAACAAAATATAATAATAATAACTGGGATACCTCCTCCTAATTAGATATCTAACTATCGCTGCTATTAATTTGCAATAATCTCCTAATGCAGACGACTACGCTAAATAATTGGTAGTAGATTATCACTAAAAAAAATAAGTTACTACAGTGGAAAGAGAAAAAAAATTCCTGGGAAACATTTTTAAGGAAAAAAGAATCACTTAATTTAAGTCCACTATCAAGTTCACCCCTGAATTCAGTTAGTGTAAAAGAGGCAATATGTGTGGTCAGCAAGCCAATAAACAGATCGTTTGTCTAGGGGATAATTATTTTTAAAGATATATTACTCCACGAGACAACCACACTCTTTCTCTATCTAGACTGTAAAGATTATAAGATCAAAATCCCGGTAAACGAGAAATTTTCTGTCTTACTTGCTCAGGATTAGAGTTCAATTCCAGGAAAACGAGCCCACATTTATCGTCTCGTTTTCCTGTTCTAAGTTCAAAATTATCCTTCGGACGAACTCACATTTGTCGTAGATTTTTGATAGTGGAATTAAGACATAGATTGGTCCCTTCTAAACAGATTAGATCAGGTGATAGCTCAGTGAGAGGTAACGTAAAGAAAATAGATTTTCACGAGTGAGATGGTGGAAACTAGTTAAATTCTGTCCCTGAAATCGAGAAGCTTCTCTCTTTCAGCCTATCTCTACAACAGAACTTAGTTAGTCAGACAGTCTACTAGAATATATATATATATATATATATATATATATATATATATATATATATATATCACCACTCACATACACACCCACATAAGTGACGACAGTTTGATGCACATACGTGAAAACTACATCAATGGATTATGGATCTTTGTGGGACAAGCTGACCGACACCCGTAATAAAGTTTATGTAAATTTATTTATCATAAAGAACTTTACAACAACACTATCATGTGAACATCAAATCAAATACAAATAAAACATAAGTTAATGAATCAATTAAAGAGTTAGACTCATAGGTTTACTCCTCCCTCCCTCTGTTGAGACAAGATCCCGTTATGGAGAAAGTTATTAACCCCCCAAAAGAGTCAAAAGTTTATACGCTATGGTCTGAAAGTTCAATCTAAAGTAAAGAACATAATATATACATTAATCTATTCTAAAAGAGCACAGCATTAGAAAAAAAAAACAACTTGCGCAAATAATACAAAGTTAGTACATGAGTTATTCACTGAAAGAATTATTCATTCTACATTCTCACGATCTGACAACCTGTGATCACCACTCAGTCTCGCTCTTACCTAAATAGGTTCTTTTCACAACATCTGGAACAATTGTTAAGGTACACCCTGACCATCCAATGTTGGTGTTCTTGGCGAATTAAGCCCCAGTTTCTCCAAAGACTAATTAATCAAAAAATGTTGGAAAACGATTGGTTCACTGCTGACAGTAGGATGCTGATAAATGTCACTTCAATTTTTGTCCAGGTTGTAAAATAATTAAGAGGTCTAATGTTCCCAGTGTACAGTAGGCTTGGAATCTTCAATCGTTAAATCGAGGGTCAGGTAAATAAAATCTGTTCAGGATCAATCTTCTTCACAACACAGTGGTCGTTATATTTGTAATGTCAAATCGTGATTATGTCACTTCAACTGGCTGAAGGTATATGCACTTGGAAAATAAATCTGGATATTTATGAATCCAGTCACAATTTATTCTTAATATTTCTTAGGGTTGGTACTGTGTATTTTACTGGGTGTAAAACACGAGACTAGACAAGTCACCTAGAAAAACCCCGATATAATATCAGAATGTTCTTTGATAAAGTATTCTCAGAGTCATATCGAATGGAAGCCGCTGGTAAGTTTTATAGGGTTTGACCCAAATACTGTATAAAAGAGAAAAGACACAAATACTTAACATAATATATTTATACACAATCCTATCCTTACCCCGCGTAAAATATAATATATTCATCCACTTCGGTTATTTAACTTTAAATTATACTACGAGCTTAGAGCTGGTCTTATCGTTTAAAACTTTTGTGAAATAAATTCTACTTATTTAAAAAAAAACTAGTCATCGTGAATTAGAAATAAATACATATTTCGTCAATACTCATGATGAATCGCAATTACTTAGTGAGTTAAAATATTCTCTGACTGGTTACTAGCAGAAATTAAATTTAAGTTATTGCTGGGTATCCACTGTAACACAGGAAAACTTAGAGAATTAAAATGACGATTAAACTAGTAAATCACTCTGCACAAAATTCTTAGAGAAATATAATCGACGATTTACCACTTAATCACTCAAAACTAGTAGTCTAGTATATTTACCTTCACACAACTGCTTCTAGACTATTTTCCAACGATAAACTAAGAAACTTCACTTAATACAAAGGATTTCTAGAAATCACCGCTAGACGTCTTAAAAAGCTGAGGAGTACTGAGTAACTTTTAGTTAGAATACTCTGGTATATATACATCTGGAATCAAAGGGAAAGTTATAACTTGCTGACTCTTGCCAGATGTTCGCACCCACAGTGGATCTACGTTCAGATCTATAAATCAAAGATCTACTCACACTAACGCCGAAAAACCAGAACTCCCCGTTCTCGCTAAAATCAGGCATATACGTAATTGACCAGACCGTGTTTAATTACTTTATTACTTGCAGATATGGTAATCGAGCGAAGCTCGTCTTTGATCTGGCAATGCGCCGTGTTTAATTACTTCACTAGCAAACAGTTTTACAAGGGAAGCAATAAAAGTTGTCTACCACTTGGTTCCAAAGTTATCTGCTCTTAGTACTAAAAGTAATTCATCCTTCTGATCTCTGTCTAATCTCTTACAACGATTTACCAGTCGTTGCCGAAAAATCTCCACGTAACATAGCTAATTTAGTCTGCTGGTGATCTACATCAAAGGAATTAACGAACAGCAATAAACTGTGCGTGCTAAATGGGAAAGAGAGACAGATCTATTCTGAGTAATAGGAGGTTTAAGTTAACCAACAGGCGTAGGTGAAGACAGGTTAAAAAAAATGAAGATAAAGAAAATAGATATATGAAATCAATTATCATAATCTGCCACATCATGTTTCCAAGCTTTTGTTCATTTTACTGTTCAGTACTTTTGTATATTTAAAGGTAAGCTTATGTTCATTTTACTGTGCTTTTGTATACATATAGTGGGTTATTTAGCTTTCGCACACATTCGCAAGTGATATATAGTGCGTTATTTACGTTTTTCGGCGGCCAAAATGCATTTGCAAACTAAAAAAAGACTGGGTTCCGCTTTTTGACGATTTCCGCTATTCGACATTGATCTGGTCCCTAACCTGTCGAATAAGCAGGGGACGCCAGTACAGCAGAACGACATCACCTCCCACAGACACGAGAGATGTAATTGAAAAATACCCAGTCGATTATCCCGTTTCACAACGGGCTGATCACCCGTTTGCCAGTCACTTCGATTACGGAAACAACAGCAAATGGATTGATTTGCCGTTGCCCTAAAGACGCCATTAGGCGTGATGGGAAAAAAATGGCAATGAAAACCTATCTGCTGTTGCCCTAAGACGCCACTAGGCGTAATGGCCACTGACTGCTTTGACGGTCGGTGGCTAAGGACGGAAGAAGAAGAAGAAGAATTATCCCGTAAAGGAGTCAAAACTTCTAATAATTTAAACCACACTCATAGTGCCCTTGACAATATGTTTCCTATTTTATGCCAATGTTATATATGATTCGACACAAGGTACAATTATAATACAGATGGAGGAAATGTTTATCGTTCGTCGGCAAAGAAACCTTAGAAAAGTACTATATTTATACAAAGCTGTTGGGGGGAAATAACATGCTAACCATAATATTTCCATAGTCAATCTTCAAATAAGCATACTTGTACAATCTAGAAAAATTTTATTTTTCATTGCGAAAGAAAAGTGTTTTTAATTAATAATGGAATTGAGATTCAGAGATCTAACTATCGTAGATAATGAGAAATAATGTCGGTGCAGAGCAGCCAGGTTAAGCGGGCGTAAATCAGAACACATGTAAACACATAATTAAAAACGAGCAAAACAGCAACTAAATAAACCAGCAGCGCTTGAATATAATTTCAAAATCAAAGACACCAGAAAAGTCGCTGACCAATGAAAAGATAGACCGATGAATTCGAGATAGGCTAATATATTATAACATTAGAATTACATGAGACAAAAATTCAAAGCCAGTGACAACACAATGTATTGGATTTTCCAAGTTACTCTCTGAACTTCTGTCACGTTACCTATAAAAATCTATGGGTAGTTAATTTCAGGAAAATGACCCATTATTTCTGCATGATGATAATCGATGTTTAATTTCTAGAGTTCTCATGAGAGTGTGCAATTGCTATAAAGCTTATGGAATTAATTACAGCGGGTTATATTTTTTTCTATTACCTTAATGCACTTTTCTGCTATTGGATGTCTTGAAGGATCTAATGGGGCGTTTCAGAGCATTTGGTGATTCCTCACAAACGATGTGTAAGTTTGGTGATTTTTGTCTATTAGTACTTTTGACATGGTGAATATAAGCGATTAGGAATGGCGAGTCTACAATTTGTATGCTCATGTAGACCACCTTCCTGAAGAGGGTAGGTGGGACTCCCTTATAGATTTGTCCCACGAACCTAACAAAAGGTGTTTAATTGCTGGCGATTTCAATGCCAGGTCTAAGGAGTGGTATAACATCACGGACAATAGACAGGGTATGGCCTTGAGTCGGGCATTACTGAACACAAACTTAATCATCTTGAATGATGGACGCCCAACACGACTGGCAACTAAACCTGGGGACACTGATGGCGTCATAGATCTGGCATTGATTTCTAATGCTGCCGCAACCCTTGCATGTTGGAATGTACTAGGAGCATAGGAAAGTGATCATCAACCTTGTGTAGTCCTTATTGTAAAGGGGAGGGCAACCAGACACAGGAGGCCTAAACACACTTTTAAGTACCCTGCAGGCTCACATGACTACATATATTGCATCAAAATGCCAGGAAAAAGACAGCTGACCTTTCACTCAACCACCCTGGTGGAACGAGGATGTAGAAAAAGCATGGATAGCGACGAAAGAATGGAAGAAAGTGTGGTGGGTTTTGATGTTAAAGAAATAGATATTATTTGTACCAGATGTGAGGTCAGCTGTGCAAGCCCCTGAGATTAGTTATTTATGAATATGTTCTCAGGGACCTGTCTGCTACCACCCTATGACCTCAACCTGTCATATATTTTCTCCTAGTTAAGTGTAAAGGTGTGTGAGTGTTGTCTAGCTAAATGTCTAGGGTATATGCGATGTAATGTAATGAAATGACAACACTACACTTATAAATTAATGAACAATAATGAAACAAGTCACTGTTAAAGTTTAAATTTTAAATCTTTTTTCTTCACAATTTATTTTCCTGTATCTCAGTTCTTTTTTTTTGGATACAGGAATACTGAAAACTCAAGGTGATAATGAAATGTATTTACAACAATTAATTCAAACTATAAATGAGTCTGTTATTATTCACAACTATATAAAAATGTCACTCTTGAAAAGTGTCAATTAAATCTTGATCCTATGAACGGGTAATAATGGAAAGAACGGCTGTGCTCATCATGTTCTGAACTAGGAAATACACATTTGGAAAAGAGAGTGGTTAATCTGAGGTATCATGTGCCCGTGGACGAATTCTTATCTTTGTAATAGCTGGAATACAAGATGGTTTCAGTCCAAGCTAACAGCTTCAAACTGCCAAGTCAGGATACTGCCCTTGAATTCTCAACAGTGAGGCAAACAGACAATACTGCCTCAATTCTTCAGGTGCAGATGTACATACAGGTATATGTTGACCAATGGCGCACTTTGATTCAGAGATGAAACCCTGGAATGAGAGTAATAAGCCCATCCTCAACACCTCATATACCTCTCTCTATCCCTAACTATTAAACATTTTCAACCTGGTCAGAATCAGCATGGTAACTAAACAATTAGTTAACGTTCTTATTTGGTTTTGTACCCCATTCATGGTCAGATAATCTTTCAAACTTCAGTTTGACACTTTCCTTGACATAGGAAACATTTTAATTAATTATATCAAGTCATGTGCAAACACGGTGACTTGCTGAAGAAGACGGCCAGTGGTTTTCTGGTCTTACATCATAAAACTGTACACTGTACATCAATTTCTCCATTACTATTTAATTTTATTTTCTCCCAAAGTGTCAGTAAGCCTGTCTGGCTTTTCTACAAAATGATAATATCCTTCTTAACAACTTTGTGACACAACACAAAGTTTGATGTTGGCGCTTTCCTATATATGCCTCTACCCATAGAATTTTCATACATATTCAATAATACATACATAATAATAATAATAAAAATGATGATATAAATGTTGTTTTCTTGCCGCATCAATGAAATATTCCTACTAATTAGTTTAATTAGCGATAATATAATCACTTCCAGATCGCTTGCTGGTGCAGATCAGCAAAGGCAAAATCGTACTGAAATTCTTGCCTTTAACACAACAGTAGTGTAGGAAATATATTTTACAAGTGGCACCTAACGCCGATTTTAAATTGTTTTTATCACTACTGTTAGTCTATGAGGGTTCCAAAGGTTGTTATTGCCGGGAGTTGTAGTTAGGATAAGCTCTCACTGCAGATAAAATACTTCTATGGCACGCGCCTCAAACAGCCTCTGACAACCAAGTCCAGCTTCCGGCCTTCACGTGTGGCTCAATTTGAGCCCGGCGGAACTGTTTCCACTGACGGGAGAAGGGGCAAAGGCGAGCGACTGGCGCCTTAAAACCAACAGCTTCGCGCAGATAGGGCTCGTGATCCTTGGTTGGTAGCTTATCTAAGAGAAGGAACTCTGAATTCAAACCACCGCTGCCTTGCGGGAATATCCATTTATTGAATTGGCTTCGGGAGTAAACCCTGAGGATAAATCCGGAGTCGGAGTCCCTAAGGCAGTCTAATGTCGATTCGACATTATTCTGGCAACTCCTGCGACATGGCTGGTACCAAACTGTATCGGCTACTGCCGTTCCTTTGGATCTACCGGCTGTGTGGAGAGGGGGAACATGCTGCATGGGCAACAGCTTGATCTCCATATAACTGTGCCCAAGCTCGCGCCCTGGAGAGGACACTCCAGCTTCACCCTATAAGTGTCGGCAAAACACGGGAAGTAGCAGTTACCGGTTATAAGCATTTTGCCTAATTGGCGTAGGGCATGGCGCCAGGGGCTACTTCCGACAGTGGGAGAGGTTCTAGGATCTCACTGGACAGCTACCGCCCGCTTCAAGCTGGGCAGCCCCCAGTCAATAAGGTGTTGTCCCGCCACTGTCTGCTTTCCCCATTGGGTGCATGGGGATTAGGGTCAAACCCGAACTGTGGACAGAAAATTTTGCACCAAGCAATTATCGAAAAAATAGAAATAAGGAAACTCTCAGATTGGGATGCTGGAACGTCCGGACTATGTTGACTGGACTATCCGAAAACCTACAGGATGTAAACGATGTAAGGAAGACAGCCATAATTAATGATGAGCTTAAACGACTTCAGGTGGATATAGCTGCACTTCAGGAAACGCGCCTGACGGGCTCTGGAACGGTGAGCGAGAAGGACTACACATTTTATTGGCAAGGGAAAGATCTTAATAAAGCTAGAGAACACGGAGTAGGTTTTGCGGTCAAAAAATCGCTAACTAAAATGGTTGAACCAGGCGAGAATGGATCAGAACACCTGTTAACGCTCCGCCTGCAAACTAGCACAGGTCCCATCACCCTTGTCAGTGTGTATGCTCCTACTCTGTACTCTGCCTCAGAAGCTAAAGATGAGTTCTACGAGAATCTAACAGCAATTATCAAAAGCATACCTAGGCAAGAACAGCTTGTTCTCCTTGGTGACTTTAACGCTAGAGTGGGTGCCGATAATGTTTCATGGCCTTCGTGTCTGGGCAGGTTTGGTATTGGCAAGATGAATGAAAATGGACAACGGCTCTTAGAGTTGTGCGTCCACCATGACCTCTGCGTGACCAACACCTACTTTCAGACAAAACCCCAGCATAAGGTGTCATGGAGACACCCACGATCCAAGCACTGGCACCAACTTGACCTGATTCTCGTCAGAAGGCCACTCCTCAGGTCTGTGCTCTCCATGCGCTCGTACCATAGTGCAGACTGTGATACAGATCACTCCTTGGTTTGTTGCAAAATCAGAGCACAACCAAGAAAACTCTATCGTGTCAGACATGAAGGGAAACCACGCATTGATACCAGCAAGATGTCAGACCCTTTCATGATCGCTCAATTCACTGCGACCTTCGAGAAAGTGCTCAGTAACCCTCAGAATGGTAATACTATTACAGAGAACTGGGAGCATCTACGGAACACCATTCAAAGTACTGCACTTGCCACCTTTGGTAAGAAAACAGCAAAGTCAAATGACTGGTTTGATGCTTCATCAGATGTGATGGCACCTGTCATTGAAGCTAAGCGCAGTGCTATGAATGAATACAAACGTTCACCGAGTGCCAGAACCCTACAGATCCTGAGGGCTACGAGAAGCAAAGTTCAACAAACTGCTCGACGCTGTGCAAATGACTACTGGCTCCAGCTCAGTGAGAGCATCCAGATCGCAGCGCAAACAGGCAACATTAGACAAATGTATGACGGTATAAAGAAAGCACTTGGCCCCCATAAAAGTAAGACGGCACCGCTAAAAACCATCAGCGGAGAGAAGCTAACCGATAAGGGTAAGCAGATGGAGAGGTGGGTCGAGCACTACTCTGAGATTTACGCTAGAGACAATACCGTTACGCCTGCAGCCCTTGATGGTGTCAACAGTCTGCCAACTATGGAGGAGCTGGATGCCGAACCAACATTAGAGGAACTCAGCAAGGACATTGATAGCTTGGCCTCTGGCAAAGCACCAGGCAGTGATGGGATTCCTCCTGATTTAATCAAATGCTGTAAGAGCACGCTATTACATCCCCTGCATAGGATGCTGTGCCAGTGCTGGGAAGAGACAACTATTCCTCAAGACATGCGAGATGCCAAGATTGTAACACTGTATAAAAATAAAGGAGACAGAAGTGATTGCAATAACTACAGAGGCATCTCTCTTCTTAGTATTGTTGGTAAGGTTTTTGCCAAAGTCATCTTAATGCGACTACACAAGTTAGCTGAGCGCATATATCCAGAGTCACAGTGTGGATTCCGAGCAGGCAGATCAACAACAGACATGATCTTCTCTCTCCGCCAGCTTCAGGAAAAATCAAGAGAGCAGAAGAGACCATTATATATTGCCTTTATAGACCTCACAAAAGCATTCGACCTGGTTAGTAGGGATGGACTCTTTAAAATCCTCCTGAAAATAGGCTGCCCTTCTAAAATGCTGGAAATGATAAAGTCATTCCATGACGGCATGAAGGGAACAGTCCAATATGCTGGAAGCACGTCACAGCCCTTTGATATACGAAGTGGCGTTAAACAAGGCTGTGTTCTGGCTCCGACCCTCTTCGGAGTCTTCTTTGCCTTACTCTTGAAACATGCATTCAGAGATGCAACTGAAGGAATATGCCTTCACACTAGGTCAGATGGCCGTCTGTTTAATCTTTCAAGGCTGAAGGCAAAAACAAAAATCAGAAGGGTCACTATAAGAGACTTGTTGTTCGCTGATGATGCTGCAGTCGTCACTCAAAGCCAACAGGAGCTTCAGAGCTTGATGAATCGCTTCACTAAAGCATGCAAGGACTTTGGCCTCACAATAAGCCTAAAGAAAACGAATGTGCTGAGTCAGGATGTGGGTGCTGCACCAGTTATCACTATCGATAACTATGAATTGGCAGTGGTGCACCACTTCACATACCTAGGGTCTACCATCAATGACAAACTCTCACTGGATACAGAAATCGAAAGCCGCATTGGCAAAGCTGCAGCTACATTTGCCCGCCTCACATCGCGTGTTTGGGGAAACTCTAAACTCACAATGAAGACCAAAGCTGCGGTATATAATGCCTGCGTCACCAGCACACTCCTATATGGCAGCGAGACCTGGACGACCTATGCTAAGCAAGAAAGAAGGCTCAATACCTTCCATTTGCGGTGTCTACGCCGCATCCTCGGCATCTCGTGGAAAGATAAAGTGACAAATGTCGAGGTGTTGTCACGTGCTGGCCTTCAAAGTATGTATACGCTTCTTAGACAGCGCAGACTTCGCTGGCTTGGCCATGTTCGCCGCATGGATGATGGTCGCATCCCAAAAGATATCTTCTACAGACAGTTAGCAGATAGCAAGAGAACAGTTGGGCGACCACAGCTGAGGTTCAAAGATGTGTGCAAGAGAGATATGAGGGCACTGGACATGGATCCAGCAACATGGGAGGATGAAGCTGCCGATCGCACTAAGTGGCGATGCTATTTACGGCGCCACCTCAGATTGGGCGAAGAGAGGCTCACACAAGAAGCAGAGGTGAGGAGAAAACGTCGAAAGGAGCACCATGTAAATAAGCAGCTGAGGGCTGTCACCTCAAGGGCGCATTCCCATAGTCAGTTATGACTGTAGGGGCTATTATTATTATTATTATTATTAGTCTATGAGACTCCAGCCAATCAGGGACTATTATGCCTCTTGCGTCCTTTTGCAAATTGAAACTTCAACTTTCAAACTTTGGGATTACCTCCCCCTCTTCCAATATGTGGCAAGCTGAGAGAGATATACATCTGTTCGTCCATCTGTCTTCTACCAATATCTCGGTTATTTATTAAGTGTTTCAAATTCTGAAAAGTAATTATTGATCAGGCTGCTGTCTGTCCCACAGTAGTTATGTTTTTATTCTTTCCTTTATTATATTTACTATTATTGTTTTTCCCCTTTATTTATTCAAATAACATATTTTTCTATCTACGGTAAGATACATTAACACCTCAATCTTCTATTTAACCATTAATGTCATTGTATTTGTCAACTGTCCTTTCTTTTACTGTGTAAGAAAATTATCTAAGTTTTCTTCTCTATCCTTCTATGTCCCGCTTGGGTTCAAATTTCAAATTTCTGTAAACAACGAACTCGTGACCCTACCACCTATGCTCCTTTTCTTCCCTTCTCGTACTGTATTTTCAAATATTCTACGTTAATCGTATTATTTGTCTGTAACTAGCGTTCTCATTCAAAATTGAAACAGCGCATCTGCAATACGTCACAAAATTGCGACCTTTAGGCCGGATGTACGAACTGTGTAAATTAATATGAAATTAATATGAAACAAATATAAAGGTATGTTATCAGGCACTCGCAGGAAATAAAGAAGTAGAACACCAGACAACAGAAAAACAACAGACATGAGTGGCTTACCCAGGATTTGAACACTGGACCTTCCGTGCGACAACACCGCCTAGCCATGCAAGCGAATCACACTATCCGCTCTGCCATCTACGCATCATCAAAAAATGATGTTTCAATGGCAGGTCAATAGTGCAAACCACAATACACGACACCAGAAGTCCTCCATGGGCAGTTCAGCCTATTAATGACGCAATCACTTCTGTTGTATTTCTATCAAGCAGTATAGGCCGAATCCAACAAGACCCTTAGGACCTTAATACTGTGTCCAGTAAATGATAGTAGACTAGAACAGTGAGAACAGGATAGTGGGTAGGTTTGGTATTGTACAAACATTTATTACAAATAAGGGAGGGAAACCTGAGGCCTGTAAACAGTAAATTAATATGAAATTAATATGAAACAAATATAAAGGTGTGTGTGTGTTTTTCCTTTCAGTCTGCGGATCTAAGAGGTTATACATTTTGAACTGCGTGTCGAGCGAAAGGGGACTGTATGGTTTTGTGTCGTCTTTTTAGAAACATGCTACGGTATTTCCACGCACTATCGTTTTCGGCTTGCGAGACCAAAAGAACCAAACGTGTGTCAAATGATAGCATTCTTCCGTCTCTCCTTTCCCCTTCCTCGTGTTTTCTTCTGTCCATTTTACTTAGAATGACTAAGCCTTGCCTTTTCAAAATTGTTACCGTTTGTGTCTTAAGGACGAGGTATAAAAAGTTAGTACTGACCTGCAGGCGGGGCGATGATGTTTCACACAACTCCACTATTTTATCCCTATATGATTTTATCTCTATAAACAAGAATATTATCTATTTGATCGGTGTAATCTCTGATTTTATGACACAACTCCCCACTTTAGAACATGCTTCTGATGCAAGTTCATGATCTGAGATACACATAGATCAAATTAACTCATTAGGTCTTGTGAATACTCTGAGTTTCGTCAAACGGGTGCCTACTCAAGAAGTCTGCTCCCACATTTTGCGAACCCGGAATGTATTCGATAGTAAATGAATAAGGTTGGATGAGTAATGACCACCTTACTTAACGATCATTTTCATGCTTTGCCTGTGCCAAAAATACGAGAGGCTGGTGATCTGTTTGGACCATGAATGCTATGGCGACCGGGGGTGATACAGGAGTCAAACCCGGGCGACGGGCTTTTGAGGATTTTTCGTCGACCGGGATTCTACCATAGAGATAGATCTGGAACTTTTTTATAGCCCAGATTAAAGCTAAACATTCTTTTTCACTTGTTGAATAGTTTTGCTCCGCATTGTTCAACTTGCGGCTAGCATAAGCAACTGGGTTTAATTCCCCATCAAGTGAAGTGGACCTTTGTAATAATGTAGCCCGTAATCCGACGTTGCTAGCGTCCGTTCTCACCACAAATTTCCGACTCAAATCAGGTAATTTCAATATCGGTTTGCTGGTGAGTTTCTCTTTTAACTCCTGGTATGCTAATTCACACTGTGCTGACCAAATAATTCTATCAGGTTGTCCCTTACGAGTTAAATCTGTCAGAGGAGCACATATAGAGTTAAAGTTCTTTATGTATTTCTGGTAAAAACCACACAATGATACAAAAGATCTCACATCTTTTTTTGTCTGTGGCCTCGGTGCTCTCTGCAATTTCTCCAAGTTCTTGGGGTCAGGGGTCATGCTGCCCTGATATACCGTGTGTCCCAAGAATTCCAACTCTTTACAACCGACACAACATTTGGTTGGTCTAGCAGTCAAGTTTGCCTCTCTGAGCCTATCGAATAGCATATTCAGAGAGTCAACGTGTTCTTCGAATGTTTCCGTAGCGATGAGGATATCATCCATGAAATTCGTTATGCATGGATTGTTCAGTGGATCCAACAACTTTCGCATCA
Source organism: Oreohelix idahoensis (assembly GCA_024509875.1). Taxonomy (NCBI): domain Eukaryota; kingdom Metazoa; phylum Mollusca; class Gastropoda; order Stylommatophora; family Oreohelicidae; genus Oreohelix; species Oreohelix idahoensis. The sequence goes on from JAMPIV010022706.1 coordinate 555,383, forward strand.
TCCTAGAAAACACACTCGGGGCATTTTTCAACTCAAACGGCAACATGTTGAACTCATAATGGCCTTCCGAGGTGCTAAAGGCTAAATAAGGTCGAACCTCAGGCTTTACTGGAATTTGATAATAGCCTTTGCTAAGATCCACCTTAGAAAAATATTTTGCCTTGTTCAGCCTGGCAAACACCTGATTTGTATCAGGTAATGGATCCACCTGACTTTCTGTGACAGCATTCAGTTTCCTGTAATCTATACACAGTCTATGTTCCCCAGATGGTTTCCTCAACAAAACCACACTAGAGCTATAAGGAGATTCACTGTGAGAAATAATCCCTTCTTTCAACAAATACTCTATCTCCTCTTTCAACGCTTTTTCCTTAGCGAAAGGAATAGTATAGGCTCTCATACAGATGGGTGTTGGGTCTATTAACTTCATATCGTATTCCAACAAATTGGTGTGCCCCGCCTTATCTGTTAACACGTCTGTATGTTCAATCAGAACCTTTTGAATCTGCTCCCTCTGAGTTTTTGTCCAGTGTTTACTGACTTTCACTTGTGCCGGTGTTTCACAGGTTTTTAGGGGGTACTCGTGAGAGGCGAGTGGTTCATTTTTCATCTCCGTTGCTATCGACAAGGTCATTAAGTGTGTCCCTTCCTGATTTTCTCTATCCAGATACTTATTCAGGAGATTCACATGATAGATTTTCTCTTTCCCCTTTTTATCTATCTTGTAATTTGTTCTAGACACCTTCTCTAGAACCGTATATGGACCTTGCCATCCAATTTGCAACTTGTTACTGCTGCCGGGTAGTAGAAGAAGCACCTTCTCTCCCACAGCTAATTCCCTATCTTTCGCTTTCTTATTATAATAAGCAGCATGTTTCTTCCTGGCTTGTCTTAACTTATCATTAGCAAGTTTCCAGCCAATTTTGAGACGAGTGGTCAGCTCGTTCACATACTGATAAGATGAGGTAACAGTCTCTTCTTCCTTCTCATCTGTCCACGTCCTCAACAAGGCTTTCAGTGGACCTTTGATTGGTCTTCCAAATAACAGTGTTGCCGGTGCCATTCCGGTCGAATTATGTGGATCGTCCCGATACGTAAACAACGCAGCGGGCAAATATTGATCCCACGTATCAGGTTTTTCATGGGCCAGCTTTCGCATGATAGAAATGAGAGTCCCATTGAACCTCTCTACCTGGCCGTTCCCTTGGGGGTGATACGGACTACAATGAAAGTGCTTGGCCTGGAAGATAATGAAAACTTCTTCCGTTGCCTCCCCTTAAACTGTGAGCCGTTATCAGTCAAGATTTGGCGTGGGAAACCTAACCTCGTGAATATCGTAAGTAATGCCTCTGCCACATGCTTCGAATCGATTGACGACAGGGCTACCGCCTCTCCCCACATAGAACAAGTGTCCACCAGAGCAAGGATATAACTGTTCCTCCTCTTGGTACGCGTGAGAGGTCCCACAATATCCACTGCAACCCTCTCAAAAGGGGTTCCCACTATGGGCATCTCCCCTAGAGTTGCAGGGGCAGTCCAATGCTTTGGAGCTACCCTTTGACATTCTGGACAGGATTTTACATATCGTTTTATATCTTCCGTTATCATTGGCCAGAAGTAATGACAAGCTATACGCTGTCCTGTTGCGCTGATTCCCATATGACCACTGAAGGGAATCGCATGTCCTAATTCCATCACTTTCTCCCTATACGAAGTGGGAAGCACCAGCTGTCCGTGACCATTGGATCCAGTTCCAGCCTTCCTATAGATGAATTTATTCTTCATATAGTAGTCTCCTTTGTTTGGAGGTGTATGGCATTTAGGCAATTTCTTAAAACACGGCTTGAGTGACCTATCCTCCGCCTGTGCCTTCCTAATCTCCTCTGGATGAGTATTTATAGCAGGGGTCGGCAAACTTTTAGTAGTGTCGTGCCGAAGTAATGTTGCAAAGTCACTCAGTGTGCCAACCTAAGTCCACCATATTTTTATATACAACAATTATTGAAACAATTTAAAAATGATCTTGTATTAACATGTTTCCGCTACATTAAATAACTATTCTATTCTTTGTAGATTATTCAATATTTTAATATAAATAGGAACAAATATCAATACAAATATTATGTTTTGTAAAATTTAAGTTCTGAACACATTAGTTTGAAATTTTATAATAAAATTGCCATATGTATATTTTGTTAAGACAGAAAGTCCAATAGTTTGAAGAACTAAACAATTAAATAAACCAAACATAAAACACGTTATTAACATTTTAATATGAGTAATCATTGATTATTATTGATCTGAGTCATTAATCAATTAATGGGACCCGTGTCCTTGCTTCTCCTTGGTTAATTGTTCAATATCAGGTGTGTATTTTGTCAATTTCAGCTTCACACAGGTTTCTAAATGCACAGGTGTTAGGCGACTTCTCTGTGGACTTAAAACAGCTTTCATGTGTGAGAAAATTTGTTCACATGTATAAGTTGACCCAAAAGCCGAAAGTAGAGCAAATACAACTTTCTTCAAACAGGTGAACACTTCAGGCAGGGATGTCCAGCAGTTGAGGATGGCAGCTGACTTTTCCAAGCAACTTCCTTCAAGAGTTTTTCGCAATTCTACAAATTTTATCGTCCATAACTTTGATGCCTTGAATTCGATGTGTTGCATTTAAAAATTGTCAACATCCATCCACTCGAAAAGAGATAGGTCAAATGGGATGTTAGTATGATCAATTAAGTCGGGCTTGATGAGGTACGAAAACATGGGCCCGTGAATTTTGAAGTCTTGACCTCGTTTAGCCAACTCTCATTTGAGCGCTTCAACGTATTTCTGAAGCTCATCTCTGTTGACAGTAAATCGATTTGAATGAGCCTTTACGTTTGGAAAGTACTTGTATGTGTTAGTGGTAATATCTCTGCAAAATGTGTCTAATTTTGACGCAAATCCTTTCCAGTGCTCAAAAAGATCAAGTACTGTTTGACCCTGCCCTTGTAAACGCAAGTTTAATTCATTCAGATTTGTAGTTATGTCAGCCAGAAACATCAGCTTGCACAGCCAGTCCTCGTAATTCAATTCCGGGAAATGTTGTTCTTTTTCATCAAGAAACACCTTGATTGCTTCTAGACATGATACAAATCTGTTCAAAACATTACCTCGACTAAGCCAACGAACATTGCTGTACAGCGGGAGGTCCGCATATGCGCTATCCATTTCGTGTAGAAGAGATCTGAATTGTCTGTGGGTCAATGAAGAGCGAGAAACTATGAAGTTAACTATCTTGACAACAGTTTCCGTTACAGAGTTCAAGGATAGTGACGAAATCTTCGCACACAAATTCTCCTGGTGTATAATGCAATGGAAGCTCAATACTTGACGTCCAATACGATCCTCAAGAAGTTTAACAAATCCTTTGTTCTTTCCGACAAATGCAGGGGGCGACATCAGTAGTAACACAGAATATTTTATTCATGTTAATGTTCTGATTTTCGAAATAGCTTACAAATGCAGTTATAATGTCCTCTCCCTTGGCTGTACCATCAAAAGGTATCAAGCAGCACAGTTCTTCATAAATACGGTCGTTGTCACAATATCGCGCAACTATAGCTAGGCGCGCCACGTCATTCACATCGACACTTTCGTCAAGAGCGACACTAAATACAACAGCTTGTTGTAACCCGGTTGTTTGTTTTACCGTTACATTTTCAGCCATATCATTTATGCGCCTCTCGGTTGATCTCGCAGAAGCCGGTTGTTGCGTGATAAATTCTCGCAACATCGTTTTATTTCAATATCTATTTTATAACGCAAGGGCAACAACTGCTTGAAATTTATAGTCACTTTTCTCGGTAAGCATTTGTCTTCTCGCGTTGGTATCGAATGCAGTTAAGTTTGAGCTGTGGTCATTTTGCGCTGGACTGCGCATGACTTGTCTTGCTTCTTGGTCGATCGGTTTCCGCCCACCACTAGTGGAGTGAGCGATTTGGAATGGCGAAAGAGATGCCTCGTTGAAGAGGGGATCTCCGCTTGTTTTTTGTTCTGTCAGGGATGTGTAGTCCTCTTATGGATATTTCGTTTATTCGGGATAATACCTCTAGTGTATTTGCACATGCCGGGAGGCGTGATATTTCTGTATTTCTTGAAAGCAAGGTAAATTGACTTTTTCATTAACTCTATCGATTTTGGGTCGTGAGCGATTTCGATTCATAGCCTGTCTGCGAAAGTCGTCGTCACGAGACTACTTTGTTAAATGAACTAGGTTTGGAAAGCCTTTATTATCTAGAGGATATTTTTGAGGACATTCTTTATACTTCGGCAGACGTGTCTGTCTTGCTGAAGTCAAACTAAGGAGAGTGAACTGATCTCATATATCTGGTTATCTCCTGGCTGTTATAGAAAAGGATGGAGTTTTTCACCTGACTACATTTACAGCACTATGAAATATAACATGCATCTGACTCATCATTGTAATGCTGTCTACCGTCTATTGCTGTATTGAATGTTGCTGTGATAATGACTGTTTGATGTGTCTACATATTCGCGTAACCATTTTGTCACTGTGGCGTCCACAATAAATAATGAAGAAAAACGTCAACGGCTGTTTCAAGAATCATTGACTTTATACGTCGTGAGTTTACTGACGTCCTATGTGGATTGCCCTGTTATTTTTGTATGAACATTGTTTTGACTGAACACATCTGCACACTACACAAAACCAGACATGCGGATACCATCCATCATCATATGGCGTCACGCATCATTTGGTGGCCATAAGCTGGTTTGATTCTGGTACCAGCAAACACGGGGTCCCTTACCCACTTCATTTTCAACAAGAATTCATCAGCATCCTTCAAGAAATTAACATTCTTCAATACAGTCAACATCTTCAAAATTTTCAAAGTACTCGGCGTTGCCCGGTAAAAGTCAAAATTTCAACTTTTTGACGGAAACAAGAATTTGACAGTACCCGGCGTTGTTACATGTTGCCGGATAACTCGGACTGCTGTTATCTTTTACGCAAGTCAAGCAAGTTGCTGCTGTCAAGGTTCCAGTGCTGTCGTTTTTGTGAAGGTCAAGTGCCGGTTGAAACGTGTTGTTTTCTGAAGAAGGCCAAGTACCGATTTCCATCAACTTACTTTTGGATTAGAAGGTCAAGTGCCGAAACAACTCAACACACAGTATTTCAGAAGCTCTTGTACCATCGTGTTAGCAGTGGAAGCAGTTCAGATGTGCCATCATCGTTGGAGCTTCGCTCTTTAGGACGTTGATTGACATCCGTTTTTCTGCTGTTCTACGATTGGAAGCCTATAAGTTAAGTGGCCTGTTTGTATGTAAACTGTGCCCTTATACTTCTGCTGAGTCTTCTGTGTATCATCTCATTCTATATGTTATATGTTTATATGTTATTCGTATATTTATATGTTTATATTTCAGCGGGTTCTCGGTTGGGTGGTGTCTCCGTTAGATTATGCACGTCATAGAGGTCGTCTATTGTGAGCGTTTTCTGTAGGGTTTGCAAATTTCCGATACTGGAATTTGCTAAGCGACTTCTGTTGCTATTTATGTTAGCTGTGATGACATGTTTTAATATTGTTTTCGTTATTATTTCGCATTCTTTAGTTTTGTTTTGATTTGTTTGTATTTGTTAGCCTACTCTTGACTACAGTTTAGTTTCATACTACATTTTTGTTTATACACTGTGGTGTCATGTATTTTGTTTAATTCTGTCGCAGATATCGTCACATTTTTTGTGATATTTCATTAATTTCTGCTTTATTTTTAGTTGATTTCTGCGAACGTTTTTGTATTGTTGCTGATCTTTGTTATTGTTTACATTGTTATTGTTTACATTGTTTGTATTGTTTACATTTTCAATGTTTACATTCTGCATGTGTTTACATAGTCATTGTTTACAGTTATAGTAATTAGTTAATGGGCTATGCTAATGCACTGTTACTACTACACTGATGATAAATGAATGATGAATAGTGTCGTGCACTATTGAATGAGAAGTGCACTTATGATCAAGAATTGATTGTTGATATTTCATATACAAGTTCTTTGATTGGAGACTTGTTTCCCACAGAGACTGGGATAATATAAGGTGATGTGAATATACAAGTGCTTAATTAAGACTTGTTACACTTAGGTTTGAAATAAATTAGTTAATTATTTCAGGTTTTGGACTTATATATTACTCATCATGTCTACATTTGAGCACTTTATTGAGCAGGGTAAATTGCTTGGGAAGACTGGTGATAAGTTAGAAGAATTTGCAACTGCTCGATATGATAAAGCAATGGAAGCTGAACAAAAGAAACTGCAGATGGAAGCTGAACAAAAGAAACTGCAGATGCAGGTGGATGAAAAGAGATTCCAAATGGAAAAACAAAAAAGGGAATCAGAAGCTGAGGAGAGAAAACTCCAGATACAGCTAGAGGCTGAGAATAAAAGACTTGAAAAAGAGGCTGAAAATAAAAGACTTGAAAAAGAAGCTGAAAATGAAAGACTTCAAAAAGAGGCTCAGGCTGAGGAAAGAAGATTACAGAGAGAGTCTGATGAGAGGAAGAGAAAGCAAAAATGGAACATGAAGAAAAGGTCTTAGCTTTAGAGTTGGAAAAATTGAAATTGACGAGCATGAGTAATGGTAATGATTCAAACAAGGGTTCATCTTCTGGTAAGGCTAATAATGATACTTTTAAGATTAAGTTACCAACATTTAGTCCTTCCAGTGATGACATAATGTTCTATCTGACAGATTTTGAACAAGCATGTACAGCTCATAACATAAGACAAAGCAAAATATTGTTTATCAGTTATCAGGGGATACTGACAGGTAAAGCTCTAAGTATATTAAATATGGTGGATGAACCTGACAAGAACAATTATGAGGTTGTCAGGGCCGCTTTGTTAAAGAAATATCAGCTTAACGAAGACGGCTATCGTCTACAATTTAAAAACATGTTACCTGAAAATGGAGTTGAATTCTCCGAGCTTATTGCAAGAATACGCATTACTTTCTCACGATGGGTTGAACTATCTAAGACGGAAAAAACTTATGAAGGACTTATGGACTTAATACTTAGAGACAAAGTCATGTCGTCTGTCAATGAGTCTTTCCTTGCTTTCCTTCATGAACGTAAACCTAAAACAATAAAAGAAATGGAAGATTTCTGTTGCCAATACGTAACTGCGCACCCACACATAACCATGGGTAACTCTAAGGTGAAAGAAGGTTTACCAGGTGCTTCGGCAGCTCCGTATGGCCAAAACTTTGCTCGTAGATTCCAACAAAATTTTGATAGAAAGAGTAGCGGTAATTTCTGTCAAAATCATGGAAATCAATTTCATGGTGATTCTTCTTCGAAGAATTGGAGACAACCTGATAGTACTCGTTACTATCACCCTAATAATTATAAGCATTTCAAAAGAGGATATGGTAATAGAGGTTATTCCTGCCGAAGACCTCAGAACCAAACATATAGATGTTCGCATCAATGTGAACATGATAGTAATCGTGGAAACTGGAATTCGAACCAGGATAACAATTACAATAGAGACAATAATAACTGCAGAGATAATAATAACTTTGATAACTCAGAGGTAATAATAGTCGGGGTAGATCTCAACACAAAAAAAAAGAGATATCAGCAGGCTAATGCTGTACAACAGGAAACTGAGGGAGCCTGTAATCATGTTGTTGATAGTAAAAACTTTGACGCTGTCACTGGTTCTGCTTTTGACTTTGAGAGAGCAAACAAATGCCCCCAATGCAGTACGTTATTCGAACCGGGTACCATAACTACTTTGAGTTGTGGTCACCCACTTCCCGCTCTTCCTGCTGCTGTTGCGCATGACGGGAGGGGTTCTTTAATCCTACATAAGGGTCTTGTTAATGATACTCCGGTCTCACTACTTTTCGATTCCGGATGCACCACTATTGGTGTTAGACAATCGCTTGTAGGATCCATCTTGTGCTACAGGAAGGGTTATTAAATATGACACATTTGGCGGCACTCTAGAAAAATATCCTACTGCTGTAATTCGCATTGCCACTCCTTTCTTTACTGGAGATGTGCATGCTTGTCCTCTTACCTAATCCTATTGCGGACCTTATTATTGGTCGTATGTCACGGAGTTTAGGGAGTGTACCCCACAGCAGATTGCTGCTTGGGAAGATAATAACATGCAAGCTACAAATGCAGTAGTTACAAGAGCACAAGCTCTACAAACACCCGAAACTTCACTGAATAGTGATAATGAAGTTGATAGCCAAGATAGTCACTTAGTAATCACTCGTGACTCTTTCATAAAATTGCAAGAAGAAGATCCTTCTTTAAAAAAATTCTTCGTTCTTGCGAAGAATGGTGATCCGAATCAGGATACAAATAGAAAATCTTGGATTGCAATGAGAAACGGCGTACTTGTACGTATGGTACAAGATTCGACTACGTCGGCACATTCGCAAATTCTTGTTCCCAAGAGCATGAGAGTCCAAATATTACAACATGCTCATGACTCGCAATGTGCTGGACATATGGGTTTTGCCCGTACGAAGTCGAGAGTCCTTGCGGCTTTCTTTTGGCCTTTTGTCAATAAGGACATTCGTATTTACTGCCGATCATGCAAGGTATGTCAGGAGCTCAAATCTAGAGGACCACGACATGCTGCGCCTATCCAGGCTGCTGACATTCCTATTCGGCCGTTTCAGAAAATGGCCATAGATATTATTGGCCCTTTTAAGGTCAAGTCGGCCAGAGGACATCAGTTTATCCTTACATGTGTCGATATGTGCACACGTTGGCCAGAGGCTATTCCTCTTAAGAGCATATCTACTACAGATATCGCAGATGCTCTTTGGTTGATATTTTCTCGCTTGGGGTTCCCCAAGAGAAATATTGTCAGACCATGGCACTCAACTCATATCTGACACTATGTCACAGGTAATGTCTACCTTACATATTGAACGATCTCTCAGTAGTATCTACCATCCTATGTCTAATGGGTTAGTTGAGCGTCTGAATAGAACGCTCAAGACTTTGCTTGGTAAGATAACTGAAGATCATCCTCAAGATGGGGACAGGGTTTTACCCGCGGCTCTCTTTGCCTATAGAGAAGTCCCTAATGAACACACAGGATTTTCTCCCTTCGAACTTGTCTTTGGCGCGCGTCCACGCGGCCCTATGTCTTTATTACACGATCTCATCACTGCCGATGATATTAGCGATGAAACTCATCCTCATATGAGTATGTCATTGCTCTTAGACAAAAGATCATTGAGGCATGTAAGCTAGCAACTGCTTCATCAGAAATTGCTAAAGAGAAGGCAAGGCAGTTTGCTAACAAGAATAGATGTCTACGACAACGTTGTCCAGGTGACAAAGCATTCGTCCTACTCCCCAGTAGGGAAAATAGACTTCTTATTGCATGGAAAGGTCCGTATGCAATAGTCTCTCGGATTTCCGATGTTGACTATGTGTCGATATTGATGGAAAGCATAAAACTTTCCACATAAACATGCTTTCGGAATTTCACGAACGTCCGGACTATTTGCTGCCTATTTTCCAGGCAACGGATGATGCTCCTGCACCTCACGGTCAATATTCATCCCTGTCTGTCATTCAGGATGAGGAAGCTACCTTCTCTGATGTCAACCTTCCCCTTCCAGTGGTTCCATTACATTCCACGGAATCTTGGAAAAACGTTTCTGTTTCTCCTAATCTTTCTGGTGACGAACATCGACAAGTCTCGTCGATGTTACAAACATTTCAGGATGTTCTCACTGACATTCCTGGACACATAGATGTCATAGAACATGACATAATTCTTACCGACAATAATCCAATTAGGGTTAGGCCTTATCCTATCCCTATACACTTTCAGTCGCAAGTGGAAAAGGAATTGGATGAAATGATTCAATTAAATATAATTGAACCATCGACTTCACCATATTCTTCTTCCATGGTTATTGTCCGGAAGAAGGATAAGAACATACGAATTTGCGTTGATTATCGCAAATTGAATCAGGTTACAAAGTTCGACGCTGAACCGATGCCTTTGTTAGAAGATCTACTGATTAGACTTTCTAATTCTAGATTCTTCACTAAACTTGACTTGTCTAAAGGTTATTGGCAAGTGCCTTTAGCAGAGCATGCCAAACCTCTTACTGCTTTTTCTACACCTAGGGGTCTATTTCAATGGAATGTTATGCCTTTTGGTCTCATGAACGCCCCTGCCACTTTCGTTCGCATGATGCGTCGAATTCTGTCACATCGTTCGGATGTCATCGCATACTTAGATGACATCTGTCTCTTCAGTGATACCTGGGAAGATCACTATTTAGGGTTATATGACTTACTGTCCACTCTACGTGAGAATAATTTGACAGCAAAACCTTCTAAAGCTTTTGTTGGTTTTGGTGAAATCTCTTTCCTGGGTCATCGTGTTGGTCATGGTCTCTTGAAGACAGAAGACCACAATACTTCCAAAATACTGAACATCTATGTTCCTAAAACGAAGAAACAAGTTAGGAGTCTCTTAGGTTTAATTCAATTTTATGGGAGATTTATTCCAAATTTATCTTCGATCATGGCACCTCTATCAACATTGTTGAAGAAAGGTTCGCCTAATCTGGTCCGTTGGTCTGAAGAATGCCAATCTTCACTAGACCAAATCAAGAATATATTTTCTTCTCCTCCCATCTTAAGATTACCTACTCTTGATAGGACTTTTGTTCTTCGGAGTGATGCTTCGTCCACTGGGATTGGAGCAGCACTGATGCAAGAATATGCAAATACTCTGCATCCTGTTATGTACATTTCTAGAAAACTAAATGCGGCAGAGAGGAACTACTCGGTTTTAGACCGTGAGTTGTTAGCGATGGTTTGGTCAATTCTAAAGCTACAAAGATTCCTCCTGGGCGCACATTTCATTCTAGAGACTGATCAGAAAGCTCTTACAGCTATTCAGACTAAGAATTTGAAGAGTTCGAGATCCACTCGATATGCTATAGCTCTTCAACCTTTTCACTTCACGGTACGAGCTATCCGTGGTGCGGATAATGTGATGGCTGACACTTTGTCTAGATGCCCACATGACTCCAACTAATACTTCTGTCCTATATTTCCATATATTACAGAGTCATAACACACCTATATTTCTACAATAGATTAGCACATCTGTACTTACTTTATATGTACACACTATCGTGCTTTGTTGTCATCTTCTTCTGTTCGTTTTTTAAGATGATAGAGGAGGACTGAGTAGTTAATATAAGGGCCGTTAGTTTACTAAACAGCCACAATTATTAATAATGTATTGTACCTTATGAAGCATATTAGTTATTAATTAGCATTATATTGCTTGTACTTTCTCAGAATGTCATTGTTGAGCTGAGGACTTACCTTACTAGTATCAAGCATGACGAGTTCTAGATTGTGTACTTACCCTCGGAATACCAGAGCATATGTCCTGGATCGTCATGTAGTTTAACTTTACTATGTACTTATGTCATTACATGTCAAAGAATGTACTATTTAAATTTTCCTATCAGATTTGTACATCCATTTTTAAAGACAATATTAGAGTATGCTGTTTAATGATGATTATAGTAACTTGCATACGTATATTGTGTTTACATGCTAACGTGATGTGTGTTGGTGACACCTCCCCGATGTGAATATTTTTTGAGACATATTTATTTTTCTGTTGAGGTATATCCTCACCAGACACTCTATAATTAGCCTATTGTTTGGCAATTTAGTTAATTATCAGCGCATAATTCGTGCGTTTTGAGCCGCTTATCGCATGCTCTTTGATATTGAAAAAAAAAATATGTTCCACATTTTTTTTTTTATCGGGAGGAGGTGGTGATATGTTGCGTGATAAATTCTCGCAACATCGTTTTATTTCAATATCTATTTTATAACGCAAGGGCAACAACTGCTTGAAATTTATAGTCACTTTTCTCGGTAAGCATTTTGTCTTCTCGCGTTGGTATCGAATGCAGTTAAGTTTGAGCTGTGGTCATTTTGCGCTGGACTGCGCATGACTTGTCTTGCTTCTTGGTCGATCGGTTTCCGCCCACCACTAGTGGAGTGAGCGATTTGGAATGGCGAAAGAGATGCCTCGTTGAAGAGGGGATCTCCGCTTGTTTTTTGTTCTGTCAGGGATGTGTAGTCCTCTTATGGATATTTCGTTTATTCGGGATAATACCTCTAGTGTATTTGCACATGCCGGGAGGCGTGATATTTCTGTATTTCTTGAAAGCAAGGTAAATTGACTTTTTCATTAACTCTATCGATTTTGGGTCGTGAGCGATTTCGATTCATAGCCTGTCTGCGAAAGTCGTCGTCACGAGATGTTTTTTCCCAGCTCACATGTCGCTGCATTGTACTGCATCGGTTGATGCATGTACCAAGGACCATTACTTGCTACTTTGTTAAATGAACTAGGTTTGAAAAACCTTTATTATCTAGAGGATATTTTTGAGGACATTATTTATACTTCGGCAGACGTGTCTGTCTTGCTGAAGTCAAACTAAGGAGAGTGAACTGATCTCATATATCTGGTTATCTCCTGGCTGTTATAGAAAAGGATGGAGTTTTTCACCTGACTACATTTACAGCACTATGAAATATAACATGCATCTGACTCATCATTGTAATGCTGTCTACCGTCTATTGCTGTATTGAATGTTGCTGTGATAATGACTGTTTGATGTGTCTACATATTCGCGTAACCATTTTGTCACTGTGGCGTCCACAATAAATAATGAAGAAAAACGTCAACGGCTGTTTCAAGAATCATTGACTTTATACGTCGTGAGTTTACTGACGTCCTATGTGGATTGCCCTGTTATTTTTGTATGAACATTGTTTTGACTGAACACATCTGCACACTACACAAAACCAGACATGCGGATACCATCCATCATCATATGGCGTCACGCATCACCGGTATTTCTCGAATCCGAGACAGTATTGTTTCTTTATTTGGTAAATCACTGAACAAAATTTCAGCACTGCTCAAAAAAGTTTCCTTGATGTATTCTCCATCTGTGAAAGGTTTGCCCTTCGAAGCCACACACTGTGCAATTTTGTAACTACATTCGGTAGCTTTATTACTTGACTAAAAATACTACTTTGTTTTTTGTAGCCAGAAACAGCCATTTTTATGACTTCACTTTTCTCCTCAGAGTTTTTAAACATGGACTGATGTTTGGTTTGATAGTGTCTTTGTACACTTGACGTACGGCACATGACACTTTCATAACATAAAGCACAAACAGCACGATCCTTTTGTTGTATGAATCCATATTCGTTTGTCCAAAAGTCTTGAAACGAGCGTATATAAAGTTTTTTTCTTATTTGAGTCATTTTAACGGCACCGTATTACTTAATAACAACACAAACTTTTGTGCTGCGGTCAACGGACAGTACGGGCATGAGTATGCGACAGCCGAGAGAACTGTAGAGGTTGTGGTCGGGAGAGAGGGGAAGGATAGGACGGAAATATAACTTCGTCGAGGTCAGTCATTGTTGCTCCAAACTCGCACTGGGAGTCAAAAACTGCGAGCGAAAACGAAATAAATACGCTCGTCCAGGCGCTAGCCAGACACTATTGCGTAATTATGATATTACGTCTCCGCATGCCCGTCAAAATTCGCTTGGGATTCTTTTCAAGAATCTCATTCTGCAAACTGCGGTAGCAGGTAGACGCCAGACTAGCGGGCACCGCAAAGTATAACCACTCCCCTTGAAATTCGTTGAAGAATGTTTGTTCTCGGAAACGGTCCGTAAAAACAAAGACTTACGTGCAGTATAGTATGATTAGGCTTTTAGTTTGCATCAGATGGCACATTCTTACCTTCAATGTCTAAAAACTTTCGTTTTGAAGGGTTGTGAAAATGGGTATAGCTTTAAAAGAATTATATGCTTCTATTTAATTAAAAATTCAATTTTTAAAAAATGAGATCATATACTGTACAGTATTTTAATTCACTCAGCGTGCCATTGAAAATCGTTCCACGTGCCACGCTTGGCACGCGTGCCGTAGTTTGCCGACCCCTGATTTATAGGATTATCCTCCACCTTCCTTGACTGTGACCTGGTCTGCACTGTTGCCATGATCACAGGTCTCTTGGGATTCCCCAAGAAGACATATCTACACCCCAATATTAGAGGGTAGATTGGTTCGTTTATCACTGCTGCTCTAATCACTCCTTCCACATAGCGAGTTTTTACACTTATTCTAGCAATGGGAAGTGTCATGGTTGCTACGTCCTTGGTTGCTCCTTGGATCTCCACTGTTTCCGTGGTGTATTGATCTGGATGCACCAGGTAAGAGCTCACGACTGAGTCATAATCTAAACCTGTATCATAAAGGCACCTAATGGTGGCCCCATTACATACCAAATCTTCACACACAGGGGGGTGATAAGGTTCCTGCTGTCCAGTAGGTTTCACATTTAATTCCTGGTTCTCCGTTTTCATTGCAGCGAAAGTAGAAGGTGTCTTAGTACACACTTTGGTGTCATGAGTGTCCCTTTTACACCATTTCTTTCCTTGGGGAAAAGGTTTTCTTTCACTGAATTGCGGGTTTCTATCGCGTTAGTCAAAACTTGGCTTATCATAATAGGCTTTAACTTTATTATACTTGTCCCTATGTTCAAATTTAGGTTGGTTTTGGTTTTGGGGAGCTTTATTATGGTCTAACGGCTTCTTCTTTATGCCTGCTATCTCAGACTGGGCTGCCTGAAATCTTTCAGCCACATTTAAGATCTCCCCCAGCCTCTCAGCACCCTGTTCCGTGAGAAATTTTCTCAGGTCTGAAGCCATGGACTTTCGCACCTGCTCCATCATAACCATTTCCCTTAAATCTTGGGTTTTCCTCAGAGCAGTCCATTTCTCCAGGTATGTCTCCAGGCGTGCAGAGAACTGGTGATAAGTCTCCCCAGTCAGCAGTTTGGCATTCTTAATTTTTTTCCTATAAAATTCGCTATTCTTCTCATACCTAACTAGAAGAGCCTGCTTAAGAATTTCATAGTCGTCTTGGTCATCTTTGCTCAGCTTGGCGAATACCTCATACGAGGTTCCCCTAAGCCCCTGGGATACCTTCAGACTCCATCTTTCTTTTTCTAACCCATACATGGTAGCTAGTCTCTCAAACCTACTTAAGAAAGATTCGATATCATCATCTTTCTCCACAAATGGGTCTAAATGAAACCCCATGGCTGAGTTGGAGGCAACCTGGCTTGCAGCAGAGTCGGAGGTGGATGGGCTATTTCCATTTTCAGGAGCATGGCCTTGTAACTCCAACTCCCTTAGTCGTAACTCATGTTCCCTTTGGAGCCTTTTATCTTCTTTCTCAGCCTCCATCTGTAATCTTTTTTCCTCCTTTTCAGCTTCCAACCTCTTTTCTTCCAGCTGCAACCTCTTTATCTCAGCCTCCCTATCAGCCTCTAAATTCTTTTCTCCTCCGCTAGTCTACTATCTTCTCTTGCAATAAATTTATCACATTCAGCTGTTACATAAGCAACTAGACCTTGCCCGTCCATCCCCATTTCCTTTGCAGCCTGCACAGCAGCAGATCTGAATTTTGCCAAGTCTGTCATCTTATTGTTAATACTATCCAATGTTATCAAACTAACTTAAAATATTTAACCAATATGTAACTAAATACAATACAATGGGCAATGATACTTCAAACCAACTCTCCAATTATTTTTAATTTTCTACTTTTACAAATCCCGGAGCGAGCGACCCAATATGTGGTGGGTTTTGAAGTTAAAGAAATAGATATTGTTTGTACCAGATGTGAGGTCAGCTGTGCAAGCCCCTGAGATTAGTTATTTATGAATATGTTCTCAGGGACCTGTCTGCTACCACCCTATGACCTCAACCTGTCATATATTTTCTCCTAGTTAAGTGTAAAGGTGTGTGAGTGTTGTCTAGCTAAATGTCTAGGGTATATGCGATGTAATGTAATGAAATGACAACACTACACTTATAAATTAATGAACAATAATGAAACAAGTCACTGTTAAAGTTTAAATTTTAAATCTTTTTTCTGTACAATTTATTTTCCTGTATCTCATTTCTTTTTTTGGATACAGGAATACTGAAAACTCAAGGTGATAATAAAATGTATTTACAACAATTAATTCAAACTATAAATGAGTCTGTTATTATTCACAACTATATAAAAATGTCACTCTTGAAAAGTGTCAATTAAATCTTGATCCTATGAACGGGTAATAATGGGAAGAACGGCTGTGTTCATCATGTTCTGAACTAGGAAATACACATTTGGAAAAGAGAGTGGTTAATCTGAGGTATCATGTGCCCGTGGACGAATTCTTATCTTTGTAGTTGCTGGAATACAAGATGGTTTCAGTCCAAGCTAACAGCTTCAAACTGCCAAGTCAGGATACTGCCCTTGAATTCTCAACAGTGAGGCAAACAGACAATACTGCCTCAATTCTTCAGGTGCAGATGTACATACAGGTATATGTTGACCAATGGTGCACTTTGATTCAGAGATGAAACCCTGGAATGAGAGTAATAAGCCCATCCTCAACACCTCATATACCTCTCTCTATCCCTAACTATTAAACATTTTCAACCTGGTCAGAATCAGCATGGTAACTAAACAATTAGTTAACGTTCTTATTTGGTTTTGTACCCCATTCATGGTCAGATAATCTTTCAAACTTCAGTTTGACACTTTCCTTGACATAGGAAACATTTTAATTAATTATATCAAGTCATGTGCAAACACGGTGACTTGCTGAAGAAGACGGCCAGTGGTTTTCTGGTCTTACATCATAAAACTGTACACTGTACATCAATTTCTCCATTACTATTTAATTTTATTTTCTCCCAAAGTGTCAGTAAGCCTGTCTGGCTTTTCTACAAAATGATAATATCCTTCTTAACAACTTTGTGACACAACACAAAGTTTGATGTTGGCGCTTTCCTATATATGCCTCTACCCATAGAATTTTCATACATATTCAATAATACATACATAATAATAATAATAAAAATGATGATATAAATGTTGTTTTCTTACCGCATCAATGAAATATTCCTACTAATTAATTTAATTAGCGATAATATGGTCACTTCCAGATCGCTTGCTGGTGCAGATCAGCAAAGGCAAAATCGTACTGAAATTCTTGCCTTTAACACAACAGTAGTGTAGGAAATATATTTTACAAGTGGCACCTAACGCCGATTTTAAATTGTTTTTATCACTACTGTTAGTCTATGAGACTCCAGCCAATCAGGGACTATTATGTCTCTTGCGTCCTTTTCCAAATTGAAACTTCAACTTTCAAACTTTCGGATTACCTCCCCCTCTCCCAATATGTGGCAAGCTGAGAGAGATATACGTCTGTTCGTCCATCTGTCTTCTACCAATATCTCGGTTATTTACTAAGTGTTTCAAATTCTGAAAAGTAATTATTGATCAGGCTGCTGTCTGTCCCACAGGAGTTATATTTTTATTCTTTCCTTTATTATATTTACTATTATTGTTTTTCCCCTTTATTTATTCAAATAACATATTTTTCTATCTACGGTAAGATACATTAACACCTTAATCTTCTATTTAACCATTAATGTCATTGTATTTGTCAACTGTCCTTTCTTTTAGTGTGTAAGAAAATTATCTAAGTTTTTCTTCTCTATCCTTCTATGCCCCGCTTGGGTTCAAATTTCAAATTTCTGTAAACAACGAACTCGTGACACTACCATCTATGCTCCTTTTCTCCTCTTCTCGTACTGTATTTTCAAATATTACACGTTAATCGTATTATTTGTCTGTAACTAGCGTTCTCATTCAAAATTGAAACAGCGCATCTGCAATACGTCACAAAATTGCGACCTTTAGGCCTGATGTACGAACTGTGTGTGTGTTTTTCCTTTCAGTCTGCAGATCTAAGAGGTTATACATTTTGAACTGCGTGTCGAGCGAAAGGGGACTGTATGGTTTTGTGTCGTCTTTTTAGAAACATGCTACGGTATTTCCACGCACTATCGTTTTCGGCTCGCGAGACCAAAAGAACCAAACGTGTGTCAAATGATAGCATTCTTCCGTCTCTCCCTTCCCCTTCCTCGTGTTTTCTTCTGTCCATTTTTCTTAGAACGACTAAGCCTTGCCTTTTCAAAATTGTTACCGTTAGTGTCTCAAGGACGAGGTATAAAATGTTAGTACTGACCTGCAGGCGGGGCGATGATGTTTCACGCAACTCCACTATTTTATCCATATATGATTTTATCTCTATAAACAAGAATATTATCTATTTGATCGGTGTAATCTCTGATTTTATGACAGAAAGCACGAAAGAGAAGTACAATGAATAATGGAGGGGTTGAAGATATGAAGGAGAAAAAACAGAAAGCCATCAATAAGTTCAAGAGCGTCGCAAAGGAAGCCAAGGACCAAGTGTGGGGGGCCTTCGTGACACAGGTGGGCATGGAAAAGACCTTAGAGAAATTCTGGTCCTTACAACGACGAATAAATAGGAACAATATAAGCCAGCCCATACCTAATGTTCTGAGCTTACTTACTTACTTAGTCGTTCCCCTTCTACCGTGAGGTGTAGAGGTTTCGAAGAGAGAGCGCCAGACTTACTATCGGCTGTCTTCCTCCTGGCCTGGTTCCATTCTAGTCCTCGGTCCTTTAAAGATTGTCTAATGTTGTCCCCCAAGCGGGCTCTTGGTCATCCTGGGGGTCTGGATCCCTGGCTCTTTGTTTCTCTTGCTTGTCGTGGTAGCCGATCTTCTCCCATTCTGTAGACATGGCCAAACCATCTTAGTTGGGACTGTTCTACTTGGGTCTGCAGGGGGTGGGATTTTAGGCTTTGACGTATCGTCTGGTTGCGGACCATGTCTCTTCTTGTTACTTCAACCACCTTCCTCAGATACCTCATTTCTGAGGTTTGGATCTGGCTTTTATGGGTTGTAGTCATTGCCCATGACTCGCGTCCATATGTCAAGACTGGGACATAGGTGGAGCGGTATACAGCCATCTTCGTTTTCTTACCAACCTCTCTCTTGCTGAGGAATCCTTGATTTATGGCCTGAAAAAGTCTCTCAGCTGCTGCTTTTCGAGTGGCCAACTCTTCTGTGATGCCTCCCTTTCGGTCTATAATAGCTCCGAGATATTTAAAGTGGTCGACCTGCTCCAGGTCCTGTTCTCCCAGCTTAATCTGATGTTTTCTTTTTTTCTCGTGATATCACCATGGATTTTGTTTTAGAGCTACTTATGACCATCCCTCTCTTCTCCAGCTCTTCCTTCCAGACTTGCAGGTTGGATTGGAGATGTGCCTTTGATTTAGCAATCAGGGCAACATCATCAGCAAATGCCAGCTCTGAAATACATACCTGTCTCATCTTCCAGTACCCCACTGAATACTTTCTTGTTCTCTCCTTACATGACTTGATAACATCGTCCATGAGGAGTATGAAAAGATAAGGTGACAGGATATCACCTTGTCTTACACCAGTGGTGGTCTTAAACTCTTCTGACTTATGGCTTGCTGTCCTCACATAATTTCTGCAAGACTTGTAGAAGCTCTGTATAGCATGAATCAGAGGTGCTGGAATGTTTTTCCTTGCCAAACAGTCCCAAAGTTTGCTCCAGGGGACCCTGTCAAATGCCTTTTCCAGATCTATGAAACAAAGATGGATCTCACTCTTATACTCAAGGGCTTTTTCACTCAGCTGTCTGAGTGTGAAGATTAGGTCTTGAGTACTTCGGTTTGCTCGGAATCCGCACTGGACCTCATCCAATTGTGGCTCAGCTAGGCGTCGGAGTCTCTGCTCTAGGATTCTAGAGTAGATTTTACCAGGGACGCTGAGAAGGGATATGCCTCTATGGTTTCCATGTTCTGAGCTGCGCGGGAATAAGTCTGAAGACCGATGAAGAAAAAGGACGTGCATTACTCAGTTGGTATATCACTCAGACGGATAAAAGTGTTAAAGCTGCCTGTCAAGAGTTTAAGAACCGAGTACTGGAAAATGGCATCAGAGGCGAGATATATTTCGATCTCATATCTGACGTGGACGTTATGTATACTTTAAAACAAGTAGAAAACACTGCTCCGGGTCCTGATGATGTGTGGCCGGGCAGGGTAGTGGGGGTTGCTGTTTAACTCGAGAGTATTAGATTTTGATTACTAGCTAGCCTGCTAGAGGTGATGATTTCTCTCTACAGACTTACAGGAATTTACCAGGTTCGGGGACAATCCTCTATGATGTTTTATTTTTAGAGCATATGGTTATTATTTGTGTTGCACCTGCAACGATTAGCTTTGGCATGATCCTTTAATCATTGGTATGGTGGCTAACTGCAAACATATGATTCGTCAACAGCATTTGTGTTCAATGAAACAAATGTTTATTCAATTTCCAACAAGAACTGGGTTAAGTCAAATGGTAACCACACCAAATTTGCATAATAGCATGTTGACATTTAATAAACAAGCATAAAAAGTCAATGCATTATTTTAATGATGCAATATTCCTTATTGCATCTCGTAATCTTTTCAAGTTGCTAAAACATGGCGTGGCTCCTCTATCCTTTTAGTGTTCCTTCGTTTATTTGTTAATGTGGTCTAGATTTCACGTTTTTCTTATCTCTTCATTTCAATGAAGAGCCAAACTTTCTCTTATTCATTAGTATTCCTTAGTTTGACTTTCTCTCAGCTTAAGGACCTTCATTCTTGGTAAAAGGTTCAGATATATGCCTGGGTTTACAATTCTTTACCCAGTTTTCGAGCGTAGCTCCGTTTCAGTTATGACTGTGGGCTCTAACAGTTATTGCATGCAATTCTTAGCACTACTTACAGTTTTCATGAATTCACAAACAAATTATTCTACGTTTCGAAGTTACACAGTTGCTTTAATTGTGCGAAGTCAATCTCCTCTATAGAATATCACTGAGCAAAGAGAATTACGTCTTGTCTCCACCGCTCTAAATTCATTTCTGACTAAAAAATGGCTTCGTCTCTTGTTCATTCCGGGGAAAAAAGACTCAGCCTAACCATTGGTGGTAAATCACGTGACCAATGCTTGGCGTTACGAAGCGAAGCTTAGCCTAAAATAATGCGTGGCTTTTCGAAGCTAACCTGGTTTAATTAAACATCTGCGCCAAGACTTTTTTAATCTTCTGTTTCTATAAAAATTTATTTTATATGTTAATATAGCCTGTATCTGAAAACTTACGGTATACGCGGTTACAGGTGTACAGTATCAACACATCAAAGAGCTTGATGACAGAGGCATTATGGATGTAGGGATGGATTTCAACACCAGTATACAGAATGCTGAGGTGCCGGAAGATTGGCTACTTAGCTACCTACGGCCACTTCCTAAACCTGGTAAAGATCCCACACTGCTTAGCAACTATCGAATCATTACATTGCAGAATGTCTACGGCACATTACGTGAGAAGATGGTGGTGAGACAATTAATGAACCACTTTGAAAATGCACACATCCTCCCTGATACCCTGGGCAGTTAAAGACCAATAAAAGTAACATGGGGTAACGCTGGGACATATACGTACGATGTATATTAGGGTTTCCAGGTAAACAAGAAACAGTGGCTGTGGCAATTGACCTAGAGTATGCTCACAACAGTGTTGACTTTCTAACCTTGATGGACTGTATAATGGAATGTAGTGTAAACCCATGCCTAACAAGGCGGATAGCAGCTGCCTTAACTGAGAGAACAGTTGGGAACATGGACATCAGAACCAATGCACATTAGCCCGGGATTACGGGATTACCCCAGGGGTCTCCATTATCACCGGTGCTGTATCTATACTGAAAAAATAGCTGCAATCCAACCAACAGGTTTGGGACGAACATTAACTTTTGCCGATGACTTACTCGTTTACAGGACTGGTTCAGATAGACATGAAATGGTTAAAAGCATACATGAGACACTTCAGGCAGTTTCTAAATGGTGCGACAAAACCAGCTCCAAGGTCAATCCCAAGAAAGCCTTGTGCTTTGGTGCTCCTTGAATAACTCCATATTGAAAGCAGATCTTCCAGACATTACTAGCTGTGGACAGAAAATTGAAAGGCAGGACAAGTTGAAATGCCTTGGGGTAACATTCGATCTCGGGCTATCGTATAAGCACCATGTTGATCACATCATACAGAAGTGCAAGAGAGGTCTGGCAAACAATGGCTGCAGCGCACCTGGAGCAGAGACTACTATTTCTCCTGTATCATGCTGGTCTTGTCTGTAATCGTGTATGGCCTGGAAATACTCACGCTGTCAATATCACAATGTGAACGATTGGAACGCATTTGAAATGAAGAGATGCGTATAGTCTTAGGCTGTACGCGAGATACCCCCATTGTGATGATACGGCACATGCTTAGATTGCTGTCTATTAGATTCAGATATGCGATGGCCCAGGTAAAAGCGTATATGATAGTAACAACAGACAAAATGCATCCCCTGCATGGGAACATAGCTGACATCAAAGGAGCAAGAATAAAGATGGGAATGTCATGGATGTCGCAGGCAGAGGCGACTATTAGACAGGTGACCACAGTTGAAAATCTACTCAAGGGAGAAGAGTGGAGTAAGTCAGATGACAGCTGGATAAACTACCAGCAAATCATCATCAGCCTTGGTAGAGAGTGCAGAACTTGGGCCAATAGGAGAGCAGAACTGGAAATTGATCGGCTGATAAATGATAATGCTGGGGATGATGATGCCATTGTGTACATTGATGGGTCTGTAATCCGTAGTAATAAATGAGGGCAGGGCTTCTCTGCTAGAGTAAAGGGCAGAACCGTCGCTGAACATAGCGGGGCTTACATGATAATAATCTCCAGAATGAGAATGGAGGTAGAGGCAGCTGCTGCTGCTTTAAGATGGCTGTCTGAGACTTTATTAACAAAAGCAGTTATTGTATCCAACTCACAATCCATGCTTCGAAAGGTCCAAAATGGATGGCTCTGACACGAAAGGAAAACCTCCATAGAAGCATCGAATCTTCAAGAACTGATATGGATCTACTGTCCTGGTCATGCAGGGGTTCGCGGCAATGAAAGAGCTGACAGACTAGCTTCAAGAGCACCCATAGAAAGTGCACTGGACACGAATAAGAGAGAAATGCTGAGGGCGATTCTTGATCGCCTATTAGAGAATGACACTGAAATCGATGAATCATCAAGGCTAAGACTGCCGGAATTTGGCATCAAACGTAGATGGAGTAGGAATGGACGCATGAGAGGACGCATCCGGCGTGTATACAACCAGTGCACAACATGAACAATTAGCATTCATATCCTTCGACATTTGCTGAGGGAGACTGAGCACCTATGGGTGTGCCCGTCGAGAGCAATGACGTCGATTCTGATCAACAACAATAATAACATGTAATTTAGTTTGAGTTATTTTTCCTCCACTTTCCAAGCATTATTCACAATGCTTCCTCAAGTGTATCAATTGCTTTTGATAGTATTGCACCTGCAGTTGTGAAAAATGCCTGGTGCTGTATTCTGGTCAATTTTTGCTTCTTTCTTGAAGCCGCTTAATTCTTGAATCTGTAGAGTACATCCTCATCATCAGTTGCCATCTCCACAACGAAGGTTGGCTGTAATGGGTCTCCACCGTCTTCTGTCTCTTGTCTTGGTGGTGCACTCTGATAGACTCTTTCCTGTCCATCTCTTGATGTTATCTTCCCACTTATAGCGCTGTCTTCCCCTTGCACGTTTGCCTTCAACTCTCCCTTCTGTTATGGTCTTCTGCAAGGTGTTATGCCTTTTTATGTGGCCAAAGTATTTTAGCTGCCGAACTTTGATCTCCCTCATTAGTTCTTTTTTCATACCTAGATTTTCTAGGACCTCCTTATTTGTTTGTATCTCTTTCCATGAGATACGCCCCATTCTTCTATATATCCACATTTCAAGAGCCTCAATTCTTTCTTCCAAATGCTTATTCATCGTCCATGTTTCCGCACCATACAGAAATGCAGAATATATATAACACTTTATGATTCTCAGTTTTAATTTGTGAGATAACTGTTTAGATGTCAGTATATGTTTCATGTTGTTGAATGTAGCTTTGGCCATTCCTATTCTCTTCTTGATTTCTGTTTCACATCTGCCATCTTCTGTTATTATATGACCAAGATATACGTAGCTCTGGACTTGTTCCAGGATTTTCCCACTTACGCTTATCTTTAATGTGGGTTTATCGTCTGTTTTGCTAATTATCATAGTTTTTGTTTTCTCAATATTAATGTCGAGTCCATATTCATGACTTATACTGTTCACTTGCTTCACTAGTTCTTGTAACTCCTGTTCGCTTTCAGCTAACAACACGGTATCATCTGCATATCTAAGGTTGTTTATTGACCTTCCACTGATGTTCAGTCCTGGTATTTCCTGTATATGTTTGAAAAATTTTTCGGTGTATAAATTAAATTGGTAGGGGGACAGCACACAACCTTGTCTGACACCTCTTTTTATGTCTATGTATGGTGAATAATTCCTTCCAGATCTTACTGTGGCAGTTTGCTCCCAATAAAGGTTACTGAGTATTCTTATATATTTTCCATCAATACCTATGTCTTCGAGGCATTCAATTATTTTCCCATGATGGACTCTGTCAAAAGCCTTCTTATAGTCAATGAAGCACATGTACATACTTTATTGGACCTCTGTATATTTTTCTGCAAATATTCTTAAGCAAAATATTGCCTCTCTTGATCCACTGTTCCGTCTAAAACCAAATTATTCTTCTGGGATTTCGCTGTCTACCTTACTTTTTATTCTTTCCTGTATGGTTTTGAGCAGTATCTTAATTGCATGACTCAGGCTGATTGTTCTGAAGTCTGAACGTTCTGTTGCATTAGGTTTTTTGGGCAATGTTATATAAACTGATGTCTTCATGTCGTGTGGTATATATCCTGTATTGTATATATCGTTGCATAGATCTGTGATTGTATCTATACCAAAGCTCTCCAGAGCTTCTATCATTTCAATTTTTATGTTATCCATGCCTGCTGAGTTTCGTTTTTGTATCATATGTATTGCATTCTCTACTTCTGATCTGAGAATGTTTGGACCTTCATTAGAATCTGGTGATGGTTTTTTACCTCTGTTGTCCTCGAATAGTTCTTTTACGTATTCTGCCCATCTGTTTGATATGTCTTTCTCATCAAGTAATATTACTCCATTTTTGTTCTTGATACAGCTTCCTCCTTGTGCAAACCGCGACCTATTTGATAATTTCTTTATTTCTTCATGCATATCTCTTGTCATGTGCTTTGCTTCCAAGTCTTCTATTTCCTTGCATTTTGTTTCTAGCCACCGTTCTTTTGCTTGTCTACACATAGTACGTATGTCATTGTCTATTGTTTTATATTCTGGAGTGTTTTTTGCTTTCTTTCTTTCTGCCATTTTATTCAAGATGTCATCTGTCATCCAAATTTGAGTACAAGTATTGTCTCAATAATAGTTCCCTATCCATTACATTTTAAGTATTTGGCAATGTTTGTGAGTTCTCAGAAAACCTCTATCAGTTGATCTGTAGCTTTATTCCAGTTTAGTTGTTTGTTCAATACCATGCCTAAGTGTTTGGTGGTTATAACTGTGTCTTTGTATTTACTTGGGTCTTTATGTTAGTTATATCAATTTATTTTTCCTTACCCTACCTACGCCGATTATCATTCTTACTGTTTTACATTATTTGGTATTTAGTTGGAAACGCCAATTCGTCATCAATTCTGTGATCTTATTTATGTGTTTAGATTTTTTTTTATAGTGTTAAAGGATAAGTTAAGTGTAAGGAATCTGGAAATTTTATGTTATGGACTTTTATGGCTAAAATGAATCAGCAATGCTAGGGACGTACGTTGATGGGACATGTGAAGTATGAATAAGTTTGCTCCAGTGATGGGAAGGGTCCGAATGTAGCGTTTGAGTCGAACAGACGTATAATGTAATCAATGGTTGATTGGAATGGTCCAAGTGAAATAATACCAAGTGTTCAATATTTGAAATTAATGTAACATGCGTAAGGATAATGAAAGTATATAAGCGATCGTTGAATGCATTGAAAGAATAACAAGTACAGATTATCAGTCGGATTGTGACCGTGAGATATTGTGAAAGATACTGATCTTGTTTTGTGAATGGGACATGTGGAAATATCGCATGTTGTGTAGTATTGAGATCGTGCAGTCTAAGAATATGGTTGTGCACGAATGAAGTGACCAATGCTTTTTGTCTAAATGTGGATCGTTATCATGATTAAATGGATCGCCAACAGTTACAGACAAGTCCCGAGATTATTTTTTTATCGATCTCTTGTTATATTTACGAACCGCTATTGTTGTCTTCGAACACCCCTGCAGTCATAGCTATCATTACACCTCAGCAGTCATAGCTATCATTACACCTCAGCAGTCATAGCTATCATTACACGTCAGCAGTCATAGCTATCATTATACCTCAGCAGTCATAGCTTTCATTACACCTCAGCAGTCATAGCTATCATTACACCTCACTAGCACTACCCCAAAACCAAGACCCATAACTTATCTCCTGTAAGGTCTTTTCTTGTCCCTTATACTGCTGCGTCATCTGAAGTAAAAACAGTTTATTTCTTATGTCATTAATATGTTCTCCTAGGAAAATATAGCAAATAATGTGAGTGACAATATAGGTCCTTGTGGAGTTCCATTCAGTTAAAATAACATGATAAGTAAAAAGATAAAGGATGAGAAAAAGAAGCTGGAGATGCATATGACTCACATTGAGGAAACCTGTTGATAGCATTATCTGGCAGTTCTTTTTCTGGAATTCCTAGGGTAAGAGAGGTAGAGAGAGGTAGAGAGAGGTAGAGAGAGACCACGGATCACACTGGGAAGAGAGCTGGAGACAGACATGAGGGATGAAGACATGGAAAGAACTGGAGTTGATGGCACAAGACAGAAAGACTTGACACAAGACAGAAAGACTTGACACAAGACAGAAAGACTTGACACAAGACAGAAAGACTTGACACAAGACAGGAAGACTTGACACAAGACAGAAAGACTTGACACAGGACAAGAAGACTTGACACAGGACAGAAAGGCTTGACACAAGACAGAAAGACTTGACACAAGACAGAAAGACTTGACACAAGACAGAAAGACTTGACACAAGACAGAAAGGCTTGACACAAGACAGAAAGACTTGACACAAGACAGAAAGACTTGACACAAGACAGAAAGACTTGACACAAGACAGAAAGACTTGACACAAGACAGAAAGACTTGGTACAAGTTTGTTGATGGTTTATGCTCTTTGGGTGCAGAAATGTGATGATGATGGTGAAGATGATGACAAAGATAATTACCTCAAACAAGAAAGCTCAAGCAATTGCAATGTTTTTTCCAAGCACATTACAATTTCTTGTCGAAGAGAGTACTTTTACTTACATCAATAGACGTAACAATTCTTGTCCTGTTATCGATGGTTCTGTTTGCCTTGTCTGGCACATGTTCTTCTCCGTGAAGTTTAAAGCCATCTTTGTCCCAGCTCCCAACCTTTAATGTTTTACAAACAGTATGGTCAAATTTAAAAGTAATCATAGTTTCTCAGTCTATATTTAAAAAACTTCAGCAAACAATTGAACTGATATATGTTGAGCAGATGCAGAGTATAAATTAATTAGCTTTCTTTATTTTAACAAATAAAAACCAGGACCTATTTTAAGAGTCACAAAAAGGTTGGGATCTGGCAGCTTTTCGGTGATTTCATCTGCGGATATGGAGAAGCCTTAATCCGAATTTCAAAAATTGTCCGAATTCGAACAATTTTAAAAGACTGACATTCCGAGTGATAATTTTTCACGTTTATAATATTTTTTCAATATTTGCATGGTTTATATTCCATACAAGGAGAGAATTTGGGAGGTGGTAGGGGGTGGGGGGGGGCGGTGGGGAGGGGAACTATGCTACTCCAATGAGGACACAAATAACTATTTTATGGGGAAGTTACATATTACTCTTAAAGAATTCTAAAGTGCTCGTTTTGGCGGGATGCACTGAAACATTGAAAGTATTAGCCCACCTCCACTCCCTTCTCTGTGTGTTTCTGCTTCTGCTTCTATTATAGGGTGAAGGATTTATTTCCTTCAAGATTCCTAAAATGCGTGCCGAAAAACGAAGAGACAGGCTTCATAGTTTGTGTGCCACGTTTTAAGAGGATTAGAACTGCCCATACATCAATTGATTTGAATATTCAAAGGTACTGATGAAACCTTCAGAAAATGTAACATATTTTTATGGATGACCTTACAGAAATTATAAACATTGGAAGGTGTGAGACAGTGGCGTAACTAGGGTGAGGAACGTGTCCTGGGCACCAGATTTGGGGGGTGCCATTTTTATGGTACAAAAATTAATTCCACTTCTCATTTATGTTAATCCCATTTATCCCACTTCACATTTAAGTGTAGGTATGTGTAAAAGTAGTAAAGAGTCAGGTGTTGGTGTGCTGCAGAAAAGAGCAACAGCACCAGTTGAGAGTTTTTTTTGCAAGGGAGAGGTTGGAGGAAGTGAGTAGTTTCAAGTACGTAGGGTTGCATTTGTCAGCAAAAGGAGGAATGGAACTAAAGGTAAGGAGCAGATAAGATGTAGATAATACATAATAATATCTAGTTTGTGTTCAATATGTCAGATACTTATATGATGGTTCTGGGAGCATTGAAAGGTTTTTGGAAGTGTTGAGCTAAGGGAATGGCGGCTAAAAAGAAGATTGTATATTTTTGTTTTTGTAACGTCATGAGAAGGGAGCACCTGCCATTTGTACTACTGTACACCAATCCCCAATCTTATGCTGTTCAATTAGAGCTTTTTCGATGTAACGCTGTTTGTATTGTGTGCCATATTTCTGTCATACGCTTAAAACAATTCGATCTTACGCTAAACGCTGAACTCCATAGGAGACAGGAATATAACTTTCAAGTTCATTCAGGGTGGTGAGATGGCCAAAGATTTCTAGGATAATGAAGCTTACTTACTTACTTACTTAGTCGTTCCCCTTCTACCGTGAGGTGTAGAGGTTTCGAAGAGAGAGCGCCAGACTATACTATCGGCTGTCTTCCTCCTGGCCTGGTTCCATTCTAGTCCTCGGTCCTTCAAAGATTGTCTAATGTTGTCCTCCCAGCGAAATCTGGGTCGTCCTGGGGGTCTGGATCCCTGGCTCTTTGTTTCCCATGCTTGTCGTGGTAGCCGATCTTCTCCCATTCTGCAGACATGGCCAAACCATCTTAGTTGGGACTGTTCTACTTGGGTCTGCAGGGGGTAGGTTTTTAGGCCTTGACGTATCGTCTGGTTGCGGACCATGTCTCTTCTTGTTACTTCAACCACCTTCCTCAGATACCTCATTTCTGAGGTTTGGATCTGGCTTTTGTGGGTTGTAGTCATTGCCCATGACTCACATCCATATGTCAAGACTGGGACATAAGTGGAGCGATATACAGCCATCTTCGTTTTCTTACCAACCTATCTCTTGCTGAGGAATCCTCGATTTATGGCCTGAAAAAGTCTCCCAGCTGCAGCTTTTCGAGTGGCCAACTCTTCTTTGATGCCTCCCTTTCGGATAATGAAGCATGACCTCAAATGGAGTGCAGTTCTATGTTAATCCGTAACATACAACAAAATCTTAATTGCTAAAATGTATTTCTTGAAGAGAAAAAAGAAGGTGGCAAAGCAAGCTCGATTTTTAAAAACAAAAGTCTCCTAAATATCTTCTGCGGCCCCCCCACCCCCCCCCCACCCGACCAAACAGCCATGCCTTCTACATCTGGAGCCAGCAACTACACAACCTCCCGCTAAGAAGACAGCTCTGCCGTGACAGCTGTACCCATAAGTGACGCAAGTAGCAGTGATACAAGTCCTATACTATATTTTTTTAAGTATAGTACATAATAATATCTAGTTTGTGTTCACTATGTCAGATACTTATATGAAGTTAACAAAATATGTTAACTAGTTTTTTCTTTAAAATCACTTTTTACTTAATATTGATAATATTTTCTGGGGCTCGGGAACGAATTAATTTGATGTCTATTAACGCTGATGGGAAATCAATTTTCGTTTTGCTCTTTTTCGGTAAGTGCTCGAGTTTTCAAGAACGGGAAATTGCTGTATTTAGTTCCGTGTCGGAATTTGTCGAAGTTCATTCCACAACAGTGGATCTACACGTAGTATTCATTGCTGTCCTGTTGACGTTTTTGCCTTGCTCTCGTGTTACCCTAATTTGTGTTTCCAGTGTGTTTATATTGTGGCTCAATAAACTTGTGTTACTGTTACGATCATAACAATAGATTTGTCATCCTTTTTTTTGGTCTGTTCCAGTGTGAGTGAAAATAAGAATAAAGTTAAAGACAACAGAAATACCAGATAATGACTTCAAGCGAGAGACGTTGATCCACATTAAACTGTTTTGTGTAATTGTGAGACAATACAATTGCTGTAATACATAAATTCAATGCTTGTGACTAAAATACAAAGTATAGACAAACAGTTGAAAATACTTACAGACTCATTTCAGCAAACAGCAAGAGAATTAATTTTCAAACAGAAAAGAAACTGCGAGAATGAAATGGAAGATGGAAGAATGACTACAGTGTAACAGGATAATGAAGGAGCACTAAATATGACAGGGGACAATGGAAACATATATAGAAAAAAATATATAAAGCAAAAACAGTATTTAAAAAATGTGTCTAAATAACTAGAGTTAAAAATTTAGAAGAAAAAAAACGTATATGATGAGTTCGAAGCAGGAATTAGCTCCTCATTTACTAAACAAGTAATATAAATAGAGCTTGACTTGACGGCGTTGATAGGTTACATGAACTCGAAGTAAATGAAAAAGTAAAACTGCACATAATTTAATACTTAAAGTATTGCACCAAAGTGTCTCATGCCGCCATACATCCTATGCTTCTATATTTTAATTCCTCCTTCATATCGTTGCGCTTTTTTTTTTCTGTTCCTGCATAACTGTCCTGTATTTTGATTAAATTCGTATTCCTCTGTCTCACACAGAGAAAGACTACGCTTTTGCCTCTCTTCCGCAGCCTTTCTCATCATTTTGACCCGGGAGGAACCCTTTACTTTTCAAGTCTCAGGGAACCCGTGTAGAAACGGTATTATATCTGCCACTCATGGTACGTTAGGGTGATAAGTAAATTATAAATATAATAACCCACTAAAACTATGGCAAGGCACAAGCAAAGAAACAAAGTTACAACTGATCAGAGCATGTATATTCCCAGTAGCAACATACGGCTGCGAGACTTGGACACTCAATAAAACAGTTGCAAAAAAGATTACATCATTCGAAATGAAATGCTACAGAAGGATGTTGAGAATACCCTGGACAGAAAAAAAGACCAACAGAGAAGTACTGCCCTCACTAAACGTACAGGAACATTGGCTCCTAAATACCATCGCAATAAGGAAGCTGAAATTTTTCGGTCATATAAAAAGACATAATAGTCTGGAAAAAGCAGTGATGGAAGGCATGGTCCCTGGAAAAAGGGGAAGGGGTCGACCTAGACGACGGTGGACCCAGGACATCACAGAGAGTCTGAACTTGTCTTTGGCTGATGCAGGTCGACTTGCCCAGAATCGTGATGCGTTCAGAGCAGCTGTAATGGAGACAACGTTCTGGAAAGAATACGTCACATGATGAACCCACTAAAAACTGTCAATGCTCTTTTGAGTAGAGAATGTGTTTTCTGTGGATCAGTTTATTTTGGTAAACTTATTAGCCTACTCGTTTTGTAAGGTTTACCCTTCACCACTGCACGGAGGAGCAACTCTGGGAAAGTTAAGACGGCCGGTGTGATGCTGACCACATCACCCCTAGTGCTCCGATGGTCAAGAAAATATGGGCCTAACACCAAATTCCGAATATACTTTAATGAGCGTGTAACGGGATCCATTACCTTTACCTTACATGATGTTTCAACCCGATATGTACCGGGTAAAGTCAATGCTGCAGTAGTAGACGATTTAGTCTATCCTCTCATTTTAGGGAGAAAATATATGTTTCTTGGAGATCCATCACGTGACCCCAGGCCGACACAAGAGAGAAAGAGAGAACATAGGACACGTCCAAGCGGACCCTGAGATCTTATCTTTAACCAGCCCGAATATTTCGGAGCTGAAGCAGGCACAGGGCCGATAAAACCCTAAAGCCTTGCTTTTCTAAGTTGTATGGTAATTACTCCCATACTACTCAGGGAGTATTTTACAGAGAGAAAGGTTTGGTTTACAGACGGGTAGGGAACAAGAGACAATTAGTTATCCCACTCCCATATCGCACCCGCCTAATGCAATACATGCATTCCACCATGCCCCATCCCATTAAAAGCTCGCATGCCCTGGGAAAACAGGTCTCATCGAACTACTACTGGCCAGGTATGTGACAGGAAATTCGACAGTTTGTGAGAGATTGCCCTGTTCGCCATAATCCGGACAGCCAGAAGGACGAAACTACCAAGAAATAGTTTGAGCAGAGTATCCAACACCCAACATTGGATAGCTCGTACCTAAACTCATCATTTCTGTGTAGTAAAGCAGAGTTATGACAAGCGCAGAAGGATGATATTACCCTAGCGCCCTACTCTGAACAGAGTCAAATCAAGATAACCCATGCTTCAGATGGAACTTTCCACAAAGAAGATGGAATTATTTATCGACGGACGAGGCGGGGGAAACAGCTTTTGGTGCCTCTTCCATTAAGACCCTCCGTTATGAAAGCGGCTCATATATCCTCATCGAGGGAACATGTCCCAGTGGGACCCACTATGAGTAACCTTCAAGAGGTTTACTTTTGGCCCAAACGATGGGAAGACATGCGTCAGTTTGTTTTAAACTGTCCCCATTGCCAAGCGAGCAACTCAAACTCTCGCCAACGGTATAATGAGGAGAGGAACACAGTCATCCAGAGCGGTAGTAGAGGAAGACACAAGCCATATATAAATGCAAGCCCTCACTTAGATATTTAATAAAACATCTTAGGTGACGAGGTATCTGTGACGAAATCAGTCGTGCAATTTTTATAACTCTCATCCACTTCGGCAGTACCACTTCATTTCTTCATTTTTCTCATACAGTTTCCTATTATTTGGCATATTTTATGCCCTACATTCTTTTTGCTGTGACTGCACCCCAGACTTCTTTACGTTCCGTCAAGTGAATCGTAACAATACCCAGTAATTACACCGGTCAGCGGGTGATACGTTTATCTCATTGAGTCGCATAGCCTCCTTTGATAAGAGTCGATTTCTATAGACACAATATTGTCTCGTACGATCTATTCAAAGGAATATTGTCTGTCTGAGTAAGCCGTCTGAGGGACTGACGAAAACACCGGTGATTATTAGATAATCGTTTCATATGAGCCCTCTCGGTATCAATATTGCCGATAATCTGTCTGGGTAGGCAATCTTGGCGGAAAGTATTACGCCAGGAAATAAGTTCACACATTTGTTTGTGAGTTGGCGGAAGTATTACAACATTATATGAGAAGAGGTCACGCGATGGAATTTTAAAATTTAATATTTTAAAACACGCGGGGGAGATTATGAATTTAAACACCCCAAATCATAAAGTTCAGAGCTTCCGATTGAATTGATTTGAAATGGTTCTCATTGGAAAATTCATCAGAAGAACAATCTGGGTTTTGAACAGAGGAAGAGAAATATAATCTAGCGAAATCAGAGACACAGATCAGAGACTGCATCGCATCGTCAAATGAGCAAACTCCCAGAAGCCAGTGAGACATCGGACTTAGAATTCCATAATAATATGTGACAGATCGAGTAGTTGGGCAACTTTGGAACTTACAAGTAAACTCGCATATTTAAATACAAAGACTCTAAACTTAAGGGACCAGGACTGTAAATATTAAGACTGGAAATCCAAGGAATTGGATCACCCGTCATAAGAGGAAATATATAATTTCACAGGCCAAGTGTTTCGCAGAACACCCGTCATAAGAGGAATTTCTCAGGCCAAGTGATTCGAAAGCACACAACATAAATTGCTAGAATCCATTCTAAACTATGCGAGGAGATTGTATAACCCAATTGGGGTAAGTGTAACATTTATTTTACAAATGTGAATTTGACCTGTTTCTGTGTGTGTGTGTGTGTGTGTGTGTGTGTGTGTGTGTGTGTGTGTGTATGTGTGTATGTGTGTATGTGTGTATGTGTGTATGTGTGTATGTATGTATGTATGTATGTATGTATGTATGTATGTATGTATGTATGTATGTATGTATGTATGTATGTATGTATGTATGTATGTATGTATGTATGTATGTATGTATGTATGTATGTATGTATGTATGTATGTATGTATATATGTATATGTATATGTATATATATGTATATATGTATATATGTATATATGTATATATGTATATATGTATATATGTATATATATATATATATATATATATATATATATATATATATATATATATATATATATATATATATATATATATATATATATATATATATATATATATATATATATATATATATATATATATATATATATATATATATATATATATATATATATATATATATATATATATGTATATATATATATATATATATATATATATGTATATATATATATATGTATATATATATATGTATATATATATATGTATATATATATATATATATATATATATATATATATATATATGAGACTGGCAACCTCAACATATGAAAAAAAGTATATTCATGGACCACTACTGCAAAGCAGGGGAGGCAATCCGTGACACACACACGCACACACATATATATATATTTACATACACACATATATATACAGAGAGAGAGAGAGAGAGAGAGAGAGAGAGAGAGAGAGAGAGAGAGAGAGAGAGAGAGAGAGAGAGAGAGAGAGAGAGAGAGAGAGAGAGAGAGAGAGAGAGAGAGAGAGAGAGAGAGAGAGAGAGAGAGAAGATTTATGCAATTATATAACATGATATAAGCTGAATACCGTCACCAATCAAGAACTTCTTACTCAGAACAATAAAGAAGACTTGCACATCATCATAGCTAGCAGAAGCTGAAGTTGGGTTGGCCGCGTCCTCAGAAGAGACGCCGATGCCACCACAAGAACGGCCATACTATGGACCCCTGAAGGAAAGCGAAAAAGAGGCCGACCAGAAGCAACTACGCGGAGAGTTGTGGAGGCCGAGATGAAAAGAATGAACCAGAGCTGAAGCACTTCAGGGAGGATGGCTGCCGATCGAGCAAAGGGGAAGCAGTTTGTTGCTGCCCTAAAAGACACCACCAGGCGCGATGGCCACTGACTGCTTTGACAGTTGGCTGCTAAGCCTCAAAGAAGAAGAAGAACGTAACGTTCAGTGATAAAACACAGACGTCTTAATCGCGTACGAGTGATGAGTAATTATAAAAGGTGTGAATTAGGGTATCTACGACTTACAGATTCTTGACAAAGACTGGCTAATTGGTGTCTGTCCGCGATCAAAGTATAACATGCCCTGTGTGGTCAAATCTAAGACGCATGGGTTGACAAGGTGTTCACTACCGATGATAAGATAAAATCGGTAGATTGAATTGTAAAAGTAAGATAATGCACGGATGAAAAGGAAAAAAAAAGGAATTATCTGACAGACTTGAGTGTATGAAGAAATATTGTATGAACGAAGTTGACATTTTTCATCACAGTAATTAATAAATGTTGTTAACGTTTTTTTAAAATCCATTTTTTAAATTTTGATACAGCTTTCTGGGCCTTAGAACGAATTAATTTGATTTCTATTACTTCTGATGCGAAATCAATTTCGGTTAGTATTTTTTCGAATAGCAATCGAGTTTTCAAGATTAATTAACAACGCTAAACTGTATATCGTTTGATATTTAATTATATTTCTTCATCGCCCTTCAAGGTGAACACAATAGAGTGGCTTGGTATACTTTGAGCACCAGTTTCGTTGTTGAGTTCTGAATTATGCTTTTTTCCTGAATATTTTATTTTCGAGTTGTTGTCGCACTCCCCAAATATTCACGTGATGTGGAAGGGTGGGTCTCCGGTAGTTCGAAGCTTTCAGAACCCGCCAATAGATTCTGTTAGTTCCAGATGTACTTAAGGCAGATATCTAGGTAAGCTGTTTTTAAACACGTGCATGGGTGTGCCAAAACATGTCCTTTGATTGCCGTCAATCCGTTTGTTCAGTGCAGTTTAGAAGGCAGGACAAGAGAAGTCGATGGTGATCTCCCCAGTCGATGGTGATCTCCCCAGTCGATGGACAATTTTCTGCTCTGAAATGTGATCTCTGGAAGTGACCTCCTATTTCATTCATTCTCGCGCACGCCTTCCAACAACATAAAAGAGTATTTACGTAAAT
This sequence comes from Oreohelix idahoensis, assembly GCA_024509875.1. Taxonomy (NCBI): domain Eukaryota; kingdom Metazoa; phylum Mollusca; class Gastropoda; order Stylommatophora; family Oreohelicidae; genus Oreohelix; species Oreohelix idahoensis. The sequence goes on from JAMPIV010022706.1 coordinate 591,827, forward strand.
ATGCCGATTTTAATGTCTGATAATTATCAATTATAATTGATATCCTTTTGTTGGGAGGGATTTTCGATGTTGTTGTTTAGCTAGGGCTGCTGAGCTTCTCGCTCTTTTGCAGCCAATATCAAGTTGAAGACTCCTTGGTATTATCTACACTGTAGATCGAGGCTTTTCATTTGGCTTTTCTGCTATTCCGAAATGTGCTGAGTTGAAGTCATGAGCTCCAGTTTCTCCAGCTTGGCTTGCATTTAAAGGATTGTCACATCTGGTCTCAAGCTAATAGTAACGAAGCGCGTGACATACTGTGCATTCCCCGCTATCTAAGGTGGCTCCCCAACTAAGCAGAGCTAATATACTGTGCTCTGGTTCTGCGCTGTACCAAGGAATTGTCACGTAATGCACAGTGCCACTTATCAGCTCCCACTGCATATCACTGGGCCCATATTGAGATCCTCCTGCATGCAGTCAACTAGGTCAAAGCCAACAAAATTATGTCTGGAGCTCAAGTGACTTCTCCAAGCTTAGTGTGCAATGCTTTGTTCTCAACAGGTTTTACCAGAGGGGGAATCCCCGGAAGTGTGTGGATGATTTCATGAGTCAATGGGGGTGTAATTAGCATCACAGACAGAAGTTCACTTCCACATATGTATGTTGCAGCATTGTGCATAGCTGGTAGTCATATAAGGATGACTCCAGTTATGCCTTCATGATGATGATAGGAAACTCGATACAGAGCGATGCAACAGGAAGCAAACTGAACATCAGAAATTCCCCCCCCCCCGTCGATCACGTTTTTAGGCCCTTTAACCTCATTTACACTCTAAGGGGGGCGGGCCCATCTGGGTCATGACTCCCAAGTGTCTCCTCCTCCTGGTGGGGAAACTAAGGATGGGGAAACTAGAGCCGAGTATTCTAAACCTAAATCATATAAGCACTGTAAGGTGTGGTTACCAACGGTTACTTGCTCAGTAATAGAAGGGGGGGGGGGGGGGGGGCTGGGATTTTGTTCATATGCCTGGGGCTCATGGTTCCCTATCGGCCCCCTGATCAGGCTTGCGACATTATAAGGTCCTATTTTCGGCCTCTTACAATCCGATGTGAATTGTGTATCGGTTTTGTACGATTTACAATATCATCTTCCAGTTCCCTGGGCTGAATTGCTCTGTTTCTGCTTATAGTGATCTTTTGGTTCTTGTTGTTGCTGTTGTGCCGTGTTGTGTGAGGTGTTGGTCGTACTCTTGGAGTCAGTGAACAGGCGCTCCTCTCGTTTGGGGTGACTATCATGTGGGCGCCTTTTAGCCGGGTTCAGTTCCGACTGGGCGCTCTGGTACCGATCAGCAAACAAGTCCACCTGATCCAGAGTTTCGGCCCCGTGCTCCGCCACGAACTTTCTAATGTCAGGGGTCAGCGAGGTCCCCCCGTCGATCAAGTTTTTTTGGCCCTTTAATCTCATTTACACTCTAAGGGGTGCGGGCCCACCTGGGTCATGACTCCCAAGTGTCTCCTCCTCCTGGTGGGCATTTACTGAAGATGGAGAAACTAGAGCCGTGTATTCTGCTCTGTCGTTGATTTATGATAGGAGAATTAAGACTAGGGATGGTCCCTTCTGAATAGGTTGGAATGAGTGATAGATACAGTGAGAGCTGGTGAAAAAAACACAATAGAATTTCCCCACGTGAGATGATAGGATGTGATATAGAGGCTGTCTTTGAGAATCGAGATACTCTTCTCTCTCTCACCTATCTTCTACGACCGCTTTTAAAGGCGTCAGACAGTCTAAACACAGATATATATATATATATATATATATATATATATATATATATATATATATATATATATATATATATATATATATATATATATATATATATAATATATAATATATCTACTACTCACGGGCACGCACATACACGTGACGACAGGTAAACACACAGACGTGGGAAAACTATAACAATGATATACAGATAATTTGGATCGAGCTGACCAACGCACTGATTTTTTTGTTCAAGAGAGATATTTTAATTATCATATCAAAATTGCTCACAACACCAAAAAATACATCAAGGAAAAACATATACAAATAGTCATAAAATTTAAGAAAATGCTACAAGGATGATAGCCCATTAGAATCTTACTCTAGGTTTAGCCCACAGCCCCGTTAAGAGAACAGATGATGGCCCAAAGAGTTATAGATACGTAGGGTTGAGGCTAAGAGTTTTTTCTTCTTTTCTCGTAAATGTATGCACAGAGTTGAATAATCTGATTTAGCCTAAGAAGTAAAGAAACTCTAGCAAATAGTAACAAATTCTGCAGGTTAAACAAAAAAGAATTAAGACAGTAAATGGGTGACAATATACAACTGTAAAATAACACTCTGATCTGCGTACACTCATTCATTCAGCCATGGCCATGGGTACACAGTTATACTCACAACTTTGCTCGCTGCCTCTGGGAACATAATAATTCTAGGACCTTCACACAGACCCGAAAATGCAGTCCTTGACCAAGAAATCCCCAGTTCCAAAAGACGTACTAAACTCTCAGGGAACGATTCCTTGGGTGTTCTAATTTTTCGAATGTCTGATTAAGTCACATAAAATATTGTCCAGGCACAAAAGTTAGCGGAGCACAATGTCATTTAGCTTTGGTTTCTAGAATTTAAGGAATGTCAGATCGGTGTCTACTTTCAGGAAGTTACTATATTTGGTCACCACAGTACTAGTCAAAACTCTGTCGGAATGTTTCTGATCTTTGCTTGCCACAACGGGCTGAATTGTACTGAAGAGTTATTCTGGAAGAATTAATTCTGGCGCGAAGGCCTCTTACTTCATTTAACTGTTACAGTTCAGGTAATGAAAGTGATTTGTTTCTTCCCAAATAATGTTCACGTACTAGAACGCTGGTAAAGTTGGGTACCACCGTTTCACTATATAAAAGAAAGAACACATATCAAATAATTTTACAATATGTACCCACTATAACTTACATTATTAATAGCAAGCCGACCGCTTGACTTATAATTAAAACTTCCCGTAAAGTAAGTTATATAAAAATCAATCATCAGGAATTTAGGAATATCTTCGTATTCCGTCAATATTCACTGATGTCGCATCTAGCATTTATAAGTTAGTTATTAAAACAGTTTCGACTGAGTATTTAACAGTTAAATTAAATTCCTTATAGCTACTAGTTTAGTAAGCTAAAGATATAATTTATTATGTATTTCCACTGTAACTCGTCGACTTAGAGAATATAACAAACTATAAATTAAGCACTCTGTTCAAAAGAAACTAGTTAAAATGAAATGAGCGATTTAACGCTTTAACCACTTTCCAAAATACTAGATATCTATATGCTATTTACCTCAAACACAGCACTACAGGATATCGCACAATTAAGAATTTTACGCTTATATTTATGGAAGTCTAAAAGTTCGACAAATTGTCGCAACAAACTAAGAAACTTCGCTTATACAGCTCTACTCTTCGCGAACCACCTGTCTACTGCGAATTATTGAGACAAGAATGAAAATAAAGTTTCAAACTAGGTTTAACATCTATGAAACGGACAAAGAATCCCACTGTTTCGAAACCACGAAACAGCGCCCATCTCTCCCCTTCTCTAACACCCTACGTCAGCTTCCCTCATGTCGTAACAGCCATCAGTACGATTACGCACCTGCGTTAACAAACTGACCGGGAAAAGCGCGTGTCAGTTGCAAATCTCAGACAACCGTCTACAACTGCGTCGTACAGATGCCGGGTTTGACACCTTAAGCTAGTGACAGGTGAAAAATGGTAGACCAAAAGTCTGCTCTATGTCCAGCGAAACGAATTTCTCACACCCCAGGCCCAGGAATCTGATCGGGCCGCGCTCTGACCGAGGAAACTGCAGACGTATGTCTGGCGAGAACCGTATATTCACAGCTATCTGCGCGACTGACATCTGATGCAATAACGTTACTAGTCAGTATGAGAAAGAAAAACGATGATGGGAAAGAAATATATTTTTCGCAACGAGTGATGCGAAAAAATACAGGAAAAAACAAATACGGAAAGATAATAAAATAAAAGGATGCGGGTGAGAGAATAGGAAGAAGATGTAGGCAATTTAATGATCAAAACCCACGTGACATGCTCCACGATAATCATTTCTTGTAATCCTTCGTACGATTCGTCGAAGGCGCTAAGGGAGTCCCACTTCTCCAAGTACATAGCCAGAAGTGTAGCAAACTGCTTGTTCGATTCGTCGTATCTTGTCTCTTGGCTTTCCGGAATTTGTTCTGAAAAGTGTGTGCATTCAGCTGAAAATGCTGAAGCAGAGCTTTCTTCAACAAGTCATAATTGTTGTTGTCTTCCGGTGCCATTTTGAGGAAAACATCGTAAGCACGTCTTCTCAGACTCTGAGATAACTTCATGTTGTATCTCTCTCTCTATCTAATCCATAGGTGGCAGATAAAGACTCAAACCTAGCAAGGTAAATGTCTATTTCCTCAGAAGCCTCTGAGTAGACATCTAACTGAAAAGAGGCCGCGCTCCGAAATGTCGCGTGAGAAATATTTACCCCATCACTACCTAAAGACTCCCCGATCCATTAGTGCTAGAGCTAGATTCGATTCTTCTTTTTTTAATCTCTAGTTCTTTAAGTCTGAGTTCGTGGGCTCTGTCGGCCTGTTCCTTTCTTTCTGCTCTTTCGGCCTCCTTTTGTGCTCTTTCAGCCTCCTTTTCGGCCTGTAGTCTGTCAGCCTATTCCTTATTTTCTGCTCTTTTGGTCTGTTCCTTTGCAAATGCTCTCTCTTTTTCAGCCTTCTGCTCCTCAAAATCTCTTTGCTTTTCTTTCCCTTCGGCTTCGTACTTCCTTTGCTTTTCCTTCTCGTCAGTTTGGTGTTTTTCATGCTCTCTGGCCATCCTTATCTTTTCTCTTTCAGCCGCTTTCTCTGCTTCTATCAATTCTTTGTCTTCTTTCACAGAAGTAGCTACAAATTCGGATAACTCTCGGCCAGTTAAACCCATCTCTTTAGCAATATTTAAGTAAAAAATGTAGAGATTTTGTGATTCAGCCATGCTGTGCAAGGAGATTGTTTACAGGCTACACGAAAAATGCAATTGCTACTAAATACTAATAAAATTATCCGCTCTAATGTCAAAATACTAGCTGACTAAAATTATCCAAAACCACAACTAATGACAACAACAGAAATGAGGCTTCAGCAATAGACACTTTTTTTTCCTCTTCCAATTATTTTTAGAGAAGTTTTTGATTTTATCAATTATTAACTTTACTCTTAGAAAATTTCACCTTTTTTATTTGTTAATTGCGTATTTATCTAAACTAATAGCTAACAATACTCTTTAGGTAAATTTACAATTTCTTTTCAGATTTCTAGGGGAATTAATCTTCAGGTTACTTAATAAAAACGAGGTCCGCAATTGTGATTAATCCCAAATGCGTATACGAGCCCCCGCGTGTTTTAAAATATAAATTTTAAAATTCACTGACCTCTTGTTTTGTAATACTTCGGCCAATTCCCAAATCTCCATTTCCGGCTTCCGCCAGACAGACAATATTGGCCTCCTTTGAATCGATCGTACGAGACAATATTGTGTCTATAGAAATCGACTGTTATCAAAAGAGGCAAGGCGACTCAAAGAGATAAACGTATCACACGCTGACCGGTGTAATTACTGGGTATTGTTACGATTCACTTGTAAACAAGTCTGGAGTGCAGTCACAGCAAAAAGAATGTAGGGCATAAATATGCCACATAATAATAAGATGAATGGGAAAAATGAAGAAATGAAGTGGTACTGCCGAAGTGGATGAGAATTATAAAAATTGCAGAACTGATTTTGTCACAGTGTGTGTGAGTGTATGCTGGTTTAGTCTGGCAAAAGACACTATTATAGAGCTGATGGAACGAGGTAATGAAAAGACTTTAGAGATAATTCAGTGGCTCGAATTTGTCGAGTCACCTAGTTATTGCATGAGATCGGTCAACTGAGATGCAACTAAAATACGAAAGTAAGAAAACAGCTAAGAATGAAAACATTCTGTGGCGCAATGAAAACAACTTGAGTATTATCCCTGTAACATAATGAATTATGGTATCTTCATTTTACAAAGAAGGGGGCGACAGGTCACATACAGTTATTTAAATTGTCTATCGGATGAACGGCAAGATGGATTTGTTTTGTAAACCATTGGGAAACAGAACCCAGTCATATCTCTGTTGTATATGTGCATGAATGCATGCGCGTGTGTATGTGTATTTGGGTGTCTTTAAAGCTATTAAATTATATACTGTTCATTAAATGATACTTTTTAGTTTTTTTATTGCTAAGTATGGTAGTTTTTTTAAATGAATGTGTACTGTGGTCCACCCTACCCCCCTTTTCGCCCCAACCCAACCTAGTTTAATATTCAAGTGATTCTAAGACTGCTATATGTATATATGATAAAGCAAAACAATTTTATGCATTGTTATTTTGTGTACAGCACAGTTACGTGAATAATATTCCCTTTGATTTCGGTTTTGAATTGTATTACAGAAGGTCATCATTTCAAGTATTCTATTTATATCATACAACCCCTCCCGCAACCCAAATATTTTTCCAAAAAACATTTCTGCCCCACAATGTTATAAAATCCAACTCCTATTAACGAGTTTGAATGCCTTCAAAGCATGTATACACTGCTTAGACAGCGCAAACTACGCTGGTTTGGCCATGTCCGCCGCATGGAAGATATACGCATCCCGAAAGATATGTTCTACAGACAACTGGTAGATGGCAAAAGAACAGTTGGTCGACAGCAGTTGAGGTTCAAAGATGTGTGCAAGAAGAGACATGAGGGTACTGGACATAAATCCAGCAGCCTGGAAGGATGAAGCTGCCGATCGCAAGAAGTGGCGATGCTCTCTAAGGCGTCACCTTAGATTGGGCGAAAAGAAACTCTCATGGCAAGCAGAGGAGAAAACGTTGAAAGGAACACCAGGAAAATAAGCAGCTGAGGACCAGTATTTATCATCATTTTTATAATCATTTTCCGTTGCGCTCCCTAGGAAGCATGGAGCCACCACTAAAACTGGCCCCCTTGTAGGAAGCTTGCACCAAGAAGCGGTAATATCTGTGGTCATTTACTTTACATCATCAGGTGTTTACCAGAGTATACAATAGTCATAGATATTCTTTGTTTGTCTCTTCACAGAGAACTACACGGGCAGACATTAATATTAGTAATTAAAACTATAAATAGACAATTAAAATGCCCTTTTATTCTTGTAATCGTAGTTTCATATTCTCCACTATCTGACACAATGACATCTCAACGTTCGCTACATACCGTGGTTAATCCTCTGTACATTGTGACAACTTGGACATCTACGGTGTAACCTTCCCTCTGACCACCTGAATCAAAACGAATCAAACCACTTCTGCCAACGAATGTCATCTGCAATGTAAGACTTGTTTTACTTACAAATACGAATTAAGAGATTGCTAGTGAGGTCATACTTGGTCAATATTTTAAAAAGTTCTGTGAAAATTAACATGATTTCTTCAAATGTAGTATAATATTAGCTATGATATTCTTATAATACGACAAGCAACAAACGCAGTGCCTATAACTTCCCTGCAAATAACATAGCTGTTCAGTGATGTTTATATTAGTGATGGGCGATAGGATTTTGAGTCAAGCTAGTGTGGAGAATTTCATGATTAATTCACCACATCAAATAAAAAAGCTTCCAAAATTTCAGGATTAAAGGGAAACATCTGACATTTAAAAAATGACTTTTCATCGTTATCACCTTTTTCCCTGTAGCTTCATATGAAGCAAGGCGCTACCAAAAATGCAGCTGGTAACCTTGAATGAAGTCTGCTCTAAACATTGACATACTCTTTCAAAAATGGTTTCTGTACCAATTTATTTTACATGATAAAGTTGCCATCCTAAATCAAAAACTGACATTAATCGCTTTGTATAACATGCCTGATGGCCCTTTAATCCTATTCTTTCTTTGTCTCATCAAAGACCCCCGGGAACTACACGTGACGTTGAATGATTGAATACAAGCATTATTCATATTTACACAGTAAAAACACAATTCAAGGAAGCTCAGTGATTAAAAAAACCGGGGTGAAACATTGCTGTCTGACTAACTGTCAAAATTTGGCCGA